>BPTQ01000003.1:102927585-103077557 GCA_019973895.1 Chrysanthemum seticuspe | reverse complement strand
TCGTACAACAATCCATAAGTAGAATGATGCATATTCTTCGCTTGACGGAGAAAAATGACATACTTCTCCCATTCTGGACCAAGACTACTCAGGAACTTAGTATTCACTGCAATTCTTGGCATGATGATGTTGTGTTTATCCAAATCATTGACGATGTCTGAAAATCGATGATGATATGACTCGAGTGTCTCTCCAGGTTCAATCATGAAGTGTTCATAAGCCAAGTAGATTTTGGATTCCAAATCCTCCTGATTGAGTACCGATCCTTCCATAAGAAGACGAATATGATCCCACATTTTTTGTGCAGTCTTTTGAGCATCAACACTACGAAGAATTGGGTTTGGTAATCCTAAGAGGATGTATTCCATTGCAAGTTCATCAGCTTCATAGTGTAGAAGTTCTGTAGGATTTAAATCTGCAACAGTAGCAATGTTGGTTTGTTCATCTCTTGGTGGAACAGCAGTTGGATCTCCGGGTACAATGACGGTAGGCATCTCAAATGGACCTTCCAAGATAACCTTCTTTAAGAACTTTCCATGTGGCTTCTTCAGATCACAGAACCTAAAGAACCTTATCACCCATTGATCGTAGTTTCCTGGAGTGAGCATTGGAGGTCTATCAAGTGATCCAGCTTCATGAATTGATTGTTGGCTGCTTAAAGCTTCACACATCTTTGCAAACCAAGTGGGTTCCTTCATAGTGCTTCGTGATGGATGTTGATTGAAATCGTTTGTGTAGGGTAGAGTTTGAAGACTTGGTGGTGGTTGAACCATTTGTGGTTGTGGAATTGCCCCAAGTTGTGGAGTATGTTGCTGATTAAATTGTTGTTGATGAATGGCTTGTTGTTGATTCCATTGTTGATGTTGTGGAGTTAATTGTTGTTGTTGTTGATGATTATAAGTGTGAGGGAAATAGTTAGAGTATGGTGGTTGAGACATGATGATAAACTTGTGTGGTAATAATGGATCTTTGTAGTCGAATGAACCTTTGTTGATGAAGTGTCCTTAGGCGTAGAAAAGACAAGAACCAAGTAGCACTTATGCGTAAAAACACCAAAAGTTACGCGTAACAACAAGGAGTTACACGTAGGTTTTAGCTTACGCGTAAGTAGGATAAAAGCACTAAAGTTAGGCGTAGACAAAAGTTAGGCGTAGAAAGTTATGCGTAGGATTACCTTATGCGTAGACCTTAGTTTACGCGTAAAGTGAATCTTATGCGTAGAATTTCTACGCGTAAGCTTATGCTTATGCGTAATTTTAGGGTTTTTGCCCAAATGATCTTTTACACTTCACAGTGCAAAAGATATCCAAAGTCGACGTATTTTCAGACTTATCCAAGTAAGAAAACACGGATTAAACCAGAAAATTGAAGATCAAACCAAGGAACAATCTTACGCGTAATATTAGGGTTTTGATACGCGTAGGATTACTCGTAACTTTGATTCTGCCCAAATGTGTTTCTAAACCAGTTTTTTGTTATGGAATAGCTTCAATAGTACCAAAAGAACACAAAAGTGTGAATTTTGATGTACCAAAACAGCTAAACAGGTTACGCGTAGAACGACACCCACGAACAAAAACAAGCTTAAAAACGTAAATCCACGCGTAAAGTTTGAAGCTTTTTGCCAAAAACAAGTATTTTAACACCTCAAAACATTGAAAGTACAAGAATCTTGGATTAAAAAGTGTAAAAAACGAGTTTTTAAGATAACCAAAGATAGCGTTATCTCTACGCGTAAGATTCAAAACCAAAACTTCAAAAACAAACGAGTACACCCAACTATTTGGCGATTGATACCACTGTTAGGTCACTAGTTTTACAACACAAGCTTATAAGAGAAGAGATAAGGCGATTGAACAAGTAAACAAGCACACACACACACGATAGTATGAAACGGTTAGGCGTAATATATGAGTGAAAGAATAACTTGAACAACCAACCCTCAAATGAGGGTTTACAATAGTTTATATAGGCAAGGAGCTAGGGCAACACTCCCTCTCCTTCCCTATTCCTTATTGGGCTTGGGCCTCAGCTTATGGGCCTTCTACATAAGCTGGACCTTAAACAAACATAAAGGCCATAATAATGCTACCTATTACATATGAAATATAAATACTTGAAATACTGTTTAGGAGTGATTCCAACACATAAGTTGTTGATTGAGAGATAGATATTTTGACAAACGTTAAGTCGAGATGATTTACAAAAGTAGAGTACGAGTTATTTTTCAAAGCAGTTAGTTTTCATTAGATTGAAAGCAATTGTTTATAGAATCAGAGCATGAGATTTGAAAAAGCAAGATAAAGCATGGCTCTGTTCTTTCTTTGAAAAGCGGGTTACTGCCTGAAATGACAATAAACCATTTTTTTTATCATTATTATTTTTTACTTTCTCCCTTTTTTTTTTTTTTTTTTTTTTTTTTTTTTTTTTTTTGAAACATTCGAACAACATCTAAAGTCCCGTGTCATTCTTTGTATGACAGCACAAAGACCATAGATATTATCAAATCGAGGAAAACATGACAAAAAGACAATATTTTTTGGAATTTTTCAAGATTTTTCAATTTTTATGGATTTTTAAAAGTTTTATATGTTTCTATTTGCTTTTTGTTGGTTTTAAAATTTTGTATTTTGTTTTTTTGAATAAATATATACAAGAGATAGATGAAGGAAAAAACTTTTACTCATCTTCTTCCTCTTGAAGACGTTTGAGTGTTTCCGGTTTTAGGCTCTTAAGACCAAGTCGTGGAAGGATAAACTCAAAACGTTCTCTATGAAGAGCTTTGGTGAAGATGTCTGCTAACTGGTATTCAGTCCTCACAAAGTATAGTTCCACAACACCGTTTTCAACTTGCTCCCTTATGAAATGATGTCGAATGTCGATGTGCTTCGCTCTTGAGTGTTGTACTTTGTTGCATGAGAGGGCAATAGCACTTTTATTGTCACAATACAGAGGGATTTTGTTTAATTCAAAGCCATAGTTAGATAATTGGGATCTCATCCATAGGATTTGAGCACAACAAGATGACATGGCTATGTATTCAGCCTCTGTAGAGGAAATAGAAGTACTCATTTGCTTCTTTGAAGACCAGCTCACAAGGTTATCACCCAAAAACTGAGCACCTCCAGACGTACTTCGACGAGTATCTTGACATCCTGCATGATCAGCATCTGCATAGGCTGTTAGTGACATACCGGTGTCCTTCGGGTACCAAAGTCCCATATTGATGGTTCCTTGGCGATACCGAAAGACCCGTTTAACCGCTTCAAGGTGCTTTTTAGTAGGCTTAGCCTGGTATCTAGCACACATGCAAACAGCGAACAAGATGTCTGGTCTACTAGCCGTGAGGTACATCAGGGATCCAATCGTACTACGATATTTCGTTTGGTCTACCATGATCCTTGAGTGGTCCTCATCTAGTTTAGTACGTTCTATCATGGGAGTGTCAACAGGGTCACTAGAATCAAATCCAAATTTCTTTAAAATCTCATTTGCATATTTAGATTGATTTATAAAAATGCCTCCGGACTTTGTGAAATTTGTAATCCCAAGAAAAATGACATTTATCCCATCATTGACATTTGAAATTTGGAACCTATTTCTTTTGAAAAGCGATCACATTCATTGGGGTCAGTCGAGGCAAAGATAATATCATCAACATAAATCTGAACGTAAATTAAATGTTTGCCTGACTTTCTGGTGAACAATGTCGGATCAACTGCTCCTTTGCTGAATCCAGTAGATAGAAGAAACTTTGACAACGTATCATACCATGCTGTAGGAGCTTGCTTCAAACCGTAAAGGGCTTTTTTCAAGTGATAAACATGAGTAGGATGCTCTGGATTCACAAAACCCTCTGGCTGGCTGACGTAAACCACCTCTTTCAAATCACCATTAAGAAAGGCAGTTTTCACATCCATCTGATATACAACCATGTTCTTACTAGCTGCATTAGCCAAGAAGATTCTGATAGCTTCGATACGAGCAACAGGAGCAAAAGATTCCTCAAAGTCATTACCTTCTTCTTGAAGATATCCTTTAGCCACTAACCTAGCCTTATTTTTCAACACATCACCATGCTCATCAAGCTTCACTTTGAAGATCCACTTTAGAGCAATGTTCATAGCACAGTCTGGAGCAGGTACTAATTCCCATACATCTAATCGATCAAACTCATGAATTTCTTCTTGCATGGCATTGAACCAGCTGTCTTCATTCATAGCAGTTTTAACATCTTCAGGTTTGATCTTAGAGAGTACGGAGTTGAAGAAGCACCATAAGGCATCAGTAGCAAGTTGTTTACGAGTAGATACAGGACGAGAAGGGTTTCCAATGATGTTGTCCAATGGGTGATCATGTGTCCATTTTCTAAGGTGTTCATGTGGTTGTTGTTGTGGAACTGAAGTAGCAGAGTCGATGTCTCCTGATAAAGATGGTTCAGATGATGAATCAGGAGCAAATATATTTTCAAATGGAGCATCTTCGGGAGTAGCAAAGGGATTAACTTCATCTTGTGAATCAGAAGAAATTCCTTGATGTACACTCGGTGATTGAAGGTTTGTTGATGAGACTGATTGATCAGCAGCAGGCGCTTCTTGACTTAATCACATAGAAACTGAAGGATTGACTTCATTGACAGGGATAGAAGCAGCCTCTGATGATGGGATTGACATATCATTAGCAGTTGGTTCATAGTGTTCATCAAACATTGGATCAAATAGTTTCTTCAAGTCATCTTCTGAAGGAGGTACATAAGGAGTTGCTGGCGAGGAGCCGTAAACAAGAGTAGAACTGATGGGACTACATGATGATACGGGTCTAGAACTGGGTTGTCCTGGAGCCATTGGACCGGTCAGCTCATCGAACGTAACGTGAATTGTTTCCATGATATTTCGGGTTCTTTTGTTGTAGATTCGGTATCCCTTTTTGTTTGGTACAAATCCTACAAACACTCCAATGTCTGCTTTAGCTTTAAGTTTGCCTTAGTCGTGACCCTCATTAGTTGGATAACACAATGCACCAAACACACGAAGGAATGATAAATTAGGTTTTCTATTGAGGACAAGTTCATATGGAGTTTTTCCATGAGCAGTGTGAATTAGGGATCGATTTTGAGTGTAGCATGCAGTGGCAATGGCTTCAGCCCAGAGAAACATTGGAACCTTTGAGTAAATCAGCATTGTTCTTGCGGCTTCCACAAGAGTTCGATTTCGTCTTTCAATTACACCGTTCTATTAAGAAGTTCGTGGAACAATTCTTTGATGACTGATTCCAACACTTTCATAAAACTCACTAAGTTGTTTATTAACAAACTCAGTTCCATTGTCTGTTCGGATGATTCTGACAGTTTTGTTAAGTCGAACCTGCAGCTGTTTGATAAGTTTGATGATGATATCTGGTGTTTCATCCTTTGTCCTTAAGAACTTAACCCAGGTGAATCGAGAGTAATCATCAACCACAACTAATACATATTTCTTCCCAAAGATATTCTGCACTCTCATGGGTCCACATAAGTCCATGTGAATTGTATGAAGAACTTCTGTAACTGAGTTTGTAGGCTTGGGTTTGTGGGTATATTTCTTGCTTTTTCCCAATTGGCAAGCTGAACAAAGATGATCCTTTTCATACTTTAGTCTAGGTAGACCTACAATTAAGTCCTTTCTGGAGAGATCATTGATGGTGCCGAAGTTCAAGTGATTGAGACGACGATGCCATAACCATGACTTTGTTTTCGAAGCCTTTGACAACAAGCAAATTGGAGAAGACTTCATTATATCTTCGATAGAGATGGTGTACAGATTTGACCCACGAGTTCCTCTTAAAAGTTCATTACCATCAAGTTCTCTAACGAAACAAGTATGTTTTCTGAATGCCACTTCTAGATCAGAATCACAGAATTGACCGACAGAAAATAAGTTATGACCAAGACCTTCTACGTAGTATACCTTGGAGATAACACTATCACCGATAACATAATCTCCATAACCTAAAATTGCACCAAAATGATCATTCCCGAATCTAACTGTCCCGATGAATTTACTCACGAAGTTCATGAGCCGCGACCGGTCTCCAGTCATATGCTTGGAACAGCCTGAGTCTAGGTACTACAGAACGATTTGAACGATCTGCAGTTGAACATAGACAAGAATGGATAACTGCATAATTGGGATCCCCATGCAAGAATGGGTTCCATTTGGTTAGTAATAGTGATTGGAACACTCACATCAGAAATAGAAGCAATGGAATCATTAGGAATAGATGCAGTGCTAGTGTCCGTATTTGACCTATTCAAAGTATGTTCACTTCTTAAAGGAATAGTTCTACCAGTAGGCACCCATTTTCTAGTGGTCATTGTCTTAGTAAATTGAGGGTAAAACTCATTAGCCTTACGGCCAGTAGGTATCCATTGATAACCTATATTACTAAATTTTCTTCCTTTGGGTTTCCACTGTTTTCTAACTTTCTTTCGCCCTTGCCTCTTAGCCTTCTTAGCTTGATTTTTAGAATCAACATTTTTAACTGGGCAATTGATAGCATTAGACAACCCATTCACAACACATTCATGATTAGTACCAGAAATCAAGCATTCATTACATGTTTTGCAAGTAGTAGCAGAATTCGAATTAATTACAGTATGCTTATAGCTAATACTAGAATCAACACGATTCGTTTTATTCAACTCAAACATAGTGTTCCTAGGGTGATCTTCTACTCTTTTCCAATGCACATTCTTAGCTTGCAAGGTCCTATCATTCCTTGTATTGCCTTGAGACTTTGACCTGCTCGCTTTAATGTCACTGATTACTCCTTTAGAGGGAATTGGAACATTAGTTGGTTTTGCTACTTTTTCCATTTCCTGTTTAGATGTGCTGGGATGTGAACTATTTGAAGGCGCACTGAAGTTCACTTTCTTAACACTAGAGGTGCTGGGATCTGAACTACTTGAAGGCATACTAAAGTTCACATTCATAACATTGGGCATTGAATGACTTGCATACTTGGCACTAGGCATAGAACAAGGTATTAAGGGATTGACTTGCTCACCTAAGGTTTTAGGGCATATTGTAATTAAGCATTCTAGAAGTTCTTGAGATCATTTGGCATATAAGCATGCATGGCCAATAGCATTATCAAGTGGTTTCTCTAACTTATCCTCTTCTACAATCTCACGGAGACATTCTAGGCTGTCCTTAAGGTATGAGAAATATGTTTGAATAGTAAGTTTGTTATTCCTAAGATGAGGAGGAACATATTTCACAGACAAAGCATATTTATTACAACCATGCACCTTTGATGCACCATTCTCCCCATTGGTCATTGGCATTTTCCCTTTTACCTGACTCTTCAGATTCTCAATTTCCTTTTGCAACGAAGTTATTTGTTTATTATTTTTGTTACGAGTGACTTTTATTGACTCAAATAACTCGTTGAAATGACGTTTAACCTTTTCATTTTCTTCTAGAAAACTCTCATTTTCCTTTTGTAAAGCATTAACCAAGTTTTGAAGATGAAAGTTTTGAGAATTCCGAGAATCTAAAGGAGGAGGCATTTGGGAGCCAGTCACATTGTTCATTTCACCCTTTAATTGAGAAATTTGGGCTTTCAACTTTCTGATCGTGTTACAGTGAGCTTGAATCTGTTCATCACTGTGGAAAACTAGAAGGGGGGGGGGTTGAATAGTTTTGCCGATTTTACGTTAGTTTCAAAAAAATTTAGATTCGTTGATATGTGAGATCTTGTGGATGTGGAGAAAGTATAGATCTAATGATAAAGTAAGTAAATAAAGTAAAGCGAAGGGAAAGAAAAGACACAACCGATGTATAGTGGTTCGGCTACAAGGACACCTTCCTTGCCCTACTCCACTCCCCGAGTCACCTACTCGAGAGTTCAAGCACTATGTCAACAAACTCCTTCACTTGGCGGAGAAGCCTTCACAACGTTGCTTACACTTTTTCTGGTACAAAGCTAGATACCGAGTCTGTAACACGGTGGACCAAACCAACACGACTATTACACAACAAATATGTGAAATATCAAATACAAGATCTTCGCTACAGAAATCTTGCAGAGTGACAAATCAATCAAGGACCCCTTGCTTGGATGACTTGTAGAATGCTCGTGATCTCGCCTTAGAGAAGGACCTATATGAGGATCACAATAGAAAGAAAGAAGAACAACTCTCTAGATCAAGTGATCTATATGTTAGAAGAGAATGAGAGTGTATGAGAGATTTAGTAAGAAGAGGGGTGAGTAAGAATGAAGAAATGGCTCTCTATTTATAGGCAAATTCCTTCACTGTTCCCACGGATCCCTTCCACAAGGGATCCGTCTAGTGTAATCCTAGGGATCCGTGGAACGCTCCTCTTTGCCCATGGGTTTTTTGGTTATGGGTCATGGGTTGGTCCATGGGTTATCTTTAGATTCAATGTATCTAAGTATACATTGTATCAAGTCTCTTTGGGTATGGTTTAAGATCCATGGGTTATGGTCCATGGGTTATGATTTTTACCCATCCTAATAAACTATTACAGCAAATGCTTAATTACTACATTTTTGTATTTAAATGGCTATATGTAAATGCTTTACAAAACTAACATGTATCCTTTATAATTATACTTAAGATAACATTATATTTGTTATCAACAAAACACAAAGAGATCGCAAAATATTAATAAACGGTTTTACAGTTTATTTGTATTAACAATCTCCCCCTTTTTGTTGATGACAAAACATAATGTTATGATGAGTAAAACTTAAGAATAGATGTAAATTTTTTAAGCCCGAAAGCCCCTAAGTTTTACTTCTTCTCCCCCTTTTTGTCGAAACAAAAAGTTAACCCTTGGAAGAAATAAATATAAAGGTGTGGAAAAAAAATAGTTCACGTATCACTAACTCCCCCTTGACGGTAGCTCCCCCTTGTTTGGGCCGTCAGGTGAAGAAAAATAGAAATCCTACAAAAAGAAAGGTTAGTAACATGCTTAAATAATCTTGTGATTGTCGAGAATCAAGATTGGGAGCCAAGGTATGTAAACAAGGCCTTGTAATAAAGCAACAAATTATAGTGGTATTTATGCCACCTACAAGCATGTAAAAATAAGAACAAGACTTGTTCTTGAAAATGACTCAAATGAAAAATTACAAAAAAAAATAATAGAAAATAGTAGTAATGATTCCGTCCATGCTTGCATAAGGTTTATGGATGGAGGTTTTGATGATTGATGGTATTGATGCGATCAAGTATGAGGTTGAGTATGAATCGCATTTCTTCCCTAACTTCTATTGCGATTTCCCTAGTGGATTGGCAATGTTCACAATGTAGGTGATGAGTGCGGAAGTTTTCCGGGTTGTTTTGATTTGAGTTATGCAGAAGATGTGGTGGAAAAATAGGAAAATATGGATCAACATCCGGAATATTAGTAAGTGGTGGTGGAAAAGAACCTAGATGTTCTTGTAATGTGATGGGAGCTAATGGTGGTGATGTTTCAAGATCTTGAAAGATATTATTTGGAGATGTGGGTGGTGTTGAAAAGACTATTTCTTTTTGTTTAGATTGTTTAGATCTTGTTGGAGTCTTAAGGAGTTCCAAAAGAGTGACTTTGGGTGGTGATGAGGTTGGTGTACTGTTGGAGATGAGGGAGGTGCTATTATGGAAGCATCTTGTGGTGAGTTATTTGTTGAGGATGAACCATTTGAGGTTGTTTTTGCTAAGCAACAAGATCGGATACTAATCTGTGCGGATATCCTAGAGTTTGATTGTGGTATTTTGGATGGTGGAAGTACAAAGGTTTGGATATCATGATTGTTTGTACTAGATGATTCTCCTAAAGGGTTTTTGAATGACATGGTGTATTGTGTATGTGAGGATGAGATGGATTATGCAAGCATTTTGGGAGTTCTATATATAGAAAAACAAAGCATTGTAATGAATGCTTGAACCAAAATGAGGATTAAGATCTAATGATTAGATATGAATTCAAGGCATGTGATCATGAGAACACAAGTATTAAAGAGCATACTCCCAAAAATGAAACAAATGTGGATTTTTCATCCAAAGTGAAAAGAATAGAAGTTAAAAACAGCTTCTGTCTTCACGGATCCCACGGATCCTTCCCCTGAGGGATCCGTCCAGCATGAAGGCTGGGATCCGTGGGTCTGGTGATTCAGGCAGCACAAAATTTTCTTTTTGGAAACATTTTTGCCTATTGTGTGCCTATATGCAACTATTTGGAGTTGCGGTTTTCTCGACCTCTAAAAAGAAAAGGGAAATAACTAGAGAAAAATAAATCCTATTGAGATAACCCGAAAACACACATTTGGTACATAAGTACGTAATATTGTGTTATCAATGCTCCTAATTCATTTTCGCTTAAATGAATGTACCCGAAAACACATATTAGTTATGTGTTCCCTTTAACATTCAAAAGATATGAGATGCAATGAAAACGGGTTTTTACTTTGTATTAATAATGAAAAAGCGATTTGTCCTAGACGTGAGAAATTGCTTTTGTGAAATTGATACGGGAAGGTATCATTCTTTTTATAAAACATTTTGAAAAGAGATTTTCTTTAAAAATGTGTATGTAGTTATGTGTTAAAAAAAATTAAAAGTGGAAGACTTATCTTGGGTTTTGAAAATTCCCGTATTGTTTGTGAGTTGTGCGTGAAATAGAAATCCTAGACTCAGAAAGAAGAAGGCTAGTGTTTACATACCTTGTAGAGTCAAATAAGTTACGACGTTTGTTCCATTAGACCTAGACCAAGACGAAGTAGGTTGAATTGTTCCCGCTTCAACGGTTTGGTGAGGACGTCAGCTATGTTGTCTTCGAATGCTACCTTCTCAATAGAGATGTTCCCCTTTTGAACATTGTCTCTTAAGAAGTGATGTCGAATCTCTATATGCTTTGTGCGAGAATGCAATACCGGATTCTTGCTTAAGTCGATGGCATCTTTGTTGTCACATAGGATGGCTATGTCGCTTAGATGAATGTCATAGTCGACTAACGCTTGTTTCATCCATAGTGCTTGTTGGCATGCTTTGCCGGCGGAGACGTACTCGGCTTCGGTTTTTGATATAGCTAGTGCCGTTTGTTTCTTAGAAAACCAAGATGTTAAACAACATCCCATGAAAGTACATACCCCACTTGTACTTTTTCTATCAACGTAATCACCTGCATGGTCAGAATCTGCATATACAATTGTTTCTACTCCCGTGCCCTTAGGATACCATAATCCTAATTGTGTTGTACCCTTAATATATCTAAATATCCTTTTTACGGCTTCTAGGTGTGATGTTTTAGGGTCTTCTTGAAATCTAGCACATAAGCAAACACTAAACATGATATCTGGCCTACTTGCCGTGAGGTAGAGAAGACTACCTATCATGCCACGATACTTAGTATTATCTACGGATTCTCCGTCTTCATCTTTTGTGAGTTTGGTGTCGGATGACATTGGAGTCCTAATAGGTTTAGACTCTTCTAGACCGAATTTCTTTAACATCTCCTTGATGTATTTAGATTGATTGAAGAAGATACCATCTTCTACTTTCTTTATTTGTAGACCAAGAAAGAAACGAAGTTCTCCCATCATACTCATCTCGAACTCGTCATGCATGATTTTAGAGAAATCATCACACATGTCTTGACAAGTGGATCCGAATATAATATCATCTACATATATTTGTACTATGATTATATGTGACTCTCTTTTCTTAGTAAAAAGTGTGTTGTCAACTAACCCCATGGTGTAGTTGTGTTTAACTAGAAATGACTTGAGTCTATCATACCAAGCTTTTGGAGCTTGTTTAAGACCGTAAAGGGCTTTCTTTAATTTATAGACATGTTTGGGTTTTTCAAAATCAATGAAGCCCGGAGGTTGAGCTACATATACTTCTTCATTTATGACACCATTTAGAAAAGCGCTTTTGACATCCATTTGATAAAGCTTTAGATCATTAGCACAAGCATACGCAAGAAGTATTCTTATAGACTCTAATCTAGCCACGGGGGCGTAGGTCTCATCAAAGTCTATTCCTTCTTGTTGGTTATACCCTTGAGCAACGAGTCTAGCCTTGTTCCTAGACACGACTCCGTTTGCATCTAATTTGTTTTTATAAACCCATTTGGTTCCTATTATGGTTTGATTACTAGGTGGAGGGACAAGTGTCCAAACATCATTAGAAACAAATTGATTTAGTTCTTCTTGCATAGCCATTACCCAACTCTCATCTTTTATGGCTTCTTGTGTATTCTTAGGTTCTAAGGTTGAAACGAAACAAAACAAGTTACTTTGGTTTTGAACTTGAGACCTTAATGTTCGTTCGTTAAGTTTTCCTATGACTTTATCTACGGGGTGATCTTTGGACTCTTTAATGTTTATTATTTCATCACTTAGAGGTTATTCTTCTTCACTAATCTTTTTCTTTATTACTATAGCTTCACTTTCTATAATCTCATCATCTATAAGAGGTGGAGAGGGTTTGGGTGGACTTTCATCAAATTTTATATTTAATGACTCTTCTACCTTCATTGTTTCTTTGTTTAATATGACGTAAGCTTTGCTATTTGGCGAGTAACCTAAAAAGATACCTTCGGTTGATTTAGGATCAAATTTTGTAAGGTAATCTTTAGTGTTAAGAATAAAACATTTACTACCAAAGACTCTAAAGTGATTTAACGTAGGCTTTTTGCCTCGAAGTAACTCATATGGAGTTTTTCCTAAGATTGGTCTAATTAAGACTCGATTGAGTATGTACGTTGAAGTATCAACGACATTACACCAAAAATTTTGAGGTATGGATTGTTCATTAAGCATGGTTCTACTCATTTCTTGTAGGGTTCTATTCTTTCTTTCTACTACCCCATTCGATTGTGGTGTGCGTGGAGACGAGAAGTTGTGAGTAATACCATTAGCGTCACAAAAGGCTCCGAATTGCACTTCATTATCGAATTCCCTACCATGATCCGTCCTAATAGACACTATGGGACTTCCTAGTTGTCTTTGGATCTTTTTGCTTAATATTTCAAAATAGTTAAAGGTTTCCGTTTTGTTCTTTAAAAATTTTGTCCAAGTATACCTAGAATAGTCATCCACTATGACCAAAGTATAGTAGTTGCCTCCATAACTTTGGATAGCGGATGGACCAAATAAATCCATATGTAGTAATTCTAGACACCTAGTTGTGGACACCATGTTTTTAGCTTTATGACTCGAATGAGCTTGTTTTCCTACATTACAAGCATCACAAAAATGATGTTCATATTTTAACTTAGGTAGATCTCTTACTAGATCTTTGGATGATAGCGATTGAAGAAGTCGCATGTTGGCGTGACCCAATCTTCGATGCCATAAGGTCGAAGTATCATCCATTGAGGTAAGACATAGTTTGTCCTTAGGTTCATTACCGATTTTAATGACATAGACTCCATGTTTCCTAATTCCTTTTCCTATGGTAATGCCATTTTTTAGTATCTTACTACCGGTTTCGGTAAAAAGTACATTGCACTTTTTATCACATATTTGTCCTATAATTAAGAGGTTAAAGTTTAGGTTTTCTACGTGACACACATCGTTAATGGTTAGAGATTTGTTAGAAATCGTACCTTTACCGATGATTCTACTTTTGCTATTTCCAAACACCACATTACCTCCATTGAAGGTTTCATATGTGGAGAATAGATCCCTATTCCCGGTCATGTGCCTCGTGCATCCGCTATCCTTGACCCATTCATCAGGGTCTAGATCGACCTTTAAGCACACCTAAAACAATAATAAACTCAAAAGTTTGGTCCCCATTTGTTCATGGGTCCATTAGTGTTAAACATTCCATTCATGTTAGACATGTATGGATAAGATGAGTATGTATTCCATGGATCAAAGTTTTGAAAATGAAAACCGTTTTGCATGTTTGGATTCCATCCCATTTGATGGTTACTTTTCGGGTAAACGTTATTAGGTCTCCTAAATGAATTAGGTTTTGAAAAAGATGGAGCTTTGTTTCTTGAAAAAGTAGGATTATATTTTGGAGGTGGTTGTCTAGTGGTGACATGAGTTGGTTTCTTCCTATTAACTATAACAAACTCAGTTCTAGATGAGGAAGCTACGTTATTGCTACTGTTTGCTACAGCAGATCCACGGATCCCTTTCTGTACACTAGCCGGTTCCCTTTTTAGGGGATCCGTGGGATCCGCCACAGCAGTGGTTGGTTTTTCTAGTTCCTTAGCAAATTTTGTTTCTTTACTTTCACTAGTTGATGGATCAAGTTGTTGACTACCTAGACCCTTTTGATTGTTACCGGTTTTAACACCTTCGAGTATTGTATCTAAAGTGTTCGTACTCATTCTAGCAATTTTAGAATCTAAGTTATCCATTAGTGTTTGAAGTTGAATGCAAAGTTCACATTCACCACTTGCTATTTTACCCTTTTCTAAACGTTTTAGTTTTGCTTTTAATTCTATGACTTCTTTATCTAAACGTTGATTTTGACTCTTTAAGAGTTTGTTTTTGTTAATTAGTTTTAAGCTAATATTGCATAGTTTGTCATATTCATTATGCAATGAGTCGTCATCGAGTGATGAACTACTATAGTATTCGTGACATACCTCGTCATTTGCCATGAGAAAAAAATTTCATCCTCCTCGTCGCTCATTCCCCATGTGCCGCTCACGAACGCCTTTTGATCATCCCGTTTGGGACACTTACTAATAAAGTGGTTTGGGTCCCCATATTTAAAGCAAGTACGATCATCCTTTGGCTTCTCGTCCTCTTTGCTTTTCGAAAGCCTTTCTTATCGTCATATGGTTGTTTGACGTATCTTCCCTTTCTTCTAAAGAACTTTTTAAAGTCCCTTACCGCCATCGCGTACTCTTCGTCGTCACTACTCGAAGAGGAGTTCTCCTCATTGCTCGTAGCCTTTTTGGCTTTAAGCGCAAGAGATTTGTGTTTCTCTTTCACCTTTGAAGCTTCGGAATCTTTAGCAAGGACAAGCTCGTAGACTTTCAAGTTGCCTATGAGTTCATCGAGGGTAAGAATTGTCAAATCTTTTGACTCTTCGATCGCCGTCACCTTGGATCTCCACTTCGATGGAAGTGCCCTTAGATATCTCCTAACATGATTACGGCTAGAAAAAGATTCATCAAGTGCTTGTAAAGATGTAATAATAGTATTAAAGTTAGCAAATGAATGATCTATAGTTTCCTCATTCGATATTGAAAATTGTTCATATTGTTGAACAAATAAATCAATTTTATTATTTTTAACTTGTTGGTTGCCTTGATGAGTTACAACTAAAGAATTCCAAATTTCTTTAGAGGTTTTAAGCATAGAAATTCTTTCGAATTCCTTTTTCGGTAAAACATTATATAAAACCATTTTTGCTTCACTATTTTTAGAAAGCTTTTTCTTCATTTCATCGTTTAGTTTATCATGAGGTATGTGAACTAAATTTCCTTTATCATCATTTGAGGTAGCCTCAAAATCACCTTCAACAATAATGTACCAAAGATCAATATCTTTAGACTTCACATATGTTTTGAATCTATTTTTCCAATAAATAAAACCATTAGTTTCAAGTAGTGGTGGTCGTTGCATAGATTGCCCTTCCTTATAATTTTCAGAACCCATAGTGATCAAAATGTTTTTAAAATACAATTTTATTTTAAAACTTTTATAAACTTAGCTCTTGACGCCAATTGTGGAAAACTAGAGGGGGGGGGGTTGAATAGTTTTGCCGATTTTATGTTAGTTTCAAAAACTTTTAGATTCGTTGATATGTGAGATCTTGTGGATGTGGAGAAAGTATAGATCTAATGATAAAGTAAGTAAATAAAGTAAAGCGAAGGGAAAGAAAAGACACAACCGATGTATAGTGGTTCGGCTACAAGGACACCTTCCTTGCCCTACTCCACTCCCCGAGTCACCTACTCGAGAGTTCAAGCACTATGTCAACAAACTCCTTCACTTGGCAGAGAAGCCTTCACAACGTTGCTTACACTTTTTCCGGTACAAAGCTAGATACCGAGTCCGTAACACGGTGGACCAAACCAACACGACTATTACATAACAAATATGTGAAATATCAAATACAAGATCTTCGCTACAGAAATCTTGCAGAGTGACAAATCAATCAAGGACCCCTTGCTTGGATGACTTGTAGAATGCTCGTGATCTCGCCTTAGAGAAGGACCTATATGAGGATCACAATAGAAAGAAAGAAGAACAACTCTCTAGATCAAGTGATCTATATGTTAGAAGAGAATGAGAGTATATGAGAGATTTAGTAAGAAGAGGGGTGAGTAAGAATGAAGAAATGACTCTCTATTTATAGGCAAATTCCTTCACTGTTCTCACGGATCCCACAGATCCCTTCCACAAGGGATCCGTCTAGTGTAATCCTAGGGATCCGTGGAACGCTCCTCTTTGCCCATGGGTTTTTTGGTTATGGGTCATGGGTTGGTCCATGGGTTATCTTTAGATTCAATGTATCTAATATACATTGTATCAAGTCTCTTTGGGTATGGTTTAAGATCCATGGGTTATGGTCCATGGGTTATGATTTTTACCCATCCTAATAAACTATTACAACAAATGCTTAATTGCTACATTTTTGTATTTAAATGGCTATATGTAAATGCTTTACAAAACTAACATGTATCCTTTATAATTATACTTAAGATAACATTATATTTGTTATCAACAAAACACAAAGAGATCGCAAAATATTAATAAACGGTTTTACGGTTTATTTGTATTAACAATCACGTTTGTTTATTTCAAAAACTGTATCAAACTCTGGAACATCTGAGGATATCTTGATGTTTGAGGTTTTAACATTTTCTTTGAGATGTTGATATTTTAGTTGTAAATCAAAATGTTCAACTTCTAGTTTAGAAAAATGTTTTACCAAATTATCGTGATCATCCTGTTCAATTTTCTCACTTAGTTTAGAGTTTTTGATTTCAAGCTCAATGACACGATCATGGGAGACTTTCAAAGCAATAGATAATTCATGAAATTGAGAAGCAGTAATAGAACAATTAGTGGCAGTATAGAATACATCTTGAGAGATACATTCAGAAATCAGATTATCATTTAAGGTATGCAAGTTCTTCCTCTCAATTTCATTATATTTTAACGCTCGCTCATAGTCACTAACCTCAACTATTATTGCATAAATTCCTTTTCCATTCCTTTAATATCTGTATCTATCCCATTTTTAAGACTCTCAAATTGATCTTTTAGTTGTTTAAAGAAAGGCATGACCTCAGTTAAATAACATTCTTTTGTTTGCTCAAAACCCCTTTCCCCTTCAGTTATCCCAGTGGGTGTGATCCTTTTCTGTAGGACCGTTATAACATGTGATTCATGTGGTTCGGGGGGTCGGGGAAGCTCAAAGAATGAATAAGACATGGTATTATTTAGATTAAAGTAAAGGGAAGATGTGTGTGTTTCTAAAGAGAAGAAGAAGAAAACACACACACTTCTTTACAAAAATGAACTTCCTACCCTCCTAGTTGGGACTAGGAGGGGTATATATACTTAGACAAGTCTAACTTAGCACAATTGACTAAACTAGTCCTTGTGAATGAGTAAAGAAAGAAACTAATGCAATTCCCGTAATGACTTCACTTTAGCGAGGCTAACAATCTCTCCCCAAGTGATGTCATACGGGAGTTGCTTACAATGTTCCCTACAAGCAAAATCAAATACAAAACATAAGCGCAGCAGCTCCAAGAGTGTCTTCATAGTCTTCAAACTTCATGAATCTTCTCAGCTGCCATATCTTTACTTGCAGAAGAACAATATGAGCAAATCTAATTAGGGATTAAATCTGACCTTTTTGCTCTCCCCTAATTAGTGCTCTCCCCCAAACTGACAACCTTTCTGATGAATTTCCATAATTCGAAGAAGTCTTTTGATAATTAAATTAGAACCGTCTTTAGTCTTCTAACACGCAGCGGAAAATGTAGAAAAGACTGTCGACTCGACCTTCTTCAAGATTGTCCATTCGGGGGAATAAAATATCAACATCTTCATCTCACCAAATGCATTCCAGTTACCTTTCATATATCAAATCAGCCCATAATGTACACATTTCTCTCCCCTGAAGGTTACGATTTATCGGAATCAGCATACAATTGTGTACATGAAGCATTAACTGGGAGCATTCTATCATAAAAGAATTCAGCCCATGAGAAGATGTCGATGAACAATACCATTTTAAATTGTCTAACTCATCTCAACCCCCTGTATCAAAATTCAACGGCTGTCTGTAGTAACCACATGTGAGGATAACCCAATATGACGAACTTACTTGAGGATGAAGTAAAATCTCCCGGAATAGTTACTTAAGCTTGTACTATCCTTGTGAAAAAGAACGGTGTACCCATTGTACAAAACCTCTTGACGTATCCTCAACTACGTGAGACACCGAAGTGATAGCTACTTTGTGGGTTAAGAGAGAAAGAATCACAAAAGTAACTAGATAGCAAGTCTTCATCACATGCAACATATTTGCCCAGACAAGTCATCTTCGCGTAAGGGAAGAAAGAAAGAAGATGAAATAAGTAAACGCGCCCGTCAAACTTCACTTCACACCCAAATAAATAATACAGAGTCATCTCCGTGGTCACATTAAAATTCATCGAAAACTTTGGCCGTGAACGTATATCCTCCGTGAAAATTTTATCATACCAAATATACCAACTCTTAGAAAATTGTATCCAATAATTCCTTTAGGAGAAATATCAGACAACAATAATTTCTTTTACATCCATGTAGGAAACGTTAATATCACATTTCATTTTGAGCAATTGTTTCAAACGCCCCAACCATTTACATCACCAGCAGCCCATAACTGAGATTATCATTTTCATCTGTGATTGGTTCGATATTGGTTTGAAAGAGTGGGACTTGATTAGAAGTGATAAAGGCTGCGTTCAGATTAGAAGATTCAGGTTGTGAAGAGTGACTGCGTTTTTAGGATTAGGGTTAGGATATTAAAGGTGTAAGATTAGGGTAAAAGTTGTGTTAAGTGGTATTATATAGCAGAAAATTAGGGTATCACCAGGATTTGATATTGGACTGGTAATTTTGATTTAGATTGGGATAACATTTTTTTCGTGGGCTGGCAATCCAACAAGGGCAGATTTTTTCTTAAGTTGTGGTTTAGTAATTCTCGAATTGATTTACGGGTATATTACTTTGGATCACGGTTCTGATTAAGCTTCGATAATCCGAGACTGAGTATTTTTTTGTGTGAAATTTTTTGGGGTCGTTGAATATAACTACCGTGCTAGTTATTGGATAAATCGATTCGAAAACAAACATTACTTCTTTATCGTCTACAAGATCCGTTATTCATTTCACACGTTCACAATGTCTTTTCTCAACAACTTCCTACCATCGATCGATATGGACTCTATTGTTCAGTTCTTTGCTCCATATCCTAAGACTGAAAAGACGGTGTCCGAGACTGAAGAATATTTAACTGAAAATGAGAAAACGTCAACTGATAATGAGCAAGAGGTTGAAGAAAATGAGCTTCCAGATCACTTAAGATATCTTGACTTGAGATTTCCAATTTCATTCGTTGAGCATATGAAGCGCAAGCCGTTGACTGAACAGGCACGAAGTGTTGAAGCATTGTTTGAATCTAAGTCAGATGCACCTGAATATCTGCAGGGTATTAAACACAGTGGTTATAGCGAAACAGAGGTTAAGGAATCAAATGGGAATAACTGTTTTATGACTTCGGTTCAGAATGCTACCTCCGAACCTCAAAGCCAAGATTCAGGGTATCGTCGGTTCAGTATGCTACCTCCGAACCTCAAGTACAGGTTTCTGTTAGCAAAGAAAGAAAAATTGGGAATAGAGTTGACTGCTGAGGAATACGAATTTCTGTATCCAGGACGGGCAGAGAAAGCAAATGATAATGCAAGCTACTGTCTTACAATCAATCAGCAGGACTCAACATCAAGTGCTACTTTTGATACACCTCCAGTCTATGACACAGATTCACTCAATGAGGTACCAAATTCGTTTACTCATGAGAAGGCACATTCTGTGTCTCCCGAACCTTATTATGACACATATGTGGGAGAGCAAGTTAATAGCAATGTTAACTCTGAAACTCCATATATGGATCCTAATGGAGGTCATGTGATACAGAATGGTGCTAATGATGAGGAAACACGTGCTTATTTTGAATCATTAATCAATCAACGTGGCATTGAAGTTGAGAAAGTAAGAACGGTCAATCGCGAGGTTAAGGCCGCGAATAAAAAATTGACCGCTGAGCTTGAGAGTTACAAGGAGCACGCCAAAGCCTTTGAATTTCATATAAACAAACTTTCAGAATTAGAAATTGGTTATCGAGATTCTGTTTTAAGAGAAAAACAATTGCAACTCAAGTATGACACACTTGATGTGAATCTGAATTTGAAAATAAAATCTTTAAACAAGGAAATTTCTGATCTAAACAACCAACTTTCTAAACAAAAAACACTGTTTTCTGATCTTGAAAAAGAAAAGAAACAGTTGATTGATGATTTTTCAAAACGAGAAGATTCTCTTCTTGATGAAATTCTGGATAAAAATGAAACTATCAAAAAATTGGATAATTTGCTTCTTACAACGGGTCATTCCGCTAAAACAAACAAGATGCTTTCTAATCAAGCAAATCCGATTTTTCACACTTCACATAAAATGGCTCTTGGTAACTCACCTCCTTCGTTCCTCAAGAAAGCTCAGAAATCTCAGAATGTGTTGAACAATGGACAACCTTTGCATGAACCCATAATTGTTAGTGATTCTCTTGAAACGTTGGAACTAGCTGAGGAGAGTAGATCAAAAATGAAACAAAAGAATCCAGATCTTAAACCGATTGATTATAACAAATGGAACAAAATTAATGGGATTACTTTTGTTAATAAAAAAAAACGTCAAAGTTTTCCATCACACCAAGTGTTTCAAACAAAGTGTCAACACCAGTTTCAAAACCAGTTGTAGTTTCCAAATCTCTTTCGAAAATCGAACAAATGTCTTCAAACAATCCTTTTAACACAAGTGATACTAGAAGCATTTTAGACGATGTTAAAACTAGAATTGGGAGTCTTCAAGAGACTGTTAAAACTAAAACGAATATTACAATGAACATATGGTTTAACAGTTTTGATATTGAACAAAAAAAGTTTTTTGAAACTCAAATTGCCCCTCAGCTGAATAACATCAACTCAAGGGTAATTCATTTTGAACAAGCATTTTTGAAAGAAACAGCTGACTTTGTCAAGGACCATAAATCCCTAGTAAAGCAAGCTAATGAAAGTGTTGAACACATCAATGTCTTGGAAAATTTAAATGATTCTCTCTTCGAAGATGTTATGACTACCGATATCATGTCCATCATTTTGCAAACATATTCTGTTGAAGATCATGAAAGACTCCAGTCTGAGACCTCCGAAATTGTTTCAAAATATGAAAAAGCTCTTATGAAACTTGAAAAAGAAAATGTCTCATATTTTAAACAACTTGATCGAAAAACTGAGGAATGTAAGTATGACAAACTGTCGTATGAGCGTGCCTACAAGGACATGCAAGAGCAAAATGATCTTTTGAGAGCTCAGCTAGAATGTCTAAAAGGAAAGGCTGTGGATACTAAGTTTGCAAAACCATTGACTGAGGAGAATACAAATGTTCCGAAACCGGTTTTCATACCAAAAATGTCTATTTCTCAGCCACCTCCAAGAGTCAATGAGAAAAACGATTTGTCAAAAACAGTCACTCCACAGTCCCTGCCTTTTAAAAAGAGAATTATCAAAGATTTTGAAAAACCTGTTTTTGATAAAGAAAATGTGATTACACATGGCATTTCTAAGACTAGTACACGGAATGTGACCAAAAATCCAGTTAAAGAATCTGTTGGTTCTAACAACATGGTCAACAATCACTATCTAGAAGAAGCTAGGAAAAAGGCACAGACTCGAAAAGATGGAATTCTAGGTGCAACATCTAGGGTGATGAATTCTACAAGATTTCAAGGCACTACTAGTAGTAGTAAACCATTACCTAGGAACACTCTTCAAAAGTCTAGGGATTGGCTTGCATCTAAGAGTAGTTGCGCAAAAGAAAATGCTATGCCCTTAGAAAACAACACTAGGAATTCTAAGTCTTTTTCGAACAAGAATCAATTTCCAAAAGACTGTAGTGACAAAGTTAAAGCTGCTGTTTTAAACAAGAATATTGAATTTGTCTGTACTACATGTAAAAAATGTATCTTTTCAGCTAATCATGATGCATGTGCCTTACAATATCTCAAGAAAGATAATTCTCGTGCCAAGGCACAATCCACTAAGACTCCAAATAGAAACAAGCCCGTTGATAAAAAGACAAACAAACAGACACCTAATAGGACGATCTCTTCAGGACGTAGTTTTTCTAAAAATGAGTCTTCCGCTGCATCTGATAAGAAAACAACTCCTCGATCTTACCTTAGGTGGATTCCCACGGGCAAAGTTTTCAACAAAATAGGTCTTAGATGGATTCCCACAGGAAAGATTTTTGATACTTGCTCCAACACAGATAATAGTGAAAATCATCAGGATAAGGAAGTAGAAACCACTACAACCGTTGATAGTGATCACCCTCGCCGTGAGGAAACATGTACTTCTAACACCGTTATTTGTGAAAATTCTTCTTCTGTGGATGCAGGTACTTGTAAAAGTGTTGAAGGTTCATATACTCCATGTGGTAAAGAAGAACTTTATGCCAATTTCGCATGTGGAAATCCTTTTATAGTTCCTCTCTTAACTCCACTTTTACTTGTCCCAACTTAATTTCTCTTTCTTCAAATCTTCTTCGTACATATTTTCAAAAAACCAAAATACAAAATTTGAAAAACCAACAAAAACAAAATATAAAAATAGAAAACTTTCAAAAAATACAAAAACAATAGAAAATCAAAAATCCAAAAATATTCTTCTCACGACATGTCTCTTGTATAATCGATATTCTGTACGTATCTAGAAATGTCATTCAACAATGATACGGGCATGTACAGATGCTTGAGCGAGAGTTATTTATTTGTTTTCTAAAACATGTCGTTTCTCAAAATTTCTTCAATAATGGCTTTCGTATACTTCAGTACGAAACCCGGACTTCAAATTAATGGCTTCTGAACACATCAGTTCAGGACCCGCGCTTCAAAGAAAGGAAAGTGCTTCTCAAAATCAAAGGTTTTAAATATTTTTTCAAAGCACTATTCCTAAAAACATAATGGCTTGTAAGTATTTCCGCTTGCAACCCGATCTTTAAAGAAAGGAAAGTGCTACGCAAAATCGATTTTCATAGATATCGAGCACTTATCCTAAAACAAATGAAGATAATTTTCTCTAAATATCTTCAAAAGATTTTTAAAATCTTCATCTTGCGTACCATTGATTCGAAAATTTTCAAAAAGATTTTTCAAAATCTCACATTTGGTACCAAGATAACTCCCTCTAAACCCTTAATTGATTCTAAATTTTCTGAATGAAAAATATGCTTTCGTTAAGGGGGAGTATAAATCTAAAATTGTTCCAAAATTCATGCTAAATCAGTTTCTCTCCAAATGTTTTCCGAAAAACATATCTTTTAATCATTTTGTTTCAAAAACATCATGGATATGCTATTTTTGAGGGGGAGAAACGTGATTAAAATGTGATAAAAAATGTTTAATGATCGTGGTTTGAATCTCATAATGAGCTCGACTCAGTTGAAACCAATGAATTGACGAGCAATCATGTACCATCTCGAGAAACTTTCTATGGACTTGACCAGGACGGGTAATAATTTCAAGCTAGTTCTCTAGTGATGTAAACGTGTCTCGAATCGGTCTGGTTCATTTAAAGTCGATCAATTCAAAATCGTGCGAACTCTACCCTCTCTGTGCAGATTTCTGTCAAAACATATAAGCACATGTGAAGGGGGAGTGTTTCTGAAAATATAAAACTCACGGAGTGTTTCAAACTTGTTTTCTATCATAAACACTCTGAGAGATCTTCAAGAAAAATGGTTTTATGGCAACAATAGGACAGTCATGGAGTTATAAGGTGACTAAGGATAGGTAAATCCGTCCTATGATCCGCCAGAGCCGGAGGGATCTACCTAAGGACATCACCAATAGTTTAGAACTAGAAGTCCTTAGGTATGATTCAAAAAAGGAGTAATGTTAGAAAGGAGAAAGAAGGGGTTGAAGAATTAAAAAGAAAAGTAATGAAAAAGGGTGAAAAGAAATAGCCCTCCATAATTCAACCTTAGGGCAGAAACCGGGTTCAATTCATCTGCTACTGGTTGTCACTAGATGACACTGGTATTGAAGACAAAGACGTCATGGACCCAGTGACGCACTGCACTAAACCTTCTAGCCACTCAATTCCTCTTAAAAGGATTTGTTTCATTCTCACTGGGAACCCTACATAATCTATTGACCTTCTCTTAGAGTTGGTTGGTATTGAAGAAGGAGACCTTCTCCCTAGTCTCTGCTCAGGAAAACCAAAATGCACTTATTGAGTCTAGAGCCACGAGATTCATCAAAAGATCTCATAGGAACACTTGACATGACATCGCTTGTTGTTCATCAATAACGACACAAGTGATATATTATAGAGTCCTACGCAGGTCTTAGCAATCTGCCAGAACATTTATGAGAAGTTTCACATCTGTGATCTTCAATGATTGAATGGAAATTCCTGCCAGGGTCAACATCAAGCAGCCCTGACAGCAGGTCACTTCGGTAATTCTCCGTAGATTACGCTTAGTGTGTCTCAAACGGTCTACAGTCGTGGGGTGATGCTTCGGTGTACCTCAACGACTCATCTGAACTGTAGATGTACTTCGGTATATCGCGTTATCTCTCTTGTGGGACTCCAGTTCAGGAACGGCCTCTGTGAGAATTAGAGATGTGTTTTCACACTATGCTGTTAACACTCTAGAAATTCAAACTTGTAAGTGCCGGAATCCGCTTACTACTAACCTGTTTTTATGTTTTCTTCTTATGGAAGCTCTGGAGTGGATGGATCGTGCAGACTCGCCACATGCTCATACCAACAACACATGAAAGTTCTCATCAAAATCAAAGGCAACTCAAAGTCAAAGATGATTCTTCGTCAATGTCAAAGAATCTACAAAGTTTAAAGACTCGAGAACTTCATCATTGGAAACTCAAAGTCAAATACAAGTGTGAGCATGGTGGAGAAAGACGTGGAGACACCTAACCAATGAAGTTGACAACGGCAGACAACCACATTATCTGATCACAAAGCATGAAGGAACAAAGAATTAAGACTATTCTATATCTACTCACAAAGTTCAAGCTCAAAAAGATTAAAGACCTATTCAAGTGGAGCATCTTTTGAATGACCACCCCTTAGGGGGAGATTGTTAGCCTTGATTATTTTTATTAGAAGTGATGGTCATTCACGATTAGGAACTTTGTAATGTGTGTTAGATATCGTGATAGAATAGTCAACGGGCTCGTGGATTGGGCTAAGCTAATTGGGCATAAGTTATGTTAAGCTAGCCTTGTCTAGTTCGTGAAACCCAAGCCCAATCCAAGTCCATCTCAAGGCCCATGGCCAAGCCTTAGGGCATCATCCTCTCTTACTATAAATACCCCTCAAGTATGTCATTTGAGGGGTGTGCTTGAGTGTGTGTGTGTGTGTGTGTTTTTCATATGAATATTGTTTTCATCTTCTACTCTTTGTCTCTCTAAAACATACATATCTTGATTCAAGTCACCATATCTTTTCTTCATCTCTCTAGTTATATTGTGTGAAATGAATTGATAAAAAGGGTCCTAACATTTTCTTACAAGTTTTCTCAAAGTCAACAAATAATTGAAATATAACATATTGACTGATTAAGGTCTTGCTCTTAGTGGCAATAGTTCTAGGAACTAAATGCATTGGTGTATTTGGAGGATACACAGTCGCTGCAGGCATTTTCCTAAGGGGAGGGTTTGTTTCAACAAGATTTTTAGCTTTTTGCTTATCTAAGTCCTTTTTCCAGAACACTTGTTCAGGTGTTAACAAAGTTTGAGGCTTAAACTTGTTTAAGGAAATCCAATTTTCCTTTTTTGTAATCATGGGGTTTGACAATAATCTTATTCTCTTTGCACTTGGGATCGTTAAGCTTCTTATCCATTTTCTCCCTTGATGCATCATCTAATTTTCTATCTTTCTCAGTGCACTCAATGCAACTAGGTGTCTGTCTAGGTTTAAGAATCTCATTGCCATCATAGATAACATTTTGAGCAGCTTTTGCTATCTGACCATACTCAGGGTTAGATTCCTTTATAATGGGGATACTATGCTTATCGCTGAGAACTCTATGCTTCGTGATCATGTGAGCAGTCTAAATTGTATTCCCTTGTACGTACAACTTATTTTCGAGCTTGTTTTTCAAAGTTTTTAGATTAGAAAAATCATTCAAAAGTTTTGATTCCTTAGCACTGAATTCTTGCTTAAGCATTTTAACATTTTCTTGAAGTTCTTGTTTTTGCTTAGCAGTTTTAGAAAGCTTTTCTTGTAAGGAGTTTAACTCTTGTTTTAATACCTCTTCTCTAAACTTACTTTTTCTAATAGTTGTACGCATTTGATCATCCATTTCCTGCTCACGGGTGGTTAACTCAAACTTAGCACGTTGTTCATAAATGGCAACTCGTTCTTTATAGGCATTAAGTTCAGAGATAACAGAATCATCAGGGGCACATGCAGTGTATTCATCAAAAACATAGTCATCATTGACTGCAGAAGATGTATCACTTGGTACAATCTCACTTTCACTTTGTTTCACATATTGATCATATGGGACAACATTGATATTACCCATATTTTCAATATCTGACTCAATAGTTTCAGTTGATTGTACTTTGTCATGCATCTTTTGCACATCAACATCATCGTATAGTTTTAATACCTCAGAAATGATTTTGTCTTTGGATGGACCAGCTTGTGGTGATGAAGAGACTTTAGAAGGGACCATTGGAGAAATGCTAGCCATGAAAATTGTTTGTGCAGTAGGTTCATCATCAACGTCAGAGTCGTATGCATCACAATCAGCGACTTGAAAGGCATTCTGATGATTGTGGCCTATCTCCTGAATTGGCTGCTCATCCACATCTGCATCATATGTCTTGGCATTTCCCTCAGCAAGAAACAACAACTCCTCTTCATCCAAAGCTGCACCATTATCCTGAGCTTGCACAAGCAACATCTTATCCCTGAAGTACTCTGCATTCTGAGGGCGTTTTGGCGATGTGCAGTTCCTTGCAATATGTCCCTCACCACCACAGTTTTAACACTTGATCGGCTTTGCTTGACCTTGATTTCTATTCCTTCCCCTGTTCTGATTTGCCACATATCCTCTACCAACTCCACCTCTTCCTTGTTCATACTGCCTTTCTTGAACTGGTTGTACAATAACCTTCCCATCTCTGACAGTGGTTTGATTGTGTGGATTGGATGCTGTTCTTAGGTTGTTGTTGGTGTGTGGGAAAGAGTTCATGTTTTGACTAATCATGAGAGCCAGTTGATTAATGAAGTGTCCCACCCGTGCATCAACATCAACTTGTTTGAACATTGGATCGGGAATGAGTTTGTCATTACCATCACCCATGGGTAAAACTTGAGAAGCTTTGGTGGTAATTCCAACATTTGTATAAAAAGCAGTTGAATCATTTGATGAGCTTGTCTCTCCCTGGTTGGTTTTGAACTGATCAAGAATCCTTTTTTCAAACATAGCATGTCTCTCATTCTGAAGAAGGAATGCATAGAGTTGCTCATAGTTTGTATTCTTCAATCCTTTGGTTAGCTTCACAGAGGTGACAAACTTGTGCCATTCAGGATTCATGTTGTTCACAAATTTTGAGTTCAGTTGAATGTTTGGCATGGTCATTTTGATGTTCCTCATGTCATTCACAAGCTTATGGAATCTCACGTAGTACTCATAGACACTCTCATCAGGTTTCATCTTGAAGTGTTCAAATTCATCATACAGTTGTGATTCTCTGTCTTCAATAGTTAATTCAGAACCTGAGAGAAGCATCTTGACATTATCCCAAACAGCCTTGGCTTCAGTGTTGTGATTGATCAACTTGTAGATGTCTTTTGGAAGACCCTGTAGTATGATGTTTGACGCCCTGATATCAGCATCGAACCTCTTTTTCTCCTTATCATTGAGCAATCATACATCTTTGGTCTATCTATTCCATAGATCATTGTTCCATCTGCAGCCATATCAATTAAGTCTCTTGTAGTCTCAATCTGATAAGGTCCTTCATCAATAGACTTGAGAATGTTTACTCCGTTTTCCTTTCCAAGACAGTACAATCTGATTCGTTGTGCCCAAGCGTCGTAGTCAGTTCTGTCAAGCATAGGTGGACGAGTATCTGAACCAGCTGCTTGAACATCCTCAGCAACAGTGGAGATGATTGTAGGTACGTTGGTACACATGTTAACAGATTGCACGGGATTTTAAAACTCTATGATTAAACCGGGAAATAGATTCTTTCACGGGATTTTAATAAATCAAGAGAAAACCGTATAACAACCAAAAGTTCAACCAAGTCGCTAAGAAACCTTGAACCAAGTCGCTAAGCACCAAGTTGCTAAGAATTATGACAACAAGTCGCTAGGTACCAAGTCGCTCAAAATTTTGACAGCAAGTCGCTAAGTACCAAATCGCTAAGATGTTAAGTCGCTAGATAGCAACACGCTAAGGTCCAAATCGCTAACACCAAGTCGCTAAGAAACTTAAGAACAAGTCGCAATCAAAATTGAAAGCAAGTCGCTACCTTACCAAGTCGCTACCCGTAGTGGAGAATCCACTAAGTGTACTGTTTGTCGGCTTGTCTCAAAAGACAAGTCGCTAGGACCAAGTCGCTACCAAAACTCACTACAACTCGCTACCTTTTACTGAAGCAAGTCGCTAGGATGAAATTCACTCCGAGTGCCAAGTCGCTACCAAGAAAAACTTTAAAAACACACTTTTCAATCCAAAACAAGCTCAACCACAGTGATTCAAGCTTACCAAATCAAAACCCAAGCACATACAATGATTCTAAACACAAAAGTACACCCGAAATTCAAACTTTAACACAAGAAATGAACCAAATGATGCAAAAACCACTAAACTTTTTCAAACTAAAAAACCATCTAAAAACCACTAGAAATCCAAGGATATGTAAGAGATGATCTAACCATGGCTCTCTGATACCATTTGTAACATATTGGATTTCACATACACATCAAACCATAAATAAAGTAGGCGTACAAGATGAGTTTTAGAGAGAGAAAGTTAGAGGTTTGGGAACTTTAGTGAGAGAAAGAAAAATCTTATTATGAGCTCCAACTCTCTACCTTGGGAGGTAGAGAGTATTTATAGTCTTACAATAAAACGCCACCTGACGGGCTGTGGATCAGGCATACAGTGGGTAAAGACCCGTCCGTCCTCCACGGTGTTACTTAACTAAATACTACTTAATATTAAATAACTACGACTACGAGCTTTCTAACGAATACATATACTTGAGGTGACCGACACTTTAACTACTGGATTTTCCAAATCCTAACAAAAAGCAATCATTTGCTATAACACTCATTACTCTTGATCATTCAAGTGTACCCTCATCTTAGGAACTTAGGAGGACTGAAACACTCAAAGTAATATAGATCTTAGATCTTAGAAACATCATTTCCACTCTTTCATAGTTGCTGAGAGCCGGATCCCTAGGATTAGCCTAGATGGATCCCTATGAGGAGGGAACCGTGGGATCCGGATGACAGTCTATGTCAAATCTTGCTAAAACAATCATTTCAACTCATCTTTCTAACTCAAACACTCCATCTCATCTTAAATGAGTTCCTAAATCAGTACAAACTCTGAAGTTGACTCTTGTGCATAATAATCATCACATTCCAAAGGATATTGGAGGCTTAAGTCTTGAATGCACTTGCCAAATCCTTCCCTTTATAAGTCATCTTGTTAGAATCCCTTAGTCATCAAACACAACATAATTCTCAGCATTTAGAAACCTTTTCCTTAGTCATTTCATCATGAGGAAAGCTCCTAGTGCTAACTCATCCACCCAAGAACCACCCAAGAAACTTGCTCGTGTTGTACACAAAATTTCCTCAACCGAATCATCTCCGGTTAAACCCACAAATGCAAAGATTTCCCATCCACCAAATCATCACCCGTAAGAGATAATAGTGCTAGAATCCCACCTCAACAAACCCAATCAACAATTGCCAAGAGAACCGCAAGAATTAGCATTAAACCTTTTAGCTTAGAAAAGGGATCATCGAGTTCTAAACCAAACGTACCTAGTTCTAGCAAAATGTCTAAACCTTCATTCCTAGAGCATGGACTACACTCCTTCACTGAGCCTCTCTCTCACCCAAATCTCTATTCATTAGAGCATTCACCACCGAGAACTTCCAATTCACTAACCTTATCGTTAAATAGGGAACCACCTACATCACCAAGTAATCCATCGTTGGAAACAAGGAACCACCAAGGACTTGATCATATGGAAAAATTTCCATTACCACCACCCTCATTCCTAGTAGAACCTCATCCTACATTACTCAATGTACCTCCACCATCATTTGTAGAACCTCCTCAAAACATCCAAGTCATGTATCGATCATTTTCTTAGTTTTTAGAGTCATGTATATCATATCTCTATCTTTATTAACTGAAAATACATGCTACTTGCTATTTTTCTGAGTATATGATTACGTTGTATTCATATCTCACTTTTGTGATAACATTATTTGTTATACCACCATTTGCTGAATTTATTCATCAGCCAGACAGATCCCTCTTATTTGCCTAGACGGATCCCTACTAGGAGGGAACCGTGGGATCCGTGATACAGAAAAGTAATTTTCTACTAACTTGGATCACATTTGCAGGAAATTGTGAATTATACTTGTTTTCTAACCTTTGTTTTATAGTTATTCAATTTACACATGAAGACTTTGACATCCTAAAGCTAGGGGGAGCTTTATGTCAAAGCAATACATTGCAAATTACTTGCAATATTAGGATTACATTTCATGACATCCCTTTGCAAATTTGCAATCATCAAGGGGGAGCACATTCGTCACTTAGACGAAATCTTTTGCAAACTTACTTGCAAACAAACTAGATTAGTATTACTTTCTTGACGCCCTTACATAGGGATGGACTCGTCAAGGGGGAGTAAAGACGAGATCCTTTCCCGTTACTTGCTCTCTATTTCTTTTTATTTCTTTCACATGTTTTTCTTAAAAAAAAACAATTCGTTGCTTTCTTTCGACGCTCTTTTTGTTTCGACAAAAAGGGGGAGAAGAAAGTAAAACAACAAATTCAAACTTTTACGAATTTTAGCTTTTCCTTAAAATAATTTTATGTTTTGTCATCAACAAAAAGGGGGAGATTGTTAATACAAATAAGCCGTAAAAACGTTTATTTATATTTTACGATCTTCTAATGTTTTGTCGATAACAAACTTAAAATCATTTTAACGAAACAAATAAAATACGTAAATGGTTTGAACTAATAGTTTCTACCATATTCATATTTTCACATAAAACACTAAAGCAAGTATAAGTGATTTTATGATTTAATATTACATATGTACAACAACTAGTGTTTACATATTTGGGTAAAATATACACAAAACTAGTATGTAGTATATTGGGTAATATAAATGGGTAGAAACTTAAGTGTCATAACCCATTGGGCAAATACATTTAATGTAGTTGGGTACAACCCAAAGCCCATGACCCATGGAGCTTGACCCATAACCCATTGCATGACATCATGCTTATATCATATATGGATAATATCCATAACCCATGGTATTGACCCATACCCAATGTCTAGATACATTGAACCCTTGGTGAGCACTCAAAAGATACATTGTATCTAGCTAAAGACCCATGGATCAACCCATAACCCATGACCCATGACCAAAATACCCATGGGCAAAAAAGAGGAGCGTTCCACGGATCCCTAGCCTTACGCTAGCCGGATCCCTTGTGGGAGGGATCCGCGGGATCCGGGGAATAGTAGAAAGTTTCCTCTATAAATAGAGAGCCATTTCTTCCTTTCTAATCACCACTTTACACACATACTTCCCAAAGTATTATAACCCTCTAACCTCAGATCCAAGTGATCTATGTAGTTTGTCTTTTGCTTTTGTGTGATCTTCTAGGTTCCTCTTAAAGGCAAGATCACCACTTCATGAAGACGTGCAAGCTCAAGTCCATGAGTTGCCATGCTTCGTCATCATCAAGACAACTAAGGTCCTCTTGTTGATAGTTTTTCCTTTCTTCATAGATGTTGGGTTAAAGGCATTAGTGAAGAATGCCGAAAGTGTCAAGATGAAAGCATTAGTGAAAGGTGCTCATCATCCGTGTCAAAGCATTAGTGAAGAATGCTAAAGGTGTCAAGACGAAGGCATTAGTGAAGGGTGCCAAGCGTTGTGTCAAAGGCATTAGTGAAGGATGCCGAAGAATCAAATCAAGTAGCATTTGGGAAGAATGCCTAGGTCGTATAATCGATGAGGTGCATCGTTATACATATAAGTATTTGTTTATTTCCAAGGATGGTGATATCCTTGATGGTGTTGTAACAAGGAGTGGATCTCCATGATATTATGTGTTGTGTTGTGAAGGGTAGTAGTTCCTCCATAGTAATGGAACTAGGTGCTTACCCTAGTACCTAATAAAGGGTAGGCGACGTTGTGATAGGATTAGTTCTCCTTTGTGTGAAAGAACTCGGTGGTTAGCCTAGCACAGTATAAAGGGTAGGCGACGTTGTGTTAGGTGTGGTTCGCCTTGGTGTGAAGGAACTCAGTATTTAGCTTTGTACCGGAAAAAGGTTAAGCGACGTTGTGAAGGCTTCTCCGCCATAAGGAGTTGGTGTAGTGTTTACGAACTCTCGAGTAGGTGACTCGGGGAGTGGAGTAGGGCAAGGAAGATATCCTTGTAGCTGAACCACTATAAATACTTGTGTCGTGGTGATGTGCTTCTTACTCTTTATCTTTCATTACACGTTTATATATCTATCTATCAATGTCCAACATAAACAACTAAATAGATTGACATAAGTCGATCTAAATATTTAAAAGGATGTTTTAAATTGGTAAAACTATTCAACCCCCTTCTAGTTTTCCACAAATTCCATGATGTACACTCGATGATTGAGGATTTGTTGATGAGACAGAGTGATCAGCAGCAGACGCTTCTTGACTTAATGACATAGAAACTGAAGGGTTAACTTCATTGACAGGGATAGGAGCAGCCTCTGATGATGGATTTGACAGATCATTAGCAATTGGCTCATAGTGTTCATCAAACATTGGATCAAACAATTTCTTCAAATCATATTCTGAAGGAGGTACATAAGGAGTTGTTGGTGAGAGATTTTGTACAAGAGAAGAACTAATGGGACTACTTAATGAAGGTTGTGATGCGGGTCCAGAACTTGATTGTCCTTGAGCCATTTGCCCGGACAGCTCATCGAACGTGACGTGAATAGTTTCCATGATATCTTGAGTTCTTTTGTTGTAGATTCGGTAACCCTTCTTGTTTGGTGCATTACCTAAAAAAACTCCAATGTCCGCCTTAGCTCTTAATTTACCTAAATCTTGACCGTCATTCGTTGGATAGCACAAAGCACCAAACACACGAAGGTAGGAGAGATCAGGTTTTCGTTTATGGACAAGTTCGTATGGAGTTTTACCATGAGATGTGTGTATGAGGGAACGATTTTGGGTGTAGCAAGCAGTGGCAATGGCTTCAGCCCAGAGATACATTGGAACCTTTGAATAAATTAGCATTGTTCTTGCGGCTTCTACAAGAGTTCGATTTCGTCTTTCAACTACACCGTTCTGTTGAGGAGTTCGTGGAACACTTCTTTGATGACTGATTCCAACACTTTCATAAAATAGACTTAAGTCTTTGTTAATGAACTCTGTGCCATTGTCTGTTCGAACAATTCTAACAGTATTGTTAAGTCGAACCTGAAGCTGCTTGATAAGTTTGATGATGACATCTGGAGTTTCATCCTTTGTCCTCAAAAACTTTACCCAAGTAAATCGAGAGTAGTCATCAACAACGACTAAAATATATTTCTTCCCATTTATCGTTTGCACTCTCATTGGTCCGCACAAATCCATATGAAGGGTATGCAGAACTTCCATTACTGAGTTTGTGGGTTTGGGTTTGTGGGCATATTTCTTGCTTTTTCCCAATTGGCATGCTGAACACATATGATCTTTTTCATACTTTAATTTGGGTAAGCCTCTTACAAGATCCTTTCTGGAAAGATTATTAATGGTGCTGAAGTTCAAGTGATTGAGACGACGATGCCATAACCATGATTTTGTTTTCGAAGCCTTTGACAACAAGCAGATTGGAGAAGACTTCATCATGTCTTAGATAGAGATGGTGTAAAGATTTGAACCACGAGTTCCTCTTAACAGTTCCACACCATCAAGTTCTCTAACGAAACAAGTATGTTTTCTAAAAGCCACTTCTAGATCGGAATCACAGAATTGACCAACAGAGAACAAGTTATGACCAAGACCTTCAACATAATATACCCTAGAGATTACACTATCACCAACAACATAGTCTCCATAACCCATAATTGCACCGAAATGATCATTCCCGAATCTAACAGTCTCGATGAATTTACTCACGAAGTTCATGAGCCGCGAGCGATCTCTAGTCATATGCTTGGAACAGCCTGAGTCCAGGTACCACAAAACGATTTGAACGATCTGAAGTTGAACACAGACAAGAATGGATAACTGGATAATTGGGATCCCCATGCAAGAATGGGTTCCATTTGGTTAGTAACAGTGATTGGAACACCCACATCAGAAGTAGAATCAATAGAATCATTAGGAATAGATGCAGTACTAGTGAAGGCATTAGACCTATTCAAACTATGTTCACTTCTTAAAGGAATAGTTCTACCGGTAGGCATCCATTTCCTAATGGGAATTCACTTAGCTAATTTAGGTCACATCTCATTAAGATTGAATTTGCGGCCAGTAGGTATCCACTGATAACCTATGTTACTAAATTTCCTTCCTGTGGGTTTCCAATGTTTTCTAACTTTCTTTCTCCACTGCTTTATAGCCTTCTTAACATGTTTTTTTGGCATTAACAATCTTAACAGGGCATTTAACATCATTAATCAAATCATTCACACCACATTCATGATTAGTAACAGAAACCAAGCAATCATCATTACATGTTTTGCCAAAAGTAGCAGAATTCGAATTAATTACAGTACGCTTATAGCTAATACTAGAATCAACACGATTCATTTTATTCAACTCAAACTTAATGTTCCTAGGGTGGTCTTCTACTTTCTTCCATTGCACATTCTTAGCTTGCGAGGTCCTATCTTGCTTTGTATTGCCTGGAGGCTTTGACCCGCTTGCTTTAATGTCACTGATTACTCCTGTAGAGGGAATTATGGGAACATTAGTTGGTTGTGCTACCTTTTGCATTCCTGAACTAGAAGTGCAGGGATCTGAACTACTTGAAGGCACTTTAGAGTTCACTTTCTTAATACTAGACATAGGATGGGATGCATACTTAGCACTAGGCATAGAACAAGGCATCACAGCTTTATCTTTCTCACATAAGGATTTAGGACATGTTGCTCTTAAACATTCTAACAGCTCCTGAGATCGTTTGGCCTGAATGCAAGCAAACCTAATTTCACTATCAAGTGGCTTATTTATGAAATCTTCTTCTACAATCTCACGGAGACATTCTAGACTATCCTTAAGGTGAGAAAAATAGTTATGAAACACAAGTTCATTATTTCTAAGATGTGGAGGAATGTATTTAACAGTCACAGTATATTTGGAGTCTGCAGATGACTTTGATGCAACATTCTCATTAAAGACAAGTGGCATTTTCCCTTTTACCTGACTCCTCAGATTCTCAATTTCCTTTTGTAAAGACGTTATTTTTTTCTTTGTTCTTGTCACGAGTGACTTTCATTGAATCATATAACTCTTTAAAGTGTCGTTTAACTTTTTCATTTTCTTCTAGAAAACTTTCATTTTCCTTTTGTAAAACATTAACCAAGTTTTGAAGATGAAAAGTTTGAGAACACTGAGAATCTAAAGGAGGAGGCATTTGGGGGCCAGTCACATTGTTCTTTTCACCCTTTATTTGTGAAATTTGGGCTTTCAATTTTCTGATCGTGTTACAGTGAGCTTGAATATGTTCGTCACGTTTGTTTATCTCAAAAATTGCATCAAACTCTGGAACATTTGAGGATGTCTTGATCTTTGAGGTTTTGACATTTTATTTTAGATGTTGATATTTTAGTTGCAAATCAAAATGTTCAACTTCTAGCTTAGAAAAGTGTTTTACCAAATTATCGTGATCATCCTGATCAATTTTCTCATTTAGTTATGAGTTTTTGTTTTCAAGCTCAATGACACGATCATGGGAAACTTTCAAAGTAACAGATAATTCATGAAATTGAGAAGCAGTAATAGAATGATTAGTAACAGTGTAAAACACATCTTGAGTCACACAACTCAATATTAAGTTCTCATTTAAGATATGCAGGTTCTTTCTTTCAATTTCATTATATTTGAGTTCCCGTTCATAATCATTGACCTCAACTATCATTGAATCAAATTACTTTTCCATTTCTTTAATATCTGAATTTATCCCCTTTTGAAGACTCTCAAATTGACCTTTTAATTGTTTAAAGAAAGGCATGACTTCAGTTAAATAACATTCTTTAGTTTGCTCAAAACCCCTTTCCCCTTCAGTTATCCCTCTAGGTGTGATTCTCTTCTTACATGTCTTCTCAAAATCAACGAATAATTGATAAACAACATACAGGCTGATTAAGGTCTTGCTATTAGTGGAAATAGTTCTAGGAACTAAATGCATTGGTGTATTCGGAGGATACACAGTAGCTGTAGGAACTTTCCTAAGGGGAGTGTTTGTTTCAACAAGTACGTTTGCCTTTTGTTTATCCATGTCTTTCTTCCAAAAAATTTGTTCTGGGGTTAATTGAGTTTGAGGCTTATATATGTTCAGGGAGATCCAATTTTCTTTTGTGTAATCATGGGGTTTGATCGTTATGTTATTCTTTTTACACTCAGGATCTTTTAGCTTCTTATCCATTTTCTCCCTAGAGGCATCATCTAATTGCCTATCTTCCTCAGTGCACTCAGCGCAACTAGGTTTCTGCCTAGGCTTAAGGATTTCATTACCATCATATATTACCTTCTGAGCTTCTCTAGCCACTTTACCATATTCAGGATTGGGTTCCTTTACGAGGGGAATACTATGCTTATCGCTGAGAACTCTATGCTTAGTGATCATGTGAGCAGTCTGAATGGTATTCCCTTGTACGTACAACTTATTTTCAAGCTTGTTTTTCAAAGTTTTCATATTGGAAAAGTCATTCAAGAGTTGTGATTACTTAGCATTAAATTCTTGTTTAAGTATTTTAACATTATTTTGAAATTCTTGTTTTTGCTTAACAGTTTTAGAAAGCTTTTCTTGTAAGGAGTTTAACTCTTGTTTTAACACTTCTTCTCTAAAATTACTTTTTCTAATAATTGTACGCATTTGGTCATCTATTTCCTGATCACGGGTAGTTAACTCAAACTTAGCACGTTGTTCATAAATGGCAACTTGTTCTTTATAGGCATTCAGTTCAGAGATAACAGAATCATGAGGAGCACATGCAGTATATTCATAAAAAACATAGTCATCATTGACTGCAGAAGATGCATCACTTGGTACAATCTTACTTTCACTTTGTGTCACATATTTATCATATGGGACAATATTACTATTACCCTCATTATCGATATCTGATTCATAAGTTTCAAGAGATTGTACTTCGTTATGTATCTTTTGCTCATCAACTTCATCGTATAGTTTAAATACCTCTGAAATGATTGAATCTTTGGATGGACCAGCCTGTTTTCGTGAAGAGACCTTTGGAGAAACCATTGGTGAAATGCTAGCCATGAAGATTGTCTGGGCAGTAGGTTCATCATCGAAATCAGAGTCAAATGCATCAAAGTCAGCTACTTGAAAGGCATTTTGATGATTGTGACCTATTTCCTGAATTGGCTGCTCATCAACATCAGCATCATAGGTTTTGGCATTTCCCTCAGCAAGAAACAACAACTCTTCTTCATCCAAAACTGCTCTACTATCCTGAGCTTGCACCAGCAGCATCTTGTCCCTGAAGTACTCTGCATTTTGAGGGCGTTTTGGAGATGTGCAGTTCCTTGCAATGTGTCCATCACCACCACAGTTGTAGCAGTTGATTGGATTTACTTGTCCTAGATTAGCATTCCTTCCACGATTCTGATTAGCCACATATCCTCCACCTACTCCAGTATTACCATAACCTGCTCCAATCATCCCTTGTTCATACCGTCTTCCTTGCACATTCTGCACCACTACCTTACCATCTCTGACAGTAGCTTGATTGTGTGGATTGGATGCTGTTCTGAGGTTATTGTTGGTGTGTGGAGTAGAATTCATATTTTGACTAACCATGAGAGACAGTTGATTGATGAAGTTTTCTATTAGTGTGTTTGATTCTGGAGGCTTATATGCTGGATCAGGAATGAGCTTGTAATTACCATTACCTGTGGGTATGACTTGAGAAGCTTTGGTGGTAATTCCAACATTGGTGTAAAAGGCTGTTGAATCATTTGACGAACTTGTTTCTCCCTGTTTAGATTTGAACTGTTTAAGAATCATTCGTTCAAACATAGCATGTCTCTCATTCTGAAGCAGGAAGGCATACAGTTGCTCATAGTTGGTGTTCTTTAATCCTTTGGTTAGCTTCACAGAGGTGACAAATTTGTGCCATTCAGGATTCATGTTGTTCACAAACTTTGCGTTCAGCTGAATGTTTGGCATGGTCATTTTGATATTCCTCATGTCATTCACAAGCTTGTGGAATCTCACGTAATATTCATAGACACTTTCTTTTGGTTTCATCTTAAAGTGCTCAAATTCATCATACAGTTGTGATTCTCTGTCTTCCTTAGTTAATTCAGAACCCGAGAGAAGCATCTTGACATTATCCCAAACAGCCTTGGCTTCCGTGTTGTGATTGATAAGCTTGTAGATATCTTTTGGAAGACCCCGAAGTATAATGTTTGAAGCCCTGATATCAGCATCGTATCTCTTTTTCTCCATATCACTAAGCTCATCATACGTCTTTGGTCTGTCCAAACCTAAGATCACTGTTCCATCTGCAGCTGTTTCAAGTGTGTCTCTTGTAGTCTCAATCTGATAAGGTCCTTCATCAATTGACTTGAGAATGTTGACCCCATTTTCCTTTCCCAAAAAGTACAACCTAATTCGTTGAGCCCATGACTCATAGTCAGTTCTGTAAGCATAGGTGGACGAGTATGTGATCCAGCTGCTTGAACGTCCTCAGCAACAGAAGAGATGATTGTAGGTACGTTGGTAGACATGATTACAGATTTCACGGGATTTTAAAACTCTTGGATTAAACCGGGAAATAGATTCTTTCACGAGATTTTACTAAATCAAGAGAAAACCGTAGAATGTAATCAAGAAGAAAAGAACTAAGTCACAAGAGACAAATCGCTCAACAAGACAAATCGCACAGACCACAAATCGCACAAGTGACATGTCGCATCAACTAACAAATCGCTTCAACAGTCAACTCGCTTCAATAAGCAAGTCGCTTACCAATACAAATCGCATAACCAAGACAAGTCGCTTAAACTTACAACTCGCTTCAATAAGCAAGTCGCTGAAGAAATGACAAATCGCTTAAACAACACAAGTCGCTTAAATAAGCAAATCGCTGAAAAGTGACAAATCGCTACTCCGAATAAATCGCACAAGTACAACCACTACCCGGAAAAATCGCTTAAATACGTGATTTGTAACATACACAAATCGCTTCCAAACAAGGACAAATCGCTCAACTGAAATACTTTACCGAGACTCAAATCGCTTCTTTTAAACTTTACTAAAATGCCTCTTTTAAATCCAAAAACAGTCCAACCACAATGATTCAAGCCTTCCAAATGAAAACCTAAACACTTATGATGATCCTAAACACAAAAGTACAATCAAAATCCAAATTTTAACACAAGAAATGATCCAAATGATGCAAAAACCACTAAACCTTTTCAAACCTAAAAACCATATAAAACCACTTAGAAATCCAAGAACATGTAAGAGAGATGATCAAACCATGGCGCTTGATACCATTTGTAACATATTGGACTTCACAAACACATCAAACCATGAATACAAGTAGGCGTACACTTTGAGGTTTTTAGAGAGAGAAAGAGTTAGAGGTTTGGGAACTTAGTAAGAGAAAGTAAAAGTATTTTTATGAGCTCCAACCCTCTACCTTGGGAGGTAGAGGGTATTTATAGTATCTTACATAAATGCCACCTACGGGCTGTGGATCAGGCATACAATGGGTAAAGACCCGTCCGTCCTCCACGGTGTTACTTAACTAAATACTACCTAACATTAAATAACTTACGACTACGAGCTTTCTAACGATTACATACATTTGAGGTAACCGACACTTTAATAACTGGATTTACTAAATCCTAACAAAATGTGTCGAAATAGAGCTTAAATGACCCCATAATAGCGTACGTTTTAAATCCTTATCAAGTATCCCTACACTTGGTATTTGCTTGTCCTCAAGCAAATGTGCTTTTGACTAATCAATTTATAAGTTATGGGGCATGAAGCATTGGTTTAAAATAGTTTACAACAAGTAAAAGTTCCAGAATAGTCATAACAAGTACGAAAATTATATACTAGCACCTCACAAGTGGTGTTTGGATTCTCTCATCTCTCGGGTTTATATGAAATATAACATGAATGGAAATGGAAGATAAACACTCATTACCTGGAATAGTACATAGATTACCATAAGCTTGAGAATAGATCAAGCCTCCACCGCTTTAGCGTAAGCACCTAGGAACAACTATCTAATAGGTCTTTATAAGGGTTGTAGCGTTAGGCTTAGGGTAGGGAAACAAAGGGTTTTGTTGGATAGGGGATATTTAGTGGTGGCAAGTCAAAAATATTATGTTACAAGCATGTAAAGGTGGCATTGCTAAGCCAATACTCGACTCACTAAACTAGATAACTTGAAACAAAACAACTATAAATTCAAAAACATAAGCATAAACATAGATGTAGGATGGTAGCCCGTATGTTTTTTCCTCATCTTTTCATTTTTTTTGAACACTCTCTTTTTTTGATTTTTTTTCATACCTTTTTACTCTACCATCCTCTACGATAACATCAAAATATAAGAGATTTATAGGAGCATCCCGACACTTGAGTTTTTATTTCTCTAACACTAATTGACCCGATTTGAAAAGACCAAAACACTTGGAGTATTTAATTACTTAGACAAAGGAAATTTGAATTTATCGTTATTTCCCGTTACTCCATAAAATATTACTTTTTACCCATGAGTCCCAATCGTCCCAAAACTATGTACAAAAGATATGACTCGACTTAGCAACCATGAAAGTAAGTAGATATTTGAACTAAGGGTTTAGTCATGGTAACAATAATGCACTAAAGATGAGTGCATACAAGGTAGGCTAAGGCGATTTGGGTGTACATTTGGGGGTGGATTGTAAACAATGCTCTTCATTGATATTTCGGAAAACCGAAACATCACGAGAACCACGAAAAGGATAGGCTCTGAGGGGTTAACTAGGGGTATCGTGTACTAAAGATGAGTACATCGCAAGGGTGTGGGGTAATTACTCAACCGATGTGGAAGAGGTAATTATAATACAGGTTTCAAACAAGGGTTATCTTAATGCCTCTTATCATTTAGTTACTCCTAACTACACAAGTGTAGTTTCACTAGCGATCTCGGAATGCATCACAACATAAGTTTTAGAATCTATTATACTACCGGTACACTCTCTAAGCATTAAAGATGAATGCTTTTATTCCTAAAGATCTAGGGGCGAACCTCACATTTTTGGGGTTGAATTTGAGTGGTATACGGTTTTTGTGCTAGTCATATAATTCCTATCCATGAGACGCTTTATTAAGACTAAAGTTTAGCTCGTAAATGTCAAAAAAAAAATTAAATTTGGCGCTAAAATTGCCCTAACGAATATTTCTCATAGTTTATTACACAAATTACCAAGGACAAGACAAATGATCAAGTGAGTGAATAGTTTCTAAGTTCCCGTTTTATTCTCCCTCCCTACACTTAAACTGAACATTGTCCCCAATGTTCCCTGAAAGTATCAAAGTTATGATAAAGGAAGGTAAGTAACGAAAAGAAACTAGTACTCCCCTGATTAGCTCGGTAGGATACGTATGAAGTTGCGGTTAAATTCTTTTCCAAGAAGAATGCATGAGTAATAAGCTTCATCCAATGAGTGTTTCTTCTTCTTGCCAAATATAACCTGCACACTTATAAGAAAACAAACGATACCTTCACATAAAATCGGCGGTGAAACTATATATGACACACAACGACACTAGAAAGCAAGTAAGATATAATGCTTGTGGAATGGATGTTTGTAGTTTTTCTATAAAATTAAGACCTGGAAGTTTCCAAAAATTTATAAGTTGATCAGAAAACGAAAACTTAGTAATCTGTTTCTACACAGCCTGACGTCGTCAGGCTTTAATCTTGACGCCGTCAGGTTGTCCTCCAAGAATGTGGTTCGCTGCGTTTTTCTGGAAAATTACATTATTAAAACCTGGAAAAATTCCTGCAAAACATCCATTATGACTCGATACAAGCCTATGACTCTAACAAACGCACATATATATCAATTTCACTAATTACAATTCTCATGTTCATGTTCTTAAAAACGTATGTGATCTTCCCTACACTTATCGTTTTCTAAAATACCTTTATATATAATTAAGACGAGGTTAAAGATAAAATAAATCATTTTCACAAAGTCTAACATGAGAATAAACAACAATGAAAAAGATATAAGACACACAAAAATTGAAAAACAAAACAAACAAACAATTAAGCATGGTTTGCCTCTCACGAAGCGCTTTTCTTTATTTATGAGTCTTGTAGCTAGACATGAAGTCGTGCTCCTAAGTACCCATGTAAGTAATTTTATCTTCAAGAATGTCATAGGGATCAAACTTATCTTTTAACTTCCTATTAGTACGCTTAGTCCGGTATGCCTTTTCGAACTTCTCTCCATCGGGATCATAGATTGTCATCCTAATGTGCCTTTCTCCATTCCCATCACTAGGTGGTCTATCCCAACTCCAACTATACTTAGGCTTCTCACTCTCAACTTTCCACCAATTCATGTTAAGCTTAATGGGCAAGGTTCCTAGGAATTCGGTCATCTTCCTAAACACTAAAGTATCCTCGAATGGGTTCACTTCAATGTCCCTAGCCAATTGTTGTTCATTGAGAGTTGCGTTACTCATGAAGGTCTCTTCTAGATAGAAAGGTCGTTGAGGGCCTACATAATCTCTACTGGTCCAAGGTCCATATCTAGATGGTCTTCTATCCAACATGATCTCATAGGGTATTTGTTCATCCTCTTTGTAGTAAATATGCTTCTTGACATCGTAAACTGACCTACCACTCCCTTCTCCTACCACTATGTTAGACATCTTACAATCAATTATGGCACTAGCGGTACCTAAGAATCCTCTTGTGATTTAGGAAAATCAATTATAAGAATTTTGTAGTATTTGGGCAACTTAAATGTATTAGGTTTGAGTCCCTGTATCGTTCCAAACGAGGGATGAATGGAATTTTCAACTCATGTCGCGTTTATTGTGATTTGAATATGAAAAGGGGATAATTTAATAAAACGTGAATTAAATGCAAACTAATCCAAATTAATCCCTAAAAGTGATCTAAAATTATTCTAAAATTGAAAATGCAATTTGAAAATTATCTAAGATTTAAAAATAATATTTATGATTTTTCTTGAATTTATTTTGAATTAAAAACTATTTTTAACTTTTAAAATAGATCTAAAATACTAAAAATTATGAAAACTAGTGAGAAAATTATGAAACAATTTTTAAAAAATTTAAAATAACTAAAAAGAATTTTCAAAATCAATTTTGTATTTTTATGAACTTTTTTATAATTACTATGAATTAAAAACTAATTAAATGGCTAAAAATTATGATTTAAACTAGGAAAAATGAAGAAAAATATTTTTTTATGTCTTTTTGATTTTTATTAATCTGATAAAATTGAAATAGTATTTTTTTTGAGCTTTTTCTGATTTATTTCTATTAAAAGCTAATTAAAAAGGCTAAAAACTGTTTTTCAATGAAGAAAAATAGTAAAAGCTACAGAAAATTATGAAAATTTCAGGAAAAGCCTAGAATATGGTTAACAAGGTATGAAAATTGTTAAATGCAAGATGTGAACGCAGATTATGCTACTAGTATGCAAACTTTAATGAAAAACTATGAGTTAATAAGCTAAAAGCTATGAAAATCACCCAGAAGCTGTAGAAAGCTAAGATAAGCCTATACTAACTTAAATCTACTTACTGCAACTAAAATTAACCAAATTAACTCAAGCTTTGAACTAGAATCTTAATTCCAAATCCTAATCAGCAAACATCACTTAGTAAATAAGCACTTAAGGGTAAACTTAAATTGGAACTTTAAGAAGACCATGCCAAGAGCTTATTTGGCAAAATATAGCTTATGAGGAGCTGTTTTGATCAATCTAGAAGCTAATGATTTAACTGAGTTGAACTTAGTGAATGCTGGTCATTTGTGCACAAGGCACCATTTAAAAAAAACTGACCACTTTGAAGCTCTGATTATGCTGATTTAGAAAAATCCCAAAATAATTCCAAAAATATATTGTTAATCACCACCAACAAGAGTTCTAAAACTCAGAGTTTCAACAGTTTTGAACTTGAAATGAATCTTTTAAAAATTTAAAGTAACAGCAGTTTGAAACTTGTTATGAAATTTTGACTTTTGTAAAAACTTGGCTATTTGACTTTTGTGAGATTATTATGATCCTAGATGAGTCTATGTGATGATTTAGTCAGAATTAAGCTACTCTATCTATTTCTATATCTGGATGCAAGTTTATTATATCTAACTCCTACTAATGTGAAACTGAGAACAGATTAATGAGCATTTTGACTTTTTGATTAAAACTAATGCAAAGTTCTAACCAAAATGAACCTAATAGACTGTTATGAGACTAATTGAACTAATCCTAAACACTATACTAAGCTTTAATGCAAGAATCAGCTTAATCCAAACACCCTTACAGAAACAGTTATGCTAATTTTAACACAGCAAATCCTAAATCTAAACCACCACTAACTCCAACTCAGATCCAACATAAACAACTAATGCAGACTATATCATATGCTAACTATAACAGCAATAGATCTAGAGCAAACAATATTACACAATATTAAGCAAAATTGAGAAGGATTATGAACTTACAAGTGGTCCAACCACTATGGTTCGCAACTGAGATTAAAGTAACCCTATCCTAAACCTTTATCAATCCAAACTCAACCCAGATCCAAATCCATTTCAGAAATTCAACCTAAATTAATTATGATCTCTACTCCTTTTGACTTTTATTGAGTAGTAATGATTTTTGATTGTAGAAACTGAATAGGACTTTAGTAAGCACTTATAAAGCTATAGGTAAGCTTATAAGAGCTTATGATTACACAAACTTAAAACTGAATTAAACCTTAGATCAGTAAAAGGATATTTATGATTTTTAGAGTATTTTATTTTTTATTTTTTTGTGAATTTTGTTTAAAGAATTATAAAACCTGGAAATAAATTCAAACAAGCTAAATAATCAAACAGTAATGATATTGGACTACAGAAATCATAAAAACAGAATTTAAGAGTAATTTGAGAATTAAAGCTAAAACTATTTTATTAATAAAAACTTGCATACAAAGTGAAATTTCAATACATGAATTTAACTAAAACATTGAGAACAAATTTAAAAACTAATTCACTATACAGAAAACAACTCACGCTATGTGAAATTCTAAGGGTATATATAGGAGAGAAATGAGCTTGGAAGCTTCAAGGTGTGCTTTCTCTAGACGATTTTCAACCTTTAGATTACATCCCATCAATCACCAATCAATCTCCACACTTGATTTGATCTTTATACGTCCCATCAGCCAATCATATGCTAATAAGTCACATGGATAGGTGACATGGCATTCCCCTTGTGTCAGCATGTGTCAGAAAGTACCATATTGTCCTTGAATTGCACTGATTGGGGCTAATTGGAGAAGGGGTAGATTATGGTTCTAACATTTCTTGGTAAATGGGAAATTGGGGAAAAACTTTGGCGGTTAAGTTAATTTTGGTTATTTTAGTGTTTTTAACTGATGTTGACCATTTGACCAAGTAATTATTGACTTCCGTTGACCGGGTGGTAACTCTTGACTGGGGTTTGACCTGGGCCTTTGGGGATTGGGATTTGGTATTGGATTTGGGCTAAGGGTAAAATAGAATGGATTAGGACTATTTTTGTGATCCGAATTTTAACAAAGGGACTAATCATGTAAATTCTGAATTTCAATGGACCAATTGTATAACTTCTGAAAAGTACTTCCAAGGACCATTCTTGTAATTCCAAATAGACCAAGGACCATAATTGCCAATCTTGAAACTCCAGAGGTATTTTCTGACAAATGCTGAAACTTGGAGGACTAATTCTGCAAATTCTTTAAAGTTGATCCAATCTTTCATAAATCATCCTCTTAGCATCAAAATCTTCAAAATTGCTCACTTCTAACCTTTCGACTCAGCTTTAGCACTCTTTCTCTCTCGTGCTCGGGTTTTTGTTTGATTTGGCTTTCTTTTGCGTGTTTTGTCATATCCGTACCTGCACACTCATAAACTCAAGAAACCAACAAATATTAGGAATAAACGGCTCTTTCTTGGTTATTTTGGGCCTGATTTGGTAAAGAAAAGGTATGTGTTTTAGCACATATCAAAATACCCCAGACTAGACGATTGTCGTGTCCCCACGCAATGTAATCAACTCACGCTTCTAAAACCAAGGATATCAATCTCTTTCTACTACAACTATGAAAAGTAGCAAAGATTCCTCAAAAGAGATTAAGAAACCCTTAATTCTAAAAACGCCCCGTTTACATTTTAATTCACGTATAGATATTAGGATTAAGCACATTCTGATTATGAGTGACGGTTTGTTAAACTTTCATGTCGATCAATAACTCCAACATTTTTCAAACGACATTTTTAGGATCACGGAGTAGGAAATACAACTCAGCGAGGAGTGACCATACAGATAGAATACATCATCCCTGATTTTTTACAAGTCCCCAAACTAAGCGTAAAATCGAAATCATTGTTAAATATGACTCTAGATGCTACCACTACCCATGGAAGTTACTTGTGTAATTACCTTTTGCTTCCATTTTCCTATTTTTCCTCTATTTATTTTATTTTTGTGAGAAATGAATTTCTTCAAGTTTCTCGTTTCGATAATTTTTATTCTGATAAAGATATGAAGCTAAGTCGCTAATTAGTTATCCATCTTCTCTCAAGAACCATTGTCTTAAAAATGAGGTCCACATCAAGGAATTTTTATTCACTTATATTTTTGACTTTTTCATTTTTTAATTTTTTTTAATTTTTTTAATTTTATTATTTTTTTTTTTGCATTTATACTTTTACTTATATGAGCTATGAACTACGGAGCTTCACGGGGTAATTCCGAGACCTTACACGTTTCAAAATAAAGGATCCAAGGGCTGTTATGACGGAGAATTCCAAGACTCTATGCTTCATGAAATGAGGATCCCAGTGTGTTAAACCAAGACCTTACCCAATCTCGGCTAGAGGTCCAAGGGTCGGCGTAAGAGGGTAGCCAAGACCTAAATGCCTACTTTCGAAATAAGGATCCAAGGGTCCGATCTCGAACCGCAGGTCATAACTTTATTTATTACTTATTACTTTATTTATTACGAGTCCTTGATGTGTACCCAATTTTTAAAACAAAGATTCTTTTAAGAAGATACAGAACTAACTATCGTCAAAAACTCAACATCTCTAATTATTTATTCACAGATATGGGGTGAAACAATCTTGTGGGAACAAAGAGCCATAAGTACCTTCGATGGGCTCTAAAGAGAACCATCTACTCCACGCTTAGCATCTAAACTCATAAGTAACTCTATCATTCCTCGATCTCCGCAAATTTAAAATCCCAAATAATGAGATCCGCGGATGCTTAGCCGATAATTTAATTATCTGTTGTTAAGGGAACAAGCTAGGGCTCAACACGCCCGGTCAAGTCAGAATTCTATTCCTACTCTCACCAGCGGAAAGTAAACAAGTTGTTAAAACATATATTAACTTAGCAATTGTTTCGTCAAATAATATCAAGTCTCGCATTTTTAAAGTCACTTATTAGAAACTAGCAGATTCTTGTTTAAGCTTCGCATATTTAAAATCACTTAGGGAGACTTGCAAATTCTTGGCCTTGTGAGCTAGAATCGCATTTTATAGCCTCTTGTCTAAGCAATTAGCAAATGCTTTTTCAAGAAAACGCATATTTAAAGAAACTTCTAAGAAACTCGCAAAGACTTTTCAATCATAAAACTAGCAAAAGCTTACAAAATTTTTTAAATTTTCACATTTTTTGCACAATTTTTTTCATTTTCTAAGGAAAAACGGGGTTGCGAGAGTATACGACAAAAAATAAGCAAGTGCAGTCAAATCAAATCAAAGATTACCCACCCCAGACTAAAACGAAAGATTGTCCTCAATGTTTAAAGGCAAGGGTATCAACGAAAATCTAAAAGCCGTTTATTAAGTATGCTCAAAGATAAACGTTAGTCGATAAGATTTCGGATATCGGATTTCCATCAACATCGATCATGAAACTCGAGTGGAGAAAAGACAAATTTCGAGCACGAGAGTCTTCATATCGGGAAAATCCTAGACAAAACATCACAAACAACCAAACACGAGAAATCGAAGAGGCTAACCCCTTCATGTCACTTATTAGAAAATAGAAAGAAGATAGAGATAAGCATGGGGTGCCTCCCACGAAGCGCTACTGTTTTTGGTCATCGAGTCGCTAGCCTGACTCGATCCCCGAATTTAATTGTCCTTGGGGAAAGTTTGGAGATCCGGGACAACCATAGACGCGATGTCCCCTCCAAAATAATGCTTTACACGATGACCATTCACCTTGAAATTTGGGCCATCGGGCTGAGAAAGCTCTAAAGTTCTATACGGGAAAACTTGAGCAACGGTAAATGGTCCGGACCAACGGGTTTTAAGTTTGCCCGAGAATATCTTCAAACGAGAATTAAAGAGGAGGACTTGAGCACCAACGTTGAACACGCGGTTTTTGATTTTAGCATCATGAATCCTCTTAGTCTTCTCTTTGTAAATCAAAGAATTTTTGTAGGCTTGATCCCTAAGTTCATTTAATTCATTCATTTGAACTTTCTGGTGATCACCCACGGTCTTAAGGTCAAAGTTCACATGTTTCAAGGCCCAGTATGCCTTATGCTCGATCTCGATGGGCAAGTGACAAGCTTTTCCATACACCAACTTAAATGGGGTGCACCCGATGGGTGTCTTGTATGCGGTGCGGAAAGCCCATAATGCGTCATCTAACTTATCGGCCCATGAAGCTCGATTTTCTCCTGCGGTTCTCTCTAAAATCCTTTTCAAACAACGATTAGAGACCTCAACTTTTCCGCTCGTCTGCGGGTGATACGCGGTAGAAAGACGGTGAGTAACTCCATATTTAGCCATAACCTTAGCAAATTGTTCATTACAAAAATGGGTACCGCGATCACTGATGATAGCACAAGGTGCTCCGAATCGGAAAAACAAGTTCTTTGAGAACTTAACAACCACTCGGGTGTCATTGGTGGGCAGTGCCTTCGCTTCAACCCATTTGGACAAGTAGTCGACGGCCACGAGGATATATTTATTACCCTTAGATGATGGAAATGGCCCCATAAAATCGATGCCCCAAACGTCGAAAATCTCGCAGACTTGAATAGCATTTTGCGGCATTTCGTCTGTTTGTGAAATCTTCCCTTGACGTTGGCATGAGTCACATGACTTAACCAGATCATGGGCGTGTCGATATATGGTAGGCCAATAGAACCCGGAATCTGAAACCTTTTTAGCGGTGTAACTTGCACCATGATGGCCTCCGGTGGGTCCGTTATGGCAAGCACTAAGAATATCAAGGGCCTCTTGGCCATGAACACACCGCCGGATTATGTGATCCACACAAATCTTAAACAAGTAGGGGTCTTCCCAGAAATAATGCTTAACATCTTTGAAAAACTTTTTCTTTTGTTGGGACGACATCCCTTTCACAATGAAATTCCCCACATGGTAATTTGCAAAGTCGGCAAACCATGGGGTATTTGGGTCTTTCTTAGAAATCATCCCAAGAGTCTCGAGAGGAAATGTTTCTGTGATCTCCTTTTTCTCGAGCACACTTTGATAGGGATTCTCAAGTCTAGAAAGGTGATCATCAGCAAGGTTCTCCGCTCATTTTTTGTCAAGAATAGTAACATCAAATTCTTGAAGGAGGAGAACCCACCAAAGTAATCGGGGTTAGCATCTTGCTTTGCCAAAAGGTACTTAAGGGAAGAATGGTCGGTATACACCATGGTCTTCGATAAGACAAAGTAGGGTCTAAATTTCTCAAAAGCATAAACAACGGCCAATAATTCCTTTTCAGTAGTCGTATAATTGTGTTGGGCCTGAGACAATGTCTTACTCGCATAGTGTATGGGTTGAAAATGTTTTGATTTATGTTGCCCCAAGACTGCCCCAATTGCGTAATCACTTGCATTACACATAAGCTCAAAGGGCAAATCACAGTCGGGGGCAACTAAAATCGGAGCCTTAGTTAATTTCTTTTTGAGAAAATTAAAGGCTTCAACGCATTCATCGGTGAAGATAAACGGAGCATCCTTTTCAAGGAGATGGGTTAGAGGGCGGGCTATCTTAGAGAAATCTTGAATGAAACGGCGATAGAAACCGGCATGACCCAAAAAACTCCGAATACCTTTGACAGTAGTGGGATGAGGGAGTTTAGCTATGACGTCGAATTTAGCTCGGTCGACCTCAATCCCAGATTTTGAAATCTTATGGCCGAGGACAATGCCCTCTCGAACCATGAAATGACACTTCTCCCAATTCAAGACCAAATTGGTGTCTTCATACTGTTTAAGAATGTGGTCTAGATGAGAGAGGCAAGAAGTGAAAGAATCTCTATAAACCGAGAAATCATCCATAAAAACCTCCATTGTCTTCTCGATCATGTCGTGAAAAATAGCCATCATGCACCTTTGGAACGTACCGGGAGCATTGCATAAGCCAAAGGGCATTCGTCGGTAAGCAAACGTTCCATAAGGGCAAGTGAAATTCGTTTTCTCTTGATCTTGCGGGTCTATCGGAATTTGGAAGTAACCGGAGAAACCATCGAGAAAGCAATAGAACTCATTCCCCGCTAAACGTTCGAGCATCTGATCCATAAAAGGTAGCGGGAAATGGTCTTTCCGTGTAGCATCATTCAACTTTCGGTAATCAATGCACACCCTCCAGCCGGTGATGAGGCGTGTGGAAATCAACTCATTATCGTCATTCATCACCATGGTCATTCCACCTTTCTTCAGGACACAATGGATAGGGCTAACCTATGAGCTATATGAGATTGGGTAGATAACTCCGGCGTCAAGGAGTTTTAGAACTTCCTTTTTGATGACATCATGGATTTTCGGGTTAACCCTACGTTGTTGTTGTATGACGGGTTTATAATCATCTTCCATTAAAATTTTGTGAGTACAAAAACGTGGGTTTATGCCTTTAATGTCGGAAATCTGCCAAGCAATGGCACTTTTATGTTTTTGAAGGACGGCCAAAAGTTCGGTTTTCTCATCATCTTTTAAGTTTTTAGCAATGATGACGGGAAACTTGTTCGGTTCTTCAAGAAAAGCGTATTCAAGATGAGGAGGTAAATCCTTGAGCTCGGGCTCCAGAGGATTTTCATTAGACGTTTGTACTTATTTGATTTCTTCAATCGTGATTTCTTTCGGAGGGAGTGACGGTGATAGATCTTCATTTAACAATTGTTCAACATAAAGGATATCTCCCTCCGAATCATACACACCATCATCAATTCCAGGTGGAATCGATTCATCAATAGCAAGAAACTCATCGATCTCTTTCAAAAATAAGTCACCTCCCTCAAACGGAGTAAGAGAGGGGGAAGAGTCGGCAATGATTTGTTCAGAAGATAGTTTAGAAATTAGAGAAGAAGGTGAATCAGAAGAATTAGAAGGGAAATAATTGCCAACTTTCGAGTTGTTAGCAAAACTGAGAACTTCTTGAGCGTACTCCTCACAAGAAACATCAATAACGTCGATTCGATTGATGGAAGCATCATCGAAATTGGAGGAGTACCTCGTCGTTTGATTAATGTTGAACGTTACAGCTTCTTTGTTAACTCTCAACGTAATCTCTCCTTCGAACACATCAATCAAATCATGTCCGGTCCTCAAGAAACACCTTCCGGGAATAATGTGTACACGATGGTCGGCATCAAAATCGACTACAACAAAATCTGCGAGAAAATGGAACTGCCCCACTTTGACAAAGACATCCTCGGCTATACCCTTTGGGCGAGTCGTAGAAGTCATACACGTTGGGGGTAAGTGGGGGCAATGAAAGATTCTCGTAGATTGAGTTTGGCATCAAATTGATACTCGTGCCAAGATCGACCAAGGCGGAGCATTGAACAATTCCTTGAAAATCACACGGAATGAGAAACTTGGAAACTGCAATTCCAATTTGGAAACTGCAATTCCAGTCAGTCCTGTTGCAACTACTAGAGTTCACAAAGATCATCCTTTGAATCAAATGATTGGATATATGCATTCTGCTGTACATACAAGGAAGATGACCAAGGATTTGAAGGATCATGGGCTATTTGTTAGAACTCTTAAACAAAGAAATAGTCATCAAGATCTTTAAAACTATTTGTTTGCTTGTTTCTTATCATAGGAAGAACCCAAGAAGTTAATACAAGCACAAAAGGATCCAATCTGGATAGAGGCTATGCAAGAAGAGCTTCTACAGTTCAAGTTACAAGAAGTTTGAACTTTGGTGGAGTTACTGATAGCGTGGGTTCAGGGTCGAGAAGACTTCCTTTTCTACGAGAAAGTTTTTCAACACTCTAGGCAGTGTACCTAATTGTTGTAGTGTAGTATGGGGTAAGCCCAGAGGATTGATCCGTTCTCTAGGGGAATAGGAATGCTAGAAGGAAATGTATGACAAGAAGGTAAGGTTGAGGGAGATTATTTTTAAGTCTTTTTATGTTTTTTTAGAAAGCAAGGTAAATATCTCGGGGAATAGGAGTGGGGGGGGGGGGTACTTCTACCAATTTTAACTACTTTTAATAACTACTTACTAATTAACTACTTTAACTATGGATAGATTATGCTTAATTGTAGATGTGCTCGTATGATAAATAAAAATGTGTTTACGTATATGTTCTTACTCCCTAGTTATCTCTTATTGGTTGGTTGAATTGTCACATCCTCATCTTAATTGGTGCGTTGTATTCCATTTGGTCATAGGGTGGTGCCTAATTCCCTATTTCTAAGAACTGTAACTCTCCTCTAGACTATCCGGGATCGACAAGCACAATAGTATCTCCCCTGAATACTCTACTATCCTTAAGCTACAACTCACGCAATAAACAAAACAAATGGCCTAGGTGCACTCCTAAGTTTTTTTGCTATTTAGGACGTTCAAGCTCGCAACAATTAAAGAGGAAGCCAATTTTCCTTACTCTAGCATCTACCAATTAAGATAAGAGACAACCTAATAATAATTAAAAACTAGGTTTCATAGATCTGAGAAAACACAAGGATAATTTAGCTACTCATGTTTAACATGCAAGCATACACACATACAATTGAACATGGGGTAGACATAATGATAGTATGGATTAAAAAACTTATCTTATGATGTAAAGAAGGGTATGGGACCCTTAGATAGTGTCCAAGTCGGACTACAACTGAATTAGGATTTGCTCTCCAAAGTTCTACCTCTTAAAATACAGAAAAATCGAATTCTATATATAGATTTACAAGTGCGGCGGCGTCACCTTTTGCTAGTGACGCCGTCAGGTCGCCATCATTAGGGTTACATTTGGGCCAAGTCATCGTTGGGACGACATCAGTTGAAAAGCGTGACGCTGTCAGTTTTCATGAAGGATGTCGTCTGAGATTGGTTCTTGGGAGTCTGGTGTGGAAAATGAGAGTGACGCCTGCCAGAGTTTAGGCGTGACGCCGTGAGGTTGTAGAACCAAAATTTGTTTTGAGCCGTCATGTGTACTCTGATCAAAACTTCTATATAGGGATGGCGTCGCCCTTTGGTTGGGTTGCCGTCAGGTCTGGTGGAGGGCCTTTGATCTTGAATTTGTCATTTTCTTATGTTTTGGCTCCTTTTCATCCTAATATGCTTCTTTTCAGCATTTTGCTTCCAAGAGACCTAAAATGTGAAATGGAACGATTTTAAGTAGTAACGGATATAAAATGTGTTGATTTAGGGCTTAAATGACATCCTAAAAACGTATGTTTTAAATCCTTATCAAATATTCCTACACTTGAAATTTGCTTGTCCTCAAGCAAATGTGCTTTTGGCCAATCAATTTAGAAGTTATGGGGTATGAAGCATTGGTTTAAGATAGTATACAACAAGTACAAGAACCACAATAGTCATAACAAGTACGTAAATTATAAACTAGCACCTCACAATTGGTGTTTGGATTCTCTCATCTCTCGGGTTTATATGAAATATAATATGAATGGAAATAGAAGATAAACACTCATTACCTGGCATAGTACATAGATTACCATAGGCTTGAGAATAGATCAAACCTCCTCTGCTTTGGCGTAAGCACCTAGGAATAACTATTTAAGAGGTCTTTACAAGGGTTGTAACGTTAGGCTTAGGGTGGCAAGTCAAAAATCTTATGTTACAAGCATGTAAAGCGTGGCGTTGCTAAGCCAAGACTCGACTCACTAACACTAAATAACTTGAAACAAAATACAAACATAAACTTGAAAACATAAACATAAAGATAGATGTAAGATGGTAGCCCGTATGTTTTTTTTTTCATTTTTTATAAAAACTTTTTTTTTTTACTCTACCATCCTCTATGATAACATCAACATAAAAGGATTTATAGGAGCATCCCTACACTTGAGTTTTTATTTAACCAACACTAATTAACCCGATTTAAAAAGATCAAAACACTTGTAGTACTTAATTACTTAGACAAAGGGAATTTGAATTTATCGTTCTTTCCCGTTACTCCATAAAATATTACTTTGACCCATGAGTCCCAATCGTCCCAAAAATGTATACAAATGATATGACTCGACTTAGCAACCATGCAAGTAACTAGATACTTGAACTAAGGATTTAATAATGATAAAAATGATGCACTAAAGATGAGTGCCTACAAGGTAGGCTAAGGCGATTTGGGTGTAACATTTGAGGGTGGATTGTAAACAATGCTCTTCATTGATATTCTGGAAAACTGAAACATCACGAGAACCGCAAAAAGGATTGGATCTAAGGGGTTAACTAGGGGTATCGTGTACTAAAGGTGAGTACATCGCAAGGGTGTGGGGAAAATTACTCAACCGATGTGGAAGAAGTAATTAAATTACAGGTTTCAAACAAGGGTTATTCCTAACTATACAAATGTCGTTTCACTAGCAATCTTGGAATGCATCACAAAACAAGTTCTAGAATCTGTTATACTACCGGTACACTTACTAAGCATTAAAGATGAATGCTTTTATTCCTAAAGATCTAGGGACGAACCTCACATTTTTGGGTTGGAATTTGAGTGGTATATAGTTTTTGTGCTAGTCATATAATTCCTATCCATGAGACGCTTTATTAAGACTAAAGTTTAGCTCATAAATTCCATAATTTTTTTTTAATTTGGTGCTAAAATTTCCTTAACAAATATTTCTCTTAGTTTATTACACAAATTACCAAGGATAAGACAAATAATCAAGTGAGTGAATAGTTTCTAAGTTCCCGTTTTATTCTCCCTCCCTACACTTAAACTGAACATTGTTCCCAATGTTCCCCGAAAGTATCAAAGTTATGATAAAGGAAGGTAAGTTAAAAGAGAAAGAAACTAATACTCCCCTGATTAGCTTAGTAGGATATGTATGAATTTGTTGTTAAATCCTCCTCCAAGAAGAATGAATAAGTACTAAGTGCTACTTCCAATATGTGTTTCTTCTTCTTGTCCGATATAACCTGGACACTTATACGAAAACAAAACAAAACCTCGCATAAAATCGGTAGTAAAACTATATATGACACACAACTAAACTAGAAAGCGAGTAAGATATAATGCTTGTGGAATGGATGTTTGTAGTTTAGAATTGGGAATTTCTATAAAATCACAAGTTACACAGAAAACGAAACTGACATTCTGTTTCTACATTGCCTGACGTCGTTAGGTGTTAATCCTGACAAAAAGTGGTCTGATGCATTTTTCTAGAAAAATTACCTCATTAAAACCTGGAAACATTTCTGCAAAACATCCATTATGACTCGATACAAGCATTTGACTCTAACAAATACACATATATATACAATTTTAATTATTGTTAATCTCATGTTCATGTTCTTAAAAACGTATGTGATCTTCCCTACACTTATCTTTTTGTAAAACACCTTTATATGCAATTAAGACGAGGTTAAAAACAAAATAAAGCATTTTCACAAAGTCTAACATGAGAATAAACAACAATGAAAAAGATATATAAAGACACAAACAAAAATTGAAAAAAACAAAACAAGCAAACAATTAAGCATGGTTTGCCTCCCACAAAGCGCTTTTATTTATTTATAAGTCTTGTAGCTAGACTCGAAGTCGTGCCCCTACGTGACTTCATTTTCGAAAACAATATCTTCATCATTGATTAATTTGTTATTGTCTATTTGGTAATGTTTCACACGTTGTCAATTTACAGTAAATTCTCTCCCATCATTATCTAGCAATACAACGAGTCCACCACTCGTTGCCCTCTTTACCGAAAAGGGTCCATACCATCTTGATTTGAGTTTTCCCAAGAATAATCTTAACCTTGAATTATATAAGAGTACCTTATCTCCCTCCGCAAACTCTTTAGGACTCTTTATTTGTTGATCATGCCATCGTTTCACTCTTTCTTTGTATATGATTGAGGACTCATAGGCCTCGAGTCTTAGTTCATCTAGCTCTTGAAGCTGCAAGAACCTATTTGACCCTGCCTCAAAATAATCCATGTTACAGGCATTGAGTGCCCAATATGCCTTTTGCTCAAGCTCAATAGGGAGATGACATGCTTTCCCGTACACTAAGCGAAAAGGGGTTGTTCCAATGGGCATTTTATAAGCCGTTCTAAATGCCCAGAGTGCTTCATCAATTTTAAATGACCAATCCTTTCTGTTTTGGTGGAGCGGTTTTTCTAGTATTCATTTTAACTCTCTATCTTTGTTTTCCGCTTGCCCATTTGTTTGGGGATGATATTTCGTAGAGAACCTGTAAGGAACACCAAACTTCTTCATTATCTTTTCCATTTGAGCATTGCAGAAACGGGTCCCCCTGTCACTAATCAGTGCTTTAGGAATCCCGAATCGCGCGAAGAGTTTCTTGAGAAAATGAATGACTACCCTCGCATCATTGGTTCTAAGGGCTTGCGCCTTCACCCATTTGGACACATAATCAATGAAGACCAGAATGTATTCATTCCCTCCGGATAATGGAAAAGGCCCATAAAATGGATACCCCAAACATCGAATATTTCGCAGACTTAGATGTAGTTCTGGGGTGCTTCATCTCTTCTCAAGATGTTCCCCGATCGTTGTCATGTATAACATGTCTGAACTAATCTCTTGACATCACGGAATACAGTAGGCCAGTAAAATTCGGCATCGAAAACTTTCCGTTCCGTAACATTTATAAAGTGATGCCCTCCTGATGGTCCCGCATGACACTCTCTCATAATCCGATCAATCTCCCTTCCTGCAACAACGTCGGATAATCTGATCAGGACAAATTCGAAATAGAAAGGGGTCGTCCCAACAATAATACTTTTGCTCAGTGAAGAATCTTTTCTTTTCTTGCCTAGTCATATAATTTGGTAAGACCCTACTGGATAAATAGTTAGCATAATCTGCATACCATGGCTCAATATCCTTAATGGACATTAGCTGCTCCTCAGGGAAGGAGTCACGATTCTTGTCATTGTTTAATTTCTCCAAGTCCGGGTTTTCCAACCGTGAAAGATGATCAGCAGCAAGATTTTTAGCCCCCTTGTTATCTCGAATTTCAATGTCAAATTCTTGGAGCAATAGAATACATCTAATAAGTCGAGGCTTTGCATCTTGTGTTGAGAAAAAATATCGTAAGGCGGAATGATCGGTGAAGACGATAGTTTTAAAAAACAACGAGATACTTCCTGAATTTATCGAAGGCAAAAACCACGGCCAAAAGCTCTTTTTTGGTGGTTGTGTAATTTTCTTGCGTCACATTCATGGTATTGCTAGCATAATAAATTGGCTGAAAATGCTTCTCTTTTTTTTGGCCTAAAACGGCCCCTACAGCATAATCACTAGAATCGCACATGATCTCGAATAGTTGAGACCAATCAGGAGTAACCATTATAGGAGCTTGGGTAAGATCTTGCTTCAGGCGATTAAACGCGTCCTTACATTCCTCTGAAAAGTCAAAGGGTGCGTCTTTGACGAGAAGTTGTGTCATTAGTCTGGCAATATTTGTGAAGTCCTTAATAAACCTCCTATAAAAACCCGCATGACCAAGGAAGCTTCAGATAGCTTTAGCGGTTGTAGGATATGATAATTTGGATATTGCCTCTATCTTGGCCCTATCGAATTCAATCCCATTCCTGGAGACTTTGTGTCCCAAGACAATCCCTTCTCTTACCACGATATGGCATTTTTCGCCAATTCAAGACTAGGTTAGTTTCTTCACACCGCTTTAGCATCTTCCTAAGATTGGAAAAACAAAGATTGAAAGAATTTCCAAACATTGAAAAATCATCTTCAATCAATTCATGGAATATGGCCATCATACATCGTTGAAAGGTAGCGGGAGCGTTGCATAGCCCAAAAGGCATTCATTTTTACGCAAAAGTCCCATAGGGGCACGTGAAAGTAGTTTTTTTGTTGATCTTCAGGGGCAATAGGGATTTGGAAGTTCCCTGAGAAACGGTCAAGAAAGCAATAGTACTCATGCCCAACTAACCTTTCAAGCATTTGATCGATGCATGGTAAAGGGAAGTGATCCTTTCGGGTGGCATCGTTCAATTTTCTATAATTGATACATACATGCCAACCTGTAACCATTCTTTAAGGAACCAAATCACCCTTTGTATTCTTTATAATAGTCATTCCTCCTTTTTTCGGGACTACTTGGATTGGGCTGACCCAGGGGCTGTCTGAAATGGGGTAAATTAAACCAGCATCAAGGAGCTTGATGACCTCTTTCTTTACCACTTCTTTGATGTTTGGATTTACTCTTCTTTGAGGTTAAACGGTGGGTTGGTAGTCTTCCTCCATAAGAATTTTATGAGTGCAAAAAGTAGAGTCAATTCCCTTAATGTCAGCAATACTACATGCGATCACTCCCTTGTACTCTCTTAGAACTTCCAAGAGCTTCCCTTTTTGTTCAGGGGTCAGGGAGGAGCTTATGATTACAGGGAGTAGATCTGCCTCTTGAAGGAAGGCATATTCTAGATGACTTGGGAGATCTTTCAATACCAAGATAGGAGGTTCCTTAATTTATGGTTTAAGCTTATTTTCTGGATTTTGAAGCTCAAGAGGCTCAATTTCCTCCTTACATGGATAGAAAGAAATGGCTCCAACCATCTCTGTTAGGATTTGGAAAATCCAGTAGTTAAAGTGTCGGTCACCTCAAGTATATGTAATCATTAGAAAGCTCGTAGTCGTAGTTATTTGATGTTAAGTCGTATTTAGTTTAGTAACACCGTAGAGGACGGACGGGTCTTTACCCACTGTATGCCTGATCCATAGCCCGTCAGGTGGCATTTTATTGTAAGACTATAAATACTCTCTACCTCCCAAGGTAGAGATTTGGAGCTCATAATAAGATTTTTCTTTCTCTCACTAAAGTTCCCTAAACCTCTAACTTTCTCTCTCTAAAACTCATCTTGTACGCCTCTTGTGTTTATGGTTTGATGTGTTTGTGAAATCCAATATATTACAAATGGTGTCAGAGCCATGGTTAGATCATCTCTTACATATCCTTGGATTTCTAGTGGTTTTTAGATGGTTTTTGAGTTTGAAAAAGTTTAGTGGTTTTTGCATCATTTGGTTCATTTCTAGTGTTAAAGTTTGAATTTTGGGTGTACTTTTGTGTTTAGGATCATTGTATGTGCTTGGGTTTTGATTTGTGTAAGATATTGGTTTTCACTTACACATCAAACCATAACACAAAGTGGGCGTATAAGTGGAATTCTAGAGAGAGAGAAAGTTAGAGGTTTAGGGAACTTAGTGAGAGAAAGTGAAAGATATTATTATGAGCTCCAACTCTCTACCTTGGGAGGTAGAGAGTATTTATAGTCTTACATAAAAGGCCACACAACGGGCTGTGGATCAGGCATACAGTGGGTAAAGACCCGTCCGTCCTCCACGGTGTTACTTAACTAAATACTACTTAGCTTGAAATAACTACGACTGCGAGCTTTCTAACGATTACATATACTTGAGGTGACCGACTCTTTAATACCTGGAATTTCTAATTCCTAACAATCTCCTCCTAAGGGAGGTCACCTCAATCATGTACTAAAATTACATTAAATACAAATAGATATTACATTATCAATTGTTCTTGCATTATTGATGTAGTACTTTGCTCCTAAGCTCGTAGTCATTGATTCTTCACATTGCATGTTTGGTTACTCCAGGTGGAGGTCTTTTTCTGATCCACATGATAATAAATTTGAGCCAACTTTTGAGACCATCAGCTAACAAAAATCTCTGAGACATCCATTGTGGTGTTGGTATTTGTTGTAAACTCTCAGACCTTGACAGATCTTAAGCACTCGTGGATCGTTAGTGTTTCCTATGTAATCATAAGCAAACTAATAGACAATCTCTACAACTCGTATTATATAGCGGAAAGTAAATACAAGATGTTATAACTAAGAACACTTAGATCCTCTATGGATCTTTTTATTAACCGAAACTCTATGTTTCAGATGAGTTTTCTATTACTAACTATTAAGTTCCTTTTATAGACAAGGAACCCTAATCTATTACAACTCAATCGACTAAGCATGCAAGCATGCATTTAATGACTAATACATTAAACAATATTGAGCAGTACAATAATGCCCATGCAACCTTGGGCCGTTCAAAGATAATAATGAGTTAGCATTTAATTCAGAAGGCGCATGCTGATCCTAGTCAGCTTTCACCCTTCAGCAGTAACACGTCAATGCTTGTACTCTTCAGTAGAATCACTTCTTCAGCAGAATCTGCTTCTACTTTAGCAGAAACCATCGGCAGTAATGACAGCAGAAATCCTACTTCACATAATTCCCAACAATCCTCCCCTAAACTGGAATTTGACTTGGTTAAGTTCCAGTTTCCTGACCTTGAAAGATCTTTTGATACTTCAGTACTAGAGGATTGTTTCCACACATCAGTAGCAAAGAACCACTAATAATCTCATCTCTATGATGATCAGACTTTGAAACGCCAGGTCTTTGCAGCAACAAATGACATAATGTACATCAATACTTATCAGTTTCAATCTATTCTCATCACATCCAGGTGTGTTCACACCTGAGAGAGGTGAATCATTGAAAATAATGGTTTTGTTGTCTCTTTACCAATAGCCATTACTACTGGAGTAGCCAAATGTTTAAGTTCGAAAACTATGGTACACTGATAACCATCTGATTTAGTAGCAAATCAGCAACTATATAAATGGATTTGATGTGTCTTTACCTGTAGCCGTTTGCTCAGGACTAGTCAATTCTTAGAATTGGTGAATTGATAACCAAATATGGAGATAGTTGCCTTTACCACAATCCATATACTTGTGGGCTAGTCAATTCTTGGATCCCAACAAGGAATAGACCATGGTGAATTGATGACCATACAACACTCAGCAATTAAGCACGGGTGGTTGCAGACCCTACGATTTTGAGCAAATCATTACAGCTATCAACAGATTTGATGTGTCTTTACCAAAGTTGTACCCTTTGGACTAGCTAACTCTTTGATACACTCAGGTATATCTGGTGAGTTAAAAACCATCAAAAGTGCAACAAAAACTGCAAAAGAAAGTTACTTTTTTTTTTTTTTAACTAAGAAAACCAAACAAGACAAGAAATACAAAACTAACCAATAAAACAGATAAAGTAAAACAAATAAAAATGGTACCATTGTTAAGAAGAAGAGGCAGTCTGTTCTTGCAGAAGTTGGGTCTTGATTAAACTAACCAGTTGTTCAGCATTAAGCTTTTCATTTCCCACTGGCTCTGGAGGAATCTCCAGCTTCTGACAAAGCATCCTTTCCATAAGTCTCTTGGGCAATGGATACTTTCTTTCAACAAACATGCAGACTGTGATTCCACCCTTAGTCTCAAGCACATGCATACGAGGGAGAGGATAGAGTCTCCAAGACGCAACCCGCCATAAATGTGAGTTCTCCCAAATGGAATGTCCTTTACTATTGGGAGAATGAGAGTTAAACAGTACTTGAAGATCTCCTAATAGGAACATCCCAGAACCTTGTGGTGCTTTATTGCAGTAATGGCTGGTAACAAGAGAGTACAAAGTAAGTAAATCTGCCCTGTCTACCAAATGGAGTATTTCCTTCAAAAAGGTGAATTCCATTGAAGTTTCATCCTTTCGATGAATGACATTTATCTCATCATCCTTCAGAGTCCAATTGACCAGCACATTTTGATCTCCCTCAGGGAAATCAGTAGCAGAACCTTCTATTATGAAGGTTGACTCATCAGCCTCAAGATCCAGGGAAGTGATTTTGGCCATCCTATTCTTCCTTCTTCCAGTCTTATAGATTCCTAACGATGGTGCAACTTCACGAATGGCATTCATTCTTACTAGCAAGTTTCTAGCCTTCCTTGTTTTTATACTTGCTATATCAGCTTCTGAGCAAACAGATGCCACAGATGGAGTGGGAGCTGGTACATTAGATACTTCAGAAGAAATGGCAACTGGTTTAGCAGATGAAGTTTTGTCAGGTGAGCTCGCAATCTCTGTAGGAGTTTCAGCACAAACCTTAGATGGTTCAGCAGAAGGAACCTCGTCATCTTTTCTATCCAAAATATCTTTTTCTGCTTCAGCAGATGCTATAGTTGTGGTGGATGAGGGCATGACTATTTCTTCAGTGGAAACTCCATGTGGTTCAGCAGATTGATCTGCTTCAGCCGAATGTGTAGTCTCTATGGTAGCTGCAGTAGAGACTTTGGAGGAACATGGCATATCATCAAACTTGTCCACAATCTCAGCTGTCTTTGTCCTCTTAGTCTTAGGAGCATCTGAAATACCAGCAATCCTTTTTAAGCTTGAAGTGTGCGAAGAAGAAAGCTTCATGATTTGATTATATTTGCGAATCAGAATGTGATCGGGGAAGGCCTTGACTTGCTTCATTGACAACCCAGAGTTATACAGAGATGAGCTCTGGTTTTTCACCACAAGCCTCATTTCAGCTTTAGTAGGAGGTTTATCTTTATTTCTTTGAGCTGTGATGGCTCTCCTTTTTTCAGCTGCTTCTTGCTTCAATTGTCTTCCACGAGCCATCATCAAATCCACAAAACTTCCACTGTTGAAGTCTGCACCTAAGATACTCTGAGCCAGTGAAGGGTTTGAAATGACTTGCTGAGTATAGGCATCCCAATGAGTGTCAGGAAGCTTAGAACGCATTTCATCTAGCTCCCTTTTTCTTTCAGGAGGTAAATCAGACGTCGGTAGAGCTGAAAGCTGTTTAGCCATTTCTTCATCTTTCTTTCTCTCATTACACTCAGCTAGCATTCTGTCTTGTTCTCTCCTTTCCTCTTCATTTACCAAATCTGGACCAAGCACATCTTCAACCAGTAAACCTTTTCCTTTATTAGCAGTCTCCTTAGCACAATCATCATCAGCAATATCGATAACAGGAATCTCAGTAGAAACACGTTGTGAGGGTGCTTCAGCAGGAGTGGACACTGATGGTTTTTGTATGACTGAAGACTGACCAAGTTCAGTAGCAACATCCTCCATTGTAGTATCAGCAGATGCAGCTTTGACATACTCTGGTTCCTTGGATACTTCAGTAGTTGATTTATTCAAGTAAGATCTCTTTCTCCTTTTGTAAAGAACAGGTTCCTTCTCCTTTGAAGATTCTGTAATTACTGACGAAGGATCATTAAGAGACACATCAGCTAACATATCAAGAGACCCATACTGAGGTTCATCTTCTTCCTCCTCAGAAGAAACCACAAACTTCCTTTTGGTTTCCTTTTCAAGTCTGTTCTCTAGGTCCTTAACTTTACTCTGTAGATCTTCAATCTTACTACCAAGAGAAGACTTGATCACTGCAAGTTCCTTTTTCAGACTGGACACCTCAGCTGCATACCTGTTCACAAGATCATACACAGATGTGAGAGTAATGGGGTCCTCAGCTCCACCAGCAGATTGCTCTGTGGTAATGGGAGCTTCATTGGACCTTTCAGTGGAAACATGGTCATTCTCAACATGAGGAGGTACCTCATAAACAGGTACCCTTGGAGGACTAGGTGTGGTCATCCTGTTCAGATCAGACTCAAAATCATCAAGAGGATCATGTGCTGGTGTAGGACTAGGACAATGTGCTAGAGTTGGTGTTGGTGGAGGCTGCTCTGGAGCAACTTGAGAAGCTTCAGTAGAAAAGGAGGGGCCCTCATCAATATTGACTGATGGAATGCCATTAGTAGCAACAGGTGAAGAGGGTGGGATGTTGGCAACATTCTCCTCATCAGCAGCCACATTGCCTTGAGGCAACATAGCTTCTGTCAAGGGATAATGTGCCCCCTCAAAGTTAGTTCTCATAGAGGCAAAAAGTTTGGCTGACAGAGCTCCTACGGCATAAAAGGATTGGACTTGATGAGAGGTGTCTAAAATCATTTGTAGAAATCTAGGGTACATTAAAAACTTAGTCTTTTTCCTTTGAATATTCTCAACCATGTTTTCAAAAATAAACTTAGAAAAATTATAAGTTACCCCTTGGGAAAGACACACAATACCACAACCCAGTTGGGTAGAGAACTGGTCCCATCCTCCTGACTTGTTGCTTATGCACTGAAGCAACGTGTGAACCAAGAACCTCCACATTGGGCAAAGATGCTTCTTCAGCCAAATGTCAGTCCTCGTACCTCGATAGCCAACCGCTCTCAGCCCAGTAAGCACCTCCATTTGTTTAGAGTGAAAAACTCCATCAGCATCTTCCAAGCGAAGCTTCCTCCTTATCATCTCTTCCGCAACCACATGCTCTGTTCCGTCAATCGTAGCCACAATCTCTGTTTCACTTCATTTTGAAGCAGATGCCCTAAACTGAGTAACAAGTGATTCATATATTGCATTCGAAGAATGTGTTAGAGCATAGCAAATCTTGGACCTTTTTAAGAATTCCACCATTGGTTCATACAATTCGTCATCTTTAGCTTTTCCCAGAAAAGCAACTTTGTTGTGATCCTTCTTAAATTCAAGTGCCATGTGATTATTTGAGATCTTAGGGTTATGATGCTTGTAATGAAGTGTTATTGGATGAAGGAGAGGGAATCGGTTTGTTTTGAAGTGGAAGAATGTGAATGGTGGAGTGGTAGTTGTTGCCCAAGTTATAGTCAAAAGAATTTGACCGTTTGGTTGACCGTAGCTTACGTGTATTTTACCTTGACCAAAGAAAGTGTAACGCTTCAGCAGAAACAGATGGTCAATCTGCTGAATTTGTACACCTCAGCAGCAACCATCAGAGATAAAAATATCTTTGGTAATATTCTAGAGTGTTATTGTGCCAACCACTCGCATTAATTCCCATTGAACCTCGAATCCGTCTATAAAATGATCCCAATGCACACATAACTCTTCATCAAAGATCCCCAAATATCATAACAAACCCTAGTTTCTTCAATGTCCCAAAATTAGTCACATGCAACCATGAGTAGTTCCATCCCAATCATACTTTCATCAGATGACAATGAAACCTCCATAAGCAGTCTTGAGAGGTGGAAGACGAATTATTTGAACAGCAATCCAGGGGGTGGAGAAGACAACTCATCCTTAAGTTCTTATGTATCACCTTATGAAGACTCAGATGAGGAAGCAACTTCAAAGAGAGTGAAAGAGCCTCCCCTTGCTGTTGTGAATGTGCCTTCCCATCCCGTTGATGATTCTGATGACTCCTGTATGGAGAGAACATCTTACTCCCAACCTCCAGCACCTCAGCCTCCACGAAGGCCACGAGCCCGAAATCCGCCACTTCCTAAGGATAGAGAGGTGGTTCTTGGTCTTTCTGCACCAGGTTTTGGTGCATCAACACACATCGTATAAGGGAAGGGCTTAAGGAGGGTGGATGGATTACATTTTGGTTGAAATGAATAGATGAAGCACAAAGGACATATTATTTTTCTCCATCATCATGTGTGGTCATCGTCATCATCAATGTTTTCATCAATCCATCCTCTCCATTTTGATCCTTAGCATCTTCGTCGTATTGGTCATGCATATCCGGCCATTAATATAGATGGAATGGGTGGTTATGCAAGATTTCACAAACGCATATCCAACATCTAGTGTGAAAGATGTGAGCGATCATGCATATCCAACATTATGTTAGATGTTGGAATAGATGATATGTACTAGATTAGGATAAGTAGTATAGCTCTTTTCTTGTAGTTGCATTGAAGTTGATTGTAAGCTATAAGCTGTAAGCTGTAATTTGATTGAACAATTTTAACTTCAGTACTTGTCTTCAGTGGAAACCAATTACTCACTCCATTACTTAGTTTTCAGAGGAAACAAGCTTTGAGCTTACTAGACCATATACCTGATGAGTGTGTAAATACTCATCATTTTTAGTCAAATCTGAACTGCAAAACGTTTAAAAATGCTCAGAAATGCATCAAAATACTGAAAATATTCCAAAATTGCATTTTATATGTTTCAGATGCAAAATGTTTAAAATCAGATGAAAAATGAGCAAAGTTTGCATAATTGGCAGTTTCAGTCCCTCAACTTTCAAAATTTGTCAAAACTAGTCCCTGAGTCAAAATTTCAAAAGAAAAGTCACCAAAGGTCCTTTTAAAATCATAACTTGTCAAATTTAGTCCTTTGGTGAAAAATGTCAAAAAGTTTGAGAAAATTACAAGTTTAGTCCTTCAACTTTGAAATTTGGCAGAAATGGCCCCTGGAAAATGGCAAAATGGCAAGTTTGGTCCTTATACTTTTGAAGGTTGTCACTTGTGGTCCCTTGGAATAACTTTTCTGAATTGGCAGCAATGGTCCCTTGATTTTCAGGATTTACACATTAAGTCCCTATAGTTATTAACCTTTTAAAACCCTTTGGACTTGTCACTACTCAATTGGACCCCTGCCACAACCCTTTGTGACCCCCCTGCCACTTAACCCTTTTGACCCCTTTGATTATTAACCCCACTGGTCAAACCAGTCAAACCAAACCCACCAAGTCATCCCTTTCCCCCCTTTCCCTCTCCTTTGTCTGCAAACCCAGCCACCAATGCAACCACCCCAGCTTACAATCTCACCTCCCTGTTCCCCCCACCTCCACCAAACTCCAAATGCAATAAATGTACCCCTCCCACCATCTCAGTCCTGTCCCAACTGTCAAATACAAAATTGGCGCCAAAAATCCATTTAAACGGCTTAGATCATTTTGAGCCATCCAAGGGCTGAGGATTGATGGGAATCATTCAGAGAAGAGAGATAAAGAGATTGGAGCTATAAAAGAGGAAGAGAGAAGCAAGATAGGGTAGTAGATTTTAGTTTTAATATTTCTTAATGTCGTTTTTCTTATCCATGTCTTAATTTAGCTTAAAATCTGTAATTTTGTATTTCTATGATCAAAACTCAAGTTAATGTACCACTGTGATCTGTTTTTAAGAATTAAATTCAAGTTTGGTTAAAATTCTTATTTCTGTGTTTACTGTTGGAATTTTCAAATTCATGCTCCTATATTTAAGCTGCCAATAGCTTCTTTTCTCACTTAAACAAGTTTAATCAAGCTCATTTAAGCTTTTGACAAGCTTTGGAAACAGTTTAAGGCATTTTCACTTAGGGTCAACAAAAGTCAACTTTGGGCTCAAATTGGAATGGAAGCTGAAAATGGGTGTTGCAGAGGTTTATTTGGGGTGGAATAGATTAGGTTAGATTAGTTTTGGTTTGGTTTTTGGTCTGCAAACCAACTGGATAGTGGTTAGTAATTTCATCATTTTCAATTTTTAAGTCATATTGCAGCTTTTGCTTATCTGTATATCTGTGGTCACAATTGTTTTCTATGTGTTTATATAGTTGTAATGTGGTCATGAGAACTTAGTTTGATCCTTACTGCATGCTAAGTCAGTGTTTGTATTAGTCTAAGTTTGTATCACAGTTGAGATAAGTGGTGTTTGGATTGTGCATGTATACTGTGTTCATGCTTATTTAGTGTTTAAAGTTTATTGATTCATGCTTGTTAAGCTTAGTTAGACTCATTTCAGTCACCCATTTGTGCACAAGATTTGCCAAAGTCAAAATTACTTCTTAACTGTCCTATATACTCAACTGTTGTGATTTTGCCAAATCCAACTCTTGATTTGTGTTCCATAGTCATAACCAAAGTTTGCTATAGCTTCATTTAATCTCATAATGTCATTTTCAGTCCTTAAATCCAGATCAAAACTCAAGAAAGTCAACTTTCCACTTCTTGCTCAAAAAGTCAAATTGCAAAACTCAGATTTTGGCTAACTGGAGTGAATTTTTATTGAACTCATTTCTGAGTCATTTTCTATGAAACTTGTGGTTTTAGAAAGTGCTACTGGTCTAGTTTCTTATGTCTATTTTAGTGGAATTTTGTAATTTTTTCTAAAAGCTCAAAAGAGCTTATCAAAAGGGGATTATATGCCCTGTGCATGATCAGTGCTCTGCACAGGGCTTGTGCAGATTTTGTAACTCTTGCACAGAGCTCATCTGAGCACCCCAAGGTCTAATTTTTGGTTTTAAGGTTCTTGGTCAGGTCTAGATTAGGTTCCAGTTGTTGCATTCCAGTTTCAAGCTTATTCTTGTGCTTATTTTCTTGTTCAAAGTAGGTACCTAATTCTGTCTTTTTTAGCTTAAAGTTCAAACAATCAAATCTGTACTAGCTTGTAATCAGAGGTTGTAGCTTGTTGAATCTTGTTGCATTTTAGTTCTTTTAGCTTATAGTAGCTTCTGTTTTGGTTTGGTGGCTTTTGGATTCCATTTGCTTATTCATAGTGCTTATTTATAAGCACTTTCCATATCAGTTGCATAATCCTCCACACAACCCTATGTTTTTCCATTTTTCATAGATTCCTTATATTATTTTAGAGTTTTCCTGAAATTTTCAGATTTTTCTAAGCTTGTTTGCTATTTTTCTTAATTTAAATTAGTTTTTAAGCATTTTTAATTAGCTTTAAATACAAAAAATTAAGAAAAGTCTCAAAAAAATAATTTTTCATTTTTCTTAAGTTAAGATAAATATAAAAAGCCAAAAAAGTATTTTTCCATATTTTTCTTAGTTAAATTTGTATTTTTAAATAATTTAAGTAGTTTTAAATAGTTTAAAATTCAAAAAAAATAGAAAAATAATCAGAAAAATACAAAAATAGTTTTGAAAATTCTATTTTGATATTTTAGATTTTTCTAAGTCTTAATTTTATTTTTCTAGCTTTATTTCACAATTTCTTGTATTTTAGCTACTATTTAATAGTTAAAAATAGTTTTTAATTAGATAATTAGTTATAAAAATAATTTTCTTTTTCTATATATTTTCTTTTATCATTAGGATTGTAAAAATGTATTTTTCATATTTTTAGGATTTATATTGTATAAGTTTCACTTTTTATTTTGTACGTTTACGTTATTTTTATTTAAACGTAAGTTTTTAGTTTTAAACGTTCATCAATTTTGCAAATGGTGATAGCGTTTATTTAATAGTTTTTATCTTTTAAATTTTCTTTAATTTGAATTTAAGCCTCTGTATTTGTTTGATATTTCTGTAGTTATAATAATTCACAATCCCTTTTTCGTTCAAATTTCTCGATCACTATTCGTAGGGTGATCCATTGCATAGCTCGCTGGGACATAACGACCCGGGGAGACTCTATACTCCTCAGATCCTCATTGAGTTCGTTCCTGAGCCGTTTTAAGCTTCTTACAGTTGGCCATTCACAAGTGGTCAGCTTGCGTGAGAAAGCTTGACTGTTCTGGAGCGCATCAATACCAAAGGACCATATTTGATGAATTTGAACAGAACAGGGCATACTGCAAAACAAACACAGAGAAAACACAGGAACAAAACAGAGACAAAACAGACAAAAGACTTATTAGCAAGTTAGTGTTAGCAAACAGAATATACACAAAGTTTACTATAAAATCCTCCCCTGAGGCATATGCCTCCCCTTAAACTTTGCAGTTAAGGGAAGAGAAAGATCCACCATTGTTCTTGGGTTTCCAGTGAAATTTAGGTCTTTTATTATTCCAAGAACAACCTGCTGAAGTTTTGACAGTAGTGCCCCAACATCCTTTCCCATTATTTATAGAGTCAATATATGCAGGCCAATAACCATGTTTAAAATATGGGCTAGTGGGTTGCACATAAGGTCTATCTGCTGATCTCCTCCAAGGAGAGTCAGTTCTAGCTTGTGGGACATAAGGTGGAATATTGTTAACATTGGTCCACACTGGTCTTGGTTTCTGCTGATTATCACACACACCCAATCTTTGCTCATAAAAATCACAATCCTTAATAAGATGAAATTTACTTCCACAAACAAAACAAGTCTTCCTTTTGGAAGATGTATTCAACAAAGAATATGTTCGATTACATGTAGAAGAACTTAAACCAGAAACATTAAAGGAATTGTTTTTAACAGACATATTATGCAAAGATTTAAAAGACAAGTCTTCAGGGGAAACAGGCTTGGAAGGAGATTCCTCAGCAGCTATCCTAGAAGACTTGTAGATAGTCTTGGGTGCAGGCTTGGGTGTAGGCACAGGTGAGGGCTTGACAAGGTCTGACTTATCACTTGAATCACAGCTGTAAGTAGATCCTTGATCCGATGAATTGTCACTGTCAGAGAAAGAGACAAAATCATAAGATGAAGCATCATTTTCTGGCAAGTCTTTTGACCTTTTGCCATACAGATGGTGTGATCCATCAAAGTCAACATTAATGGACAGGTCAGTGGGCATGAATTCACCTCTAATAGGTCCAGGGACATCATGTAAATCACCTTCCTTCCTAAAGTGTTGTAAGCCTGCAGGTGTATATTTACGCCCATCTTGCCTAGCTTCCAATCCTATATACTTCTGAAAGCCTAAACCTATTCCTGAGTTCACAGACTGACTATTATAGAGTTCTCTAGCTAGATTGTCACCAGAGATCAACCATTGTTTATGTCTAGCTATTTCCGCTGCAAGTTTCTCTTTAAGCTCTAGATTCTCAGTAATAGTTTCAGCTTTTTCTTTTTCAGTGCGTTTAAAGTTAATATTAGCAATATCTAGATCAAATTGTAGCACTTTAATCTTTTCTTCATAAGCTATCTGATTCTTCTGAAACCAAACCTTTTGTCTTTCTAATGTTTTTAACGAGAGTTTATAAGCTTCATTATCAACATAGCATTCATTGTATTTAGGTTTCATAGTATCATAAGCTTCTTTCAGTTCATTGTATCTTTCACTACAACCAAATATACAGTTGTGTACCTGAGAAAGTCCCATCAAGGCAAACTGATCATGCCTATCTGCTGAAGTGCATCTGGCCAGCAATCCAAGCTTCTCAGTATCAGCAGCTTCCTCAGTCACAGGTTCATGTGCAGCCCAGTTGACATGTTCATCCATGGTGACTAGAGCTGCTGAAGTGCTAGCTCCTTTCTGATTCTGCTGATAGGAATTGTAGCTAGTACTCGCTCCACTCTTCCTGTCTTTGCATTCCCTTGAGAAATGACCCATCTGGTGGCAAGAGAAGCATTTGACCTTTCTCCTATCAAAACGAGCTGGATCCTTTCCCTTGAACCCAAACTTCCTTCCTGCCTTCTCTTCAAACCTCTTGATGTCTACTGAAAGCATGGCCACCTGCCATTTCAGCTTCATCTCTTCCATCTTAAGTGGGTCCACTTGGTCAAAATCTTCATATACCAAATGCTGCTGAGTATCATAATCTGCAACAAATGAATGAAGAACATCCTCCAAAATACTGCCAGTTTTGGCTTGAGGATGAGATGGAGTGGGACGATAGGATGATGATGGTAAGTAAGATGGACTTGAAGCATGTATCATCATATTCGAGTGGGATGTCCCAACAAAGGCTGAATGACCAGAAGAGGATGCACGGTAGGGAGATCTGACATCAGGTTCAAGAGCTCTGAGTTTGTTGTATAGCTCATCAAAAGTGAGCATGTCCAGCCCACCTTTAGCTTTCAGGGCTATGCTCACATGTAACCATGATGGAGGCAAAGATCGTAGGAACTTTGAGTTGCTATCATCATTGTCAGGCTTTGCATTCAGCTGGTTAAGCTGACTCAGAATCTTGTGAAACCTGTCGTATCCCTTGTGGATACCTTCTTCTTCAAAGATATTGAACTCTTGGAAGTGTTGTCTCAGCATAGACTTCCTCATCCTCCTGGACTCTTCATTCCCACCAAACCTTGCTTTCAGAGCCATCCAGATGTCCTTTGCATCAACCATGTGATGAAAATCACCCAAGTGATCTTTAGGAATAGATTGAAGGAGGATGGTTCTTACCTTATGCTCTCTTTGTACTGCTAGAATCTCTTTAGCAGTTTTGGGAGGAGCAATAGTAAACTTACCATCTAGATCTGGGATGGTCTTCTTCAGACTGTTACCATTCTTCACAATCTCCCATAAATTCCAATCAATATTGGAGATCCAGTTCTGCATCTTCATGGTCCACAGATCATACTCTTCCTTCTTTAGGTAAGGAAACTTACCATTACTGTTTGAGAGACTAAGTTGTTGCATACAGGTGGTGTTGTTTTTGGTGTTGTTGGTGACTTCTGATTCATCATCAGTTCCAGGCATGGTGAATATGTATTTGGCTGTATGGGGGTGAGGAAAATAAGGTTCTCAGTATCGTAGAGACTCTCCCGAGGCTCTGATACCACTTGTTGTAAACTCTCAGACCTTGACAGATCTTAAGCACTCGTGGATCGTTAGTGTTGCCTATGTAATCATAAGCAAACTAATAGACAATCTCTACAACTCGTATTATATAGCGGAAAGTAAATACAAGATGTTATAACTAAGAACACTTAGATCCTCTATGGATCTTTTTATTAACCGAAAATCTATGTTTCAGATGAGTTTTCTATTACTAACTATTAAGTTCCTTTTATAGACAAGGAACCCTAATCTATTACAACTCAATCGACTAAGCATGCAAGCATGCATTTAATGACTAATACATTAAACAATATTGAGCAGTACAATAATGCCCATGCAACCTTGGGCCGTTCAAAGATAATAATGAGTTAGCATTTAATTCAGAAGGCGCATGCTGATCCTAGTCAGCTTTCACCCTTCAGCAGTAACACGTCAATGCTTGTACTCTTCAGTAGAATCACTTCTTCAGCAGAATCTGCTTCTACTTCAGCAGAAACCATCGGCAGTAATGACAGCAGAAATCCTACTTCACATAATTCCCAACAGTATTATGTGATGTTGTGACTTTCGGACCGACATGCTCACATTCTGGATCATGAAATCTTCTCATCAGAGTAGCGGAAGCTTTCGTTGATTCATGATATTGGCAGCAGCGTAGCAGAAGCATGGAGTGAAAATATCAGAGTCATTGATGCACTTATCATGATTTCTTGAGAGATGAATGTATTGTGTGAGCATGCGGCTATGGATTGACCGCTTCATTCTGATCAGCTGCAAACGTCGGGCGTACCTGCAAACAACAGTTAGCAATAAAGCATACAAAAGTGTCTTTGACCACTTTAGTTGAATTGAGATACACGGCCCACAGTTCCCTGTTGATCAGTACATGTACTGCCTGTGATCAGGTATAATTCCGAAGAATTTCCTTGACAGGGTTTCGCAGCTGCTCTAGTTGTTCTCAAGCCGGAACGTCTCAAAGAAGACAACACGGAGTGAGTGAACCAGTGAATTTAAGTCAACTGATTGATGAAAAGAGATTTGAAAAACAATCGTGTATTGCTCAATAGAAATTGTTTTTGCAATACAACGAGGGTTTTAATGAAAATCAATTATCAATCATAAAACACCTTTTGATTTGAAATATTCGAACACGGTCAATGTGCTAAAGAAAAGAGTTTTTAAGCACAATGACCGGTTTTTCAAAGGTATCCGTCAATCCATAACCTGAACCAGGATTGATTCAAGAGATTGAATCGCCCCATTGTTTATGTTCAGTTGTCACATGGTTGATCTATATAATAGATCTCACATGCCACCTACCAGGAGCTTGTTTGATGTTGGCTCCAGAAGGCTTTCCATCTTCATTATGAATATGATAACACATCACTCAGATGTTCTGGCAATACCACAAGGATAATGCGTAGGACTCAAGATATAATCTCTCTTTCCACATTATGTGAAACAGAGAGTCTTCATTTGAAAGTGTCCTAATGAGATTTATTGATGATCTCGTGGCTCTAGACTCAATAGTGCATATTTGGATCCTGTGCCGGAGACTAGGGAGAGGGTCTCCTTCTTCAATATCAACAATCTCTAAAAGAAAGTCGATAGATAATGTAGGTTCCCCGTAAGAATGAAACAAGCCCTTTTAAGAGGAACTTGAGTAGCTTGGGAAGTTTAGGTGCAGTGCGTCAGTAGCATATGAATTGAACCCGGTTTCTGCCCTAAGGTTGAATATATGGAGGGCTATTTGTTTTCACCCTTTTCTCATTCAATTCTTTTTAATTCTTCAACCCCTTCAGTGCTTACCGAGACTTCATAGCAAGAACCTTGTTGGGTTTGTTCCAGTACTCGCTCTGTCTCAGTCCGCACTCTTCCCATATCTCACTTTTCTCCTTTTATCATCATACCTAAGGACTTCTACACTAACTAGTGGATAGTCCCTGGGTAGATCCCTCCGGTTCTGGCGGATCATGGGAACACATACCTAACCTTATCATCCTTATATCACCGTACATAAAGTAAATTTGGTCGGTCTATTTGGTATTGTTCATCTGCCATTTGAACCAATTGAAAACCATTTGAAAATCAATCCAGATACTTGTGATATATTATCAAAACATTTTGTACCTGAATTGTTTTTGATAATTTTAGAACAAGTGCCCCCCCTCAACATGTGCATCAAGGTTTGAAATTTTTTTTTTGCACATACTAGAGGGAACCTGCACATTGAGATAAGTGATCACGTTTCAAATCATAGGTTTAAGATAGATGCTCCCCCTCAACATGTGCATGGAAAATTTGAAATCGTTTGTCACATGTGGGAAGGATAGCATGTACATCCTTATAAAACCATTTACCGAATTATCAGTTTTTAAATCACACATTCTCCCCCGATCACAATTATCAAATCATTTGAGATTTGTGATCTCTTATTGATTTAAATTGATTTTGAAAGCTTTTAAGGGGAATTGTGACTTGATTATGAAAGCGTTTTAACTTATAAGGATCGGATTTTAAGACTTTAAACTCCATTGGTAAAACATGCATGTATATCTTTTGAAAACAATTGATTGCCAAATAACTTTTTTTTTTTTTTTTAATTTAATTGAAATCATTCTCCCCCTCAATCAATGACATAGGTTGTTGATTGAGAGATTGATATTTTGACAAATATGTCCAGATGATTATCAAAAATAGAGACTGAGTTATTTTTCAAAGCAGTTAGTTTTCAGCAGATAAATGTTTATAGAATCAGAGCATGGAATTTTGAAAAACATGATAAAGAATAGCTATGTTCTTTCTTTTTAAAAAGCGGGTTACTGCCTGAAATGACAATAAACCATTGTTTCTCTTTCTCCCAAAAATATTTTTTGATTTTTTGAATTTTTTTTTCTTTCTTTTTTTTTTTAAAAAAAAAATAAAAATTCGACCAATATCTAAAGTCCCGTGTCATTCTTTGAATGACAGCACAAAGACCGTAGATATTATCGAACCGAGGAAAACATGACAAAAAAGACAATATTTTTTGGAATTTTTCAAGATTTTTCAATTTTTTATGGATTTTTGAAAGTTTTATATTTTTCTATTTGCTTTTTGAAGGTTTTGTAATTTTGTATTTTGTTTTTCGAAAAAATATTTACAAGAGATAGATGAAGATAGACCTTTACTCCTCGACTTCCTCCTGAAGACGTTTGAGAGTTTCTGGTTGAAGGCTTTTCAAGCCTAGTCGTGGAAGTATGAATTCAAAATGTTCTCTTGGAAGAGCTTTGGTGAAGATGTCTGCTAACTGATATTCAGACCTCACAAAATAGAGTTCCACCACACCTTTTTCCACTTGTTCCCAGATGAAATGATGTTGAATTTCGATATGCTTTGCTCTTGAGTGTTGAACGTTGTTGCATGAGAGAGCAATAGCACTTTTATTATCACAGTACAGAGGGATTTTATTGAATTCAAAGCCATAGTCAGATAATTGAGATCTCATCCATAAGATTTGAGCACAACAAGATGACATGGCTATGTATTCAGCCTCTGTAGAGGAAATAGAAGTACTCATTTGCTTCTTTGAAGACCAGCTCACAAGCTTATCACCCAAAAACTGAGCACCTCCAGATGTACTTCGACGAGTATCTTGACACCCTGCATGATCAGCATCTGCATAGGCTGTTAGTGACATACCGGTGTCCTTCGGGTACCAGAGACCCATATTGATGGTTCCTTGGAGATACCGAAAGACCCTTTTAACCGCTTCAAGGTGCTTTTTAGTAGGCTTAGCCTGGTATCTAGCACACATGCAAACAGCTAACAAGATGTCTGGTCTACTAGCAGTGAGGTACATCAGGGATCCAATCATACTACGATATTTAGTTTGGTCAATCATGATCCCTGAGTGGTCCTCATCTAGTTAGGTTCGATCAATCATGGGAGTGTCGACAGGGTCACTTGAATCAAATCCAAATTTCTTTAAGATCTCAGTTGCATATTTAGATTGATTTATGAAAATGCCTCCGGGACTTTGCGAAATTTGTAATCCCAAGAAAAATGACATTTGTCCCATCATTGACATTTGAAATTTTGAACTCATTTCATTTGAAAAACGATCACATTCATTGGGGTCAGTCGAGGCAAAGATAATATCATCAACATAAATTTGAACATGAATTAAATGTTTGTCTGACTTCCTGGTGAACAATGTTGGATCAACTACTCCTTTGCTAAATCCGGTAGATAGAAGAAACTTTGACAGTGTATCATACCATGCCCTTGGAGCTTGCTTTAAGCTGTAAAGAGCCTTCTTCAAACGATAAACGTGAGTAGGATGCTCTTGATTCACAAATCCTTTAGGTTGGCTGACGTAGACGACTTCTTTAAGATCTCCGTTCAGAAATGCCGTCTTTACATCCATCTGATAGACTACCATGTTCTTACTAGCAGCATTAGCCAAAAAGATTCTGATTGCCTCGATTCGAGCAACTGGAGCAAAAGATTCTTCAAAGTCAATACCCTCCTCTTGACGGTATCCTTTAGCAACTAAACGAGCCTTGTTCTTCAATACATCACCATGCTCATCAAGTTTTACTTTGAAGATCCATTTTAGAGCAATAATCATGGCATATTCTGGAGCATGTACTAACTCCCATACATCAAGTCGATCAAACTCATGAATTTCATCTTGCATAGCATTGAACCAGCTGTCTTCGTTCATGGCAGTTTTGACATCCTTTGGTTCGATCTTTGAGAGTACGGAGTTGAAGAAACACCATAAGGCATCGGTTGCAAGTTGTTTCCGTGTTGATACAGGACGAGAGGGATTTCCAATGATGTTGTCCAATGGATGATCGTGAGTCCATTTTCTAAGGTGTTCATGTGGCAGTTGTTGAGGGACTGAGGTAGCAGAGTTGATGTCTCCTGAAGAAGATGTTTCTGATGATGATTCAGGAGCAAATATGTTTTCAAATGGAGCATCTTCAGGAGTAGCAAAGGGATTAACTTCATCATTGATGCCAGAAACAGTTCCATGATGTACATTTGAAGAATGATGATTTGTTGATGAGACTGAAGGGTCAGCAGCAGGTGCTTCTTGACTTAAAGATATTAAGACTGTGGGATTGACTTCATTCTCAGGAATATGAGCAGCCTCTGTTGTAGAAATCGACACCTCATTAGTACTTGGCTCATAAAGTTCATCAAACATAGGATCAAACAATTTCTTTAAATCATCTTCAGATGGAGGTACATATGGAGTTTCTTGAGAAGAGTATGGAACAAGGGATGAACCAATGGGACTGTTTTGAAGTGCGGGTCCTGAACTGAATTGTCCAGGAGCCATTTGACCGGTCAGCTCATCAAACGTAACGTGAATTGTTTCCATGATATTTCGGGTTCTTTTATTGTAGATTCGGTATCCCTTTTTGTTTGGTGCATACCCTACAAATACTCCAATGTCTGCTTTAGCTCTAAGTTTGCCTAAGTCTTGTCCCTCATTAGTTGGATAACACAATGCACCAAACACACGAAGGAAAGAGAGATTAGGTTTTCTGTTGTGGACAAGTTCATATGGAGTTTTTCCATGAACAGTGTGAATCAGGGAACGATTTTGTATGTAGCATGCAGTGGCAATAGCTTCAGCCCAGAGAAACATTGGAACCTTTGAGTAAATCAGCATTGTTCTAGCGGCTTCTACAAGAGTTCGATTTCGTCTTTCAACTACACCGTTCTGTTGAGGAGTTCGTGGAACACTTCTTTGATGGCTGATTCCAACGCTTTCATAAAATTCACTAAGTTATTTGTTGACAAACTCAGTTCCATTGTCTGTTCGGATTATTCTGACTGTTTTGCTAAGTCGAACCTGCAGCTGTTTGATGAGTTTGATGATGATATTAGGAGTTTCATCCTTTGTCCTTAAGAACTTGACCCAGGTGAATCTAGAGTAATCATCAACCACAACTAACACATATTTCTTCCCAAAGATATTCTGCACCCTCATTGGTCCACATAAATCCATATGAATCATATGAAGAACTTCTGTGACAGAGTTAGTAGGTTTGGGTTTATGGGCATACTTCTTGCTTTTTCCCAATTGACATGCTGAACAAAGATGATCCTTTTCATACTTGAGTCTAGGTAAACCTACAACTAAGTCCTTTCTGGAGAGATCATTGATGGTACCGAAGTTCAAGTGATTGAGACGACGATGCCATAACCATGACTTTGTTTTAGAGGCCTTTGATAGCAAGCAAATTGGAGAAGACTTCATCATATCTTCAATAGAGATGGTGTATAGATTTGAACCACGTGAACCTCTTAAAAGTTCCTTACCATCAAGTTCTCTAACGAAGCAGGTATGTTTTCTGAATGCTACTTCTAGAACAGAATCGCAGAATTGACCAACAGAGAACAAGTTATGACCAAGACCTTCTACAAAGAACACCCTGGAGATAACACTTTTGCCAACAACATAATCTCCATAACCCATAATAGCACCGAAATGATCATTCCCGAATCTAACTGTCCCGATGAATTTGCTCACGAAGTTCATGAGCCGCGACCGGTCGCCAGTCATATGCTTGGAACAGCCTGAGTCCAGGTACCACAGAACGATTTGAACGATCTGCAGTTGAACACAGACAAGAATGGATAACTGGATAATTGGGATCCCCATGCAAGAATGGGTTCCATTTGGTTAGTAACAATGGTTGGAACACCCACATCAAAAATAGAAGCATTCGTATCAGAAATTGGATCAATGGAATCATTATAAATAGATGTAGTACTAGTGTCCATATTTGCCCTATTCAAAGTATGTCCACTTCTTAAGGGAATAGTTCTACCAGTAGGCATCCATTTTCTAGTGGGCATTATCTGATTAACCTTATGACCAACCGGTATCCATCTATATCCTATCTTACAGAATGTTCTTCCTGTGGGTTTCCACTGTTTTCTAACTTTCTTTCGTTTTTGCCTTTTGGCCTTCTTAGCATGATTTTTAGCATTAACAATATTAACTGGACAATTAACATCATTAGGCAAAATATTAACACCGTATTCAAGATTAGAAACAGAATTCAATCAGACATTAATACAAGGTTTGCAAATAGTATCAGAATTCGAATTAATTACAGTACGCCTATGGCTAATACTAGAATCAACACGATTCGTTTTATTCGGCTCAAACTTAAAGTTCCTAGGTTGGTCTTCTACTCTCTTCCAATGCACATTCTTAGCTTGCGAGGTCGTGTCATTCCTTGTATTGTCTTGAGACTTTGACCTGCTTGCTTTAATGTCACTGATTACTCCTGTAGACGGAATGGGAACATTAGTTGGTTTTGATACTCTTTGCTTCTCCTGTTTAGATGTGCTGGGATTTGAATTACATGCAGGCACACTAAGGTTCACTTTCTTAGCTTTAACATATCTGAAATCTGAACTACTTGAAGGCACACTAAGGTTCATATTCAAAACATTGGGCATTGAATGACTTGCATGCTTGGCACTAGGCATATAACACGGTATCAAGGGATTGACTTGCTCACCTAAGGTTTTAGGGCATATTGTAATTAGGCATTATAGAAGTTCTTGAGATCGTTTGGCATATAAGCATGCATGGCCAATTGCATTATCATCTGGTTTTTTTAACTTATCCTCTTCTACAATCTCACGGAGACATTCTAGGCTGTCCTTAAGATGTGAAAAATATGTTTGAATAGCAAGTTTGTTATTCTTAAGATGAGGAGGAACATATTTCACAGACAAAGCATATTTATTACAGACATGTACCTTCGATACACCATTCTCCCCATTAGTCATTGGCATCTTCCCTTTTACCTGACTCTTTAGATTCTCAATTTCTTTTTTCAATGAACCTATTTGTTTGTTATTTTTTTTACGAGTGACCTTTATTGATTCAAATAACTCATTGAAATGACGTTTAACCTTTTCATTTTCTTCTAGAAAACTTTCGTTTTCCTTTTGTAATGCATTTACCAGGTTTTGAAGATGAAACGTTTGAGAATTCTGAGAATCTAGAGGAGGAGGCATTTGGGAACCTGTCATATTGTTCGTTTGACCTTTTAATTGAGAGATTTGAGCTTTCAACTTTTTGATCGTGTTGCAATGAGCTTGAATCTGTTCATCACGTTTGTTAATTTGAAAAACTACATCAAACTCTGGAGCATCTGAGGATGTCTTGATATTTGAAGTTTTGACATTTTCTTTAAGATGTTGATATTTTAGTTGTAAATTAAAATGTTCAACTTCTAGTTTAGAAAAATGTTTAACCAAATTTTCGTGATCATCCAGTTCAATTTTCTCATTTAGTTCAGAATTAGTTTTTTCAAGCTCAATGACACGATCATGGGAGACTTTCAGGGCAACAGATAGTTCATGAAATTGGGAAGCATTAATAGAACAATTTGAAGCAGTGAAAAACATATCTTGAGCCACACATTCAGTAATAAGAGTCTCATTTAATGTATGCAAGTTCTTCCTCTCAATCTCATTATATTTTAGTGCACGCTCATAGTCACTAACTTCAACTATCATTGCATCAAATTCCTTTTCCATTTCCTTAATATCAGTATCTATCCCCTTTTTAAGACTCTCAAAGTGATCTTTTAGCAGTTTAAAGAAAGGCATGACATCAGTTAAATAACATTCTTTCGTTTGCTCAAAACCCCTTTCTCCTTCAGTTATACCAGTGGGTGTGATCCTTTTCTTACAAGTTTTCTCAAAATCAACAAATAGTTGAAAGATAACATATTGACTAATTAAGGTCTTGCTTTTAGTGGCAATTGTTCTAGGAAAAAGATGCATTGGTGTATTAGGAGGATACACAGTCGCTCTAGGCATTTTCCAAAGGGGAGGGTTTGTTTCAACAATATTTTCAGCTTTCTGCTTATCTAAATCCATTTTCCAAAAAACTTGTTCGGGAGTCAACAAAGTCTGAGGCTTAAACTTGTTCAAGGAAATCCAGTTTTCCTTCTTGTAATCATGGGGTGTGATCTTTATTTTCTTTTCTTTACATTTAGGATCATCTAATTTCTTGTTCATCTTTTCCCTAGTGACTTCATCTGATTTCTTATCATCCTCAGTGCACTCAATGCAACTAGGTTTCTGTCTAGGTTTAAGGATTTCATTGCCATCATAAAGAACCTTATGAGCATTTCTAGCCTTTTTAATGACCTCTGGATTTGGTTCCTCAATAATGGGAATGTTGTGCTTATCGCTTAAGACTCTATGCTTAGTGATCATTTGAGCAGTCTGAATGGTGTTCCCTTGTATGTACAACTTATTTTCAAGTTTGTTTTTCAAAGTTTTCAGATTAGAAAAATCTTTCAAGAGTTTTGATTCCTTTGCATTAAATTCTTGGTTAAGCATTTTCACATTTTCTTGAAGTTCTTGTTTTTGTTTAGCAGTTTTAGAAAGCTTTTCTTGCAAGGAATTTAACTCTTGTTTTAATACTTCTTCTCTAAAATTACTTTTTCTAATGATTGTACGCACTTGGTCATCCATTTCCTGCTCACGAGTGGTCAACTCAAATTTTGCACGTTGTTCATAAATAGCAACACGTTCTTTATAGGCATTTAGTTCAGAAACTACAGAATCATCAGGAGCACATGCAGTGAATTCATCAAAAACATACTCATTATTGACTGCAGAAGATGCATCACTTGGTACAACTTCACTTTCACTTTGTTTCACATATTGATCATATGGGACAAGATTGATACTATCCATATTTTCAATATTTGATTCAAAAGTTTCAGTTGATTGTACTTTGTCATGCATCTTTTGCACATCAGCATCATCGTATAATTTTAATACCTCTGAGATGAGTTTGTCTTTAGATGGGCCAGCTTGTGGTGAAGAAGAGACCTTGGGAGAAACCATTGGAGAAATGCTAGCCATAAAAATTGTGTGTGCAGTAGGTCCATCATCCACATCAGAGTCGTATGCATCACAATCAGCGACTTGAAAGGCATTCTGATGATTGTGACCTATCTCCTGAATAGGCTGCTCATCCACATCTGCATCATAGGTCTTGGCATTGCCCTCAGCAAGAAACAACAATTCCTCTTCATCCAAAGCAGCACCATTATCCTGAGCTTGTACAAGCAGCATCTTATCTCTGAAGTAATCAGCATTCTATGGACGTTTTGGAGATGTGCAGTTCCTTGCAATGTGTCCCTCACCACCACAGTTATAACATTTGATCGGCTTAGCTTGACCTTGATTACCATTCCTTCCTCGATTCTGATTACCAACATAACCTCTACCAGCTCCACCTCTTCCCTGATCATACTTTCTTTCCTGAACTGGTTGCACCACGATCCTCCCATCTTTAACAGTAGCTTGATTGTGTGGGTTAGATGCTGTTCTGAGGTTGTTGTTGGTTTGTGGGAGAGAATTCATGTTTTGACTAATCAGAAGAGCTAGTTGATTAATGATGTTACCCACGTGTGCATCAGCATCAGCTTGTTTGAACATAGGATCAGGAATGAGTTTGTGATTACCATTACCCATGGGTATGACTTGTGAAGCTTTGGTTGTGATTCCGATGTTTGAGTAGAAGGCAGTTGAGTCATTAGATGAGCTTGTCTCTCCCTGGTTGGTTTTGAACTGATTAAGAATCATTTTTTCAAACATAGCATGTCTCTCATTCTGAAGGAGGAAGGCATAGAGTTGCTCATAGTTTGTATTCTTCAATCCTTTAGTGAGCTTCACAGAGGTGAAAACTTGTGCCATTCGGGATTCATGTTGTTCACAAATTTTGAGTTCAGCTGAATGTTAGGCATAGTCATTCTGATGTTCCTCATATCATTCACCAGCTTATGAAATCTCACATAGTACTCATAGACACTCTCATCTGGTTTCATCTTAAAGTGTTCAAATTCGTCATAGAGTTGTGATTCTCTGTCTTCCATAGTTAATTCAGAACCTGAGAGAAGCATCTTGACATTATCCCATACTGCCTTTGCTTCGGTGTTGTGATTGATCAGCTTGTAGATGTCTTTTGGAAGACCTTGAAGAACAATGTTAGAAGCCCTGATATCAGCATCGAATCTCTTTTTCTCCTTATCATCGAGCTCATCATATGTCTTTGGTCTGTCAATTCCATAGATCATTGTTCCATCTTCAGATGTATCAATTAAGTCTCTAGTCGTCTCAACCCGATATGGTCCTTCATCAATGGATTTGAGAATGTTGACTCCATTTTCCTTTCCAAGACAGTACAATCTGATTCGTTGAGCCCAAGAGTCGTAGTCAGTTTGTCAAGCATGGGTGGACGAGTATCTGAACCAGCTGCTTGAACATCCTCGGCAACAGTGGAAATGATTGTAGGAACGTTGGATGACATGTTTACAAATTTAAACGGGATTTTAAAACTCTATGATTAAACCGGGAAATAGATTCTTTCACGGGATTTTACTAAATCAAGAGAAAACCGTAAAAAATCACCCAAGTCGCTAGAAAATTTTGCACCAAGTCGCTATCTTCTAATTCGCTATTCCACCAAGTCGCTAAAGTCCCAAGTCGCTAAACAAAAGACAAGTCGCTAAATAGCAACTCGCTAAGCCTCTAGTCGCTAGCAAAATTTTGGCAGCAATTCGCTAAGATACAAGTCGCTAAGGAATCAAGTCGCTAAATAGCAACTCGCTACTTACCAAGTCGCTAACACCAAGTCGCTACCCGTAGTGGAGCATCCACTACTTGTACTGTTAGTTGCTAGGCCTAAGTCGCTAACTCCACAAACTGCAACTCGCTACAAAAATGTAAAGCAAGTCGCTAGCAAGAAAAGAATTCCGTAGGTCAAGTCGCTAGCAAGAAAACATCATAAACATCACTTTTCAATCCAAAAAACAGCCCATCCAAGATGATTCAAGCTTACCAAATGAAAACCTAAACACTTGTGATGATTCTAAACATAAAAGTACTAACAAAATCCAAGCTTTAACACAAGAAATCAACCAAATGATGCACAAACCACTAAAATTTTTCAAACTCAAAAACCACTAGAAATCCAAAGATGTGCAAGATATGATCTAACCATGGCTCTTGATACCAATTGTAAGATATTGGTTTTCACTTACACATCAAACCATAACACAAAGTGGGCGTATAAGTGGAATTCTAGAGAGAGAGAAAGTTAGAGGTTTAGGGAACTTAGTGAGAGAAAGTGAAAGATAATATTATGAGCTCCAACTCTCTACCTTGGGAGGTAGAGAGTATTTATAGTCTTACATAAAACGCCACACAACGGGCTGTGGATCAAGCATAGAGTGGGTAAAGACCCGTCCGTCCTCCATGGTGTTACTTAACTAAATACTACTTAGGTTGAAATAACTACGACTGCGAGCTTTCTAACGATTACATATACTTGAGGTGACCGACTCTTTAATACCTGGAATTTCTAATTCCTAACAATTTGGTAAGCTTGAATCACTGTGGTTGTGCTTGTTTTGGATTGAAAAGTGTGTTTTTAAAGTTTTTCTTGGTAGCGACTTGGCTCTCGGAGTGAATTTCTTGGGAGCGACTTGCTTCAGTAAAAGGTAGCGAGTTATAGTGAGTTTCGGTAGCGACTTGGTCATAGCGACTTGCCTTTTGAGACAAGCCGACAAACAGTACACTTAGTGGATTCTCCACTACGGGTAGCGACTTGGTAAGGTAGCGACTTGCTTTCTATTTTGATAGCGACTTGTTCTTTAAGTTTCTTAGCGACTTTGTCTTAGCGATTTGGACATTAGCGAGTTGCTATTTAGCGACTTGATTTCTTAGCGACTTGGTGCTTAGCGATTTGCTGTCAAAATTCTTAGCGATTTGGATCTTAGCGACTTGTCTTCTTAATACTTAGCAACTTGGTTCTTAGCGACTTGGTTGACTTTTGTTTATTTTGATAGCGACTTGTTCTTTAAGTTTCTTAGCGACTTGGTCTTAGCGATTTGGACATTAGCGAGTTGCTATTTAGCGACTTGATTTCTTAGCGACTTGGTGCTTAGCGATTTGCTGTCAAAATTCTTAGCGATTTGGATCTTAGCGACTTGTCTTCTTAATACTTAGCAACTTGGTTCTTAGCGACTTGGTTGACTTTTGTTTGTAATAAGGTTTTCTCTTGATTTAGTAAAATCCCGTGAAAGAATCTATTTTCCGGTTTAATCATTGAGTTATAAAATCCCGTGTCATCTTTAAACATGTCTACCAACGTACCTACAATCATCTCCACTGTTGTCGAGGATGTTCAAGCCACTCGTTCAGATACCCGTCCACCCATGCTTGACAGAACTGACTATGACTCTTGGGCTCAAAGAATCAGATTGTACTGTCTTGGAAAGGAAAATGGGGTCAACATTCTCAAATCGATTGATGAAGGACCTTATCAGATTGAGACTACAAGAGACTTAATTGATTCAGCTGCAGATGGAACAATGATCTATGGAATAGACAGACCAAAGACATATGATGAGCTCAATGATAAGGAGAAAAAGAGATTCGATGCTGATATCAGGGCTTCTAACATCATACTTCAAGGTCTTCCAAAAGATATTTACAAGCTGATCAATCACAACACCGAAGCCAAGGCAGTATGGGATAATGTCAAGATGCTTCCTTCTGGTTCTAAATTAACTATGGAAGAGAGAGAATCACAACTCTATGATGAATTTGAGCACTTCAAGATGAAACCAGATGAGAGTGACCATGCCAAACATTCAGTTGAACTCTAAATTTCTGAACAACATGAATCCCGAATGGCACAAGTTTGTCACCTCTATGAAGGTAACCAAAGGATTGAAGAATACAAACTATGAGCAACTTTATGCCTTCCTTCTTCAGAATGAGAGACATGCTATGTTTGAAAAAAGGATTCTTGATCAGTTCAAAACCAACCCGGGAGAGACAAGCTCATCAAATGATTCAACTGCCTTCTACTCAAACATTGGAATTACCACCAAAGCATCTCAAGTTATACCCATGGGTAATGGTAATCACAAACTCATTCCCGATCCAATGTTCAAACAAGCTGATGCTGATGCACACGTGGGAAACTTCATTAATCAACATGAACTCTCTCCCACACACCAACAACAACCTCATAACAGCCTCCAATCCATACAATCAAGCCACTGTCAGAGACGGGAAGGTTATGGTGCAGCCACTTCAAGAAAGGCAGTACGAACAAGGAAGAGGTGGAGTTGGTAGAGGATGTGTGGGAAATCAGAATCGGGGAAGGATTGGAAATCAAGGACAAGCACAGCCGATCAAGTGTTACAACTGTGGTGGTGAGGGACATATTGCAAGGAACTTCACATCGCCAAAATGCCCTTAGAATGCAGAGTACTTCAAGGATAAGATGTTGCTTGTGCAAGCTCAGGATAATGGTGCAGCTTTGGATGAAGAGGAGTTGTTGTTTCTTGCTGAGGGAAATGTTAAGACATATGATGCAGATGTGGATGAGCAGCCAACTCAGAAGATAGGCCACAATCATCAGAATGCCTTTCAAGTCGCTAATTGTGATGCATACGACTCTGACGTTGATGATGAACCTACTGCACAAACAATTTTCATGGCTAGCATTTCTCCAATGGTCCCTTCTAAAGTCTCTTCATCACCACAAGCTGGTCCATCCAAAGACAAAATCATTTCTGAGGTATTAAAACTATACGATGATGCTGATGTGCAAAAGATGCATGACAAAGTACAATCAACTGAAACTATTGAGTCAGATATTGAAAATAGGGGTAATATCAATGTTGTCCCATATGATCAATATGTGAAACAAAGTGAAAGTAAGATTGTACCAAGTGATGCATCCTCTGCAGTCAATGATGACTATGTTTTTTATGAATACACTGCATGTGCCCCTGATAATTCTGTTATCTCTGAACTTAATGCCTATAAAGAACGAGTGGCCATTTATGAACAACGTGCTAAGTTCGAGCTAACCACCCGTGAGCAGGAAATGGATGACCAAATGCGTACAACTATTAGAAAAAGTAAGTTTAGAGAAGAAGTATTAAAACAAGAGTTAAACTCCTTACAAGAAAGGCTTTCTAAAACTGCTAAGAAAAAACAAGAACTTCAAGAAAATGTTAAAATGCTTAAGCAAGAATTCAATGCTAAGGAATCAAAACTTTTGAATGATTTTTCCAATTTAAAAACTTTGAAAAACAAGCTAGAAAATAAGTTGTACGTACAAGGGAATACCATTCAGACTGCTCACTTGATCACTAAGCATAGAGTTTTAAGCGATAAGCATAGCATTCCCCTTGTTGAGGAACTAAATCCAGAGGTCATTAAAAAGGCTAGAGCTGCTAATAAGGTGATCTGTGATGGAAATGAGATTCTTGAACCTAGACAGAAACCTAGCTGCGTTGAGTGCACTGAGGAAGATAGAAAAGTAGATGATGCATCTAGGGTGAAAATGAATAAGAAGCTTGAAGATCCTGAATGTAAAAAGAATAAAATAACGATCAAACCCCATGATTACAAGAAGGAAAACTGGATTTCCTTGAACAAGTTTAAGCCTCAAACGTTGTTAACTCCCGAACAAGTGTTCTGGAAAAAGGATTTAGATAAGCAAAAAGCAGAGAATCTTGTTGTTACAAACCCTCCCCTTAGGAAAATGCCTTCAGCGACTGTGTATCCTCCAAATACACCAATGCATCTAGTTCCTAGAACTATTGCCACTAAAAGCAAGACCTTAATCAGTCAATATGCTATCTATCAATTATTTGTTGATTTTGAGAAAACTTGTAAGAAAAGGATCACACCCACTGAGGTCAGGCCTTTCTTTAAACAACTAAAAGAATGCTATTTAGCTGAGGTCCTATCATTCCTTGTTGATTTTGAGAAAACTGAAGGGGAAAGGGGTTTTGAGCAAACTAAAGAATGCTATTTAACTGAGGTCATGCCTTTCTTTAAACAACTAAAAGGTCAATTTGAAAGTCTGAAAAAGGGGATGGACTTAGATATTAAAGAAATAGAAAAGGAATTTGATGCGATGATTGTTGAGGTTAGTGACTATGAGCGAGAACTAAAATATAATGAGATTGAGAGGAAGAACTTGCATACCTTAATTGAGAATCTTATTTCTGAATGTATTGCTCAAGATGTGTTTTACACTGCTACAAATTGTTCCATTAATGCTTCTCAATTTCATGAATTATCTGTTGCTCTGAAAGTCTCCCATGATCGTGTCATTGAGCTTGAAAAAAATAACTCTAAACTGCATGATAACGTTGAACAGGATGATCATGATAACCTGGTAAAACAGTTTTCTAAATTGGAAGTTGAGCATCTTGCTTTGCAATTAAAATATCAACATCGGAAAGAAAATGTTAAAACCTCGAATATTAAGACATCTTTGGATGTTCCTGAATTTGATGCAGTTTTTGAAATTAGCAAACGTGATGAACAGATTCGAGCTCATTCTAACACGATCAGAAAGTTGAAAGCCCAAATTTCTCAATTAAAGGGTGAAATGAACAATGTGACTGGCTCCCAAATGCCTCCTCCTTTAGATTCTCGGAATTCTCAAAATTTTCATCTTCAAAACTTGGTTAATGCTTTACAAAAGGAAAATGAGAGTTTTCTAGAAGAAAATGGAAAGGTTAAACGTCATTTCAATGAGTTATTTGAGTCAATAAAAGTCACTCGTAATAAAATAATGAACAAATAACTTCGTTGCAAAAGGAAATTGAAAATCTGAAGAGTCAGGTAAAAGGGAAAATGCCAATGACCAATGGGGAGAATGGTGCATCAAAGGTGCATGGTTGTAATAAATATGCTTTGTCTGTGAAATATGTTCCTCCTCATCTTAGGAATAACAAACTTGCCATTCAAACATATTTCTCATACCTTAAGGATAGTCTAGAATGTCTCCGTGAGATTTTAAAAGAGGATAAGTTAGAGAAACCACTTGATAATGCAATTGGCCATGCATGCTTATATGCCAAACGATCTCAAGAACTTCTAGGATGCTTAATTACAATATGCCCTAAATCCCTAGGTGAGCAAGTCAATCCCTTGATACCCTGTTCTATGCCTAATGCCAAGTATACAAGTCATTCAAATAGTTCAGATCCCAGCACCTCCAGTGTTAAGAAAGTGAACCTCAGTGTGCCTTCTAATAGTTCACATCCCAGCACATCAATACAGGAAAGAAAAAAAGTAGCAAAACCAACTAATGTTCCAGTTCCCTCTACAGGAGTAATCAGTGACATTAAAGCGAGCAGGTCAAAGTCTCAAGGCAATACAAGGAATGATAGGACCTCGCAAGCTAAGAATGTGCATTGGAAGAAAGTAGAAGATCACCGTAGGGAGAATTTGAATAAAACGAATCGTGTTGATTCTAGTGTTAGCTCTAAGCATACCGTAATTAATGCGAATTCTACTACTTTTGGCAAAATATGTAATGATGATTGCGTGGTTTCTATTACTAATCTTGAATGTGGTATGAATGATTTGTCTAAAGCTGTCAAATGCCCAGTTAAAACTGTTAATGTTAAAAATCAAGCTAAGAAGGCTAAAAGGAAAAAGCGAAAGAAAGTTAGAAAACAGTGGAAACCCACAGGAAGAACATTTAGTAAGATAGGTTATCAATGGATACATTTTGGCCATAAGGTTAATCAGGCAATGCCCACTAGAAAATGGATGCCTACTGGTAGAACTATTCCATTAAGAAGTGAACATACTTTGAATAGGTCAAATACGGATACTAGCACTGCATCTATTTCTGATGCTTCCATTGCTTCTATTTCTAATATGGGTGTTTCTATTTCTGATGTGGGTGTTCCAATCACTGTTACTAACCAAGTGGAACTCATTCTTGAATGGGGATCCCAATTATCCAGTTATCCATTCTTGTCTGTGTTCAACTGCAGATCGTTCAAATCGTTCTGTGGTACCTGGACTCATGCTGTTCCAAGCATATGACCGGAGACCGGTCGCGGCTCATGAACTTCGTGAGTAAATTTATCGGGACTGTTAGATTCGGGAACGACCATTTTGGAGCAATTATGGGTTATGGTGATTATGTAGTCGGCAAAAGTGTAATCTCCAGGGTATATTATGTGGAAGGTCTTGGTCATAATTTGTTCTCTGTTGGTCAATTATGTGATTCCGATCTAGAGGTGGCCTTTAGAAAACATACTTGCTTCGTTAGAGAACTTGATGGTGTGGAATTATTAAGAGGTACTCGTGGTTCTAACCTATACACCATCTCTATTGAAGACATGATGAAGTCTTCTCCAATCTGCTTGCTGTCAAAGGCTTCTAAAACAAAGTCATGGTTATGGCATCGTCGTCTCAATCACTTGAACTTCGGCACCATTAATAACCTTTCCAGAAAGGATATTGTCAGAGGCTTACCCAGATTAAAATATGAAAAAGATCATCTTTGTTCAGCTTGCCAATTGGGTAAAAGCACGAAATATGCCCACAAACCAAAACCAACAAACTTAATAATGGAAGTTCTTCATACCCTTCATATGGATCTGTGCAAACCAATGAGAGTGCAAACCATAAATGGGAAGAAATACATTCTTGTAGTTGTTGATGACTACTCTCGATTTACTTGGGTAAAGTTTTTGAGGACAAAGGATGAAACTCCAGATGTCATCATCAAACTTATCAAACAGCTTCAGGTTTGACTCAACAATACAGTCAGAATTGTTCAAACTGACAACGGCACAGAGTTTGTTAACAAAGACTTAATTCAGTTTTATGAAAGTGTTGGAATCAGTCATCAAAGAAGTGTTCCACGAACTCCTCAACAGAACGGTGTAGTTGAAAGACGAAATCGAACTCGTGTGGAAGCCGCATGAACAATGCTAATTTATTCGAAGGTTCCAATGTTTCTATGGGCTGAAGCCATTGCCACTGCTTGCTACACCCAAAATCGCTCCCTTATTCATACCTCTCATGGAAAAACTCCATATGAACTTGTTCATAAACGAAAACCTGATCTCTCCTACCTTCGTGTGTTTGGTGCTTTGTGCTATCCAACGAATGACGGTCAAGACCTAGGTAAATTAAGAGCAAAGGCAGATATTGGAATTTTTGTTGGTTATGCACCAAACAAGAAGGGTTACCGAATCTACAATAAGAGAACTCGAAATATCATGGAAACAATTCACGTTATGTTCGATGAGCTGACCGGTCAAATGGCTCCTGGACAATCCATTTCTGGACCCGCACTTCAAAACAGTCCCATTGGTTCATCTCTTGTACCAAACTCATTTCCAGCAACTCCATATGTACCTCCATCTAAAGATGATTTAAAGAAATTGTTTGATCCAATGTTTGATGAACACTATGAACCGAATGCTGATGAAATGTCAATTCCATCAACAGAGGCTGCTCCTATCCCTGTGAATGAAGTGAACCCCTAGTCTCAATATCATTAAGTAAAGAAGCGCTTGCTGCTGATCACTCTGTCTCATCAACAAATCATCAATCATCAAATGTACATCATGGAATTGTTTCTGGCATCAATAATGAAGTTAATCCCTTTGCTACTCTCGAAGATGCTCCATTTGAAAATATATTTGCTCCTGAATCATCAGCTGAACCATCTTCATCAGGAGACATCGACTCTGCTACCTCAGTTCCACAATAACAACCACATGAACATCTTAGAAAATGGACACATGATCACCCATTGGACAACATCATTGGAAACCTTTCTCGTCCAGTATCCACACGGAAACAACTTGCAACCGATGCCTTATGGTGCTTCTTCAACTCCGTACTCTCTAAGATCGAACCTAAGGACGCTAAAACTGCTATGAATGAAGACAGTTGGTTCAATGCCATGCAAGAAGAAATTCATGAGTTTGATCGATTAGATGTATGGAAATTCATGAGTTTGATCATTGCTCTAAAGTGGATCTTCAAAGTGAAGCTTGATGAGCATGGTGATGTGTTGAAAAATAAGGCTAGGTTAGTGGCTAAAGGATATCGTCAAGAGGAGGGTATTGACTTTGAGGAATCATTTTCTCCTGTTGCTCGTATCGAGGCAATCAAAATCTTCTTGGCTAATGCTGCAAGTAAGAACATGGTAGTCTATCAAATGGATGTAAAGACGGCATTTCTTAATGGAGATCTTAAAGAAGTCGTATACGTCAGCCAACCAGAAGGCTTTGTGAATCCAGAGCATCCTACTCATGTCTATCGTTTGAAGAAGGCTCTTTACGGTTTAAAGCAAGCTCCAAGGGCATGGTATGATACTCTATCAAAGTTTCTTCTATCCACTGGATTCAGCAAAGGAGCAGTTGATCCGATATTATTCAACAGGAAGTCAGGCAAACATTTAATTCACGTTCAAATTTATGTTGATGATATTATCTTTGCCTCGACTGACCCCAATGAATGTGATCGTTTTACAAATGAAATGGGTTCCAAATTTCAAATGTCAATGATGGGACAAATGTCATTTTTCTTGGGATTACAAATTTCACAAAGTCCCGGAGGCATTTTTATAAATCAATCTAAATATGCAAATGAGATTTTAAAGAAATTTGGATTTGATTCTAGTGACCCTTTTGACACTCCCATGATAGAACGTACTAAAGTGAATGAGGACCACTCAGGGATCATGGTAGATCAAACGAAATATCGTAGTATGATTGGATCCCTGATGTACCTCACAGCTAGCAGACCAGACATCTTGTTCGCTGTGTGCATGTGTGCTAGATATCAGGCTAAGCCTACTAAAAAGCACCTTGAAGCGGTTAAACGGCTCTTTCGGTATCTCCAAGGAACCATCAATATGGGACTTTGGTACCCGAAGGACACCGGTATGTCACTAACAGCCTATGCAGATGCTGATCATGCAGGATGTCAAGATGCTCGTCGTAGTACGTCAGGAGGTGCTCAGTTTTTGGGTGATAAGCTTGTGAGCTGGTCTTCAAAGAAGCAAATGAGTACTTCTATTTCCTCTACAGAGGCTGAATACATAGCCATGTCATCTTGTTGTGCTCAAATCCTATGGATGAGATCCCAATTATCTGACTATGGCTTTGAATTCAACAAAATCCCTTTGTACTATGATAATAAAAGTGCTATTGCTCTCTCATGCAACAACGTGGAAAACAGTGTGGTAGAACTTTATTTTGTGAAGTCAGAATACCAATTAGCAGACATCTTCACCAAAGCTCTTCCAAGAGAACGTTTTGAGTTTATTCTTACACGACTTGGCCTGAAAAGCCTTCAACCAGAAACACTCAAACGTCTTCAGGAGGAAGACGAGGAGTAAAGGTTAATGACTCTATCATCTTTTTGTATATATTTATTCAAAAAGTAAAATACAAAATTATAAAACCAACAAAAAGCAAATAGAAAATTATAAAACTTTCACAAATCCATAAAAATCTGTAAAACTCGAAAATTTTCAAAAATATTGTCTTTTTGTCATATCTTTCTTGATTCGATATATATCTACGGTTTTTGTGCTGTCAGTCAAAGAGTGACACGGGTCTTTAGATATTGTTCGAATTTAAAATAAATAAATAAATAAATAAATAAATAATTGGGAGAAAGTAAAAAAGATGGTTTATTGTCATTTCAGGCAGTAACCCGCTTTTCAAAGAAAGAACAGAGCCATGCTTTATCTCATGTTTGAAACCTAATGCTCTGATTCTAAAAACAAATGTTTGTCATTTACAAGACAAATGTTCAATTTCAAATATTTTTCCTTCTAATGATTCCTCTGAAAAATATTTGCAATCTTATGAAAACTCAATTGTTTTGAAAACACTTCGGACTTTATTTTTGAAAATCAAAAGAACTTATCAAGTGTCAAAATCTCAATCCTTCAATCAACAACTTTTGTCATTGATTGAGGGGGAGAATGATTTTTCAATTAAATCAAAAAGTGTTCTTTTCAAACAATTAGTACTTAAATGAGTAAGGTCTACTCTAAATGTTTTACAATATGTTACACAATTGGTTCCAGACCTTGGTTAGTATTATGTTTTCAAAAGATAATTATGCATGTTTAATCAATGGAGTTTAAAGTCTAAAAATCCATACCTTATCAGTTAAAACGTTTTCATAATCAAGTCACAATTCTCCTTAAAAAGCTTTCAAAATCAATTTGAATCTACAGAGATCACAAATCTCAAATGATTTGATAATTGTGATCGGGGGATAATTTGTGATTTAAATTGGATTTAAACTGATAATTCGATAAATGGTTTCATAAGTGTTTAGCATGTTTTTCTCCCCGCATGTGACAAACGATTTCAAATTTTCCATGCACATGTTGAGGGGGAGCATCTACATTAAACCTTAAATTATTGGAAAGTGATTGAAATTGTCTCTAAGTGCAGGTTCCCTCTAATATGTGCAAAACTCTTTCAAACTTTGAGGCACATATTGAGGGGGACCAAACTTTTGAAAACCTCATCCTTCCTCAAAATGTTTTATCTACTCAAATTGATTGGGAAGTGATGACGATCATTTTAGAAAATGTTAATCAAAAGATTGGACCTTTCATTCTTAATCTAACGATTTCAAAGATCTCTTGCCTCCATGTGCTAAACAAATTCTGAATTTTATGCATATGTTGAGGGGGAGCATTTCTAAAATATCAAAAGAATTAAGATACAAAATGCTTTGATTCTATATCACAAGTATCTTGATTTATTTTCAAATGGTTTTCAATTGGTTTCAAGGAGGAAGAACTACACCAAAAGACCGACCAACTCTACTTTATGCATGGTGATATAAGGATGATAAGGTTAGGTTGAGTTCCCATGATCCGCCAGAACCGGAGGGATCTACCCAGGGACAATCCACTAGATAGTGTAGAAGTCCTTAGGTATGATGGATAAAAGGAGAAAAGTGAGATATGGGAAGAGTGCGGACTGAGTCTGAGCTAGTACTGGAATAAACCCAACAAGGTTCTAGTAATGAAGTCTCAGTAAGCACTTAAGGGGTTGAAGAATGAAAAAAAAAACTGAATGAGAAAAGGGTGAAAACAAATAGCCCTCCAACTATTCAACCTTAGGGCAGAAACCGGGCTCAATTCATATACTACTGGTGGTTACCAAGGTAACATCGGTATTGAAGACAAGACGTCATGGACCCAGTGACGCACTGCACTTCAACTTTCCAAACCACTCAAGTTCCTCTTAAAAGGTCTTATTTCATTCTCACGGGGAACCAACATAATCTATCTACTCTCTATTAGAGATGGTTGATATTGAAGAAGGAAACCCTCTCCCTAGTCTCTGGCATAGGAACCAAATATGCACAATTGAGTCTAGAGCCACGAGATCATCAATAAATCTCATTAGGACACTTTCAATGAAGACTCTCTGTTTCACATAATATGGAAAGAGAGATTATATCTTATGAGTCCTACGCATTATCCTTGTGGTATTGCCAGAACAACTGAGTGATATGCATACATGTTCACAATGAAGATGGAAAGCCTTCTGGAGCCAACATCAAACAAGCTCCTGGTAGGTGGCATGTGAGATCTATCCAATAGATCAACCATGTGACAACTGAACAGAAACAATGGAGCGATTCAATCTTTTGAATCAATCCTGGTTCAGGTTATGGACTGACGGATACCTTTGAAAAACCATTCGTTGTGATTAAAAACTCTTTTCTTTAGCACATCGATTGTGTACTTATTTCTCAAAATAAAAGGTGTTTATGATTGATAATTGATTTTCATTAAAACCTTCATTGTATTGCAAAAATAATTTCTATTGAGCAATACACGATTGTTTTTCAAATCTCTTTTCATCAATCAGTGAATCTCATTTCGCTGGTTCACTCACTCCGTGTTGTCTTCTTTGAGACGTTCCGGTTTGAGAACAGCTAGAGCGGCTGCGAAACCCTGTCAAGGAAATTCTTCGGAATTATACCTGATCACAGGCAGTACTTGTACTGATCAACGGGGAACCATGGGTCGTGTACCTCAATTCATCAAAAGTGATCAAAGACACTTTCGTGCGCTTTATTGCTAACTGTCTTATGCAGGTACACCCCGACGTTTGCAGCTGATCAGAATGAGGCGGTCAATCCATAGCCGCATGCTCACTCAACACATTAAGTTCCAAAGAAATCATGATTAGTGCATCAATGACTCTGATATTTTCACTCCATGCTTCTGCTACGCTGCTGCCAATATCATGAATCAACGAAAGCTTCCGCTACTCTGATAAGAATATATCATGATCCAGAATGTGAGCATGTCTGTCCAAATGTCAAAACATCACATAATACCAACACCACAATGGATGAGTCAGAGATGAATGTGGCTGATGATCTCAAAGCTGGCTCAAAACTCATTATCACGTGGATCAGTTAAAAACCTCCACTCAGATTATCCAAACATGCGAAAATGAAGAATCAAAGACTACGAGCTACAAAACAAAGAACATGAACAAGAATCCAAGAACAATCTCAATGTAATATCTGTTTGTATTCTATGTAATTTTAATGTATGTTTGAGGTGACCTCCCTTAGGGGGAGATTGTTAGGATTTGGAAAATCCAATAGTTAAAGTGTCGGTCACCTCAAGTATATGTAATCGTTAGAAAGCTCGTAGTCATAGTTATTTGATGTTAAGTAGTATTTAGTTTAGTAACACCGTGGAGGACGGACGGGTCTTTACCCACTGTATGCCTGATCCACAGCCCGTCAGGTGGCATTTTATTGTAAGACTATAAATACTCTCTACCTCCCAAGGTAGAGAGTTGGAGCTCATAATAAGATTTTTCTTTCTCTCACTAAAGTTCCCTAAACCTCTAACTTTCTCTCTCTAAAACTTATCTTGTACGCCTCTTGTGTTTATGGTTTGATGTGTTTGTGAAATCCAATATATTACAATCTCAGTCTCTTCCTCTCCATCATCGTACATCATGCCATCATTGACATTCATAAACCCATCTACCAATTATTCATCTACACAACTATCAACTTTATCAACAAATTCATCAACTTCTTCAACAATATATATGGGGTGATCATATGAGGGAGGGCGTCTCATAGTGTCCTTGATATCAAAGGTTAAGCTCTCGGATCCCACCCGTAAAGTGAGTTTGCCATCATGAACATTGATAAGGGCGCGCGCCGTAGCCAAGAATTGTCTCTCAAGGATTATTGGAATGGAGTCATCCTCCTCCATTTATAAGATCACGAAATCTACTGGAAACATGAATTCTCCTATCCTAACCAGAACATTTTCGCAAACTCCAATGGGATATTTGAATGATCGGTCCGCAAGCTGAATACTCATTCTGGTTGGTTTCAACCCTGAATATCCAAGCTTATGAAATAGAGAGTGAGGCATCAAGTTAATGCTTCCCTAAGATCTGCCAAAGCGTTTTTCATAGAGAGTGCTCCTATGGAGCAAGGAAGGGTGAAACTGCCTGGATCTTCTTTCTTTTTGGGTAGGCTTTTCTTGATAATAGTTGAACATTCATCTCCTAACGTTACCAACCCTTCAAGTTTCTTCTGATTAGAGAAGAGTCATTTGAAATATGTGATATGTTTAGGTAGATGATAGAATGCATCGAGAAGAGGGATGGTAATGACTGCACCTTTGAAGTAAGACAACAATATTTTATTGTATTCTTTGACCTTCTGGTTCTCTAGACTCAAGGGGTAAGGTATCTTTGTAAGAGTTGAATATTGGATGGGTGTAGATGACTGTGGAGTGAGGTTGTGAGAGGTTGGAGGAGGTTCGGGTGCTCCCTCCTTGTCTGCCTCAGGTTCACGGGTCGTGGGGTTTTGAACCGGGTATGGTGGATCTTTGGTAGTGGTTCCATATCGAGTGGTGATAGCAAAGGTTGGATCTTGTCGGATTGGGTCAGGTTCGTAGATCCTTTTGTGAAGGTCAGCGAACTGGCCTTCTAATTCAGTCTGTTGCTCTTGAATGAATTCTTCAAGACCTTTTAGAAGAATTTTCTTTTCCATGGTGAAATATCCGAGCTCTTCTTCAAAGCTATCACGGGTGGTGTACTCGGGACCCTCTTCCCCCTTATTTTTTCTTTTTAGATTACCCCAAAGGGTATAATCATTGTTTTGATAAAATATTAGGAGGGAAGGGTCATCATAGATGTCATGGCTGGATAAAAGAGCTTGCTCATGGCGTGTATTGTCATCACACTCATCGGCCTCGTGTGGCCCTCCAAAAATGTCGCACATAAGCTATGGATTAACCAATATCTTAGGTTCTTGTGACTTTGTAAGGTATACAAGCTTCTCTTGTGCCCTCTTCATCCGATCATCGAGGGATAATGGATTTTCGTATGAGGCAAATGAAACATTCATCACGGTTGTCGGCTCATTCCAAGTGTTGTCTTGGTCTTGGACATACTCCTCAAGGCGATCCCATCCTTCTTTCGCACTGAGGTTAAAGACCCTTCTTCCGATCGAGAAGTCAATCCCTTTTTGGTCTTCACGGGAGACATTATCGTAGAAGATTTGAATGAGCAACCAAAGGTTGATACCATGGTGTGGGGCTTGTTGAACAAGATCTTTATAGCGAGCCCAGGAGTTAAAGATAGATTCTCCATCTTTTTGGCGAAAGTTAAGGATTTCGCTCCTGATGGTCGCAGTCCTTCCAGGAGGAAAGAACTTTTTGGTGAACTTAGAAGTGAGTTGTTCCCAGGTGAAGATAGACCTTGGAGGCAGCTTGTCAAGCCATTCCTTGGCCTTTCCTTGAAGAGGTAATGGGAAACACCAGAGTCTAGATGTCTCCAGAGAAGCTCTGTCAGCATAGATAGTATCCACAATTTTCAAAAATTGTTTGATGTGGTGAATTGGGTTCTCGCTGCCAGATCCTAGAAATTGACATGCATTCTGGATAAGCCAAATGTCGGTTGCATGCAACACCTCATTGATTTGTTCGGAAGGATAAACGATGGTGCCAGTAAATCCAGGCGAGGTGGGAGAAGAGTAATATTTGAGGATTTTGGCTTTAGGTTTGTTGATGTGTTCATTAATAGGAGTGGCAGGAACTTCCTCACTATGTAGGCTCAGGTTATCATTAATGAAAGCATCGTGAGGATTGGGGGAATGTGTGGGTTCTTCATCAGTCACAACTTCATCAAAATAGATGGTGGTGCCTTGTGGTTCTAACTCGCGGAGGGCTCTTCTCCGTCTGTACAATTCTCTATTAGGTTCGGCAAAGGGCTCAAGGAGGGTTTTGGTGGAACTACGGGTCTTGAGTTGTCGAAGGTTGTTGGTGGGTGGAAATGGTGGATTGTTGTTGGGTGGGTTATCACCTTCCATGATGAAAAGTGATGAGGCTACGAACAAAAACACAAAGAAGGGGATAGGCTAAAAGAAAGTTAATGAAAAAGAGAAAAAGCTCACTTGATAGGAATCAAGCGAGTAGACCTAAACGAGATAAAAATCTAACTAGCTATTCTATTCCCCAGCATCGGCGCCAAAAACTTGATAGCGTGGGTGTGGGGTTGAGAAGACTTCCTTTTCTATGAGCAAGTTTTTCAACCCTCTAGGCAGTGTACCTAATCATTGTAGTGTAGTATGGGGTAAGCCCAGGGGATTGATTCATTCTCTAGGGGAATAGGAATGCTAGAAAGAGATGTATGACGAGAAGGTAAGGTTGAGGGAGATTGTTTTTTAGTCTTTTTATGTTTTTTTTAAAAGCAAGGTAAATATCTCGGGGTATAGGAGTGGGGGGGTGGTACTTCTACTAATTTTAACTACTTTTAATAACTACTTGCTAATTAACTACTTTAACTATGGATAGATTATACTTAATTGTAGATGTGCTCGTATGATGATTAAAAATGTGTTTAGTTATATGTTCTTACTCCCTAGTTATCTCTTATTGGTCGGTTGATATGTTACATCCTCATCTTAATTGGTGCATTGTATTCCGTTTGGTCATAGGGTGGTGCCTAATTCCCTAGTTCTATGAATGGTAACTCTCCTCTAGACTATCCGGGATTGGCAAGCACTATAGTATCTCTCCCGAATACTCTATTATCCTTAAGCTACAACTCACGAAATAAACGCAACGAATGGCCTAGGTGCACTCCTAAGCTTTTTTTCTATTTAGGATGTTCAAGTTCGCAACAATTAAAGAGGAAGCCAATTTTCCTTACTCTAGCGTCTACCAATTAAGACAAGAGACAACCTAACAATAATTAACAACTAGGTTTCATAGATCTAAGCAAACACAAGAATAATTTAGCTACTCATGTTAAACAAGCAAGCATACATACATACAATTGAATATGGGGTAGACATAATGATAATATGGATTAACAAACTTATCTTATGATGTAAAGAAGGGTATGGGACCCTTAGATACTCTCCAAGTCAGACTACAACAAAATTAGGGTTTTCTCTCCAAAGTTCTACCTCTTAAAATACAAAAAAATCGAATTCTATATATAGATTTACAAGTTCAACAACGTCACCTTTTGGTAGTGACGTCGTCAGGTCGCCATAATTAGGGTTTCGTCTGGGCCAAGTAATCATTGGGACGGCGTCAGTTGAAAAGCGTGACTCCGTCAATATTCATGAAGGATGTCGTCTGAGATTAGTTCTTGGGCATCTGGTGTGGAAAATAAGAGTGATGCCTTCCAGAGTTTAGGCGTGACGCCGTCAGGTTGTAGAGCCAAAATTTGTTTTGAGCCATCATGTGTATTTTGATCAAAACTTTTATATATGGCCGGCGTCCCACGTCGCCCTTTTTTTGGGACACCCTTAGGTCTGGTGGAGGGCCTTTGATCTTGACTTTGCCATTTTCTTCATGTTTTCGCTCCTTTTCGTCTAAATATGTTTCATTCCAGCATTTTGCTTCCAGAAGACCTAAAATGTGAAAAGGAATGATTTTAAGTAGTAACAGATATAAAATGTGTTGATTTAGGGCTTAAATAATCCTCTAAAAATGTATGTTTTAAATCCTTATCAGTTACCTACTAGAAAGAGGGCTATTGGTATTAAATGAGTTTTTAGGAACAAGAAAGATTAAAGAGGTATTGTGATAAGGAACAAAGAAAGATTGGTAGCACAAGGATACACACAAGAAGAAGGGATAGACTATGATGAAGTCTTTGCCCTGTTGCAAGAATTGAAGCAATCAGATTGTTCTTAGCTTATGCTTCATACAAAGACTTTGTTTTGTATCAAATGGATGTGAAGAGTGCTTTCCTCTATGGAACAATTGAAGAGGAGGTATATGTAAGTCAACCACCGGGATTTGAAGATCCAGACTCTCTTGATAATGTCTACAAGGTTGAAAAAGCATTATATGGACTGCATGAAGCTCCTAGAGCATGGTATGAAACCTTGTCAATATATCTGTTAGTCAATGAGTTTCACAGATGAAAGATTCACAAGACTTTGTTTATCCAAAGATACAAAGATGATATTTTGCTAGTTCAAGTTTATGTGGATGATATAATTATTGTTTCTACTAAGAATGAGCTATGCATTGAATTTGAGAAGTTGATGCATGAGAAGTTTCAGATGAGTTCTATGGGAGAACTTAACTTCTTTTTAAGATTGCAAGTGAAGCAGAAGACAAATGTAATATTTATCAGTCAAGAGAAGTATGTGGATGAGATTTTGAAGAAATTTGGATGTACAGATGTCAAGTCTGCAAGCACACCAATGGAGACTGGAAAGCCTTTAATCAAAGATGAAGATGGTGAAGAAGTAGATGTTCAATTGTATAGATCAATGATTGGTTTATTAATGTATCTCACATCTTCAAGGCCACACATTATGTTTGCAGTATGTGCTTGTGCAAGATACCAAGTTGCTCCAAAGGTTTCACATCTACACGTTGTGAAAAGAATTTTTAGATACTTGAAAGATCAACCTAAATTAGGCCTTTGGTATCTAAAAGATTCTCCTTTTACTTTGGAAGCCTACACTGATAGTGATTATGCTGGAGCAAGCTTGGATAGGAAGTCTACAACAGGAGGTTGTCAATTCCTAGGAAGAAGGAGTTGTGCATTGAATTCGCATTGAATTCCTAGGATGTAGATTGATTTCATGGCAATGCAAGAAATAGAATGCGGTTGTAAATTCCACAACTGAAGTTGAATATGTGGCTGCTTCAAGTTGATGTGGACACGAGCTCTGGATTCAGAATCAGCTGATGGATTATGGGTACAACTTTATGCAAACCAAAATTTATATTGATAATAACAATACTATTTGCATAATTAAAAATCTTGTTTTACATTCAAAAATAATGCATATAGAGATCATACATCATTTTATTAGAGATTGCAATAAAAAGAAATTAATTCAAATGGTTAAAATCCATACTGATCAAAATGTTGCATATTTTCTTACAAAAGCTTTTGATGTAGGTAAATTTTAATATTTGACTGCCAATATTGGAATGTTAAATCTTTAATCTTTTTGATCTCTTTATATTTTTGTTGAGTTAAATATGGATTAGTACTGTTATTGAAGTCATTAAGCGTTTCTGCTGTTAAGTATAATTGGTACTGCTAGTTATACTTACAACTGCTAGTTATACTTAAAATTGCCAAGTATAATTAGTTGTTTTGATTATTGTGAATGTGTTTTTGTGGTTTTTGGACTAAAATTTTTCAGAAAAAGCAAAAGAAAAGTGTTAGGTTGGTGTGGAATTGGATTTTGTACTGGTGCCTCAAAGCTACTACTGCTAGGCTATGTTACTGTTGCTAGCCATACTGAGGTTACTACTGCTTGTTTGTTCAAGGGACTCTTCTGTAACTTCTTCAATTAAGGGTTTAAATCCCTAATTGGGTCACATAATTGATTTCATGCGCACATAATTCTCTCAAATACAAACCCTAACTCTCTTTTTATCATCGATTTTCAAAAACCAACCATCAGTCACAACAATGTCAGACCTTTATTTTGCCGACACGCATAACATGATTGCTTTTCTTCAAAAACCAAAAGAAAGTGTAGGTTTTACTGAAATAATTGATTTCTTAAATGCAAACCCTATCAGGTATGCAATAATAATAAAACCTACTATATATATTTCTCACATTAAACAGTTTTGGACTACTACTAAGGTCAAAACTATTAATGGGGAAGAACAAATTCATGCCCTTGTAGATGGGCAGAAGATACTCATTACTGAAGCATTTGTTAGGAGAGTTCTTCACCTAGAAAATGATGAAGGAATTGAGTGTTTTTCTAATTCTAAAATTTTTGAAAACCTTGGACTGATAGGATATGAGAGGAAAAATGATTCTCTAAAGTTTTTCAAAACAAACTTCTCCTCACGGTGGAAATTCTTAATTCATACTATCTTACAATTCTTAAGTCCAAAAACAACTTTCTGGAATGAGTTTGGCTGTAATATGGCTTTTGCTATAATCTGACTGGCCACAATCCAAAAGTTTAATTTTCCAAAACTGGTTTTTGATAGTATGGTTAAGAACTTGGATATATCTACAAAAAATTGTATATGTATCCAAGGTTTTTACAAATTTTCTTGAATAGGCAATTTACTAAAAAGAAAATTCATCAAAGAACTTATGATGCACCTTCTCATTCTACAAAGATTTTTGCTAGCATGAGGAGGGTGGGAAAAGACTTTTCAGGCAAAGTAACACCATTTTGTCAAACATTATTGGTATAAGCTCCAAATCAGAGTGAAGATTAAGACTGTTGGTTGATTGTTAATGATGTTTATGCTTTTAAGTCTGTTAGATTTGTATAGAATGTTTAGATAAGTATAGAAACGATTTGATATACTTAGGAAAGTATTATTATCTTGGAGAATACGTATTATAACCCTAATAGGACTCCTATTCCATATAGTATTTGATTAATTCAAGACAGTTTCTATTCTAGTTGTGTTAGTTTATCTAGCATAGTTAAACCTTTACAAGCTAAGGGAATTGGATCAAGTATATAACTGGGATCAACAAGTAGTATCCGAATGAATAATAACAAAGATAACTTGCAAGCTCTAGATTGTTTAGATCTAATCTAGGATGAATAATAACAAAGATAACTTGCACAACGGAATAAACATAAACACAATATTATTATCAACATTTTACGTATACAAGCCCTAATTCTACTTGATCATGGTAGAACGTGTTACACAACTTGTAACAAGGATCAAAGAAACATTGACCTTAGGGCTAAAACCACTCTTCTAGTCGACTACCTCTTTTGTGCATACACAAAACCTACGACCTATATCTTCTTATATAATAGAGAAATTAGGGTTTACAAAGGACTCATAACTGTATTAGAAATGTAAATCTTCCTAACATTAATCATTATCTTCTAAAGAATCTTCTATAATCTTCCATCTTTTGTATAGTTCCTTCTTTATCTTTTAAGTCCTTCTTGTTTTGTATTTGCTTCATTCTTCATTTATTGTTTTTTATTATCAACTCAATATAATTCCCAACAATCTTCCCTAGTTGATAATTACAAAACATTCTTTTTGATCTTCCATGAATGAAACATCTTCCCCTTAATCTCAACTCATGTGAACTTACATAACATGTTGTGCCACCAAGGATATATAAGTTGCACAACTTCTATGTAAAGTATTCTTCCCCTTTTTGTCATTATCCACTAGGAGACGCTAAGTAGATGCAACTTTGATTTTGACCACCACAAACCAATATTACACTCTTAATCCAGCCTTCCAATGTCCCAAATTACCCTCCATAACGCATAATAAGAATAATGAATTCAAGACAGTAGAAACTTAAACTAGCAGTAGTAATAACGACATACAGTAGTAAAAACCTTCAACTCACGTGGTGCATGTAAATGATAAAACACTCTATAATATGATTCCCTGAAAACCATGTGTTTACCATTTCTTGAATCTCCAAATCTGTAGGCTTTTTGTAATAATTACTATTGAAGAAAAGTAAGTATAAGGAACTTGATGATGTAGTAGAACAACCCAAACTTATGTCATATGTCTTGTACTATCCACATGACTTTGAACTTATACAAACATCAAAAGTATAAGTAGATGGCAATCTCTTGAAAAAATCCTTATCTTCTATGAGACACTGAGCACTACTGATGCGTGGTTCGGGGTCGAAAGACTTCCTTTTCCACGAGAAAGCTTTACAACCTACTAGGCAGTGTACCTAATCGTTGCAGTGTAATATGGGCAAGCCCAGGGGGTTGATCATTCTCTAGAGGAATAGAGATGCTAGTAGAGATGTATGACGAAAAGGTGAGGTGAGAAAGATTATCTTTTTTCTTTTTATAAGTTTTTATGAAAGTGATTAAAATCTCGGGGTTTGAAGAGTGGGGGTTGGTAATTCTACCAATTAAACTACTTAACACTTTAAATTAAAAACTAATTAAACTACTTAAAGGTAAAAGCCATGGATCGATTGAATGTGTTTCTTATGATAATTAAAAACGTGTTCACTTATATTTTGTTACTTCCTAGTCATCTTTCATTGGTCGGTTGAATTGTCACATCCTCATTCTAATTGGTGTGTTGTATTCAGTGTTAGTCATAGGGTGGTGGCTAAGCCCTAATTCTATGAATCGTAACTCTCCTCTAGAGCATCCGGAATCATCAAGTACCGAAGTATCTCCCCCGAATATCCTGTTATCCTTAAGCTACAACTTACGCAATAAATACAAAGATTGCCTAAGTGCACTCTCAAGCTTTTTGCTATTTAGGAAGTTCAAGCTCGCAAAAATTAAAGAAGAAGCCAGTTTTCCTTACTCTAGCGTCTACTTATTAGAACAAGAGACAACCTAACAATAATCAACAACTAGGTTTCATTGGATCTAAGCAAACACTAATTAATTTAGTTACGCATGACAGATAAGCAAGAACATAAACAAACAACTGAACATAGATGAAACATGATGATAGATTGGATAAACAAACTTATCTTTAAGTGTACAAATATATACTACCATTTCCTTTGCATTCATGCCACTCAAATACAGGGTATATGTATACTACCATTTCCTTTGCATTTACGTTAATCGTTGGTTAGTAAAAAAATAAAATAAAAATAAAACTGGAAATCATCAGGTCAGTTGATATGCTGTATCCATAGGAAGGGATGCGCTATATCGAGGCTAGAATATAAAATAAAATAAAATACGAGTCAGATGTGATACGTCGCATCACAAAACCAGGATGTGCCATATCAAAAACCATCTGACAGAAAGTTTTAAGTGCAGTTATAAAATTAAAATGTAAAAAAATAAAAACTGGATATGGCCTGTACAGTCGATACGCCACACCCTTTTCTCACACAAAAGTATTATAAAAATAAACAATTAAGTACTAACTCTCACACGAAGTAATATAAAACAAGAAATGTTCATAGGATAAATGATGCTAATAATATGCAGTAATTTGATATCATCAATTTCTCAGGATTGGAAAGCACCTATTTTATTGGCTTATCCGTTAGCACCATTATTGGATGAGCTTGAAAGTATCATCGTAGCCTTCTTTCTGCGTGAACTAGGGCTAATATCAGCTTCTCTAACTTAGGGTAGTTCATCTCGGCTCCTTGTAGTACCCTGCTGAAAAAGTATATTGGGATTTATTTCTTCTCTCTTTCTGCCAGTAACACCAACCTTATGCTTCATTTGAGATTGTGATATACATAAACAACACTTCTACTTTTATTGGGGCGGTGAGTGTCAGTAGTATTCCTATGAATTCTTTCATTTTCTGAAATGCTTCATGAGCGTCTTCACTCCATCAAAAAAAATTCTTATCCACGCAGACTTTGAGCGTTTTAAAGAATGGTAAGGACTTAACTGCTCCCGTTGACAGAAACCTACTTAGCGCAACGAGTTTCCCATTAAGGATCTGCACATCTTTTAGTATTCTCAGAGGCTATAGGTCAGTTATTACCTTGACTTTTGAAGGGTTGGCTTTAATGCCTTGCTTTATTATGAAATGCCCTAAGAATTGTCCCTCTTCAACACCGAATGAGAATTTCTTAGGATTAAGCTTCATGTTGATCGCCCGAAGTTGATAGAAGGTCTCATGTATGTCTAGGAGTAGGTCTTATTTAGTTTTGCTCTTAAACACCATATCATCAACGTAGGCTTCCAAATTTCTTTCTGTCTGTTTGCTAAAATCATTATCCACCAATCTTTGATAGGTGGCTCCTGCATTCTTTAAGCCAAAGGGCATTTTATTTTAACAATTAACACCTTTACCAGTGTAAAAAGTTGTTTTTTCTTCATCTTCTTAAGATATTTGTATCTGGTGGTATCCCTTGTATGCGTCTAAGAAAAATTTTAGGCGAAAGCGTAAGAGGGATTAGACCTTCCAATCCATCTCTGGTAAGGGATACCAATCTTTTGGGCATGCTTTGTTGATGTCGGTGAAGTCAACATACATACGCCACCCTCTGTCACTTATCTTAACCATCGTTGGGTTTGCAACCCAGCTCTAATATCCCCCCTAAGTATTCCTGCTTTTTTGAGTTCATCCACTACCTTACAAGCAGTTGCATTCCTTTCGGAGGCTAAACCCCTTAATTTTTGTTTTATTGGCTCAACATGCTTGTACTCGTTGAGCCGATGTTCTGTGCTGAAGGGCTTTCCATCGATCACCAGTGTTCGAGGGACTCCTGTCATGTCTGAATATGTCCATGCGAAGACATATGCGTTAGCTTAAAGGAAGCTTTGCAGATTTCTTTTGAAGCTTGTCGGAAGTTGCTTGCCGATGACCACCGTTTGCTCAGGAAATGAGTCATTAACTATGATACGCTCTTTAGCGTCTGAACAACTAAGAATTGCTTTTGAAGAGTCTTGAGGGCTCTCCTTGGCCTTTTTTTTAATGTCTTCTACTTTTCCACATCATAACTGGAGTAAATTATTCCTGTTCGAAAGGTGTTTGGAATTTTATCGCCGCGTGTATGGTGAACACTAGAATTCTCAACTTTTACAAAGTTGTCCTTCCTAATAGAAGGTTGTATGGAGATTCAGACCTAACAATAACAAAGGCAAGAACCTCTGTTCTTGAGAATTTTCCTTCCCCAATCGTGATTTCCAAAGGAACCTCACCTAGGGGCCACGAGTGTTCCCCCGAAAACCCAACTAGAGGTACTTTAGAATCTACCCTTTGTGACCGGATTAAATATTTAAGCTTGAGGAAGCAATGCTCATATATGACTTGTTAGAAGCTTCCACAGTCCATGTATGCTATGCTCACCAGCCTTTTCGGGATCAGTACCTTGATAATTACAGGGTTTGTTGAGGGACTTGGTTGATCATTCAAGGAAAAGTTACTTCCTCGATTCTGCACAGTTCCTGTTATGTTGCCTTCCTATTGGTGTTTGGATCACTTTGCTAGACCATAAGTATAGGTGCTTCAGCCGTAGCCATTCCCTTACCGTCCTCCCCCATTCCCCTATTTAAGTATCGGTCATCTTTTGCTTTCCTTTCTTTATGTCTTTCACCAAGAGTGTTAATTGCCCGGATTTAATAGCTTCTTCAATCTTCTTTCTTAATTCCCTGCAGTGATGTGTTTCATGGATGTGGTCTTCATGGAAATGGCAAAACTTTGTCAGGTCTTTGTTTTTGCCTCTGACTGTCATTCGGGGTGGTTATTCGAAAGGTTTCGCCACCTTTTCAATTTTCAATATCACTCTCGGAGACTTGACCAGATTCCTCAATATTCTCTTATCAGAGCCTTTGTTGTACGAAGTGAATCTATCCTGATGCTTCTTTTTGCTCTTAGTTCCTTCCCACGAGAAACCCTTCGAAGACCCTTCCTAACTTCACATGGCTGGTGCTCCATTGGTGTCTACTTCTTTGGCCTCTATCCAAGTGTATGTCTTATCCATTAGGGCTTTGTAAGTGGCCGTAAGATCAGTGGACAAGAATTCCACTAGGTTGCGTGTTCATAAACCATGTATGAAGCCAGAAATGCGTTGCTCCTAATGTAATTCAAGGATCTACAGGGTATCATCTGTATACCTTTTAACGAAAGCCCTCGTACTTTCACCTTCCTTTTACTTGATGGTATGCACTACTAGGTGAGTCTTTGTGAACTTTTTTTGTTGGCTAGAATGTGACCAAAACTTAGCTTTGAGGTCATCGAACTTCATGATGATGCATGGTTTTTTAGCATTCCACCAAATTCTAGCAGAATCTCGTAAGGTATAGGTGAACATGTGGCATGCTACAGGCATACTCCATTTCGGCATCCGGATGGCCCCCTCAAATAGGCGTAGAAAATTATATGCATCCCCTTTTCTATCATAAATGCCTATGTGCGAAGGCATTTTTAACCCATCGGGTTAGGGGTAGTCTTCGATCCATTTCATAAGAGGTGTGACGGACCCCATGGATTTTGGATATGAATAATTTATGGGTCTGCTATACGCAGGGACAACATTATATGGGTTATGTCTTAGGTGTGTAGAGTAGACCTAGGGATGTGGTATGTATGTCTGAGGTTGGACGAAAGGTACGCTTCCATAGTGATTTGGGAGGTTATGATTGTTGGTTTGCCCATTCAAATGAGGATATAAACTGTAAGGATAAAACTGAGTTTGAGGTAAGGGATGCATACCATGAAGAGGAACATTTCCTCTCATATTTACCAATAGTGTATCGCCTTCTACGCTAGAAGCGTGCGAAGGCTGTGACGGAACCCCACCTTATGTCCTCCCCAAGTGTGCCACTAACAAAGGAGGTAGGTTAACCCTGGCATTTAGTCTAAGGTTACTTTGGTTAACCCCAGCATTTAGTCTAAGGTTACTTCCTTCGACATGATTCCCATCCAGCCTTCGAATGATGGGGGATTCTGCCCTTGAGGTAGGGCGCATCATCCTTCTAGTGGAAGGACTTGCTTCTATTCCCTCATCATGATCGTCACTAGAGTACCCCAATTCACTTTGTGTTCCCGTGTGCTGGGCTTGTCTCGTTTGAGCTTTCATCAAAGGCTCGAGTGCTTTGAAGTTAGTCTCAACAAAGGTTGGACTAATTATGGGTTCTGGATTTGCCGGTGTTGAAGCCTGATGATCAGGTGTCATTTTGGGGTGAGATCGTGTGGTGAAGGTAGAGATAGTTATTAGGAGTAAATATTGTATGACCGGTAACGGTGTTAAGGTGGAGAAACCCGGTGGGGGTGTAATATCCCGTCCTTATTCCATGCCGGAATTTTAGTGTGAGTGGTTAAAACGGTTACAAACGTGGGTGTACGCCACTGATTGTACAATAATTTGCACGACCAGGCTTCGATGGTGATCAAAGGTTAACAGGGTGTATAATCTTGCCAAGCTTGCTTGTAACCTGAAAATAAGAAATACTAAAACACTACGTTAAGTATTTGCTATGGTAAGAATGTGAATGTAAAGTAAGTATGTAAGTGTTTGATGAATGTACCATAAGTAATAACCCCTACCAGCTATTTATAGGGGAAGAAATAGACCTTGAAGGGCTGTTGCACATAGTTCGGGGGACCATGGGGGCGTCTCATGATTTCTGGTAACCGCTAGGCTTAGTGACCTACGTTCTCAAATTTGGTGGGAAAGTTGAGATAGAAGAGAAACATGGGTATGACCAGGTCAAGGTTCTCATCTGTGCTATTATCTTCGAAGGATCCACCCCGAAGGGTGTGAGGCTTCGGTTGGCGAATTCCTTAGTGGTAACTACTGTAGATAAGTAGTTTGACGCCAAAAGATATTTTAAGAGGTTAACTTGAGGTTTGAGATGTAGCTTTCGAACATGTTCGAAGGGGAGGCATTTAGCATTTCGGAGGGTACGTTGTCATAAACGTTCCAATCGAATGAAGGAGAAGTACCTTCATGAGCATCAACATTTCCTGTGTCGACCCCGTGGCTCTGACCAATATTTTATTCCACTCCGGTGTGGGTTGCATCAATATTCTCAGTTTCTTCTTCATCACCATCGTTGCCTGCTCCATGCCGAGCTCCGTTACCATCTTCAACATCCCCCCCCCCCACCGTGACCTCCTCCGTCACCATCGCTAACATCTTCCCCGCCGACGTTCTCGGCCAAGACATTATCCGCCGTACCTTTCGGATGAATAATGGTGATTGGAGTCAGAGAATGAGTTCTTTGAGAGTCATCATACGTCGGAGAAGATTCAATCGACCGCTTCATAACAACAGTATTTGTTTTCTTCCTTTTGTTTTTTGCTGAGTTGGCCCCTCAGTGGCTGGACGCTTCTTTGTGCCCTCTTTTCTTGAAGCGGCTTGCTGTTTCTTTTTATCCTTAACTATCTTCGCAGCCACAATCAAAGGATCAGCTTTCTCTGCTATCTTCTGCACGCATGTTTTCTCCAGGATTGCTTCACTGGGGGCCAAGGGCTGGGTAACATGCTGTAGAATCTCCTCGTTTTCACCCAAGGTCGTCCCTTGGCCTAAACGTGAACCTTTCTCTCGACGAAATCAAAGGTAATTGACAATGGCGTTATGATTTCCTTCAATATCTTTAAAGGCTAGACGATGACTCGGATACTTCTAAATGGTTGTCAACCCAACCTCAAACAAGAAACCTGGATGAATGGGCCGAAGGTCTATAACATTATCCGCCAATGCCCTAACGTCTACATCGCTATAGCCACCGGCGGACGGCAGATCTGACACGTTAGAATCCTGATGCCTCCAAGCCATGGCATCCGGAATGGCCCGACGGTCAATGAGGAAAATGTGTCTTTCCGGTGCTTCAAACTTGAACAAGTCTCATAAAAAATCCTTTCTTGAGAACCCTTGCCGGTACGACGTTCAAAATAAAACCAATGCCCTTGTTTGTTGAGGTTGTAACATAATGGATTTCACATACACATCAAACCATAACCAAAGTAGGCGTACAAAAGATGAGTTTTAGAGAGAGAAAGTTAGATACTTGGGAACTTTAGTGAGAGAAAGAAAAATCTTATTAGGAGCTCCAACTCTCTACCTTGGGAGGTAGAGAGTATTTATAGTCTTTACATAAATCGCCACCTATCGGGTTGTGGATCAGGCATACAGTGGGTTAAGACCCGTCCGTCCTCCACGGTGTTACTTAAACTAAATACTAGTTAACTTATAATAATCTACGACTACGAGCTTACTAACGATTACATATACTTGAGGTGACCGACTCTTTAATACTTGGATTTACTAAATCCTAACAATCTCCCCCTAAGGGAGGTCACCTCAAACATATACTAAAATTACATTGAATACAAACAGATATTACATTAAAAATTATTCTTGCATTCTTGATGTAGTACTTTGCTCCGAAGCTCGTAGTCATTGATTATTCTCATTGCATGTTTGGTTAATCCAAGTGGAGGTCTTTTTACTGATCCACGTGATAATGAGTTTTGAGCCAGTTTTGAGATCATCAGCTAACAAAAATCTCTGACTTATCCATTGTGGTGTTGGTATGAAGTGAAGTTGTGACATTTAGACCGACATGCTCACATTCTGGATCATGATATATTCTTATCAGGGTAGCGGAAGCTTTTCTTTGAATCATGATATTGGCAGCAGCGTAGCAGAAGCAGAGAGTGATAATATCAGAGTCATTGATACACTAATCATGATTTCTTTGGAAATGAATGTGTTGTGTGAGCATGCGGCTATGGATTGACCGCTCCAATCTGATCAGCTACAAACGTAGGGTGTTCCTGCATAAAACAATTAGAAATAAAGCACACAAGAGTGTCTTTGATCACTTTTGTTGAATTGAGGTACACGACCCACGGTTCCCCGTTGATCAGTACAAGTACTGCCTGTGATCAGGTAAAATTCTGAAGAATTTACTTGACAGGGTTTCGTAGCTGCTCTAGCTGTTCTCAAACCGGAACGTCTCAAAGAAGACAACACGGAGTGAGTGAACCAGCGAATTGAGATTCACTGATTGATAAAAAGAGATTTGAAAAACAATCGTGTATCGCTCAATAGAATTTTTTTTGCAATACAACGAAGGTTTTAATGAAAATCAATTATCAATCATAAACACCTTTTATTTTGAAATATTTGTACACAGTAGATGTGCTAAAGAAAAGAGTTTTTAAGCACAACGACTGGTTTTTCAAAGGTATCCGTCAATCCATATCCTGAACCAGGATTGATTCAAAAGATTGAATCGCCCCATTGTTTCTGTTCAGTTGTCACATGGTCGATCTATTGAAAAGATCTCACATGCCACCTACCAGGAGCTTGTTTGATGTTGGCTCCAGAAGGCTTTGCATCTTCATTGTGAATATGTTTACATATCACTTGGATGTTCTGGCAATACCACAAGGATAATGCGTAGGACTCAAGATATAATCTCTCTTTCTACATTGTGTGAAATAGAGAGTCTTCATTGAAAGTGTCCTAATGAGAATTTATTGATGATCTCGTGGCTCTAGACTCAATTTGTGCATATTTGGATCCTATATCAGAGACTAGGGAGAGGGTCTCCTTCTTCAATATCAACAAACTCTAAGAGAAAGTCGATAGATAATGTCGGTTCCCCGTGAGAATGAAACAAGTCCTTTTAAGAGGAACTTGAGTGGTTTGGGAAGTTGAAGTGCAGCGCGTCACTAGGTCCATGACGTCTTGTCTTCAATACCGATGTTACTTTGGTAACCACCAGTAGCATATGAATTGAACCCGGCATCTGCCCTAAGGTTGAATAATTGGAGGGCTATTTGTTTTCACCCTTTTCTCATTTAATTCTTTTTCATTCTTCAACCCCTTCAATGCTTACCGAGACTTCATAGCTAGAACCTTGTTGGGTTTATTCCAGTACTAGCTCAATCTCAGTCCGCACTCTTCCCATATCTCACTTTTCTCCTTTTTTCAATATACCTAAGGACTTCTACACTATCTAGTGGACTGTCCCTGGGTAGATCCCTCCGGTTCTTGCGGATCATGGGAACAAATACCTAACCTTATCATCCTTATATCACCATACATAAAGTAAAGTTGGTCGGTCTATTTGGTATTGTTCATCTGCCATTGGAACCAATTGAAAACTATTTGAAAATCAATCCAGATACTTATGATATATTATCACAACATTTTGTACCTGAATTGTTTTTGATAATTTTTAGAACAAGAGCTCCCCCTCAACATGTGCATCAAGTGAAATCGTTTTGCACATGGAGGCAAGAGAAATAATTAACTTCTTTGATTATCATTTTCTAAAAGATATCAACATCACTTCCCTGATCAAAACAAGTAGATAAATCATATAAGGGAGGATGAGGTTTTCATAAGCTTGTTCCCCCTCAATATGTGCCTTGAGGTTAGAAAGAGTTTTGCACTTACAAGAGGGAACAGACTGCACATTGAAACAAAATGATAACGTTTCAGATCTTTGTGGTTTAAGATAGATGCTCCCCCTCAACCTGTGCATGGAAAATTTGAAATAGTTTGGCACATGTGGGAAGGAGAGCTTGTACATCCTTATAAAACCATTTACCGAATTATCAGATTAAATCCAATTTAAATCACAAGTTCTCCCCCGATCACAATTATCAAATCATTTGAGATTTGTGATCTCTGTAGATTTTAATTGATTTGGAAAGCTTTTAAGGAGAATTGTGACTTGATTATGAAAGCGTTTTAACTGATAAGGATCAGATTTTGAGACTTTGGACTCCATTGATTAAACATGCATGATTATCTTTTGAAAACAATTGAATGACACGGAACTTTTTAATTTAATTGAAATCATTCTCCCCCTCAATCAATGACCGAAGTTGTTGATTGAGAGATAGATATTTTGACACACTTTAAGTCCAAATAATTTCCAAAAAAATAGAGTCCGAGTTATTTTTCAAAGCAATTAGTTTTCATTAGATAGTAAGGATTTGTTTAAAGAATCAGAGCATTAGATTTGAAAGCCAAGATAAAGCATGGCTCTGTTCTTTCTTTGAAAAGCGGGTTACTGCCTGAAATGACAATAAACCATTTTATCTCTTTCTCCCAAAAATATTTTTTGATTTTTTGATTTTTTTTTTTTTTTTTTTTTGATTTTTTTTAAGAAAATTCGAACAACATCTAAAGTCCCATGTCATTCTTTGAATGACAGCATCAAGACCATAGATATTTGTCGAATCGAGAAAAACATGACAAAATGACAATATTTTTTGAGGATTTTTTTCGAATTTGATATTTTCAAATTTTTATGGATTTTGAAAGTTTTATATTTTTCTATTTGATTTTAGAAGGTTTTATAATTTTGTATTTTGTTTTTCGAATAAATATTTACAAAAGATAGATGAAGGAAACCTTTTACTCCTCTTCTTCCTCTTGAAGACGTTTGAGTGTTTCTGGTTGTAGGCTCTTAAGACCAAGTCGTGGAAGGATAAACTCAAAACGTTCTCTAGGAAGAGCTTTGGTGAAGATATCTGCTAACTGGTATTCAGTCCTCACAAAGTATTGTTCCACCACACCGTTTTCAACATGCTCCCTGAAGAAATGATGTCGAATGTCGATGTGCTTTTCTCTTGAGTGTTGTACGTTGTTGCATGAGAGAGCAATAGCACTTTTATTATCACAGTACAGAGGGATTTTGTTGAATTCAAAGCCATAGTCAGATAATTGGGATCTCATCCATAGGATTTGAGCACAACAAGATGACATGGCTATGTATTCAGCCTCTGTAGAGGAAATAGAAGTACTCATTTGCTTCTTTGAAAACCAGCTTACAAGCTTATCACCCAAAAACTGAGCACCTCCAGACGTACTTCGACGAGTAACTTGACATCCTGCATGATCAGCATCTGCATAGGCTGTTAGTGACATACCGGTGTCCTTCGGGTACCAAAGTCCCATATTGATGGTTCCTTGGAGATTGCTTTAAACCGTAAAGAGCCTTCTTTAATCGATAAACATGAGTAGGATGCTCTGTATTCACAAAGCCTTCAGGTTGGCTGATGTAGACGACTTCTTTAAGATCTCCATTAAGAAATGTCGTCTTTACATCCATTTGATAGACTATCATGTTCTTACTTGCACCATTAGCCAAGAATATTCTGATTGCCTCGATACGAGCAACAGGAGCAAATGATTCTTCAAAGTCAATACCCTCCTCTTGATGGTATCCTTTTGCAACCAATCGAGCCTTGTTCTTTAACACATCACCATGCTCATCAAGTTTCACTTTGAAGATCCATTTTAGAGCAATGATCATAGCACAATCTGGAGCAGGAACTAATTCCCATACATCAAGTTGATCAAACTCATGAATTTCTTCTTGCATAGCATTTAACCAGATGTCTTCATTCATGGCAGTTTTAACATCTTTTGGTTCGATCTTAGAGAGTACGGAGTTGAAGAAGCACCATAAGGCATCGGTTGCCAGTTGTTTCCGTGTGGATACTAGACGAGAGGGATTTCCAATGATGTTGTCTAGTGGATGATCATGTGTCCATTTTCTGAGGTGTTCATGTGGTTGCTGTTGTGGAACTGAAGTAGCAGAGTCGATGTCTCCTGATGAAGATGGTTCTGATGATGATTCAGGAGTAAATATGATTTTAAATGGAGCATCTTCAGGAGTAGCAAAGGGATTAACTTCATCATTGATGCCAGAAACAGTTCCATGATGTACATTTGAAGATTGATGATTTGTTGATGAGACAGAGTGATCAGCAGCAGGCGCTTCTTGACTTAGTGATATTGAGACTGAAGGATTGACTTCATTCATAGGGATATGAGCAGCCTCTGTTGTAGGAATTGACAAATCATTAGCACTTGGCTCATAGTGTTCATCAAACATCGGATCAAACAATTTCTTCAAATCATCTTCAGTTGGAGGTACATATGGAGTTGCTGGAGAGGAATTTGGTACAAAGGACGAACCAATGGGACTGTTTTGAAGTGCGGGTCCAGAACTGGATTGTCCAGGAGCCATTTCACCGATCAGCTCATCGAACGTAACGTGAATTGTTTCCATGATATTTCGGGTTCTCTTGTTGTAGATTCTGTAAGCTTTCTTGTTTGGTGCATAACCAACAAAAACTCCAATATCTGCCTTTGCTCTTAATTTTCCTAAGTCTTGACCATCATTCGTTGGATAGCACAAGGCACCAAACACACGAAGGTAGGAGAGATCAGGCTTTCGTTTATGAACAAGTTCATATGGAGTTTTTCCATGAGAGGTGTGTATCAGAGAAAGATTTTGGGTGTAGCAAGCAGTGGCAATGGCTTCAGCCCATAGAAACATTGGAACCTTTGAATAAATTAGCATTGTTCTTGCGGCTTCTACAAGAGTTCGATTTCGTCTTTCAACTACACCGTTCTGTTGAGGAGTTCGTGGAATACTTCTTTGATGACTGATTCCAACACTTTCATAAAACGTAATTAAGTCTTTGTTAACAAACTCTATGCCATTGTCTGTTCGAACAATTCTGACTGTATTGTTGATTCGAACCTAAAGCTGTTTGATTAGTTTGATGATGACATCTGGAGTTTCATCCTTTGTCCTCAAAAACTTTACCCAAGTAAATCGAGAGTAGTCATCAACAACTACTAGAATGTATTTCTTCCCGTTTATCGTTTGCACTCTCATTGGTCCACACAGATCCATATGAAGGGTATGAAGAACTTCCATTACAGAGTTTGTGGGTTTTGGTTTGTGGGCATATTTTGTGCTTTTTCCCAATTGGCAAGCTGAACAAAGATGATCTTTTTCATATTTTAATCTGGGTAAGCCTTTGACAAGATCCTTTCTGGAAAGATTGTTTATGGTGCCGAAGTTCAAGTGAATGAGACGACGATGCCATAACCAAGACTTTGTTTTAGAAGCCTTTGACAGCAAGCAGATTGGAGAAGACTTCATCATGTCATCGATAGAGATGGTGTATAGGTTTGAACCTCGAGTACCTCTTAATAATTCCACACCATCAAGTTCTCTAACGAAACAAGTATGTTTTCTAAAAGCCACTTCTAGATCGGAATCACAGAATTGACCAACAGAGAACAAATTATGACCAAGACCTTCCACATAATATACCTTGGAAATTACACTTTTACCAACCACATAATCTCCATAACCCATAATAGCTCCAAAATGGTCGTTCCCGAATCTAACTGTCCCGATGAATTTACTCAAGAAGTTCATGAGCCACGACCGGTCTCCAGTCATATGCTTGGAACATCCTGAGTCCAGGTACCACAGAACTATTTGAACGATCTGCAGTTGAACACAGACAAGAATGGATAACTGGATAATTGGGATCCCCATGCAAGAATGGGTTCCATTTGGTTAGTAACAGTGATTGGAACACCCACATCAGAAATAGAAGCAATGGAATCATTAGGAATAGATGCAGTGCTGGTGTCTGTATTTGATCTATTCAAAGTATGTTCACTTCTTAAGGGAATAGTTCTACCAGTAGGCATCCATTTTCTAGAGGGCATTGTCTTATCAGATTGAGGGCAGAACTGATTAATCTTATGACCAAAAGGTATCCATTGATAACCTATCTTACTAAATGTTCTCCCTGTGGGTTTCCACTGTTTTCTAACTTTCTTACGTCTTTGCCTTTTAGCCTTTTTAGTATGATTTTTAGCATTAACAGTTTTAACTGGGCATTTGACAGCATTAGACAAAACATTCATACCACATTCATGATTAGAAATAGAATTCAAGCAGACATCATTACATGGTTTGCATATAGTAGCAGAATTCGAATTAATTACAGTACGCTTATAGCTAATACTAGAATCAACACGATTCGTTTTATTCAACTCAAACATAGTGTTCCTAGGGTGATCTTCTATTCTTTTCCAATGCACATTCTTAGCTTGCAAGGTCCTATCATTCCTTGTATTGCCTTGAGACTTTGACCTACTCGCTTTAATGTCACTGATTACTCATGTAGAGGGAATGGGAACATTAGTTAGTTTTGCTACTTTTTGCATTTCCTGTTTAGATGTGCTGGGATCTGAACTACTTGAAGGCATACTAGAGTTCATATTCATGACATTTGGCATTGAATGAGTTGTATGCTTGGCACTAGGCATAGAACAAGGTATCAAGGGATTGACTTTCTCACCTAAGGTTTTAGGGCATATTGTAATTAAGCATTCTAGAAGTTCTTGAGATCGTTTGGCATATAAGCATGCATGGCCAATTGCATTATCAAGTGGTTTCTCTAACTTATCCTCTTCTACAATCTCACGGAGACATTCTAGGCTGTCCTTAAGGTATGAGAAATATGTTTGAATAGCAAGTTTGTTATTCCTAAGATGAGGAGGAACATATTTCACAGTCAAAGCATATTTATTACAGACATGCACCTTTGAAGCACCATTCTCCCCATTTGTCATTAGCATTTTCCCTTTTACCTGACTCTTCAGATTCTCAATTTCCTTTTGCAACGAGGTTATTTTTTCATTATTTTTGTTACGAGTGACTTTAATTGACTCAAATAACTCATTGAAATGACGTTTAACCTTTTCATTTTCTTCTAGAAAATCCTCATTTTCCTTTTGTAAAGCATTAACCAAGTTTTGAAGATGAAAATTTTGAGAATTCCGAGAATCTAAATGAGGAGGCATTTGGGAGCCAGTCACATTGTTCATTTCACCCTTTAATTGAGAAATTTGGGCTTTCAACTTTCTGATCGTGTTACAATGAGCTCGAATCTGTTCATCACGTTTGCTAATTTCAAAAACTGCATCAAATTCAGGAACATCCAAGGATGTCTTGATATTTGAGGTTTTAACATTTTCTTTCACATGTTGATATTTTAATTGCAACGCAAGATGCTCAACTTCCAATTTAGAAAACTGTTTTACCAGGTTATCATGATCATCCTGTTTAACCTTATTATGCAATTTAGAGTTAGTTTTTTTAAGCTCAATGACACGATCATGGGAGACTTTCAGAGCAACAGATAATTCATGAAATTGAGAAGCATTAATGGAACAATTTGTAGCAGTGTAAAACACATCTTGAGCAATACATTCAGAAATAAGATTCTCATTCAAGGTATGCAAGTTCTTCCTCTCAATCTCATTATATTTTAGTTCTCGCTCATAGTCACTAACCTCAACAATCATTGCATCAAATTCCTTTTCCATTTCTTTAATATCTAAGTCCATCCCCTTTTTAAGACTCTCAAATTGACCTTTTATTTTTTTAAAGAAAGGCATGACCTCAGTTAAATAGCATTCTTTAGTTTGTTCAAAACCCCTTTCCCCTTCAGTTATCCCAGTGGGTGTGATCCTTTTCTTACAAGTTTTCTCAAAATCAACAAATAATTGAAATATGACATATTGACTTATTAAGGTCTTGATTTTAGTGGCAATGGTTCTAGGAACTAGATGCATTGGTGTATTTGGAGGATACACAGTCGCTGAAGGCATTTTCCTAAGGGGAGGGTTTGTAACAACAAGATTCTCTGCTTTTTGCTTATCTAAATCCTTTTTTCAGAACACTTGTTCGGGAGTTAACAACGTTTGAGGCTTAAACATGTTCAAGGAAATCCAATTCTCCTTTTTGTAATCATGGGGTATGATAGATATTTTCTTCTCTTTACATTTAGGATCATCTAGTTTCTTGTTCATCTTCTCCCTAGTGACTTCATCTGATTTCTTATCTTCCTCAGTGCACTCAGCCCAACTAGGTTTCTGTCTAGGCTTAAGGATTTCATTGCCATCATAAATTACCTTATGAGCACTTCTAGCCTTTTTAATGACCTCTGGATTTTGTTCCTCAACAAGGGGAATGCTATGCTTATCGCTTAAGACTCTATGCTTAGTGATTAAGTGAGCAGTCTGAACGGTATTTCCTTGTACGTACAACTTATTTTCAAGCTTGTTTTTCAAGGTTTTTAGATTAGAAAAATCATTCAAAAGTTTTGATTCCTTAGCACTGAATTCTTGCTTAAGCATTTTAACATTTTTTTGAAGTTCTTGTTTTTGCTTAGCAGTTTTAGAAAGCTTTTCTTGTAAGGAGTTTAACTCTTGTTTTAATACTTCTTCTCTAAACTTACTTTGTCTAATAGTTGTACGCATTTGGTCATCCATCTCCTGCTCACGGGTGGTCAACTCAAATTTAGCACGTTGTTCATAAATAGCAACACGTTCTTTATAGGCATTCAGTTCAGAGACAACAGAATCATCAGGGGCACATGCAGTGAATTCATCAAAAACATAGTCATCATTGACTGCAGAGGATGCATTACTTGGTACAACCTTACTTTCACTTTGCTTCACATATTGATCATATGGGACAATATTGCTATTACCCTCATCATCAATATCTGATTCATAAGTTTCAAGAGATTGTACTTCATTATGCATCTTTCGCTCATCAACATTATCATGTAGTTTTAATACCTCTGAAATGATTTTGTCTTCTGATGGACCAGTTTGTTGTGGAGGAGAGACCTTTGGAGAAACCATAGGTGAGATGCTAGCCATGAAGATTGTTTGAGCAGTAGGTTCTTCATCTACATCAGAGTCAAATGCATCACAATCAGCTACTTGAAAGGCATTCTGATTATTATGACCTATCTCCTGAATTGGCTGTTCATCAACATCAGCATCATATGTCTTGGCATTCCCTTCAGCAAGAAACAGTAACTCCTCTTCATCCAAAGCTGCTCCATTGTCCTGAGCTTGCACTAGCAACATCTTATCCCTGAAGTACTCGGCATTCTGAGGGCGTTTTGGCGATGTGCAGTTCCTTGCAATATGTCCCTCACCACCACAGTTGTAACACTTGATCGGCTTTATTTGTCCTTGATTTCCATTCCTTCCCCTATTCTGATTTGCCACATACCCTCTATCAACTCTACTTCTTCCTTGTTCATACTGCCTTTCTTGAACTGGTTATACCATAACCTTCCCATCTTTGACAATGGCATGATTGTGTGGATTAGATGCTGTTCTGAGGTTGTTGTTGGTGTGTGGGAGAGAGTTCATGTTTTGACTGATCATGAGAGCCAGTTGATTAATGAAGTTTCCCACGTGTGCATCAGCATCAGCTTGTTTGAACATTGGATCGGGAATGAGTTTGTGATTACCATTACCCATGGGTATAACTTGAGATGCTTTGGTGGTAATTCCAATGTTTGAGTAGAAGGCAGTTGAATCATTTGATGAGCTTATCTCTCCCTGGTTGGTTTTGAACTGTTCCAGAATCCTTTTTTCAAACATAGCATGTCTCTCATTCTGAAGAAGGAAGGCATAGAGTTGCTCATAGTTTGTATTCTTCAATCCTTTGGTTAGCTTCACAGAGGTGACAAACTTGTTCCATTCGGGATTCATGTTGTTCACAAACTTTGAGTTCAGCTGAATGTTTGGCATAGTCATTCTGATGTTTCTCATATCATTCACAAGCTTGTGGAATCTCACGTAATACTCATAGACACTCTCATCTGGTTTCATCTTGAAGTGCTCAAATTCATCATAGAGTTGTGATTCTCTATCTTCCATAGTAAGTTCAGAACCTGAGAGAAGCATCTTGACATTATCCCACACTGCCTTGGCTTCGGTGTTGTGATTGATCAGCTTGTAGATATCTTTTGGAAGACCTTGAAGTATGATGTTAGAAGCCCTGATATCAGCATCGAATCTCTTTTTCTCCTTATCATCGAGCTCATCATATGTCTTTGATCTGTCTATTCCATAGATCATTGTTCCATCTGCAGCTGTATCAATAAAGTCTCTTGTAGTATCAATCTGATAAGGTCCTTCATCAATCGATTTGAGAATGTTGACCCCATTTTCCTTTCCAAGACAGTACAATCTGATTCTTTGAGCCCAAGAGTCGTAGTCGGTTCTGTCAAGCATGGGTGGACGAGTATCTGAACCAGCTGCTTGAACATCCTCGGCAACAGTGGAGATGATTGTAGGTACGTTGGTAGACATGTTAATAGATTACACGGGATTTTATAACTCTATGATTAAACCGGGAAATAGATTCTTTCACGGGATTTTACTAAATCAAGAGAAAACCTTATTACCAGCAAAAAATCAACCAAGTCGCTAAGAAACCTTGAAGCAAGTCGCTAACCACCAAGTTGCTAAATAGCAAGTCGCTATAATGCCAAGTCGCTAAGACACAGTCAAGTCGCTAAAAGAACAACTCGCTAAGCACCAAGTCGCTAAGTTATCAAGTCGCTAAATAGCAACTCGCTAAGCACCAAATCGCTAACACAAAATCGCTAACAACCTTAAGTACAAGTCGCTAACTTTCACCAAGTCGTTACTCGTAGTGGAGAATCCACTAAGTGTACTGTTTGTCGGCTTGTCTCAATAGGCAAGTCGCTAAGCTCAAGTCGCTAAGAACTTAAACTACAACTCGCTAACAACTTACAAAGCAAGTCGCTAGCTAGAAAAAAGAATCTGTGGCTCAAGTCGCTAGCTAGAAAATCTCACAAAAACCACTTTTCAATCCAAAACCAACTCAACCACGATGATTTAAGCTTACCAAATCAAAACCCAGGCACATACAATGATTCTAAACATAAAAATACACCCAAGATTCAAACTTTAACACTAGAAATTATCCAAATGATGCAAAAACCACTAAACTTTTTCAAACTCTAAAACCATCTAAAACCACTAGAAATCCAAGAATATGTAGGAGATGATCAAACCATGGCTCTTGATACCATTTGTAACATAATGGATTTCACATACACATCAAACCATAACCAAAGTAGGCGTACAAAAGATGTGTTTTAGAGAGAGAAAGTTAGAGACTTGGGAACTTTAGTGAGAGAAAGAAAAATCTTATTATGAGCTCCAACTCTCTACCTTGGGAGGTAGAGAGTATTTATAGTGTTTACATAAATCGCCACCTATCGGGCTGTGGATCAGGCATACAGTGGGTAAAGACCCGTCCGTCCTCCACGGTGTTACTTAAACTAAATACTACTTAACTTATAATAATCTACGACTACGAGCTTACTAACGATTACATATACTTGAGGTGACCGACTCTTTAATACTTGGATTTACTAAATCCTAAAAGAGGTTATAGAACACACAAAACAACGTGACAGTGGGAACAATGGTTAAGCTCCGGAAATACAGCTCGAACATTATCGTTCGGCCCAGACAGATAGGTACGAGCTGGGAAATATGTACGCAAAAAATGTTTGATAATCCATAGCAAAAGAGTAGAAAAAGGAATCTTAACCCCTAAAAAATCCAAATACTGATCATATATATAGATTGCATCATGCGAAAGATTGTTCATGGTTAAGCCCTCCAGAGGAAGACGGGGATTCAGGTCGCGAGGTGTGCCATATTCCGTGATAGCATTTTCTAAATCCTCAGAAGTCATCGCGGAATGATATATATGCATATCAAACTTGGGAGTTACCTCGGATGTTTCTTGTTGAGATCCAAAAGCCATTGACGGAAGATCGAGATAAAGGTAACACACAAAACAAATAAACAAAGGTAGGATGGAACGCACATGGTTAAGAAGCCGGAAGACTTGACAGCAATGACGAAGAGAGAGAGAGTAAAAGTAAAAACGGTAAAATGAAGTGAAAGGTACTTATACAGGCATTTTGGGGGACATCGAAACGCCGTGTCATGTCAGACGACCACGCGGCTGCATCTGGTCCGTTGAAAAGCGTATGCGAGGCCACGTGGTGAAATCCCATGAATCTCGGTAAATTACCTTTTTTAACCTATTTCCCATTATAGGATTGGGCTCTCCGGCGATCACCCAGCCTAATAAGACGAACGAGCCTTCCCAAAATAAAACAAAAATAAATAGTAACGATAATAGATACATAAAAAGGGAAATAGATGGCGACACTAGATAAACTACTAAGTATCACATCATTAGTCTCCGGCTAATAACATGATACTGGGGGGACATAACGATGTATATGGTTGGAAGGCCCATTAACTGAAAGGCCCATTAGCCGGACGGACCCTTGACCTAGCCCGTCTGACACCTAGTCTAGGAGTAGCTTGTCTTGTTATCCCCCTGGGTGTCAGAGAGACTGTCAGGAACAGTGTCAAGGACAACGGCAGGAACAGTGTCAGAGATAGCGATGGAAATAACGAATGGATGACGAGCAGGTATAGCAAGTGGGTAGTATAAATACCCTCACAACTATTCACATCAAGGTATCCTTTACCGCACTTACACTCACATTTACTACCTCCGTCACATATTAAATGTCTTGTTTTGACTTTTGAAGTATTTCTTTTTCATCTTTGACCTTAAATATTTTTGTTTGTGTTGTATAATATTTGAGGAAAATTATACCAATGAAAAATATGTTTAAAACACAATCTATTCATATATTTTGCATCAAATATTGTATAACACAAACAAAAATATTTAAGGTCAAAGTTGAAAAAGAATGACTTTGAAAAGTCAAAGTGGACATTTAATATGGGACGGAGGGAGTATTGCTTACACCTTCTGGTAGAACCCATACTTGCTCTGACGCCAGAGCTTGGTTCTGGGGTCACACCCGTGACGAGTGTAATGCGTTTGTTACATCCATATAGGTATGCGAAGGGCTTAGCTGCACCAAGACCGGGGGATATTTGGAACATCTTATCACCCCGTAAAGAATTACTTCAACAAGTTTATAAAAAGTGTTATAAATAAGAAATTAAGTCAAGAAACTTTCCTTGCATTAATTTTCTTCATTTCTTTCAAAAAAACATTTTTCATCATACTTAAATTTTAAAAAGGTGTCACGCCTCATGCCTTAGCGCATCTTATCGCGCCGCTTGTAGTCTACGTCTTAGTCTATTGCGTAGCATGAATATCACGCTTCACGTCTTAGCGTCGCCATAACACGCCTTTTAAAACCCTGAGTACACCACGTCTTAAACATCATCATTTCTCTTGAACTCCCCATACAATGATTTTTTTTCGTTGTATAAGATATCGAATTACTTACTCAATTATATAAGGAGCTAACAGTTTTGTAAATTTTAAAAATCATATGTATATAATTAATGGTCAGAATCAAGGGTTTACGAGGACTCTGTGACACGAGTAAACACGCCCATGTGTCACGTGAGGGTTGAAACAAGCAAATGCCGAAAACACCGTCGTGTGTAACGATGCATGTTTCACATAGTCACCCCCTCGTATACAAGTGGGAAATGAGAAATGTTAGGGGTCGGTTGTAAATATTAATCTTAGGGGCGTTTTCTTAAACTTTTTGCATTAACCTACTTTGCTTCAACTTCAAGTAAAATATAGCGAACCAACCTCAATCTTTATGTAAGTTGAATGTAAGTTTGGAGAACATTGGTAACATACGTAAAAAAATCCTTATTGAAACGGGTGTAATATTTCTTTACGCTATATTTCACCAAGAGAGTGAATATATAACAAATGTCTCCTTCTATAATCTATTACCTATCACTATCTAATATTTTAAGTTAACATTTTAAGTGCAATCTGAAAATCTGCTCACTGATAATCAGTTAAATCACGATCACGATTTTTTTTATCGTTACATCGTACAAATTAAATATCTTGCTAACTTAGTAATGAAATCAACAAATTAAAAGATGTTTTCTCGTCATGGATGATCAACTTGTACAGCGATCATCTATTTACGATAATTGAGTTATACCCTTACTAAATATAAATTGATATGAAGTGAAATGTGTATGTATGTATAGAAAAGTAAAAGAAATAAACAATAGTTAAGGCAAAGTTAGTACGAGCAATAATGAAATGTCAACGGGAACCGGACATAAGCCTACCTTTATTTGCTAAAGGCGACCAAATTATTAATGCGAGTATTCTTCTTCAATAAAACTTTGCAACTTAAGATGGTTAAAAGAATTGGAAGTGAAAAAGACGACATTTCCTTTTTTCTCCATAAAGTTTGCATTTAATTCGGGAGAAATACTAGAAGTGAAAACACTACATAACCATATCTATTTAGACCATGCTCGTTGGATCTTAAAGACTTGATTATTATTTCAGTCGAATGTAAGCTGTCTTAGACGAGAGGCGCTAATCCACAAAATATCAACATTGTGGCAGATAAACGACCCGGGGTTCAGATGTGCATGATTAAAAGGAGCGACATAAGAAATCGGTGTTTAAGATTATTAAATGGTAGAGTTTCTTATGGTTTGAAATAATACATCTTTCTCAAAATTTAAGTTCATTTGTTTGTATTATACAATACTTGATGCAAAATATATAAATAAATTATGTTTTAGATGTATTTTTTATTAGTATAATTTTCATCAAGTATTTTATAATAGAAACATAAATATTTAAGGTCAATGTTTGATTTAAAAAGTAAAAACGGACTTATATTTTAGGACTGAAGGATTACTGCATAAGTATCGAGCACACTGTTTATTTCAAGTGTTACGCCAATATGAATGTAGTTTAAGATTGCTTATTCGCTTCACAGGAGACCGATACACACATAATTCACTCAAATAAGCATCCAACGGTCCTCTTAAGTTTCGTCATGCCAAGTAACATTCTTGAAATATAAGATGACTAATTACTAATGCATTTTTCTTTTTTATTAACATGTAATCCATTGCATTAGACAATACGACTTATGGGTCGTTGAATTCTAGTATATGCATTTTTAAGTTATCCAGATCTCTAATGTCGGTAAAGTACTTTGGATTCTCTAAGGTCCAATATCCATTAAACTATAAAAAGATTTGACATTTTACTCATTTGCGTACCCAATCAATACCCACTTGTGTATTTTTTATAGGGGTAATTATGAGAATGCATGTTTTGCTCAAGGTGTCAACATTTTTTAGGAAAAAAATTGGGGTATTTCCAAAATAAACCTTAAGACTTGCGACTTTTATACTTTTCATCTAAGCTTGACAAGTGTCCTTCGTAATTTGTGTACCCAATTATTTTTTCTGACTTTTACAGCTATGATAGTACAGCGACCGAATCTCAGCGACTTTTTTAAGAATCTTGCGAATTTTTTTTTGTCCTTTAGTAAAAAAAGTCAAAGTTACTAAAATATTTTTTTATACTTTTATTTCCTTCCCAGTGCTGAGCTACTTAAGCGAAATAATTTAAGCGACTTTTTTTACTTTATACTTTTGTACCTTTTAGTACCTTTTTTACACTTTTCAAAATTATAATTTTAACTAAATTGTCTATTATACCCTTGTCTCTTCCATTTCCACCACACTACAAAATTTATGACATTTCCTCACTAAAACTTTTGACTACTAATACTCGTAATAAGTTGTATACAAAAACACAAATAGTTGCTCACAGCCTCACACCACTCCACTACTCCCCCAAACTTCTCATTTTCATCTCAAATAAAAAAGTTGAAAACCTAACAGACGATCTCCGGCGATGTTAATGGCGTCAGACAATCGTCACACCGTCACCATCGCCGTTTTCTCACCGTCACCGTCACCATCGCCGTCTTCTCACCGTCACCGTCACCGTCACCATCGTCGTCATCTCTCCGTCATCGCCATCTTCTCTCTGTCATCGCCGTCCTCTCTCCGTCATCGCCGTCGATTTCGATACATCCATTTGGTTAATCTCTGGTTCTATTTTTGAATTACTTATTGTTATAATTGATTTTAATTGTAAAATTGAGTTTAACCTAATTTTGCAATTGATGTTTTATTGAACTACTTACTGTTATAATTGATGAATTGTTATTTTATTGATTGGTACTAATTGAACAGTTTAGTAATGTGGATCTCTATGAATTTAGTTGGTGAGTAGTTTGTATGTGATGATTATAAGTCGTGTGTCGATGTTAGAGTCCTGTTTTTTGACGAGAAACATATTGTTTATAGATGAACAACCGATAACTTTTTGGTTAATGGAAGTTTTTGTGATAGAAATGTTCGATCCCTGAAACTAGGTAGGTTAATATGGAATTTCAATATGTAAGGAACAAGGTACGAATTTTGTATACAATTTGGACTGTCCTGATAATTGGCGCATTTAAGTTTAGCTTAGGAGACTTGGTATCGAATGGTAGGTCTGTCACTTGTGTCTTGCATATACCTACATACATACATACTTGGACACTTGGTTACTTTCTTAAGTATGCTTAATGAACTGGAATCACAAGGAGTGCATTGTATTTCTTTCCCTGAGCTCTATCCTTTTAAGAAACTAATTATACTTCATTATGGGATATCTTTCAGATAAGTGCAAATTCAGTTTGTGGGTTTACGGGAGCTACCATTGGCCAGTTACCATGCTTAGAGATATCCTCAAGTGTTACAAGCTTACACTTTTTCCGGCTATTTTCATACAGATGAACATAACCAGCCAGAGTTCCAACTTAAGTGTTATGACTACTTTGGCAACGGTGAAACTCTTGTAAATTGTGAATCTTGTCCAAATGCTCCAACTATTGAACATGCTGCTTCCAATAATTTCCCTGCATTTACAAATAGAACCAAATGGAATTATATAAACCCCGTCACATACAAAAAAAAAATCCTTAAGAAATGTACTATCAGTGTAGAACAAAAACCTAGAACTCTGTGTTTTTTTTTTTCACATTTCACAAATTTGTAAACTACTATTAATTACCAGAGATTTTGTATCGCATTTATGAGAACTAGAAGTGTACGAGAACCATGCGGGGGTAATGAAAAGGGGAAGACAACGGTGTGCAACCTATGGTGGTTCAGAGCGGAGATTCAGTGATTTTCTAGCGTAAGGGAAAGAAAGAGTATGAAGAGGGTTTGAAAGTTCTGGAAAGGAGAGAGTGGGTGTGTTTGTGTGTGTAAAAGATGGGTAAAACATACAATCTCCCTCTAGTAGCTATCAAAACCTATCACACTCTCACCATCAGCGGAAAATCACCCAAATCTCCGCTGCTGAACCACCATAGTTGCAGCATAGCGCGGGTACACTTCTAGTAATATAATATATATATAGATATATAGGTTACAAAGAGATAATTACAAGGATGGTAACTAGGATATAGAAAATAGGCAAATTACTACTATCAGTTATCTCCTTACTCAACGCCAATCAAATATTCACATATGTATTGACGTTATATAGATTATCAATATGTTGGTAATTTATCAACGATAAGGATCAAAAGTAACAAACACACCTCTATTTTGCTTAGCCACAACCTTCACTTGCGGTCGTGTATCAACCTCCGTAGCATTCTTCTCCGCTTTCTCCTCCATCGGAAACAAAACGCCATCAATACCCTGAACCGATATTCTCCCATCTGTATAAATATCTGGGTCAAACAAATACGCAAACTCCTCCCCTGACCCAAATTTAACCGACCCATCAGCTTCTTCAGCCACCACCTTATGTGGCAACCGCAATGTATCATACTGCACCTTACCAAACCGCATAACTGAATTATACATACTCTCTTCAGTTTGATACTCGGGTATTAAATGATAATAAATGATTTGCTCTGGTGCACCCGGATAACTCAGCTGGTCTGTTGTAAGTTTTGCCATTGCTTCATCGTTTGGTGCTAACACCGTTAAAACATAACCCTCTGATACTAGTTCTCCCATCTCTGTTGCTAATGATGTTAAGTTTACCAAAATGTCTGCTAGTTCATTGTACCCGCCGTAATGTAGGAGTGTTTGGATGAAATCTTTCACCTGTAATAACAGATGTAGTATTAGATTCACAAAGACACCATATGGTTTTACCATAACATAACATAAAATAAATTGACCAAAAACATACTAAGGGTGTTTCGTATAACTTATTTATAAATAGCTTTTGCTTATTAACTTGTCACCTAGTAACTAAGCTAAACAAGCTCTTTTAGACAAGTACCTCCACATTTGCTTCTAATAGCTTAGCTGACAAAAATAAGTTGTTAAGCCTAGGCTGTTTGGGTACTTAACAGCAACCTATCGGAATATAATTCTGTAATAAGCTGAAAAGCTACTTAAATAAGCTCATTTAAACACCCCCTAAATGGACACCGGAATAAAAGGATGCCAAATGAATAATTTCTCGAAGTCATTTTCCACAAACAAAACATGTAATCTAAGTTTGCAAATCGTAAAAGTGAGTAAGGTACTAATAATGGGTAATTCTGAATTATGTAAAAATAACAAATGCAACTTGATTGAGTATAAGCATTTACCTGACTCTCGCCATCAAAATGGTGATGTGCCCCACCAGGACCCGGGGCAGGTGCTGGAGCCAAAGACGGCCCCGGCGCCATAGCATCATAAACCGGAAGAACCGGAGGAGCTCCAGTCGGAGCAGGACTAACCGAGGTCTTTTTCAACCGGTTAGTCCTCGGATCCACAACAGGAGCTCCTTCAGGCAAAACCGCGGAAATCTCCCTCAAACTCCTCCTCTTATTAAACTCCTCCACCACAACTCTAGGAACCAACAACCTATCTATCCCATGAACCACCCCATCAAACCTCACCACATCATCGGGTCGGGTCACTTTCGCCAACCCACCCACATACTTTTGACCCGAACTCTCCCGGGTCAAAACCAAACCCTCCTCATCACACAATGTCTCATGCTCACCCAGGCCATGCCCATGCCCATGACCAGACCCGGATTCCCCGGGCCAGCTTTCCGACCCGACCCGGAACAACATGAAACATCACCAAGCTCTGCAAAGACTTAAGGTTTCTTGGTTCAAGCAAGAACCTTTTAAAATCCGAATCCAAACCCATTTCCAAAGCCTCATTACTAGCGTGGGAACCACTATCACAATGGGAACCACTCTAGTAACCATATTATTTCCATCAACATGAATGCTAGTCTCTGAATACAGAACATCCAAAGAAAACAACTTGAGATAAAACATAACATTCTGTTCTTTCTCGTAGACTCCATAATATATGCAAAATAAAAACTGTTGCTATTACATGAAATTCAAAACATATGTGATCTCAGTTTGAATCTATATATTATTATATCAATAAAATACCGACAAAACATATCAGCAATCCTACAAAAACTTTTGTCAGCATTTTTGCACTTTGGGTGTGAAAGAATATTTTTCTAGATACAAGACTTGTGTGGGCGCAACATGTGGATTACAACCACTAAAATAGCTATCATTTTCAAATGTATAACTGAAAGCCAAAACTTTTAAATAACTCGAAACGATTAAACTACTAAAGAAGACTTACTTTACATATATTTTGTAAAATATCAAGGTTAGTGGCATAAAGATGGACGAACAGACACTGACCAAACCACTGCTAGTATATTTAGGTAACCACTGCTACTTTATTTTATTCCACTGCTAGTGTTACTAAACCACTGCTAGTATATTTAGGTAACCACTGTTACTTTATTTTATTCCACTGCTAGTGTTACTAAACCACTGCTAGTATATTTAGGTAACCACTGCTACGTTTCTCGAAACCACTGCTAGTTTCTTGTCGTTACCACTGCTAGCTTGTTTTGATTCTAATCAATATGGGACTCGCACTATTGCATACTAAGTCCACACAACAATTGGTGATAATCGAAGCTCATTTACACAACAATCGGTGTAAATGAAACACTAATTATTATATGTATATTAAAATTAGAGAAATAATACCTTCGGTGACGGTGAATTGACCGGAGATGGTGAGATAACCAGAGATGAAGGTGTTGATAGCCGGAGGTGAAGGTGTTGATACCGAATGCGGTGATGATGGTCGGAGGTGAAGGTGTTGATAGCCGGAGTTGATGGCGGCTTGAGAGAGAGAGATAAAACTTCTGGTTTTTTAATTGAAATGAGAAATAATGTGAGGAGTTATTGTTTTTGTTCGACTTTTTATTTACTTTTTTATTCTTCGGTCAAAGTTTCAGTCATTAAATGGAATTTCTCTTGTAGTGTGATTTGGTAGCAGTTGCCAATAACAGTTTTAGAGTTTTAGTTTCATAGTTTTTAGTTTAAAAAGTGAATTGGTAGTAGTAGTAGGCTAATTTTGGTTTTGTTAAAGTAAAGAAGATGCTCAACATGTAAAAATAGTTAAGGGTACAATAGTCATTTTAATTTAAAAAGTATTTAAAAGTTATGTAAAAAAAATATAAAAGTACAAAAGTACAAAGTTAAAAAAGGCGCTCAAAGTAATTCGCTTAAGTCGCTCAGCATTGGGAAGGAGCAAAAGGAATTAAATAATACTTTCCAAAGTTTGACTTTTTCCTCGAAAATATAAAAAAATAAAATCGCTCGAATCTTAAAAAGTCGCTGGATATAAGTCGATTATAAATCATAGGTATGAAAAGGTAATTTCAATGATTGGGTTCTGAAAAGTGTCAGGACACTTGGCACTCTTAGATTGGAAGAAAAAAGTCGCAAGTTTTAAGGTTTATTTTTGAAATACCCAAACTTTTTTCTTAAAAAGTGATGACACCTTGAGCAAAACATGCATTCTCATAATTACCCTTTTTTTATAAACTGCTTAACATTTTTAACTATTTCGTTATAAAAGAGTTCTCGACTCCTCATCAAAGCACTAAATTTATAAGGGAAATGCTAACGATAATCCTAAGGGTTGTTGTTAACAACAAACTTTTCACAAAATTATGTGATATTAAGACATTGTGAGAAACCAACTCCTTAACTTTCCGCTAATATGGCAATTGGTGAAGGTGAATTGTATTTGAATTTCTAAAATCCTAAGAAGTGATTAATTTTTTTTTTCTTTTTTTTTCGAATATTGTTTATTGTCTTAACATAAAATTCAGTAATTATTAGTTAACAACAATCCTAAAAAATTGTTAAATTTTTGGGTAATATTCTGTGGCAAACATGTCATTCTATCAATTGCTAATGGTTTTTAAGTTATGTTCATTGCAGGCTTATTACAGGGGTTAATCATGGACAAACCATAAAATAGTCTTAAGTGTCTAGAAGTTCATTTCTGCTGAAGCCTATCTCATTTCTGCTGATACCTCTCTTATAGCCGTTAAGGGGGTCTTTGTGTAACTTTATCTCCTATTTAATCAGTCCCCTAATCTAGGGTTATACATAACTGTGTGTGCAGTCATTATCTTACACTCTCTTCTTTCTGATCATTGCACTGATCTTGTTTCTTCTTTGTATTTGTCTGGTTATTGTCTCATTGACATTAATCTAACCTTGTAACACTTTGGATACTATTGTTGGTTTAATCTAAGCCGACTATTGAGGCTTAGGTTTGAATAAAGTATTGTTGTAAATCTATTGTTGTTGATACGCTCGTACATGGTATCAGAGCGTCAGGATCATAATCATAGTTGATTCACCATCCAAGGGTTTCTTCGTAGAAACTTGGGGACATCTCTTCGGTAACAATTGGTGGTTTGGGGTTATTGCTATTGGCGTAATCGCTGGTTATTTTCTATTCAAAATTAGCCCTAGACTAAGTGAATCTAGGGTAATTGTGATTTGTTCTTTCCGCTGCATATTGCTCTGTAAGTCTACTCTCATCTTCAACCATCAGTACTTAAGTCTTCGTGGGTGCAAACGAGTAGACTAACATCTTGATCTGCCACCCCTGAGTGGTATGAATATCTGCTCTGGTTTACCCCAGTCCACAGGCTTGGTGCTTGTTGTTTCTTAATTACAAAGTCTTATTTTTTATCTGTCTATCTGCTCTAGCTGTTATCTCTGTCTGTGTTATTTGCCTGTCTTATTGTTTGCATTATGGCTATTGGTGATGATAATACTGGTGGTGGTTCTTCCACTGAGAAAAGCTTATCTTTTGGTGATGCTTTGTATTTACACCCTAATAACACCAATGGTACTCCTATTATTTCCATCAAACTCACCGGAACAGAAAATCATAAAATATGGAATATGGCCATGACCTTTGCCTTAAGGAATCATAATAAGTTAGGGTTTATTGATGGTACTTGCATAAGAGATGACTCAAATCCTAGTCTTGCTAATCAATGGGATACCTGTAACTCTGTTGTGGTTACTTGGATTCTTAACTCTCTCAGGCCTGAATTATTTGCTGGTGCTATCTATGCTAAAACTGCTTATGAAATGTGGAATGATCTTAAAGATACTTATGATAAGGTTGATGGTTTAGCTATTTTTAATTTGCATAAAAATATAAACTCTCTTAGTCAAAATGGGTCCTCTCTTGCTGATTATTACAACAACCTTAACTCTTTATGGAAATAATTTGATTGTATGATTAGCTTGCCTCCCTGAACTTGTGAGGCTGCAAAACATTTTGAAAAACACAATCAGCTAATCAAATTAATGCAATTTCTTATGGGTCTTGATGACACTTATGTTCCTATCAGAAGTAATATTTTAACCAGAGACCCTTTGCCTAATGTCAAAAATGCTTTCTCTGTTGTCTCTGGAGAAGAATCTCACAGAATTGTGTCATCTGGGAATAGCTCTGCTAAACCCAATGCCACTGCTTTTGCTGCAAAAACTTTTGATAGTGGAAAATTTTTTGATAACAAAAAAGGATCTAACAACAACAATTTCAATAAAGGTTCTGGTTTTAATGCTGGCAACAGCTCTAATAACAGAGGACCAAACATGAATCTCAAATGTACTAACTGCAAAAAACCTGGTCACACTGTTGATAGATGTTATGATCTTGTTGGTTATCCTGCTGGATATGTCAAAAGGAACTTTAATGCTAAACCTGTCAGCAGTAACAATGTTTCCACTGATGCTAATCATGTCACTGATAATAGAGCTAGCAACTCTCCTGTCTCTTTGTCTAATGAACAGCTCTCCAGACTTGGTTGGATTGTTGACTCTGGTGCAAATCAGCACATGACTGTATCTGCAAAAATTTTAATTAATGTTGTTGACATTTCAAATCTTGGTCTAACTGTTGGACATCCCAATGGTACTCAGGCCTTAATTACTAAAATTGGTGATTTAAAGGTCAATAATGACCTAACTCTTTTTGATGTTCTGGTTGTTCCTGAGTACAATGTCAGTCTGCTGTATGTTCATAAGATTGCTAGCGACAATAAGATGTTTGTTGGGTTTAATGAATCTAATTGCTATATACAGGATTTACATCAAAAAAGGATTGTGGGGATTGGTAAACAATGCAATGGGTTATATATGTTTGATATTGATCCTACATGTAAGATTACTTCTAATAACTGCATATCTGTTTGTCATGTTTCTAGAAATCTCTGGCATCAAATACTTGGTCATCCCTCTTACCAAGTCCTACATATACTTAAACCCACTCTTAAGCTTGATAGTACATCTGAATCTGACCATCTTTGTGATACTTGCAATAAAGCTAAACAAACCAGGGAACCATTCCCTCTAAGTGAACATAAATCAACTAAAATTGGTCAACTTGTTCATCTAGATGTATGGGGACCATATAAAGTCACTAGCAGAGATGGTTACAAATATTTTTTAACCATTGTTGATGACTATTCTAGGGCAGTCTGGGTTTATATGCTTAAGGGAAAGGATGACGTTTATGTTTCCATTGTTAACTTTACTCATATGCTATCAAATCAATTTGAACACAATGTTAAGATATTCAGAAGTGATAATGGGACAGAATTTGTCAATAACAAACTTCAACACTTCTTTCATGAAAAAGGAATTTTACATCAAACCTCTTGTGTTTATACACCTCAACAAAATGGTATTGCAGAAAGGAAACATAGGCATCTCCTCAATGTGGCTAGATCCCTTATGTTTCAGGGGGAATTACCTCTATATCTTTTGCCTGAATGTGTTCTAACTGTTGCATATGTCATAAACAGGTTACCCTCTTCAGTGTTGTCTGGCAAGTCTCCCTTCTCCCTTGTGTATGGGCATGACCCTTCACTCTCTCTCCTTAGAGTCTTTGGCTGCTTATGCTATGCCACCATTCTCAACATCTCTGACAAATTTGGTAGTAGGTCTGAGAAAAGTGTCTTTATTGGTTATTCAAATGAGAAAAAAGGTTATAAACTTTTAAGTTTAGAAACAAAAAATATCTTTTATTCCAGAGATGTCAAATTTTATGAAACTGTTTTTCCCTTCAAAATGAAAAATACTTTGTCAAAACCTTTTGTTGAAACTTATGTGCCTAAAGATTTAAATCACAAAAATTTCTTTGACTCACAAATAAGTCCCAATGATGAAGGGAGAGTGACATCCTATGATGATGGCACAGTGTTGGGTCATCCTACTAGGGATGATGAACCTGTTGCAACTTCTATAGATGATAATACACACCCTGAGGGCACTATATCACATGAATCACATCCTGCTGATGCATCTTCTGATTCTGCTGATACATCTTCTGATTCAAATCAGAACTCTGTACAAGAAGAAGGCGTGCCAGCCACTACTGCTAGAAGGTCAACCAGAGTTTCTAAATTGCCCAGTAATCTTAATGACTTTATTGTTGAAGGGAAAGTTAAATATGGTGTTGAAAAGGTTGTTAATTACTCTAACCTTAACAAAGATAATTACTGCTTTGCTTCTAGTCTTAATAAAAGTATTGAACCTACCTGTTATGAAGAAGCTATCCTTGACAGTAACTGGGTTGATGCTATTAACTCTGAAATTGAGGCCTTAAATGAAAATCATGCTTGGGATATAACTGATCTTCCACCTAATAGAACTCCTATTGGTTACAAATGGATCTTTAAAATTAAATATAAAGCCAATGGTGAAGTTCATAGATACAAGGCTAGATTAGTTTCTAAAGGTTATAACCAAAGGGAAGGAATAGACTATGATGAAACTTTTTTCCCTGTTGTGAAAATGTCTATTGTTAGATGTCTTATTGCCTTAGCTGTGAAAAACTGATGAGTGTGTGAATACTCATCATTTTTGGTCAAATCTGAACTGCAAAACATTTAAAAACACCCAGAAATGCATCAAAATACTGAAAATATCCCAAAAATTGTGTTTTATATGTTTTAAATGCAAAATGAGTAAAAACAGCTAAAAATGAGCTAAGTTTGCATAATTGGCAGTTTCAGTCCCCCAAGTTTCAAAAAGTTGTCAGAAATAGTCCCTGAGCACTTATTTCAAAAGCAAAATCACCAAAGGTCCTTTTAAAATCATAAGTTGTCAAAATTAGTCCTTTGGTGAAAAATATCAAAAGTTTTAAGAAATTACAAGTTTGGTCCTTCAAGTTTCAAATTTGGCAAAAATAGTCCTTGGAATTTTGAAAATGTCCATTTTGGTCCTTTCATTATTGAAACTTGTCACTTTTGGTCCCTTGGAACAACTTTGCATAATTGGCAGCATTGGTCCTTGCACTTTCAGAAATTACAAAAAGGTCCTTGATTATTAAACCCTTTACACCCCTTGGCCTTGTCAAAACTGCCTTTGGACCCTGCCATTCCACTTGACCCCCTGCCTTTTTGGACCCCCCTTCAATATACTTCCCCTGGTCAAATCCCAAGTCAAACACCCCTACCCGCCTTTTCTTCTTCTTCACCAACTAAGCCTGCTACACTCAACCTCACCCCATCCCCCCAGCTCATCCTCACCCCTCCTTGTTCCCCCCACCTCCACCAAACTCCAAAAGACATTTAATGCTTCTTCAACTTTTGCACTCAACCTACACTGCTAAAAACACTTTTGGCGCCAAAAATGCATCAAACGGCCAATAATGCTTCAACTGATCCAATGGCCAAGAAAAGTGGTGGGATATGCTCAGAAACAAGTGGCAAGCCATTTGCTATAAAAAAGGAAGCAAGAGATAGCAAGAAAAAGGGGAGCACTTAGTTTTATTTTAAAAATGTATGTCGTTTTTAAAGTTTCTATGTCTTAAATAGCTTATTAGTTGTAATTTCAAGTGTAGTTGTAACAAACTAAGTTATTTTAGTGTATTCAAACTAATTTCAAGTATCAATTCAAGTTTGAATTTTCATTTCATGTTTTCATGTCACTGTTGCTATATTCAGTTTTAAACTCTTATATCCAAGCTTGTAGTAGCTTATTTTTAAAGCCAAATAAGCTTATATAAGCTACTTATAGCTTTTTGTAAGCTTATCAATCAATTTCAAGCAACTTTGGTTCTTGGTCAACGAAAGTCAAACTGAATCATCATTTGGAAATGGAAGTGGATTTGGGTTGATGCATTGCTGGTTTGGGGTTGGAAATGGCTTAGAATAGTAGTTATGGGTCTGGTTTGAGTGGCTAATAAGCTGGACTGCATGTGAGTATTTCATTTGTTTTCATTAATAGTGTAATTTTTGCATAATCTATATCTGTCTTAATTTACTGTTAGCTTTAGTTTAGATATGTTCATTTAACTGTTATTAGGTTAGAGTGGTTTAGTTTCAGTGTTAATAGAGGCTAGATAATCAGTTAAGTAGAAGTAGTAGTTTAACAGTTGTGAAAAGGTGTGTATGGTTCAGTAGGATTATCTGAGTTTGAGTTGTGGTTTGTGTTTAATATATGTCTGCTTAGTCTCAATTAGGTCTGCTAGAATCATATATGTCATAATTTTGCTTCTTCATAAGCTCAAAGTCAAAATTATCTAGAATCTGTCTTAAATTCTTAACTGTTGGAATTTTGCCAAACCAAAAGCTTGATTTGTGTTCAAATTTCAGTAAAGTAGCTTAATATAACTTTATTTTATCTTATAACATCATAATCAGTCCACAAATTGAGCTCAAATCTCAAATAAGTCAACATATCAAAACTGTTTTCAAAAGTCAAAAACCATAAAATCCAGTTTTCACCCAACTGGGGTGATTTTTCATGGGTTCAGTTTTGGGCCAAATCAAGTGAAACTTGGGGTTTTTCTAGTTCAGCTGGTCTAGTTACTTATTATGATTTTTATTGAATTTTAGAAATTTTCTACAAGCTCCAAATTAGCTTGTCAAACAGGGCTTATCTGCCCTGTTCACAAACTCAGTGAATACTGAGTTTTCTCAGTTTTGAGCAGGGCTTGTAACAAGCTCATAAGAGCTTGTCCAAGGCTCATTTTTGGTTTACAGGTTCTTGGCCAGGTCTAGTTTAGGTTCCAACTTTTGGTTTTAAGTCTCAGCTTATTGGGTAGCTTATTCTTTAGCTGCATAGTAGGAGGTAAAATCTGTTTTAAGCACTTTAACTCAAATCATCATATCTGTGTAGTTTGAATTTCAGATGTTTAGGATAGTTGTAATTGGTTGCTTTTGAGTATTTATAGCTTATTATAGCTTCTGTGTTCAGTTGGTGGTCTTTGGTGTTCATTTGCTTATTTCAAGTGCTTATTCATAAGCACTTTGCATTGCAGTCCCATATTCTTGCACACAAGCCACTGTTTTTATATTTTTCTTAGATTCATAATATTAATTTAGACTTTTCTTGAATTTTTCATATTTTTCTAGGTCAGTTTGCTATTTTTCTTTATTTAAAACAGTTTTAAGGCATTTTTAATTAGGTTTTAATCCAATTAAATCAGAAAAACTTCAAAAAAAATAAGTTTTCATTTTTCCTAGTTTAAGATAAATATAAAAAGTCAAAAAAATATTTTTCCAGATTTTTCTTAGTTAAATTTGTATTTTTAAGCAATTTAAGTAGTTTTAAATAGCTTTTAATTCATAGAAAATAGAAAAATAATCAGAAAAATACAAAATTAGTTTTGAAAATTCTCTTTAGTTATTTTAGATTTTTCCAAGTCATAATTTCATTTTTTTTAGCTTTATTTCATATTTTCTTGTATTTTAGGCTATTATTAAATAAGTAAAAATAGTTTTTAATTAATAATAATTAGATAAATAGTTTTAAAAATAATTTTCTCTTTCTTAAAATTTTCTCTTATCATTAGGTTTGTAAAAATGTCATTTTTATATTTTTAGGATTAATATTGTTTAAGTTTCACGTTTTCTTTTGTACGTCACGTAGTTTTTAAGTTAAATTTTATAAAAGAAAAATCAAAAACATCATTTTGCAAATAGAGATAGCGTTTATTTAATATATTTTATCTTTTTAATTTTCTTTAATTTTCATTTAAGCCCCTGTAATTTATATACTTTTTCTTTAGGTATAATCAATCAACTCTTTTCCGTTCAAATCCTCTCGATCACTATTCGTTTGGTGATTCATCGCACAGCTCGTTGGGACATAACGACCTGGGGAAATACTATACTCTCCTGATCTTCATTGCATTGGTGTCTGAACTGTTTTAAGTTTCTTACGGTTAGCCATTCACAAGTGGCTAACTTGTGCGAGATAACTTGACGGTTTGCCACGAATCAAAAACAAATGGCCTCTTTTCCAACTTGATGTTAACAATGAATTTTTGTATGGAGACCTTGATGAGGATGTCTATATGACCATCCCTAAGGGGTTCTGTAATGAGAACAATAAGAATAAAGTTTGTAAACTTGTCAAGTCCCTATATGGCCTTAAACAAGCTCCCAGGAAATGGAATGAAAAACTTGTCAGTGTTTTAAAAGAAAATAACTTTGTTCAATCTGTCAATGATCATTCTTTGTTCACCAAAACAGAGAATAACAAGTTTATTGCTCTGCTTGTTTATGTGGATGACATTGTCCTTACTGGAAACTGCATTGATGAGATAAACCTATTCAAAGAGTTTCTAAAATCAAATTTTCATTTCAAAGACTTGGGAAAATTAAAATATTTTCTTGGCATTGAGGTTTTAAAAACTGGGAATGACATATGTCTCACCCAAAGAAAATATTGTCTTGAACTTCTCAAAGAATTTGGTCTTCTTGGGTGCAAACCTGTGTCCACTCCTATGGAACCCAACTCTGTTCTTCCATACATACCCACTACTGATGATCCCTTACTTGTCAACATCACTGGTTATCAAAAGTTACTTGGGAAACTTATTTATCTCACCCATACAAGACCTGACATCTCATACTCAGTTCATTGTATGGTACAATATATGCATTCTCCCTTGAAATCTCATCTAGAATGTGCCCTCAATGTTCTGAGATATCTGAAAGGAGCTCCAGGAAAAGGTCTAAGGTATAATTTCAGCAACTCTGAAAATCATCTTGAAGGGTATAGTGATGCAGATTGGGCTAAATGCAAGAAAACCAGGAAATCTATCACAGGTTATTGTGTTTTCTTTAATGATTGTTTGATGTCATTGAAAAGTAAAAAACAAAACACTCTTTCAAAATCTTCCACAGAAGCAGAGTATAGATCAATGTCTACTGCTGCCTATGAAATTATTTGGATTCAAAAAATCTTAAAAGATCTAAAAGTTGATATCGATCTCCCTGTTAACCTCTTTTGTGATAACAAATCTGCTTTGCAACTTGCTGTCAATCCTGTTTTCCATGAAAGATCAAAACATTTTGAAATTGATGTTCACTTCATCAGGGAAAAAATTGCAAGAGGTGTTATCAGTGCCAAAAAGATTGGCTCTTCAAACCAAACTGCAGACATTCTTACAAAAAACCTTCCTGTTTATCAGCATAAATTCTTGTGTGAAAAATTGATATTGTTTGATATGTTTGCCCATCAGATTAAGGGGGAATGTTAAATTTTGGGTTAATAATCTGTGGCAAACATGTCATTCTATCAATTGCTAATGGTTTTTAAGTTATGTTCATTGCAGGCTTATTACAGGGGTTAATCATGGACAAACCATAAAATAGTCTTAAGTGTCTAGAAGTTCATTTATGCTGAAGCCTATCTCATTTCTGCTGATACTTCTCTTATAGCCGTTAAGGGGGTCTTTGTGTAACTTTATCTCCTATTTAATCAGTCCCCTAATCTAGGGTTATACATAACTGTGTGTGCAGTCATTGTCTTACACTCTCTTCTTTCTGATCATTGCTCTGATCTTGTTTCTTCTTTGTATTTGTCTGGTTATTGTCTCATTGACATTAATCTAACCTTGTAACACTTTGGATACTATTGTTGGTTTAATCTAAGCCGACTATTGAGGCTTAGGTTTGAATAAAGTATTGTTGTGAATCTATTGTTGCTGATACGTTCATACAAAAATGTTGTTTGCAAAACCCAATATATAATCTATTTAATTACTATTATTATTAACCTATGTATGTTATGGTAGCTGTTACCTGTGAATATGATGGCAATTATGTTTAGATAGTTTAAGTTAGTTAGCGCGTTTTATTTTTTCTTTTTTTGAATATAGACGGTTGGAAGTTTTTGCAAGCAGGGATTGGAAGACTATGGTGGGGGTGGGGGGGTTGTTTTTTGTCGATAGTGACAACCGTAGTTATCATGGACCTGCTATGGTGAATCTGTGTACGTTGAGTGGGTGGATGGCATTTGTAACGGATATACATATAGTAAGTTGTGGAGGACATTCGTAATCTCAAAATGCTTATTTGTGATTAAGGTTTTGTCGCTTTGCGAGCCTGATTAGTTCCTTGTATTTAGATGTTATTTATGTTTATTGTACACTCGTTTTCCTTTTTCTGCTATAGCGCGAGTAGTGGTGTCTTTACTGTTTGCAGGTTTACTCTGTAGTGGCACAGTTGCCTTTTGCTTTTGTAATTTTAGGCACTCTTTATGGATAGTATTGCAACTGGTGGCTTGTGCGTTATAAACCATATTTTTTTTCTGCACTCTCTATGCTCTCGAGCTACTTGTGGCGCCCCCCCCCCCTTTTTTTTCAAATCGTTGGTAGTGCTATATTGAGTGTTAGCAATTTTCTGCATAGTGTTGTAATTGCATTTTGCTGTTGCTGTTTGCACGCTTTCGATGATTAGATGAACTGCTTTTGTAGTAGTGTGGGTGCTGTTGATAGTGGAGCAGTGTCTGCAGGAATTTTTGTCTATAAGTTTAGCCACAAACATATGTGTATGTCTGTGAGCTTTTATCTAACCCTGAGATTTTCGGCCTAAAGATGGCGCGCACTGATTGCTTAGCTGAACTTAGCTTTCCATGCGATAGCGATGCTTTGCAAGATCAGATGGTTTTGTATTTTGAAAGGGAGGTGATTGCAGCGCGAGAGTGGGAGAGCATGGTGCACGGCCGTTGTTTTGAGATTGGATCTCGTGTGACCTATTTGGAAGACCTTATCCAAGAGGTTTTGCGTGAACGGGATAGTTTGGTTGTTCGTGATTCTGTCAGATTTCTGAGAGAGGTTCGGTCTCGCGAACGATCTAAACAGACTGCATTTCAAGGATTATTACGTGAAGCTCATTTTGCGATCCGTGCTACCGCCGGCTATATCAACGATATAAGAGCTTTGTGATCTTTCTTTGTCTCTTCCTGTCGTTTGGTTTGGTTGTTGCGTTAGTTGATGAACTTGTGTGTTCTGTATGCGGTCATGACTGTTATGTGTTACAAATGCATCTGTAAGAGTAAGTTTAAAAAAAATTGAGTGCTTGTTATAATTTTTGAACCCTGTTGCGAATTCTAGAACTTTTATGAGGCAGGTTAAATCTTGTAAGTTTTCTGGACAGGCGATGTTCCAAACAATGTTATGTGAGGCGCGTACTGGTGTTCGTGCTGTGCCGGGGTACATAAACAGTGTTCGCGCGCTGTCATAATGGACAACATACGTGTGTCTATTTTTTTTAAGTTTGTCTTGTGCGTCCTGTTTGTTATTTCGTATGATGATTGCTGACGGTCGTTCCTGTTATGTCTTTAAGACTTGTATTTGCATTTACCTGTGGCTATACGCTTGTTTATAACGCTGAGAATGTTATTCTTTACCTTGTGTCAACTCTTAAGCCTGACACCACTTATGCCAAACTCAGTCAGATATTTTTCGAATAGTCTTTTATTTTGGATATCCGTATGCGATAAGATTTGTCAGTTGCGCTTTTCCCTTTTGCACGCTGTTATGTACAATTTAGTGGCAGAAAAATAAATGTGTGTAATACGCTGTTTTAATTGACGTGCACCTGTGCAAATAGTACATAATAGTAGCGATTTTATTGCAGCCAAGCCGCAAACATTGAGCACAATATATACTCTATCATAAGTCATTAAAATTTGTATAACGATGCTGTGTGTACACCAACGTCTGCATACGTTTGGTTACAACACAACTATACATTCATTTTTCGTAGCATGTGCGTATTTGTTTTAGCATACTGGGCATTGTTATAGATGACATATAATAGCTAGTGGCGCAAGTGGATCTGCAGCTGCATCACAAAAGATATAGATGTTGTTGCAGCTGTCATTAGACCGGTGGCTGTACACCAACGTCGCTTTTCACTTTCCTTGCGGCACGATTATGTTCGTGTTATGTCGGGACTTCTGATAACTGCCTGCGAATTGCGTAACTTTCAACTGGTCCACAAAATTTCTTTTTTTCAAAAGTCTCATCAGAAAACGTTGGAAGCCTGGGGATATCTGTTACAACCTTGCCAGCGGAGTTTTTTTGCTGGTGAATCTATGGTTGATGCCGACGATTCTCCAACGTCTGTTGATGGTAGCAAACGCTGTGATGCGTCTGTAACGCTGTCGAGTACCAATCTTGGATCACCTAATTTGCTCCCGCTACCAAAGTGGACTCCGAACCTACGTTTGCTGTTTCTTAAGTCCTTGATAATCTGAGGGAGTTTCCGCTGGTTTGGATCAGGGACATAGCTCAACACCTCAGAACAAACCGGCAATACAGCGTGTTCTTCTGGGCTATACCACGTGAGTGACGCCTCACCAGTAACGTCGGCAATAGTAGTTTTAAAACAGTAGCTGCGAATAGTTTACAATTAAGAGGATGTTAAGTGTTGCTGCTGGTAAGTAATATTGGGTATTTGAAACAACATAATTATTTCTACCTATAATTTGGCACAACAGATACCCCCGACTGGTGACAATGCCAATGAGGCCTATCGTGCTCAATGCTTCTGTTGCACCTTTTGTAGCGGTTGCTGTACCATTCCGTTTCCTCATGTATCTCGGTTATGACAGCCTCCGTGACAAACCTTTGCCTTTGCTGTTTAAATAGGTACTAAGTTTAGACATACATAGCTATCGAATTTTAAGTAATAGTGTTATCGTACGTTACCATTTCCGGACTGATTTGTAACAGTGTTGCTATCTTGATCGGTTCCTCGGGTAAACCCTCTTCCTGCGTTTCTTGTTGCAGTGGAGGCAACATTAAAGGCTCAGTAGTGCTTAATAATTGAACATAACTGCTTATCCATTTAGCTAGCAAAGTTAGTGATAAGCGCCTGATGTGTTATCGTGGTGCAAGTTTTAAAAAGTTATAAACACGATTTAACCGTCTAATTCTATTAACACATACGAGCAAGTATACTCGTCCGTGATAGCAAAGTTTAGTAAGTCGAGATCGTCCCAAGGGATTTTGTGTTTGAAACTGTTTTTATGAAAAGATTCCAACAAGAAAGCTTGTCAAGGCTTCCTCAAATAGTGATGTTTATAGTGAAATTCAATAATAAGAAATATATATACTTGTGTGTAGTCTATAGTCAATCATAAATAGTGTTCATGAAGGTTTGGTGTAAACTCTTGATATGATGCACAAATCTTAAGCAAATGATCCCCAACCATGGTATATGTTTGTAAAAATCATTCTAAGAACAAAAACATATAGGTAATCCTTTCGGTCCTTATCCTAATGATTATCCTTTAGAAATTCCATTTGTTTGCAACATGTTCTTATTAAACTTGTTCTTACGAATCTTTCGACCCTTTCGTGATGAAAATGTTCCTAGTCTTGTTTTAATAAACAAACATGGTGGTTGTCAATCACCATATCCCCATACTAGTTTGTCACTCAACTTTTTGGAATAAAACACAAGAGAAATCCTTTCGGTCCTTTTTCTTAAAACATGTTTTATCAACAAATCAAACCAAGACTAGTATTTTTCCAACAAACTTATTTAAACAAGATCATATATACATGCATCACATATGAGAACACTAGTATGATTAACTACATTCCAACACACAAGTATATCCCAAAACTACTCCATGGTAATAATAACTAAACACAAATCATAACAAACTAATTCCAATAATTCAAGAGAATAGAAATCCATAACAAAGTTCATAGAATACCTAAAGTTTTGCGATTACAAAAATTAGAATTCGTGGATTGTAGCAACCACGCACCTCCAATCACCTAGATTCACCGTATAACTCCAAATTACCAAAACTATGGATGAGAATTGTTCCCTCCTTGCTCCTGGACGTTTTTCAGTAAGAACTAAGCTTTTGGGCTGAATAAATATGGTTGGTATTAGTTTTGATGTAAACTAATACACTTTTGGTTGTGTCACACCTTGTAAACTAGGACTAGGTTCATTATATAGCCAAATATGCTTGCTCAACTGACCAAAAACGTTCCCAACAAGTTAATATCAAGAAATGATCTTCCTCCAATGATTATGGGGAGTTAAGGCAACAATAAATGCAACTTTGTGTAACTGCAGCTCATGCAACCGGATCGGTTGCGATGGCAACCGGATCGGTTGTGATTTGACCAATTGCCCAGCCGGATCCGGTTACGGGTCACGACCGAATGGCTGGGTGTTGCTGATTTGACTTTTTGTTGACTTTCTTGTTATACGTCCCATTCTTTGCTCTCGTTGATGGTCATTATCCAATAGTTTTATTAAAAGTGATGGTCATTCACGATTAGGAACTTTGTAACGTGTGTTAGATATCATGATAGAATAGTCAACGGGCTCGTGGACTGGGCTAAGCTAATTGGTTAAATGTTAAGGTATGCTAAGCCGTGTATAAGCTTAAGCATCCCAAGCCCATGTCCAACCCAAGCCAAGCCCATTGGAAAGCCTTTTAGGTTTTCATGTCTTGTACTATAAATACCCCTCAAATGGTCATTTGAGGGGTGTGCTTGAAAGTATGTGTGTGTGTGTGTGTTTTTCTTTATTGAATATACAACATCTTGTGTTTATCTTGTCTCACATCATACACGAATTTATATCTTCAAGTCACCATCTTTCTCATCTTATTTCTAAGCTTTGTTTGTGTTTGTTTCACGTGGGTATAACTTGTATACGTGTTGGGTTTGCTTGGTAAAGTGATAAGGTTGATAAAACTAAGGTCCTACAATTGGTATCAATCGCCTAACAATGGTTTAGGAGTGTTTGGTTGAAGTTTTTGTTTGTGTAGTATACGCGTAGTTTCGTTCTCAAAGTTTCACGCTTAAAGCTTTAATTTTTGCACTCAAAAATTCAAGATTCTTGTGGTTTAAGGTTTATTTGGTGCTAAAGTTTTAGTTTTTGGAAAAAAGTTCGAAGCTTTACGCGTTTTGGTTAAGTTTTGAGCTCGTTTTTGAAACTTTGGTCATTTCTACTCGTAACTTTTCTAGGCACTTTGGGTGAAAAAGGTCTACATTTTTGGGTTATTCGAGTGTTTTTAAAGGATATCTGTGCAAGAGAAATCGGTTGAATCATTGAAAATTTTTTACGAGTAGGTCAAAACCCTAGTTCTACTCGTAAGAAAGTCAACTACGCATAAGATTCTACTCGTAACTTTTTGGTGAAGTTTCTTCGAGCTATAACGGTGACTCAGTGCTTCCCTCACTTGGATAAGTGTGTGGAACACTTCGACTATTGGATATCTCTTACACTGTGATAGTGTAAAGGATTTTTGGGCAAAACCCTAATCTTACGCATAAGTTTTTACTTACGCGTAGAATTCTTTACGCATAAGCATTTTTCTTACGCCTAAGTTTTTCTTACGCATAAGCTAAATCTTACGCTTAACTTTTTCTACTCGTAACTCTAAACCTACGCATAA
>BPTQ01000003.1:102784355-102927485 GCA_019973895.1 Chrysanthemum seticuspe | reverse complement strand
TGCCGGAAACCGCTTATTACTAACCGTTTGAAATGTTTTCTTCTTATGGAAGCTCTGGAGCGGGATGATCGTGCTGATTCTTCTCATGTTCACACCAACATCATCACTAATGGAAGTTCTATTCAAAAGCAACACAACCGTCAGAATGATTCTTCGTCAAACCAAAGAATCTACAAAGTTAAAGACTTAGAGAACTTCATCAGTGTTGAATTCCAACGTCATAGAGCGTGTGAGCATGTTGAAGAATGACGTGGAGACACTGGAGCAGCAAAGCAGACCTGAGGCAGACTGATGCAGACAACAACATACTATCACTTTCACCACAAAGAACAATGATCAAAGAACAAAGTTAAAGATGACGTCGAAGCATAACTGCTCAAAGATAACTATCTCTCTACACTGGGGAGATTGTTCGAATCAAGACAATTCCTCTCACAAGAAAGAAGAATGCCAGAAGACGTCACAGCTACTATTACATCAACGCCTTCACCGTTTACATTCATATATACTTGAGGGGGAGATTGTTGGAATCACTCCTAAACAATATTTCAAGTATTTATATTTCATATGTAATAGGTAGCATTATTATGGCCTTTATGTTTGTTTAAGGTCCAGCTTATGTAGAAGGCCCATAAGCTGAGGCCCAAGCCCAATAAGGAATAGGGAAGGAGAGGGAGTGTTGCCCTAGCTCCTTGCCTATATAAACTATTGTAAACCCTCATTTGAGGGTTGGTTGTTCAAGTTATTCTTTCACTCATATATTACGCCTAACCGTTTCATACTATCATGTGTGTGTGTGCTTGTTTACTTGTTCAATCGCCTTATCTCTTCTCTTATAAGCTTGTGTTGTAAAACTAGTGACCTAACATTATGTCATTGATTGAGGGGGAGAATGATTTCAATTAAATCAAAAGGTTATTTGTCATACAATTGTTTTCAAAAGATAATCATGCATGTTTAATCTATGGAGCTTAAAGTCTCAAAATCCGATCCTTATCTGTTAAATTTTTTTTTTCATAATCAAGTCACAATTCTCCTTAAAAGCTTTCAAAATCAATTTAAATCTACAGAGATCACAAATCTCAAATGATTTGATAATTGTGATCGGGGGAGAATTTGTGATTTAAATTGGATTTAAACTGATAATTCGATAAATGGGTTCATAAGTGTTTAGCAAGTTTTCCTCCCCGCATGTGACAAACGATTTCAAATTTTCCATGCACATGTTGAGGGGGAGCATCTACTTTAAACCTTAAATTATTGAAACGTGATTGAATTGTCTCTAAGTGCAGGTTCCCTCTAATATGTGCAAAACTCTTTCAAACTTCGAGGCACATATTGAGGGGGAGCAAACTTTTGAAAACCTCATCCTTCCTCAAAATGTTTTATCTACTCAAATTGATTGGGAAGTGATGATGATCATTTTAGAAAATGTTAATCAAAAGATTGGACTTTTCATTCTTAATCTAACGATTTCAAAGATCTCTTGCCTCCATGTGCTAAACAATTTCTGAATTTTATGCATATGTTGAGGGGGAGCATTTCTAAAATATCAAAACAATTAAGATACAAAATACTTTGATTTTATATCACAAGTATCTTGATTGATTTTCAAATGGTTTTCAATTGGTTTCAAGGCGGAAGAACTATATCAAAAGACCGACCAACTTTACTTTATGCATGGTGATATAAGGATGATAAGGTTAGGTTGAGGTCCAATGATCCGCCAGAACCGGAGGGATATACCCAGGGACAAAACCACTTAATAGTGTAGAGTCCTTAGGGATATTGAAAAAAGGAGAAAAATGAGATATGGGAAGAGTGCGGACTAAAACTGAGCTAGTACTGGAATAAACCCAACAAGGTTCTAGTTATGAAGTTTCGGTAAGCACTGAAGGGGTTGAAGAATGAAAAAGAAATTAAATGTGAAAAAGGGTGAAAAGAAATAGCCCTCCATTTATTCAACCTTAGGGCAAAAACCGGGTTCAATTCATATGCTACTGGTGGTTACCAAGGTAACATCGGTATTGAAGACAAGACGTCATGGACCTAGTGCGCACTGCACTACAACTTCCCAAGCCACTCAAGTTTCTCTTAAAAGGACTTGTTTCATTCTCACGGGGAACCGACATAATCTATCGACTTTCTCTTAGAGATTGTTGATATTGAAGAAGGAGACCCTCTCCCTAGTCTCCGGCATAGGAACCAAATATGCACAATTGAGTCTAGAGCCACGAGATCATCTACAAATCTCTTTAGGACACTTTCAATGAAGACTCTCTGTTTCACACAATGTGGAAAGAGAGATTATATCTTATGAGTCCTACGCATTATCCTTGTGGTATTGCCAGAACATCTGAGTAGTATGCCAACATACTCACAATGAAGATAGAAAGCCTTCTGGAGCCAACATCAAACAATCTCCTGGTGGGTGGCATGTGAGATCTATCCAATAGATCAACCATGTGACAACTGAACAAAAACAATGGGGCGATTCAGTCTTTTGAATCAATCGTGGTTCAGGTTATGGATTGACAGATACCTTTGAAAAACCGGCCGTTGTGCTTAAAAACTCTTTTCCTTAGCACATCGACTGTGTACTAATTTTTCAAAAAAATAAAATGTGTTTATGATTGATAATTGATTTTCATTAAAACCTTCGTTGTATTGCAAAAACAATTTCTATTGAGCGATACACGATTGTTTTCTCAAATCTCTTTTCGTCAATCAGTGAATCTCAATTCGCTGGTTCACTCACTCCGTGTTCTCTTCTTTGAGACGTTCCGGTTTGAGAACAACTAGAGCAGCTGCGAAACCCTGTCAAGGAAATTCTTCAGAATTTTACCTGATCACAGGCAGTACTTGTACTGATCAACGGGGAACCGTGGCCCGTGTACCTCAATTCAACAAAAGTGATCAAAGACACTCTTGTGCGCTATATTGCTAATTGTTTTATGCATGAGCACCCGACGTTTGCAGCTGATCAGAATGGAGCGGTCAATCCATAGCCGCATGCTCACACACCACATTCATTTACAAAGAAATCATGATTAGTGCATCAACGACTCTGATATTATCACTCCATGCTTCTGCTACGCTGCTGCCAATATCATGAATCAACGAAAGCTTCCGCTACTCTGATAAGAATATATCATGATCCAGAATGTGAGCATGTCGGTCCAAATGTCACAACATCACATAATACCAACACCACAATGGATGAGTCAGAGATTTACTGTAGCTGATGATCTCAAAGCTGGCTCAAAACTCAGTATCACGTGGATCAGTTAAAGACTTCCACTCAGATTATCCAAACATGCAAAAATGAAGAATCAAATACTACGAGCTACAGAACAAACAACATGAACAAGAATTCAAGAACTATCTCAATGAAATATCTGGTTGTATTCTATGTAATTTTAATGTGTGTTTGAGGTGACCTCCCTTAGGGGGAGATTGTTAGGATTTGGAAAATCCAGTAGTTAAAGTGTCGGTCACCTCAAATATATGTATTCGTTAGAAAGCTCGTAGTCGTAGTTATTTAATGTTAAGTAGTATTTAGTTAAGTTATACCGTGGAGGATGGACGGGTCTTTACCCACTGTATGCCTGATCCATAACCCGTCAGGTGGCGTTTTATTGTAAGACTATAAATACTCTCTACCTCCCAAGGTAGAGAGTTGGAGCTCATAATAAGATTTTTCTTTCTCTCACTAAAGTTCCCAAACCTCTAACTTTCTCTCTCTAAAACTCATCTTGTACGCCTACTTTATTTATGGTTTGATGTGTATGTGAAATCCAATATGTTACACTTTTTATGGAAGAAATTGGAACTTTCATGAGTACCAATGAATGAGCAAGGATGACACTAAAGATGAGAGTGTCAATTGAAGCTAAATGATCGTAGAGACCAGGTTGTGACTTGAGATAGTGTTTTGGAAAATATCCTAAAGACTTTGAGATGGGAAAACTAGAATTTGATCAACTTTGATCAATTTTGAGGTAAGGATGATTTATGATCAATTTTGCCATAATCGAAAGATTTCTAAAGCTAGATGTGAGGGATCATGTGAGAATGATGAGTGATCATAGAGAGCGGAAGAGTAATGGATTAAAGTGAAAATGATAGATTTACAAGCGTCTTAGAGTATGATCTAGGTGAGTTGAGTAGGAAAGGATCTACTTAACTTGATAAGGACTTAATTTGCCTTAAGACACTATGTTTAGCTTAGTGTGAGGTGTTCTAAGGACATGATTGAAATACAATGATTGCAATTGCATTTTCTGTTTGCCGGATCCCACGGTTCCCTAAGAGTAGGGATCCGTCAAGCACAAATTTTGGGATCCGTCTATCTGCTAAGCAGAACCTTTACAAAGGTATGCAATGACTTTGACAATGCATCATATTTCAAGTTTAAGAGGTTCTAACACTAATATATCAAATGAGATCGAGCTCACAAATAACAAAGAGGTTTATCAAACTTAACAAGCACTATTCAAGAAACTCAAAACCTATTTACGATCTAGATTAGTAAATCGTTTGTATTAACAATGGCGTGCAAGGTATATGTCAAGAAAGAAAATAGTAATTGATAGTATTCACTAAAATAGATTTGTGAGGTGCTAGTTCAAGAAAATCCTATACTTCATCCGGAGTTGTTGTTTTGGTCAACGGAAGAAATGAGCTATGTATAGTCATTACGGATGGTTATTAGCATACAATAAACTTCATCCGTGAAGTCATGTAGCTCTTCTCGATCAAGGCAAGATAATCGCTTGATGAGGAAAGTGGTTGTGATTAACTAAAAGAAAAATCAATTTTACAGCTTGCTTGATTAGTAATCCTAAGACAACGCAAAGTATTTCCACTGTAAACTTACTTTAGGAAAACATAGGAGTATAGATTTCTTAAGTGAGAGAATGAATATGAGAGTATTTCTAGCGGTGCTCAATTACGGCTAAACACGACCATTTTTACGGGTGATTCCACATACCCAACTTCCATCAAGGAAGCAATTCAACCGTTAGGCCAAATTGAGTTTCTAGTGCAATAAGTTCTCCAATATTCATTCTCAAGTTAGGAAAATTTATATTCCTACAATGGCCTATCGAAGAGTAACAATGATGATAATTTGCTTCTTTTTTATTAATATTATACTTGAAACAACTAAGGTGACGAAGGTGTAAAAAGAAATAATTAAAAGTTGTCCATATGGTGAACAAAAAAAATGGTTGGATGAGCTAGTTCAACATATGTTGTTGGAAAGCTAGAGTTTGGACTTTCGGATATGAACAATTATATTTGCGTTGCAAAATAATTTACTTGAGTATATCGGATGAAATAATCAAGTTGTCAATCCTACTATGAAGCTTGGAGAGCGATCATGAAAAGGAAAACGGGAGAGTACATCATCAACACAATTGTAGGTTATGATCCGATGTACATTCTTGTTGTTTTTAGAAAACGATACAAGAAAATATGAAATCAAGAAATCTTATAAGCACATAAAACATTTATGTTGCACACATGACAAACTCAATCAAAAAGCCATTTGGTGTGTTATATGTTTTAAACATTTTTCAACATATAAAACTAACATTTTTGACACAACTAGATGTTATCCCAAACACTCCTTCAAGTAGCACATTGATTAGTAGAAAATTACTAAATCGACAAGTAAGAGAATGAATAGCAAGGTAAGGAAACCACATATGTTATTCAATCAAACAAGCACAAAAACTATTTGAGATAAGCAAATAATCAAGTAATGAAAGGAAGACAATTTATCATTTAGCATAGCATACGAAAGTTCTTTTCATCGCTTTGTGTTAAATATAAACATGTATACCCAGCTTTATTAGTTTCATTTATAAATATGATCAAAACCTTAATTTCAAAAGAGGACACATTGTTATTAAGGGACGAAAACATACGTCTCCAATTGGATCAAAAGTTTGTGCAAAAGTTATGACCAAAAAAATGACTTTCTATTATAAATCAATGATTCTGTAAATTATTGTTTTGAATCGGTTTATGAAATCATTTTTAAATGAAAGTAGACTCAAATACCTTTAAAACGATAGGTGGCACGACTTCTAACGACTTACGGTTAATTAGTTATGAATTTTTGAAATTCAGACAAAAAATGTCTTCTGTACCACGGATCCCTTGCTTGAGGGATCCGTCCAGTGTAAACTGAGGGATCCGCGGATCTGACACAGAAATACAAAAATGTATATTTTGACCCGACAAAAAGGTTTAACCTTTGTAGACTTTTTAGTGAAGTTATATTACCCATTTTTACCTTTATTCAAGCTTGATTAACAAGATATCTAACAACAAAACTTTAAAGAAGAAAAAAAATCAACAAAATACATTTCATATTATGCTTATTATAAGAGATAAACATATATCACCATTTTATCCACAAGCAATTTGCACGTTTTTGACCAACTAATTGTAACTAAGAGAACATACCTTTGCCATATTCCCTTTGTATGGTTTTAGAAACCATGGACGCGAAAAACTTCATAAGCTTTAAAAATACTTGATCGTATTTTGGAAAAGCAAGTTGTGGTCACTTTGTATTCTTCTTTGGGTGTTGACTTCTTTTTCTTCAGATAGAACGAAGTCATTGGAAGAATTCTAGTATGAAGATTTCTCAAAAGAAAATGTTAGAATGATCTATCACTATCCAACATTTAAAAAACGATAATTTCTAAAAACATGACTTTTTGTTTTAAGAAATTCCCTTCTTTGTAGTTTTCAAACATACACGGATCGTATCAAGTTTTCAAAGTACAATATACTTTTAAAATACTTGGTAACGAAGCTCTGAAACCAATTGTGGAAAACTAGAAGGGGGGTTGAATAGTTTTACCAATTTAAAACTTCTTTTTAAATATTTAGATCGACTTATGTCAATCTATTTAGTTGTTTATGTTGGACGTTGATAGATAGATATATAAACGTTTAATGAAAGATAAAGAGTAAGAAGCACATCACCACGACACAAGTATTTATAGTGGTTCGGCTACAAGGACACCTTCCTTGCCCTACTCCACTCCCCGAGTCACCTACTCGAGAGTTCGTAAACACTACACCAACTCCTTATGGCGGAGAAGCCTTCACAACGTCGCTTAACCTTTTTCCGGTACAAAGCTAAATACTGAGTTCCTTCACACCAAGGCGAACCATACCTAACACAACGTCGCCTACCCTTTATACTGTGCTAGGCTAACCACCAAGTTCTTTCACACAAAGGAGAACTAATCCTATCACAACGTCGCCTACCCTTTATTAGGTACTAGGCTAAGCACCTAGTTCCATTACTATGGAGGAACTACTACCCTTCACAACACAACACATAATATCAAGGAGAACCACTCCTTGTTACAACACCATCAAGGATATCACCATCCTTGGAAATAAACAAATACTTATATGTATAACGATGCACCTCATCGATTATACGACCTAGGCATTCTTCCCAAATGCTACTTGATTTGATTCTTCGGCATCCTTCACTAATGCCTTTGACACAACGCTTGGCACCCTTCACTAATGCCTTTGTCTTGACACCTTTAGCATTCTTCAGTAATGCTTTGACACGGATGATGAGCACCTTTCACTAATGCTTTCATCTTGACACTTTCGGCATTCTTCACTAATGCCTTTAACCCAACATCTATGGAGAAAGGAAGAACTATCAACAATAGGACCTTAGTGTTCTTGATGATGACGAAGCATGGCAACTCATGGACTTGAGCTTGCATGTCTTCATGAAGTGGTGATCTTGCCTTTAAGAGGAACCTAGAAGATCACACAAAAGCAAAAGACAAACTACATAGCTCACTTAGATCTGAGGTTAGAGGGTTATAATACTTTGGGAAGTATGTGTGTAAAGTGGTGAGTAGAAAGGAAGAAATGGCTCTCTATTTATAGAGGAAACTTTCTACTGTTCCCTGGATCCCGCGGATCCCTCCCACAAGGGATCCGGCTAGCGTAAGGCTAGGGATCCGTGGAACGCTCCTCTTTGCCCATGGGTATTTTGGTTATAGGTCATGGGTTATGGGTTGATCCATGGGTCTTTAGCTAGATACAATGTATCTTTTGAGTGCTCACCAAGGGTTCAATGTATCTAGACATGGGTATGGGTCAATACCATGGGTTATGGATATTATCCATATATGATATAAGCATGATGTCATGCAATGGGTTATTGGTCAAGCTCCATGGGTCATGGGCTTTGGGTTGTACCCAACTACATTAAATGTATTTTCCCAATGGGTTATGATACTTAAGTTTCTACCCATTTATATTACCCAATATACTACATACTAGTTATGTGTATATTTTACCCAAATATGTAAACACTAGTTGTTGTACATATGTAATATTAAATCATAAAATCACTTATACTTGTTTTAGTGTTTTATGTGAAAATGTGAATATGTTAGAAACTATTAGTTCAAACCATTTACGTATTTTATTTATTTCGTTAAAATGATTTTACGTTTGTTATCGACAAAACATTAGAAGATCGTAAAATATAAATAAACGTTTTTACGGCTTATTTGTATTAACAGAATTGTTTCTGGCACCTATGATGGAGATAATCCCTTTACTACTCCTGAAGATGCTCCCTTTGAAAACATATTTGCTCCTGAATCATCATCAGAATCATCTTCATCAGGAGAAAATGACTCTGCTACTTCAGTTCCTGAACAACAACCACATGAACACCTTAAAAAATGGACACATGACCATCCGTTGGATAACATCATCGGAAACCCCTCTCGTCCAGTATCCACTCGTAAACAACTTGCAACTGATTCCTTATGGTGCTTCCTCAACTCCGTGTTGTCTAAGATCGAACCAAAAGACGTTAAAACTGCCATGAATGAAGACAGCTGGTTCAATGCCATGCAAGAAGAAATTCATGAGTTTGATCGACTAGATGTATGGGAATTAGTACCTGCTCCTGGTTGTGCTATGATCATTGCTCTAAAGTGGATCTTCAAAGTAAAACTTGATGAGCATGGTTGCAAAAGGATACCGTCAAGAGGAGGGTATTAACTTTGAAGAATCATTTGCTCCAGTTGCACGCATCGAGGCAATCAGAATCTTCCTGGCTAATGCTGCAAGTAAGAATATGGTAGTCTATCAGATGGATGTGAAGACGGCTTTTCTTAACGGAGATCTTAAAGAAGTCGTATACGTCAGCCAACCTGAAGGCTTTGTGAATCCAGAGCATCCTACTCATGTCTATCGCTTGAAGAAGGCTCTTTATCACTTGAAGCAAGCTCCAAGGGCACGGTATGATATGCTATCAAAGTTTCTTCTATCTACTGGATTCAGCAAAGGAACTGTTGATCCAACATTGTTCACCAGAAAGTCAGGCAAACATTTAATTCACGTTCAAATTTATGTTGATGATATTATCTTTGCCTCGACTGCCCCAATGAATGTGACCGTTTTTCTAAGGAGATGGGCTCCAAATTTCAAATGTCAATGATGGGACAAATGTCATTTTTCTTAGGATTATAAATTTCACAAAGTCCCGGAGGCATTTTTATAAATCAATCTAAATATGCAAATGAGATTTTAAAGAAATTTGGATTTGATTCTTGTATGAGGACCACTCAGGGATCATGGTAGATCAAACGAAATATCGTAGTATGATTGGATCCCTGATGTACCTCACAGCCAGTAGACCTGATATTCTGTTCGTTGTATGCATGTGTGCTAGATACCAGGCTAAGCCTACCAAAAAGCACCTTGAAGCGGTCACACGGGTCTTTCGGTATCTCCAAGGAACCATCAATATAGGACTTTGGTACCCGAAGGACACCGGTATGTCACTAATAGCCTATGCAGATGCTGACCATGCAGGATGTCAAGATACACGTCGAAGTACGTCTGGAGGTGTTCAGTTTTTGGGTGATAAGCTTGTGAGCTGGTCTTCAAAGAAACAAATGAGTACTTCTATATCCTCTACAGAGGCTGAATACATAGCCATGTCATCTTGTTGTGCTCAAATCCTATGATGAGATCCGAATTATCTAACTATGGCTTTGAATTCAACAAAATCCCTCTGTATTGTGATAACAAAAGTGTCATTGCTCTCTCATGCAACAACGTTCAACATTCAAGAGCAAAGCACATCGACATTCGACATCATTTCATCAGGGAGCAAGTGGAGAACGGTGTGATGGAACTCTATTTTGTGAGGACTGAATACCAGTTAGCAGACATCTTCACCAAAGCTCTTCCTAGAGAACGTTTTGAGTTTATCCTCCCACGACTTGGTCTAAAGAGTCTACAACCGGAAACACTCAAACGTCTTCAAGAGGAAGACGAGGAGTAAAAGATTTTCTTCATCCATCTCTTGTTAATATTTATTCAAAAAGCAAAATACAAAATTACAAAACCAACTAAAAGGCAATAGAAAATTATAAAACTTTCAAAAATTCATAAAAATTTGAAAATCTCGAAAAAAATTTCAAAAATATTGTCATTTTGTCATGTTTTTCTTGATTCGATAATATCTACGGTCTTTGTGCTGTCATTCAAAGAGTGACACGGGTCTTTAGATGTTGTTCGAATGTACATATTAAAAAAATAATAAAATAAAAAAAAAAAAAAATTTTTGAGAGAAAGAAAAACAAAAGGCTTATAGTCATTTCAGTCTATAACCCGTTTTTAAATAAAGAACAGAGCTATGCTTTATCTTATTTTTCTAATCTCATGCTCTGATTCTAAAAACAAATGTTTGTCACTAAAACGACAAATGTTTTCTTCACAAGTATTTTTCCTTCTAAAAATTCTTCTGAAAAATATTTGTTATCTAATTGAAAACTAATAAAAATAACTCGGTCTCCATTTTTGAAAATCAATTGGACTTGACATTTGTCAAAATCTCTATCTCTCAATCAACAACTTATGTCATTGATTGAGGGGGAGAATGATTTCATTTAAATCAAGAGGTTATTTGTCATACAATTGGTTCAGACCAAGGATTATGTCATGTTTTTCAAAAAGATATTCAAGCATGTCTAATCTTTGAATTTTAAAGTCTCAGATTTGATCCGTATCGGTTAAAAGTTTTCATAAGCAAGTCAAAATTCTCCTCAAAAGCTTTCAAAATCAATTTAAATCTACAGAGATCACAAATCTCAAATGATTTGAAAAATGTGATCGGGGGAGAATTTGTGATTTAAATTGGATTTAAACTGATAATTCATTAAATGGTTTTATAGTGATATACAAGCTCTCCCCCCCCCCCCCCACATGTGCCAAACGATTTCAAATTTTCCATGCACATGTTGTGGGGGAGCATCTATTTCAAACCAAAAAGGATTGAAACGTGATTGATTTGTTTCAATGTGCAGGTCTTCCCTAATATGTGCAAAACGATTTCAAATACACGATGCACATGTTGAGGGGGAGCTATTTTTCTAAAATATCAAAAACAATTCAGGTACAAAATGCTTTGATAATATATCACAAGTATCTGGATTGATTTTCAAATGGTTTTCAATTGGTTCCAATGGCAGAAGAACAATACCAAAAGACCGACCAAATTTACTTTATGCATGGTGTTATAAGGATGGTTAGGTTAGGTATTCGTTCCCACTATCCCGCCAGAGCCCGAGGGATCTACCCAGGGACAATCCACTAGATAGTGTAGAGTCCTTAGGTATGATGAAAAAAGGAGAAAAGTGAGATATGGGAAGAGTGCGGACTGAGATAGAGCTAGAACTGGAATAAACCCAACAAGGTTCTAGTTATGAAGTCTCGGTAAGCACTGAAGCGGTTGAAGAATGAAAAAGAATTAAAAAAGTGAAAAGGGTGAAAAGAAATATCCCTCCTATAATTCAACCTTAGGGCAGAAACCGGGTTCAATACATATGCTACTGGTGGTTACCAAGGTAACTGATGAGTGTGTGAATACTCATCATTTTTGGTTAATTCTGAACTGCAAAACGTTTAAAAATGCTCAGAAATGCATCAAAATACTGAAAATATCTCAAAATGTCATTTTATATGTTTCAGATGCAAAATGTTTAAAATCAGATGAAAAACGAGCTAAGTTTGCATAATTGGCAGTTTCAGTCCCCCGACTTTCAAAAAAATAGCAAAACAAGTCCCCGGATTTTTAAAAATGGAAAAATGTTATTTATGGCCCTTGGTTAATAAAGTTCGTCATTTACGGTCCTTATAATATTTTTTTGGAAAATTGCAAGTTTAATCCCCGAAGTTTCAATTTTGACAAATACGGTCCTTGTATTACTTGAGATTTACAGGTTTGGTCCTTGGTTTATTTGGGAGTGACAAGAATGACCCTTGATTATAATTTTCAGAATGTCAACAAATGGTCCTTGGAAATTCGGATTGTACAAGTTTAACCCCTAAACTACTAAATGAGTCCAAGTTAAATCCTAAACCCAAACTAACCACAACCCAATAACTACCCAAGGCCCAACAATCCCCTACCCGGTCCATACCCAAGTCAACTCCCATTTACCCGGTCAAGGGTTTAATAACCTTTCTTCTTCTTCACGTGTTTCCCGCCCAAACAAAAAACCCACAAACCCAGAAACACAAAACACAATAAAGCTTTTTTCTCTTTTCTAATCCCCCCTGTCCCCTGTCACCAAAAACCACCCAACACACTAGCCCCATCATTGTCGGGCATGGGAAGCAGCAGCAAGACACACACACTGAAGAAACACAAGAGAGAGAAGACAGAGAGGAGAGAGAGAGAAGACCAGAGTTGGAAGCTGAGCTTATAAAAAAGAGCTCGAAGCTATTGAAGAAGGCAGTTTTTTAGTTAGCTTTTAGTTCTTATTTGTCTTTTTTTATTTTTAATTTAGTTTTAGTCTAGAAAATCTGTTCTAGGCCCATTTTTACTTTTATTGTCATTAAAATTTAAATGTAATTTTTAATTTTAGTTGAATTAAAAGTAAGCTTTTAATTTCAGTTTCCAAGTTTATGCAGTATTCTTTTTTTTTTGGTCTTCACATTACTGTCTAAGTTAAATATTGGTTAGAAATCTGTTGCGATCTTGTTAGAGTTGATTTGATAGTTATGTCTAAGCTTTCAAAACAATCCTTATCAGTTTTATTATTGTTTTCACATTTCCTGCCCTTAAGGGTTGTTTGGAAGCACGTAGTTGTGGGTTAAGTTTCTTTTGACCCGTTTGTGATTTTACCTTAGCATTTGGTGTTGAGTCTCACAAGTTCATTTACAAGTATTGCGAGTGGTTATAGGTGAAAACAGATTTTCAAGTTACTCTTCATAACTTTTCTGTTTTAACTGCAGCACCACAGCAGAGTACCCAGTCACATAAGTCAATTTTGACAGCTTATTTATAAGCTGTTGAAAGCCCTTTATTGGCCCCTAATCAGTCTACCCTTAATCTATGGTATGCTGTCTTGGATTTTGAAGTTTGTCTTTGGTTTGGAGAATGGGTTTTCAGCTTAAAAATAAGCTCCAAAGAAGCCCCTCAGGACTGTTTGGAGCTGCAGTCGAGCAGCAGAAATAGGTAATCATGTGTAGTTTTTTTAGCTTAATTTAATTGCCTAATTTAAGTTCGATTTAGTTTCTTTATGTATTTCCAAATACTCATTAGTGTACCTTAACTAGATCACACTCATTTTAGCCAATTAGTGCTTAACTACAGTTGCTAAATGCTTATTTATCATTTTAGTAGTTTAGGACTCCCATAGATTAGATAATTGATGCCAAATGCTTATTCCATTGTTACTCTAGTGTATGTCATCTAGATTTAGCTTACTTACATTCTAAGTTTGCTTATTTGTCATTTGTACAACTGCTCATCTGTTTATAATGTTTTCAGAAGCTTAAAAAGAGTGTTTGTTTATGCTTCTGTCCAGCAGTAGGATAGAATAGCTTTTAGCTTTCTTTTTCCTGCTCACCATAAGTCCCTAGTCTGCTCAGTTATATGCCTTAGATTAGTCTTTTAAGTAGTTCTAGCTTAATTTAGATTATATTTGCTTGTTCCAGTTGCTAATTTGCTTATTTATTCTGTTTGTTTACTTATTTGTGCTCCTAATACCAAAACAGTGATGAGTTTGTGTGTGACTATCCAAAACAACAAGCAGTAAGCTGTTGTGTCAGCTTATTGAGAAGCTCTTATACAAAAGGTTTTAACAGTAATATGCTTGGCCACTTGGTTGCTGATTATGTGATGTGCATGCTTATTTATGTTCAAAAAGTTGCAAAATGATGTTTGGATTCGTTTCTGTCCACAACAGCTCCAATAAGCTGTTCAATACAGCTTATCTCTTGAGTTTTGTATAAAAAGTTTTCACAAATATTCTGTCTTTTCATTGCAGCTACAAGTTCCAAAAGAAAATTTTCAAAAAAAAGAAAAAATAGTTTTGCAAAAAGGGGAGGCAGGGGTCGAACCTGAGACCTCCCCCTTTTGGAAGTTGTTATAGGTGTACCTGGAACCAATAGCGCCCTTGGGTCTTTCTTGTTTTATTTTACCCCGTTTAATATATAAGGTAGTAGTAGTAGTGTAGCTTAATTAGCTTATTCGATTTTTTACAACTTATTTCATTAAGCACTAGTGTAGTTTCTCATTTTTCCTAGATTCTATAGTATCTCAAGTACTTTTCATGAAAATTTCAGATTTTTCTAAAATAGTTTAGTATTTTTTATAATTAAATTAGATTAATTTAGTTTTTAGATCATAATAAATAATTTAAAAGTCGAAAAAATATTCCGCTTTTTCCTAAAATTTTCTTTTGTCATATATTACGTAAAAAATTTGTTTTTACATTCGTAGGACTTTTATTTCACAAATCTTACGTTTTATCTTGCGCTTCAGCGTAATTTTTATAAATAACGTACGTTTTCATTTTAAGTCACGTTTTTAAGTAATTTAAGTTTACGTTTTAATTAAAATAGTTTATTTAAGTTATTTTGTTTTATAAAATCACAAAAACATCATTGTAAAAATAGTGATAGCGTTTATTTAATAAATTTTATCTTTTTAATTTCCTTTAATTTGCATTTAAGCCGTTGTAATTTGTTGGCTTTTTCTGTAGTTATAATCATTATCAAATTCCCTTTTCCGTCCAAATCTCCCGATCACTATACGTGAGGTGATCCATTGCACAGCTCGCTGGGACATAACGACCCGGGGAGACTCTATACTCCTCAGATCTTCATTGATTTCGTTCCTGAGCCGTTTTAAGGTTGTTACGGTCTGCCATTCACAAGTGGCGGGCTTGTGTGATAAACCTTGACTGTTCTGGAGCGCATCAGTAACACTGGTATTGAAAACAAGACGTCATGGACCCAGTGACGCACTACACTACAACTTCCCAAGCTACTCAAGCTCCTCTTAAAAGGGCTTGTTTCACTCTCACGGGGAACCAACATTATCTATCGACTATCTCTTAGAGATGGTTGATATTGAAGAAGGAGACCCTCTCCCTAGTCTTCGGCATAGGAACCAAATATGCACTATTGAGTCTAGAGCCACGAGATCATCAATAAATCTCTTTAGGACACAATCAATGAAGACTCAATGTTTCACACAATGTGGAAAGTGAGAATATATCTTATAAGTCCTACGCATTATCCTTGTGGTATTGCCAGAACATCTGAGTGATATGTAAACATATTCACAATGAAGATGGAAAGCCTTCTAGAGCCAACATCAAACAAGCTCTTGGTAGGTGACATGTGAGATCTATCCAATAGATCAACCATGTGACAACTGAACAGAAACAATGGGGCGATTCAAATTTGTGAATCAATCATGGTTCAGGTTATGGATTGACGGATACCTTTGAAATACCGGTCGTTGTGCTTAAAATTATTTTCTCTAGCACAACGACTGTGTATTAATATTTCAAAAATGTATATGATTGATAATTGATTTTTCTCAAAAACCTTCGTTGTATTGCAAAAACACTTTATTGAGCAGTACACGAGTGTTTTTCAAATCTCTTTTCATCAATCAGTGAATCTCAAATTCGCTGGTTCACTCACTCCGTGTTGTCTTCATTGAGACGTTCCAATTTGAGAACGGCTAGTGCAGCTGCGAAACCCTGTCAAGGAGATTCTTCGGAATTATACCTGATCACAGGCAGTACTTGTACTGATCAACGGGGAACCGTGGGCCGTGTACCTCAATTCAATGAAAGTGATCAAAGACACTTTCGTGCGCTTTATTGCTAACTGTTGTATGCAAGTACACCAGACATTTGCAGCTGATCAGAATGGAGAGGTCAATCCATAGCCGCATGCTTACACAACACATTCATATCTAAAGAAATCATGATAAGTGCATCAACGACTCTGATATTATCACTCCATGCTTCTGCTATACTGCTGATAATATCGTGAATTAACTAAAGCTTCCGCTACTCTGATGAGAAGATTTCATGATCCAGAATGAGAGCATGTCGGTCCAAATTTCACAACATCACATAATGTCAACACTACAAAGGAAGAGTCAGAGATTTATGGTAGCTGATGATCTCAAAGCTGGCTCAAAACTCATTATCACGTGGATCAGTTAAAGACCTCCACTTGGATTAACCAGACATGCAAAACATGAAGAATCAAAGACTACGAGCTACAGAGCTAAGAATTTTAACAAGAATCCAAGAACAATCTTAATGTAATATATGTTTGTATTCATTGTAATTTGAGGTGACCTCCCTTAGGGGGAGATTGTTAGGATTTAGTAAATCCAGTTATTAAAGTGTCGGTCACCTCAAGTGTATGTAATCGTTAGAAAGCTCGTAGTCGTAAGTTATTTAATGTTAGGTAGTATTTAGTTAAGTAACACCGTGGAGGACGGATGGGTCTTTACCCACTATATGCCTGATCCACAGCCCGTAGGTGGCGTTTATGTAAGATACTATAAATACCCTCTACCTCCCAAGGTAGAGGGTTGGAGCTCATAATAATACTTTTACTTTCTCTCACCAAGTTCCCAAACCTCTAACTCTTTCTCTCTCTAAAAACCTCAAAGTGTACGCCTACTTGTATTCACGGTTTGATGTGTTTGTGAAATCCAATATGTTACACATTTTATATCCGTTACTGCCTAATTTCATTCCTTTCTACTCTTTAGGTCTTTTGGAAGTAAAATGTTAGAATGAAGCACATTTGGATGAAAAGGAGCAAATACATGAAGAAAATGGCAAAGTCAAGATCGAAGCCACTCACGACTGATCAGCAGAACCTGACGGCGTCCCATCCAAAGGGCGACGCTGTCCCTCGATGAAGACTTGATCAAAACATGCACGCGACGGCTCAGTGAAATTTCTGGTCTCATAACCTGACGGCGTCACGCTTTAATTATGGAGGGCGTCACTCACAGTTTTTACTCCAGACGGCCCAGATCTAGAATCAAGACGACGTCTCAACTAAAGACCGACGGCGTCACAACTCTAAAGTGACGCCGTCCCATCGATGACTTGGCCAAAACAAAACCCTAATGACGGTGACCTAACGACGTCCCATGCAAACGGTAACGCCGTCGTGATTGTAAATCTATATATAGAATTCTATTTTTCTGTATTTGAAAAGGTAGACTTTTGGAGAAAAATCCCTAACTCAGTTGTAGTCCGACTTGAATAGTATTTTAGGGTCCCATACCCTATTTTACACATCGAGATAAGTTTATTAATCCAAATTATCATTATGTCTATCCTATATTCGATTGATTGTGTGTATGCTTGCTTGTTTATCATGTCTAGCTAAATTACTTGTGTGTTTGCTTAGATCTATGAAACATAGTTATTGATTATTGTTAGGTTGTTTATTGTCTTAATTGAAATTGGCTTAGGAGTGCAACTAGGCATCTTCGTTATATTTAATGCTTGAGTATGCTTTATGATGATATGGTTCATGGATGAAATAGCTTGGGCTTGCCAACTCCATGAGTCATATACGAGAGATAACCTCAAAGAACTAGGGACCACGCATACCCTACGACCTTTAATATTACAACACGTTAAGATAAAGGACGTGACAACTCAACCAACCAATAAAAGATAACTAGGGAGTAATAATATCTAAGTGAACACATCTTTAATCATCATACGAGCACACTTCAATTAGACATAGCTACCCGTAGTAATTAGATAATTAGAAAATTAGTTAAAGTAGAGTAATCGGTAGAAGTACCACCTCTAAACCAATTGCCCTGAGATTTTACATTAGCTTTCTAAAAAACCATAAAAAAGATTTAAAAAAAAATCATCTTCAACCTCACCTTCTCGTCATATATTTCTTACTAGCATTTCTATTCCCCTAGAGAACGATATCAATCCCTGAGGCTTACCCCATACTACACTACAACGATTAGGTTCACTTCCTAGGAGGTTGAAAAACTTGCTCGAAGAAAAGGAAGTTTTCTTGACCCCGAACGCGCCTTCCGCGCGCATCACTTAACAACTAAAAATATATTTTCCACATAGCAAGCAGTATTAACTGCTCTAGCCCAAAAGGTAGTTGGAAATTTGGAATCAGCTAGCATTGTCCTAGCAGCCTCTATTAGTGTTCTGTTTCTCCTCTCGGCTACACCATTTTGTTGAAGAGTTCTAGCTATACTATACTGCCTCATAATACCCTTCACTTTACAAAACTAATTCATTTCTTGGTTCTTGAACGCAGTTCCATTATCACATCTTATTACTTTAACCCTGTGCTTTACTAGATTTTCTATCCTAGTTATAAAGGACTTAAGAATGCCACTAGTCTCATCCTTCTTAGCTAAAAAGAAAACCTAAGTAAACCTACTAAAGTCATCAGTGACAACTTGGCAATACATCCTTTTCATTAAACTTTTTAAAAATGTTGGACCAAACAAATCCATATGCAATATATGTAAAGCTAAACTGATAGAGTTCTCTGTTTTGGACTTACAAGAGGCTCTGTGCTGCTTCCCTTTTGACAAGCAATACAGGTTTGTTCATTTTCAAAAAGCTTAGAAGGTAAACCTCTTACAAGATTTCCCTTAACCAATTTATTTATTGTTTTAAAGTTTAAGTTTCCAAGCCTTCTATGCTAAAGTTTGGATTCATCCAATGTAGCTTCTATAAAAAGGCAAGTTAAACCACCTTTAGGAACCATGTTCTTTAAATCAACACTGTATACATTATCTCTTCTAGGAACTTTAAGTAGAATTTGACTTTCATCAATCAACTTAAAATTTGGAGATAAGATGATACATTCAGTTTCGGTAAAAAGAACACTATTCTTTTTGTCACACATCTATGAGACACTAAAGAGATTAAACTTAAGCTCTTCTACAAAATACACATTTTCGAAGTTCAATGTACCTGTCTTAATGATACATTTCCCTGTTATCTTTCCTCCTTGTGATTCATATCTTCCATCAATCTTCTCAAAATCAGTAAGATATGATATGTTCCATGTCATGTACCTAGAGCATCCACTGTCAACCACTCCTGATTTTGTAAATCTAGCTGTGGATTGCCCTACACATAAGGTAAGAAAATAAGAAAATTTTGGGGACCCAAGCCATTACTGGCTTGGATCTGCCTTGTGTATCAACATAATCAAATGCTTTAAAGTGATTGATGCACTGTTGTGTTTGGAAACATGGTCTAATACTTTAATCTTTGGTTTCCAAACTCAACAAGCTGAGGCCTTAATAACATGAACCTGATTACCCTTAACAGCATTAACTACTGCTTTTGGCCTAGCAGTATTAACAGTTGTTCCCTTAATAGTTTTAACTTTTTGATTAACTTTACTATTTTCAAATGTTGTTTTCTTGTGAATGGGCCTTTTGACCATTAAATGTGACATTTGTTTAGCACCACTAATTATTGTTTTTGTTTGAGCAGCATTAACTGGTCTGGCAGTATTAAGAGATTTTAGGCCAGATTTCATTAAAACTAGTCTTGAAACCATGGTCCTTTGAGCATAGGGGTGAGACTGTTTAGTAAAGTTTTGATGGTTCACCCTTTTTGCATAGTTCCAAATTGGTTTTACCACCCTTTGTCTCTGATGGTTATGACAATCATACTAAAAATGTTCAAAACTACCACACACATAACAAGCTTTATTGAACATCTGAAAATCACTTCCTAGCCTATTAGACATCATGTTATTCCAATTTCTCTGGTTACCTCTAGGACTGTATGTTATTGGCCTAGGTTGCTCAACAGTATTAGTAGTTTTCCTAGCAATTTTAACAGACTAACCTTAGCAATACTAGGCTTGACTCCCTTCTTTTCAACCTTAGGAGTAACTACATCCTGATCCTCATCATCAGATACCCAATCTTCAATAATTGGGGCCCCGTTCCTAACTATCTTAGGTTCTTCCTCAAAAGATTTAGCCTTGATACTATTATCTACAGTCTTATTAGCAATTTGACACTCTATTATCTTGTTAACACTCTCAGATGCATGTTCAAACCTATCTACTCTTAGTTGAATATTATCTTTTTCTTTTTGAACTTCATCTTTTCTTTTCGAGCCTTTTCAAGTCTCTTTCTAAGCTCTTTAATAAATTCATCTCTTACATAAAGATCACTTTGTAAAACATTAATCTTTTCAACATACTCAGACGCATTTGTGTTAAAGACAGCAACTCAGACTTCCTTAAATCTTCTAACAGTTTATTGTTTTGATATTTGACTGACTTAAAATTTTCTGAACAAGATTTATAAGTACAAACAGAATCATTAGATACCTCAGAGTCAGAACTTGAGCCTGAAGATGAATAAGCCATCAATGCATATTTGGGTCCTTCTGCAGCCTAGTCACTCCAATAATAGCCACCCAGACCATCACATGACACCAATGTTGTTGAAGCAATGGTACACTCCTTCTAGAGCTTTCCCTTTCCTTGTCGTCCTAGCTTCTTACAGACATGAATTCTCTAGCAAAGTGTCCCTTCCTGTGACAGTTATAGCATTCCACCTTGGACTTGTCAAAGCCCATGTTATCATTCCCATTAACTATCAGCTTCCTTCCAGTGTTCTTCAAGCATCTCCTAGTTCTCATTGTCAATATAGTCGTCTGCCATCTTAAATCCATCTCTTCCACATCATCTGGATGAATTTTTTCCGGATCCTCATTTTTCAGTTGAGGACTATGAGGTTGACTAGCCAAGAAAGCATAAATCACAACATCATTCAAGTTATCAACATTTTTTGACTTAGCAGCAGTAAGTTAAGGGATAATGGATAATGACAAAAAGGGTAAGAAGATGTTACAAAGGATAATGACAAAAAAGGGGAAGAAGATGTTACATAAGGGAATTGGATCACTGTCCCCTAATGGATAATTACAAAAAGGGGAAGAAGATGTTACAAAGGAAATAAGAAACGAGTTTATGGAGATCTTGACTTAAGGGGAAGCTCAGATTTGAAGATGTACAAGATCAAGATGCTTCAATTGCTCAAGTTGTTTGTTTTGTCATCATCAAATAGGAGAAGATTGTTGGGATATTTATTGATTTGATGATACAAAAAGAAATAAGATTGCCAAGATGGAATTCTAGAAAAGATGGATGATTCTAGAAGACTTGTTCAAAAACAAAAAGATAAAGATTTAGTTTCCTAATACAATTAGGTTTTCTTTGTAAGTATAGATGGAACTTTATAAACAAAGAGATCACTAGACATAGTTTCGTGTGTATTTTAGTCATGTTTTAGAAGCACAGTGATGATCTCCCCACTGGAGATCTTTCAAATGCCTCAAGGTCAAGTCCTTGATCCTTGTTACAAGTTGTGTAACACGTTCTACCTTGATCAAGTAGAATCGGGGCGTATATGAAGTAAAACCTTGTTAATAACATTGATGTTTATGTTTATTCTGCTATGAAATCTTGTTTATCTTTGTTATTATATCATAGATGAGTCTACAACAATCTTCACATACATGAAAACAAGTATGACAGTTAATCATCTTTATATAGTTAATGTACGTAGATAGTAAGACTTAATCACATTCAATTGCTTGAGTAAGATTAAAACTTTTATAATAAGGCGTGCATTAATGTGTATACAGTTTTTTTCTTATGACTCTTATCTTTAAAATAAACTCATTGTTAACCTCATAGTCTAACCATTTGGTAAAAGATCAATTAGCTTCCAAAAGTGATTGTCTTTCTAGGACCGCATCTTATCATTCATAATTTTGAGTCATTCATTGGTTCAACATTTCATTTTTAGCCTCAATATGACATTAGAAAGTGTATTTATAAGGTTTTGTATTTTGTTCTTAAATAACTTAAAGATTTACAAATGCTCCCACTTGCTTTTGTAAGTAGAGACTATTCTTTAGATACTCGGTAACTTGAGAAACAATCAATTTTTCTCAATTAGGACATTCAAGGTACACAGTTAGTTCTTGACTCTAGTTTGTTAATTACCTGCTCTAAGAGATTTAACAACTTCAGAACTTCAATCAAGAGTGAATTAGATTCATCCCATTCCATACTACGATAGTGTCTTGAATACCTTCTAGATTTAAATCATTTGGGGTATGTACATGACATACTTAATTTTCTAACCTTGATAGTTTTTGAAGGTAAAGCAGTTTAAGTCATCAGAGATATTCCACGAGGATTGATATTGTGAGACAATCCCACAATACCTTAGATGAACTTGTACTCTTTGGCTTACTTATATGTCAATAAGGTCAAATTAAATGGCAACATAGTATTTTCAAGCCTATTGCATACTAGATACTATAAGTCATTGACCAAGTCACTTACTTTATGTGCATGTCCTTACAAGAAGACATAAACATTTAATATCTTTACGATACGTTATAAGCCATTGATCAAATCAAGGACTTCATGTACATGTCTTAACAAGAAGACATAACAATTCTTACTTTACGTTATAAGTCTTTCAATAATTAAAGGACTTTATGTACATGTCTTAACAAGAAGACATAAACATATTTAACTAAAGTAATTCTGAGTGCCGACTCTTGGCCTCAATAGTAATTTCAAGTTAATTTCCTACTTCATGTTTATAACTTTGCAAGAAACAATAATCATGTTGGTTGAAGTAGCTTTTCATTATATCTTGACAGTAGTTCTAAATAGGGCAATATACATTTTATGTGTAGAAGTTCTAGTAGAATATTAGTTTTCGTGCCTTGCGGTCAAGAGAAACCATTAGTCATATATTGATGTGTGTTGTACCTTACACACAATTAATATTTCTCCCACTTATGCATGGTTCAACATCAAGCAAGTATACAAACCAACACGACGATCATTTGTTTGTATGGATACTTATGGTTGTGTCAGAGATAGAATATGAATTTAGTCAAACTCAAATCATATCGGCATGAAAGGTGTATATACAACAGAATCAGTTGATGGAATTGTGCAGGATGCTTTTATAGATAACACTATAGGAAGCTACAAGTTATCATATAAAATGATATACGGCCCGATTAATAGTTCCTTGGTAAAAATCAATCTTGAAGATTAAGAAGCTTCAAGGATTTGTTGGTTTTTTAGGGCTTAATTAATCGTGTTTTTAAAGTTCCCACAAGTTCTTGAAGATCAAGTCTTTGTGATAGCTTGAAAGTAAGCAAGGTTTAGCTGTTTCTTGAGGATTCAAGAAAAGTTATTGCTTGGAGTACACATTTTGTCGATTTGGGGTAAAATTCAAACCTTCAGGGGTTTTCTAAAGAATCGAGATTTCAAGAATGTGGGTTTAGCACACGACTTGTGAGGCTTGTTAAAAAAGTTGAGTTAGAATTTCTAAAGTGTTAAATCAAGGTAAAGCAAGGTTTAAGGAAGAAGGGCTAGTACGGGTACTAGGTTTAACATCGAAAATCTCGATGGGTTTTGGTGTATAAAAGCATTGAGGTTCTAAAAAATTTAGGTTCAAGCAACTTGGTCCTGGTGTTAAAACTAGAGTCTATAGAGTATATGTTCAAAAGCGTGTTTGGTTTGAGATGGAACTGTAGGGAGCTCAGGAAATTCGTGAAACTGGGGTAATTAAGAATGGTAACGATGATGTTGCAGTGGCTCTAAGAAAGTTGGAGGTTAAACAACTTGAAGTAACGACAAACACGTATTGCTTGGTAAATGAGTGTGTAAAACTTTATGCAAAGGTAGGGGCAGGCATTATGGAAACCGGAGTACCTGATCAAGAGGGTGCAGAGGGTAATGCTGCTGCAAGGAAGCAGGTGAAGAAGTCTAAGGAAGCAAATAATGGGAGTTACTAAAGTACAATGCCTAGTTAGCAAGGTGGTCCTCAGTTATTGGTTCAAGCATTAAAAAGAAGTTGAGTATCATTTGTGTCTAAGTGTTACTCCTAAAGTGGAAATTCTTAAATATAGGAGCAAAACTAGAGGGGTTAGTTGTATATAGTATTATAGATTAGGAAAGTACATAGATTTGGACTAGAAATGCTTGGTGTGCAAGGCAATCAAATATATTATGAAATTATAATTTCATAGGGATTGTACCTCCTCATCTCTATAAATAAAGGTGAGGGAGATGCTAGTTAATTAACTCTACTTGTCATGATGTAAGCCTTTATTGGTTATTAATAAAGGGGGTTCTAGGATATATATTGTGAGTTCTTTGATCAATTATGTGCTAAGATTTCAGGTTTGTTGGAGGGTAATAAACGTGTGCATATAATCGTAAACTTGTGTGTTCTTTTCTTGTTTCTCTCATGATCTTCACGGGTTGAGTTGAAGGTTGCCACTTTTGCTCGACGAGCGGCTTAGAATCTAGAGATTCAGCGTATCGTACTTCGGTTGTTGTCGTAATTGTCCCACACATTGGATTAGCTCGTGTTTATACTTTAAAAGCAAATCAAAACACCATATATAATTAGAATTCAGGTTTGAGATAGCTCGTGCTTAACCCTTGGGTTCCACGTTAATTTAAATATCTATATGGCAATCATCTCCCCTCTCGAGCCAACCTTCCCATTCGCGGTTTTGAGATAGCCTTTGCTCGATATGTGTTAAGCCATCTGAAAATTTAAGTGGAAAATGTGGAGTAATGTTTATTACTTTGCCCGAAAGCTAAGCTCGTCTCGTAATAAATATGGAGTTGGTGGAGGATTAGCTCAATGTTAGATACATCTATTCGAGATATAATTTTGTGAAAAGTCGCTTCTATTGAGAATAAATGGGTTGCAAATTTCTGCGTGGGGTCTCTTATGTTTCTCTGTTGGGCAATATGGCATTCAAGAAATCGGATTTTGCATGCTTCTCTACATGATGTTGATAGTGTCACACAAGAAGACATTTTCCCATCTATACAAAGACTTCCGATAGATGTTCACGTACCAACCTTAAGTGGTGTGGATGGGTTTCGAATCCTTGTGGAGCTACAAATGTTTGACAACATTGCATCAGGTGTGTTTGCTTGTTTCGGAGTTATTCTGTTTTGATAATGTAGTTTTTGGATCTTTAGTTTGGTTTTCTTTTTAAATTTATTATGTTTACTTGGTGCTCCATCTTAGAGCTCATATGGGAAAGTTGTATTTTGACTCCTTATCAATATATTTATCTTTGCTTTTCAAAATAAAAAGTAAAAAAGATTAAGTAAAAAGTGTTTTCCTAAAAGCGTAATGCTAAACTGTGTGCTTTTATAAAAATTCGTCTTGTATCATTTTTAATGACAAAGCACAAGTGATTGGTGATTTTATGACCAACGCACAAACGAGGGACTCGTTTTTTCTAGACTGGCGACGTTTTTTTTGTTAAACCATTGGTTGTTGTCTTTTTGTGAGAATTTTTGCTTTTTTTATATAAAAAAAGAAATTTAGTTGGCTATATTTAGCTTTTTTGTAAAATGACAAAAAAGACCGCACATAAATATATTAACCGTCAGTTTAGCAGAAAACATCGTTAGTCTAGCAAAAGGTGATCCCCTTTAATATACTTTTGTCATAAGAAAAAGGTGACCCACCATAGTACTTATACTTTTATCGTAAGATAAAACACAATTTAATTTTTTTAATAAGTTCGTATGGTTTAATTTGACTATTTTTATTAAAAATAATAATAATAAAAAATGAAAAAATAAAAAATAAATAAATAAATAACTTTTTTTTATAATATGCCTCATGTTTAAGCGAGCTAAACGAAAGTGCCAACCGAACGGCGCTTTATGTTTTGTAGTAAACATGTGAGTCCCTGTACATTTTACAACTACACCTGGCACGTACTATTACATGTACGTGCACAGCCACTTTTCATTGATCAACTCAACGCTCTTGTTATTCATCCTTTCAAATTGTCATATCTCATGGATAAATCCATCTATCACTAGTTCTTAATGTATATATTTTGGAAATTGATACTCACATCCAGGGTTCTAAAAGGCGCGCCTTAGCGTCGCTAAGACGCGAGGCGTGGCTTCGCCTTTACGAAATAGACGAAGGCGTCTACTTAAGGCGTGGCGCGTGATGAGGCGCAAAAAGGCGCGATAAGACACGCATTAGCGCGAGGCGTGGCGCCTTATTTTGATGCTTTTAAAGGATTTACTAGTATTTGAGCTAGAATTACTGAATTACTGATATAAAGGATTTGGGTTTGGGCATGATAACTTTATAAATCAATTTCAAGTTTTTAACTTATTTCTATCGTTCTACCACTCATATAATGAGTGAAGAAGGTTTTGACGACTGCTCTGATGAAGCACATTTTATTTAAAAAATGACAAAAAATGCAAGGATAGTTTAGTTTTTTGAGTTTATTTTTTATATATAACGCTTTTTGTAAACTTGATGTATTATATATATACGTATGTATGAAATATGATATAAATATAGAAATTTATAGAAAAAAAATTATGCCGCCTTAAGTCACGCCGTAGCTTCGTTATGGCTCGTAAGGCTTGAGGCTTGGCTTCGCCGCCACGCCACGCCTCACGCTATTTATAACCTTGCTCACATCACAAAAATTGATGTGCACATCACAATATCACATCATGAATGCATATGTTATAACATGATATGTGCATAACTGTAGTATAACTGTAACGTGTGCATTAATTTACGTGATGTTAGTATCACTCCCTGTATATTTTGTAACTTGTAAGGTGAATGATATACGGAGTACTTAATTGGAGAGTAGCAAATTTCGCTTTAATTTATTAGACAAAATAAACTTACGTGAATATGAACCTGGTTCATGACAAAAGACTTTAACATACACATAAATGCACACATAAAACTATGTCTGGATCATAATTCTGATTTTCGCAGTCGATTCATTCATTGTGATAACAGAATAATTAAATAATCACTTAAAGTAAAATTGGCTTTACCCACATATATATAATGAGAAATGATATATGGACCTAAACTTAGACCTAAACTTAAATTTAAAACCACTTGTTGTAAAATAAATGGGTTCTTATCTGCAGCCATTAAGATACTGACATTTGATTTTAGGTTTAAGTTTAGGCCTAAGTTTAGATACATGTATCATTTCTGATATATAATTGAACCAAATAAATACATCATTAAATTGCTTCTTGCTCCTCTCATCCTATCCTATCCCCTATATATCTCTTCAGCCTACCATCCCATCTCGCAATTCTTTTTCTCTCTTCTATTGATTGAAGAAACACGTTTGAATATACTTTTCCTTGTAGCCACCTTTAAAAATTGAGCTCTTAAAATTTGCTCACCTGTACTGTATTTGTTTACTATTTTTTGATTAAATAAAGCATTGCTTGTAGTTAATCTTTGTATTGTCGTCATTTACTATAGATGTAATGTTAAAAGTTGGAAACTCGATGAAAAATAAAACTACTTTTTTAACTTATGGTAAAAAAAAATAGATAAACATGTAGTGTGTTGGGATTCAGTTTTAACATGGCTCCAGAGTGTGTTTCTTGTTGGTGCAGGCTCGGTGTCGTTCTTATGGGAATGAGGACAAAAATATAATGTAGAAACGGCATGCATACCGGCTTCATTTACCCATACACTTTACTTTATTCTGAAAAACAATAAAACAAAAGTCAATATAGTTACAATAATGGCTGATACATAAACTCATAACAGAAACTTTATCCCTTCGAATTAATAATGTTGTTTCTGCTAAAGAAAAATACAGACAATATATACAGTGGTTTCTATATCCCTCGGTTTATAGGACAACATTTAAGACACACAAAGGATTACTAAGTTTAAAAAGTGAAAATAGTGAGGTACAATTTGCGTTCCATAGAGTTTTCAAAGAACGAGTAATCCAAATTGGCATTAACCTTTTTTTTTTTTTTTTGAACGGCAACGATTTTATTAGAAAAAACCACTAGCAAGGAGCTAGACAATTACAAGAAAAGAAGATAAGGGTGTTGCAACCAACTATCCCAAGCAATACTACTATTACATCTAGCGCTACACCAAGTAAAAGATCTCATAACAATATCGTCAAATAGAACATCTTTACGAGGATTTTTTGGTGCAAAAAGGATTTGGTTGCGAAATACCCAGATGCTCCACCAGGATGTATAGAAAACCCCTTCTAGCACGTCTTTAGTACGAGATCTCATCCTCAACGCCTTGAACCAAGAGAGCCATGAAGAGTACGAGTCAAAAAGATGCCAAGTCAGATTCCACCACCTACAGATCATCCGAGATACACTGCTTGCAATATCACAACTAAATAAAATATGGCCCAAGTGCTCTTGACCGTTGTTGCCATTCGGACAAGAAAGGGAAGGCACAGACACACCACGTTGAGCTAAATTTTCCCGAGTGGGGAGACGATCCAGGGAAACCTTCCAAGCAAAGACATTTATCTTAATTGGAATCACCTTAACCCACCTCGTAGGAACCTGGTCTTTAGGGAGAAACACATCATCCAGCAGTTTTCGAATATCTTTAACACGGAATTCCCCCTCTCCATTCAAGTCCCAAACGAAACGATCATGAGAGTTGGATAAAACTACGGAACTAATGACGTTGAGACATTGCGAAAGTTGCTCGGCCTCAACACCCCCTTTAACATTACGACGAAATAGAGAGCTTTTGTGATCCTTAGTTTGATCCCAACATCTTTTAGTTTGCAGAAAACAAGTTAATATTAATTGAAGTGCAATATTTGGTATATGTCATATGTTGAAGCAAATTCCTGCTGTCCGGCAAGTTCCAGCTGTCCGGAAGAAAGGATTGGATTCTTCCTGCACAATGCACAGACACGTGTTAGCCTCGCCCCGGGTGTTGTCCCGGGACCAAGCTCCGGCGTGAGAATAAGTGGATGGTAATTAATATGGCAATAAATGTGAGAGTAAGTGTAGGTGAAAACTTAATGCAAAACATTAAATGTGTTGGGGTATTTATACTACCTCAACCTTATACCTATATTACTGTTCGGCTACTGTTTAGCTACTGTTCCGCAGACCAATATTACCTGCATGTAGGTCTATAGCCACTCTATCTAGTAGGCCACGTGGTAAGAAATCCCGTAAAATCCGCTGACATGGTCGGTAGTTGTTAGCCTTCGACCGGACGACAGATCATCCCGTCCGGTTAGTGAGTCTGCTGGATGTCAGTCCGTCCGGACACATACGCCAACATGTCCCCCCTAGTATTGTATTACCGGAGGAAGGCCGGTGATGCAATGCTCATAATTAGTTGGTCTGCCAAGGAGGTTCGTATCGTCGCCTGTCCTGGAGTCATGTTAGTTTGACCCAAGAAGTGTGGGCTGGTCTGATGGGCCTGATCACATGTTGGGCCTTACCTGTACTTCTCATCTCTTCTACCTACCGTGGACGGCCCAGATAAGCCCACGTCACCCCTTACTGACTGATGAGACGTTTTGACAGTCAGTTAGGGTTTTTACAGTATAAATATGCATTTTTACCCCATTTGGTTTTTACGTTTCACACACATAGACTGCTTTCTTTCCTCCGGACGTTTTCTTCATTCATTTTTAAGGTTTGTCTCGCCCTCTTCCTGTAATTATTTGTAAATTGTCGTTCGGTATCTTTTAGAAATGGCCGAAATCGGAACCGAGGGAAATATTCCATCTAGAGAAATTGCATCCGTCCCACAGACGGAGGAAACAAACGAGGAACCTGTCCAAACCGTAGTTCCTAAGTTCGATATGCACATCTACACTTCTAGGTTGAAACAATTAGAGTTAGATGACATAGTCGCCGAGTATGGCATTCCCATTGATCTTCGTCCGGTACTACCTCCGGATGATATGACCATGGATCAATTGTCGGAGGATAAGATAGGGATTTATCCTCAGCAACTAGAGACAGGGGGGTTAGGATTCCTTTCTCCTCTTTCTTGTTGAATGTGATTAGACATTTTAGGGTTCATATTTCCCAACTAGTTCCGCTAGGTTTGAACCGGGTGACCCTTTTTGAGATAAGATGCTACAGTCTGGGCATACAACCTAGGGTTTCACTCTTTCGGGCATTCTACCGGTTTTGTAAGCAAGGACACTGGTTTTCCTTTGAGAACCGGACGGGAAAAGGTTCGTATAAGTGCTTTTAAGGAAATCCTCTCCAGCTTGAAACATTGGAAGGAGAAGTTCTTTTTGATTGATAGGAGAGCCATTCCTTATGCCATGGCGTGGAGGCATAAGGATTCAAAGATCACGGATAATTTCCCTACCGGTTTTTCTCAATAGGACGCTGTCAAACTTAGCCGGAAGATTATTCCGTTGCGTAAACCGACAGTGAGCCTTTTGTAGATGTGCCACCTTTCCTCGGTTTTCAAGAATCCTGAATTCGAGCCCATTCTAAAAGATGCCCGGGGTCATGGTAATTACTTGTTTAGTTTGTCATCATAGGATTGATGTTTGTTTTCCCCGGATCTGCTAGTTTATGTTTCTAACAAATTCCGTTGTTTTCTCAGTTGTTGATATGTCGGAGTATCTCGAACTTCCAGACTGGGACGGGACTGTGGTGAGCAAGGGTCTGGCGGTTGACCCGAACCGGGAAAAACCAAAAAGAACTACCGATCCCTTGCCCGTTGGAGGGACTATTCCCCCCAAGGATGCCCTGGCTAAAAGGACCGAAGAGGCGGACCCGGAAGTGGTCGCCCTCCGAGAGAAGAAGGAAAGAGAATCCCTCGCTCGCCAGGCAGCGAAGAAAAGAGGCGAGGGTACTTCCAGGGTCCAAAACAAGAAGAAAAAACAGCGCCGCCAATACGTTGAGCACATCTCCTCCAGATCCCCCATCGAACATGCAGAGCCCTTGAACCAAGTCCATCCGGGAGTTGGTCAAGAGGCAAATGTGAATGTTAATGCAGAGCAGGAGACTCCCAACGTTGATGCCGAAGGGGGTGAAGAGAACGTGGCGAGTGAAGGGATGGGGGATAATGCGGCCGGAGGTGGGGAACACTTGCAACAAATGCCCATCTCTCCCTTTAATGAGGGTGGCCATTCTCAGCCGGCGAACTCGCTCCCGCACAACTCTGAAGGTATGCGTGATTCATCATGTAACTTGTTTTTGTAACTTCCTTTTACTCATTTTATTATTCTGTTATGTCTTTCAGGTCATTCGGCCCATCACTCCCGCGGTTCCCAGCGCATTGAAAAGGTCAACTTGGACTCGGGTATGTTTTAGTCTTCGGCCTATCACTCTCCGTTTTATTTATTAATTGTCTTATAATTCTCTTTCCCTGTGGTGCAGATGAAGCTACAAACGTTTTCATCCCTAACTGGGCCCTCCGTGATGACGTCCGGATAGATTCTTACCGTTCTTGCCGAGAGCTGATCGACAATCTTGCTACTCCCGCCGAGAGAGAAGCTCTGAAAGAAATGAACAACATTCAGCTGACCCGTCGGGCGTATGAGGAGTTTGGCTTGAGTGTGGTGACCCAGGGTGAGCTTCTGAGGAGATTCAGATATCTTTCGATGGGGTATTGGCAGTTGAGTCAAGCTCATAATGGCTGCCAAGGGCTTGCTGACAGGTTAACTGCTGCCGAGGGTGAAAATGAAAGATTGTCGGAGGAGCTGAAGAAGCTAGATGCCGATCACAAGGCTAGTGTGGATAGGGAGAAAAGTTTGGAAGATGAGGTTGACAGGCTGACTCGAGACAGGAATGAGTGGCGAGAGACTTCTTCTGCACAGGCTGAAAAGATTAGGAAGCTGGAGAGTGAGCTAAATGCCAAGAATCAATCTTTAGAGTCTTTACAGGCGGAAAAGGGGAATCTAGCGGCTGAGGTTGCCCAGGATGAAGTGGTGAAACAAAACGCCGTTCGCTGCCTTCTACCTACTGTTGTTCGCCAGTTGCTTGGCAGTGTTGAATATAAGAAGAGTATGGCGAAGGTATACAGTCTGACTGTTAGGAATTGAAAATTCCATAGTAAAGTGTCGGTCACCCCATATATAATTTAGCATAAGTTAGCTCGTAGACATATCGTTAGTTACGTTATTTATCAGTTTATTAGTTAGTTATTAGTTTAGTTTAGCGTAGTGTAACACCGTGGAAGAAGGACGGGTCTTTACCCACTGTATCCCTGATCCACAGGCCGATAGGAGGTCGTGTATTCTGTTACTAACCTTTTACATTTGAGAACCAAGTCTCTAGCAAGAACACCCTCTTTATCTTTCTCTCTCTAAATATGGAAAACATGTATTTTGATCATCCAAGACCACCCGAATCATCAAACACAATAATATTATCGATCCTACAATTGGTACCAGAGCCAAGGTTATGGTGTTTTGTTGATTTGTGTGGTATCGTATCTTGTTTTAGGCTGTTTTTGTACTAATTTTATTGGCTGGAAAAGTTGTTTTCCTATCTTTGTGGCAAAACAGTTTTAGTTGTATCCTTGTTTTGGTCAAGAAAATCTTATGGTTTTGTTATCTTGTCATATCTGTGTTGTGTCATATGTTGTCCAAACAGTTTCATGTCATATCATTTACAGATTTTTCTTGTACCAAACCGTGTTTTACATGCAGTCAAACTTGTTAGATTTCTTGTGGTCAAACAGGTCATATATGTAGTCCACATGCTGTTCTCATGGGTCGTTTTTTGTAAAATGGTCATTTTCTGGGTCAATCGTGGTCAAATGGATTACATGCTTATTGGTATGCTGTCTTTTTGGGTCAAAAAGTATCATCTTTTTTGCAATATTCTGGGTAACATTGAAGGTGGTCGGAAAACATTAGTCGGAAAACTCATCGAAAAAATTCAAAAATCTACTTAGCGACTTGTTTCTGGTACTGGTGGCGACTTGTCTTTACAAGTCGTCTAGGTTCAATGTATCCTCACTGTAGCGAGTTACGTCAAAAGCTATGTAGCGACTTGGTTAAAAGATGGCCTGGCGACTTGTTATTTAACAAGTCGTAGCGACTTGCTTTGTAAAAGTGGGTAGCGACTTGTTTGTTAACATGGTAGCGACTTGTGACAGAAAGACTTAGCGATTTGCTGTGTTAAAATGTATAGCGACTTATTGAAGTAGCGAATTGCATATTGAAGTGACGACTTGACTTTACAGAAAGGAAGAAGAAGAATGACAATACAAGACCATGACCTCAAAACAAAACACCATTATTTCAAACACCATCAACTCAAATGGACTTCTGTTTGTCAACATCACTAGTCCTGTACAAAGAAAGATAAAATCATATGTTGTACAAAGGAAGTTACCACAGTCTCGCCTACAACTAATACCAAGTCCAAGATAACCAATCCTACAATTTTACTCAACCAAACTCATCACTTTTACTCTTCATAACCCACTATTATCAATCAAGACTCGGACTAAAATGATGAAGAAAATCAATTGAATCTCAGATTTCTATGTTCGTGGTACCATTAAGCACATCAAGACCAATGGCCATTATCACGAAATAGATTTCCATCATTGATTCTTGCTCGAATGTTAAACTTTAAATGATTATACGAAACTTGAAATGAATTGAACAATAGATGTTAATTCGTCTTTCAACGGTTCGTGTGTCTCATCAAAACATTAAACGATTTAATACTTACCTTCGACCAAAGTTCGATCTCAAAACACTCTCCATCATCATACCATCCCTGTGGCTATGCTGATGATTCTCAAGCCATCCCTGTGGCATATTCGTTCTACACCATCTCTGTGGTTATGTGTGTGATATGTCGTGAGATACTCGAAGCCAAGATGGGTGTAATATTGATGATGAAGAAAAGGGTTTGGAGTTTTACAGATTATTTGATGAGAGGCGATTTATTTGTGTGAGATGATTTAGGGTTAGATGTGTTTTGGGAATAATACTGATGGAAGGGGGCGTATTTTTTGAGTTTGAGAATAGGTTTAGTGAAATATGAGATAAATTAGGGCATACCATGATTTTATATCCGCCTATCCGGTTGTAATATTGATCATGGACCAGTTTTTGGGCCTACGGATATAAAACTTAGATATCAAATTTGATTTGGCTTGAGGACTGATATGGACTGGGCCCAAAGTGGTATCTCCCTATAGATCTATACGTGGGCTTGCTTTTCTTGGAACTTGACTTGGATTTCACGTGGTTATGTGATTTAAGGTGTAAACGAGTATGTGATTTCATTTGGACAAATAATGTTATTATCCGAATTAAAATTTAGGATACAAATTTTATTTTGTCTAAAATGAATGGTATTTATGGTATAATTTTCACGGAGGATACTCTGATTCACGGCCTGAGCTTAATTTCACGGATGATTGGATTACACTTTCTCGGGGACACACGTTCGATTGATCTTGAATATTATCGAAAATGTTGAACCTTCTTTATATATCCGAAATATTATTGATGAGCAGGAGTTGAATTTGATTGGATTGGAATGGGCTTAATGGATTATTGGATCAAATGCTTATTTTTTATAATGAGATTTGAAACATGAGATTTGATGTTTTGAGTTGTTGTTGAGATTTGTTGTGTTGTGCGGGTAATACTTTGGTTTATGCACTTTCACGAAACGTAATATGTCATGGCTTGGATTGTTATTGGAACTAGGTTGACTACGGGGTTGTTTGGACGGTATTTCTTATTTGGATTTGAAGTAAGGTTTTCCGGGCACGTTTACTTATTTTGTCTTCTTTCTTCCTACCATTCCGCGAAGATGACTTGTTTAGGCATTTATAGAGTGTGATAAAGACTTGGCTATTTAATTACGTTTGTGATTCTTTCTCATTTAACCCACAACGTAACTATCACTTCGGTGTCTCACACGGTTGAGAATGTCAAGAGGTTTTGTACATTGGGTACACCGTTTCTTTTCACGAGGATTAGTACAAGTTTAAGTAACAAATCTGGGGAATTTTACTTCATGATCAAGTTTGGCATATCGGGTTTACTTCACCATATGGTCACTATAATAGATGACAGAATTCGTGAATGGTGTGTCTACCAGAGTGTTTAATGGTTGCTGTTGTCATAACACATTCAAGCTAACATTGTTTACGGTTTTGTCTTGATTTTGTAAAATCCCGCGAAAGAATATATTTCTCGGTTTAAATCATAGACTTGTAAAATCCCGTGACAGTGGAAACATCCTGGTAATTGTAAAGTGCATTTCCGGATCTATCTTACGGTTTATTCTTGGTTTTGTAAAATCTCGCGAAAGAAACTATTTCTCGGTTTAAACCATAGAGATGTAAAATCCCGTAATGATGGAACCATCTCGGAGAAAAGAAAGTGTATTTCGAGATCTCTTTTGATGCTGGTGCTACGGTTTCTGTTTCAAAGAAGAGATAAAAAGGGTGTACTTCATGAATTGGATGTGTGTTTGGATATTCGTCATGGCAGTTTGGTTATTACAAGGTTTTACGGGGTTATGTGTGTTTAACCATGGTCAGGATGAAAACCATTATCATAGTTCACTTAAAACGTCAAAGAAGGCTAGATTTGAGCTTTTAACAAGATGTGACAACGGCGTTAATTCAGTATTATTTATTTGAGGTTGAAGTGAAATATCACGGGCGAGTGTACTTAGTATCTGAAGGTATCGGGGATGGTTGGATGATGATTCTTCAAGATCCTTGTTAGAGCTTAATCAAAAACGAAGACTTGGAAATCTAGTTATTGTTGGGTGTCTTTTACCTTTTCTTTTACCACTTGGGGGAATTGGGCTCTTACCACCACAAAATAATTATCACTTAAAGGAGTTACGTTGTAGTGCTCAGTGTCACATTCAATTGTGGATTTTCAAGAGGTAATGTACGTCTATTACTTGATGGTTGGTTGGTTGAAGAGTATAGAGTACTTAAGAGATTCAATGGAGCATGAATTCTCGGCACCGCTCTTTGTTACATATGTGCAAGTTTAAGTCACGAGTTAGGGTTAGTTTACTTCAGGGTCAAATTCATCATATTGGGTTTTCTCCATCAGCGGTCACGACAAAGAGCCTACTGAATGATAATGAGGTTGATTACATGTTTTGCTAAGAGAGCTGAAAAGAGAGAGATTATGACGTATGAACATATCAGTTCATGCCTCGTACACTAAAGAAAAGAAAAGTGTACGTTTCAGTGCGCTTTATCTTCAAAAGAAGAGAAATCTTCTTATGACGTATGAACACATCAGTTCATGCCTCGTACTCTAAAGAAAAGAAAAGTGTACGTGTCAGTGCGCTTTATCTTCGGAAGAAGAGAAATCTTCTTATTATGACCATTCTCATCAACATGCTTCATGCTTTTTCCATGTGCTTTCGATTATCAAGTGAACCGGGCTACCACTGATTGTTTTCTCATTCCACTTGCTCAATTATAATGAAGATGGCGACATCATGTGCTTATTTTGCGAGAGAGAAGTGTGAATAGAACATTCCGATGTTTTTCACTTGTTTAATCAAGAATGGCATCTCCGTATGCAATTCTTGAGGGGGAGAAGAAGTATGATAATACTGCATGGTTGATAGTCATATGAGAATATATGGTCATACGGCTCCTAACTCATGTAAGAACCGAGCTTCTTCTTATCGGGTCATCTTTACATGGAGTTTCTTCTAAGAGCCGTTGGTTGACATCTTCACTCGGATTGATGAGTTTATCGACAAAGTGCTTCCGGTTAATGCTTCACGTATACATCAACATGATGATTCCGAACAATCTCTCTGTTCTTGTTTGATGTGATTGGTAGTTTGGTGTTACCATCTTGTGTTTTCATTGCGGCCTGATTGCTGATTTCCTTGATGAACATCTTTCTGTTCTTGTTTGATTGGGAAGGATTTTAGTTAAGGGGATTTGCAAGATGTAAGTTAACTTGGATGCTTTTTGGTGGGATGCTTTTTGGTGTGAGTTGAAGATGTTAACTATCTATTCCCCAACTGGACAATCTTGAAGAAGGTCGAGTCTACAATCTGTTCTACATTTTCTGCTACATGTTAGAAGACTAAAGACGAGTTGCATTTAAAGATCTAAAGACTTCTTCTTAATCTGGGCATTTATCAAACAGATTGTCGGTTTAGGGGAGAGCACTAATTGGGGGAGAGTGAAATGTCTGATTTAATCCCCAATTAGACTTGCTTACATTCTGCAGCAAGTTGATTCTCACAGATACATCTGAGCTAATGATGTTCTTCTCAAATGATTTCTAGTACATGGGCTTAAAATATGTTGCTGATTCTGAAGTATCAAAACCAGCAAGGGGGAAGGAGACACGCATCTAAACGCGAGTAAACATTGATGAGCTTAATACTTCTAAGTAATTGAAGATATCCCGGGAAGACAAATGTTATTACCGTAGAGAAACTCAAGGTTTGACTCACGACGAGTAAACTTGATGAACTTAATTCTTCTAAGTGATTGAAGATATCCCGGGAAAACAAATGTCATGACCGCAGAGAAACTCAAGGTTTTACTCATCAAGGCGTTTAGTGTTCTTATTCCAACTACGTGGGGGAAGAGATGTATGAGTTAGTTTCTGATGATAAAAAGAGGTACACAAGTGTGTGGTGATTTTGATGTTATCACAATCATCAGGGGAGAGAGATTGTGTACATTGGGGATGCTCAGCTGTTTTACTTGAGGGCTTAATCAGTGATTCAGAGATATAATCACTTATATCGGTGTTGACATCCGCAGAGATTGTCACCCGCAGAGATAATCAGTGATTCGGCATGGTTCTTCACTGTTATCGGTTATTCTCTCTTTGGGCATTCGGGTACTTCGGGTTCTTGAGCTTCATACACTTTCTTCAGGGGGAGAGAAAAGTATACATCGGGGTTATTCCTTGGGTATTGGACTTAATCTGCTACTTCGATGGTATAAGTTTCTTTGTCTTTGGGTATGTGTATTCGGGTTCGTGAGCTATAGTCTAAGAGATTGACTGCATCAATTCAACTACTCGGGGGAAGTGGTCTCTTCACACCTGTTGGAATGGATTGCGTCAGACTTCAGTAGTAAGGAAATATGAGAAGAAATTTAAAGAGTGGGATGATACGTTGCTGTTCTTGTTGATGATATAACCCCGAACAAAGAATCTAGATTATCGTTCTTAAAAGGAGCAGCGGGATTTATGATAATGGTGTGCTTCTATGTGCACCTGGCTAAAGCAAGCTTGAAATAGAGCTTCGAATTTGCTCATCTAATGGATTTTCGGTTTGGGGGGAAACTGCCAAAGTCTCTCTTTCTCAAAGGCTCATGTTCTGTCTTCTATTCTGGAGCCTCGATTTGCTTTGGTGGTGTATGTTTAAGAGATGATGACTTCTATCTTCTACAACGGGGCTGCTTGATATCCTTATCTCGGTACTCGTATCATCATCTTCTTTTACTATATCATCTTCTCTATCTTTGTATATATTTATCAAAAACAAAATACAAAATAATAAAACCAACAAAAGAAAATAGAAAAATATAAAACCATAAAAAACCCATAAAATTAGAAAATTTGAAAAATACCAAAAATATTGTTTTCTCAAGACATGTCTTCTGGTATCGATAACATCTGCGGTCTTAGAAATGTCATTCAATAATGGCACGGGACCATAGATGAAGTTCGAACAGGAGGTGTAAATATTTCTTTCTAAACATGTCACAAACTATGGCTTGCAGTTACTTTAGACTGTAACCCGTGCTTTAACCATGGCTTGCTATTATTTCAGATAGCAACCCACTCTTCATGAAAGGAAAGTGCTACGCTAAAACAATTTTCAAATATTTCGTGCACTTATCCTAAAACAAATTTGAGGAAAGTATGTCGAAGGATTGTTGTTCCTACTCAAATATTTTTCCTTCTAAAATTCTTCAGAAAAATATTTGTTTTAACAAAAATTGTGGAAAATGAGTTGCTTGTAATACAATCAGTTTCAAAGTTTTCGGAAAAATTGAAAACTCAATCAATGACTTCAGCGATTTTAATCTTTTCAAAAAATAAGTCATTGATTGAGGGGGAGAATGTTTTTAATTCTATATCATCTAACGGACTTTCTTAATTATCCTATATGCTTAATTAAAAATGATGTTAACCTATGTTGAAGGACTAGGTGCCCAGGATATGATTGTTAGGATTAGATGATTATAGATTGATTGACACATTATTCCCATACCTTTTATGATCTGATTGATATGTTGAATTGACTGTTATTAGTCGATTGCTGTTTGGGTGATGTCGACCACCATATATCTGTTTGTGTTCACTAACGTATGCAGGTATTATGGTATAAGAATGTTCCCGATCCAGATCCCACATAATATGATGATTGGATTTCGAAAGGAAAGGGTAACTATATCTTGGGTTGACTAATGAAGAAACGGAGCTTAATTTGACTTCAATGGAAAGTTGGCATAAATGTAACGCAAGAGGTCTCACTGCATCTGCAGATGGTTTTCTTCTAAGTGATTGAAGAAACGGAGCTTAATTTGACCTCAGTTGGCATTAAAATGCAACGTAAGAAGTCTCACTGCATTAGCAGATGGTTTTTCTTCCAAGCCCTACAGCAGCAACATCAACAAAAGCAGCTCAACCACCTAACGTATCTTTGTGCAGGACACCATTTTGTAAAACTTTGAAAATTGTTTTGAAAATGGAAAAATATTGTTTTGAAAATTAATTGAACTTAATTTTGAAAATCACCGGACTTTATTTTATCAAAACCTAAGTCACTCAATCTTTGACTACGGTCATCGATTGAGGGGGAGAGTGATTTAAAATAAATTATTTTTAAACAATATTTCTTCATAAAAGTCCGTTTGTACGCTAAAATGTGGTGATCTAAAGATTTAATGTTATGTCATGGTATGCTTTTCTTTAAAACTCAAAGATCTGTCAAAATGAAATTTTTTCTGTTCTTGTTTGATTGTGAAATTGTTTTAGTTTACTTAAAGATCTCTTAAAAAAACTATCATACCTGACACTAACAATCTTTAATGTCTTAAAATGGTCCTTATCTGTCATCTTTCAAAATTGAATCTTGCCACGTCTTTCCCCAAATTTTTCTAAATGATTTAAATCAGTTGGGATCACAAATCTCAAATGGTTTGATATTTCTGATCGGGGTAGAGATCGTGATTTAAATCTCAAATATGTTTTAAATGGAATTGGTTTTAGTCCTTTAAAGGCACTCCTGCCTCCATGTGCCAAACAATTTCAATATACATAATGCACATGTTGAGGAGGAGGATTTATCCAAAAACTAGATGAGTTTTTTTTAAATCAGGCACATTTTCTCCCATGTTTTATAAACCTCATTAAATCACTTGGGATCCAAAATCTCAAAGGGTTTGATATTTTTGATAGGGGGAGAATTTGTGATTTAATAATGAAATTTGATAAAAGTTGATCGTTTTGATTCAGTTGTGCAGGCTGCTCTCTCATATGTACTAAACGCTTTTGAATCTCGAAGCATATATTGAGGGGGAGCATTTTAAAAGAAAAGAAACTATCAAGGTGCAAATGCTTTTATGTTTTAACATAAAATACCTTGATTGAGTTTTAAATGGTTTCTTAATGGCTTGTGTGATCGTAAATGTGCTTCAAAAGAACTATTGCCTCTATGTGATAAAATGATTTCAAATATCCTACGCACATATTGAGGGGGAGAATTTACCAAGAAAATCAAATGGCCTTTTCTATGAAAATTGTGATCATGAAATTATTTTAAAGAAATTATTTCAAAGAACTCTTGCCTCCATGTGCTCAACAATTTCAAATCATATGCATACGTTGAGGGGGAGCATTTCTAAATGATCAAAACAATTAAGGTACAAAATGCTTTGATTTTATATCACAAGTACCTTGATTGATTTTTCCAAATGATTTTTCAATTGGTTTCGAGAAAGAATGAACAATACCAAAAGACCGACCAATTTACTTTATGCATGATGATATAAGGATGGTTAGGTTAAGTATTCGTTCCCACAATCCGCCAGAACCGGAGAGATCTTCCTAGGGACAATCCACTAGATAGTGTAGAGTCCTTAGGTATGATGAAAAAAGGAGAAAAATGAGAAATGGGAAGAGTGCGGACTGAGACAGAGCTAGTACTGGAATAAACCCAACAAGGTTCTAGTTATGAAGTCTCGGTAAGCACTGAAGGGGTTGAAGAATGAAAAAGAAATGAATATGAAAAGGGTGAAAAGAAATAGCCCTCCAACAATTCAACCTTAGGGCAGAATCCGGGTTCAATACATATGCTACTAGTGTTTACTAAGGTAACACTGGTATTGAATACAAGACGTCATGGACCCAGTGACGCACTGCACTAAACTTCCCAAGCTACTCAAGTTCCTCTTTAAAGGGCTTATTTCATTCTCACAGGGAACCGACATAATCTATCGACTTTCTCTTAGAGATTGTTGATATTGAAGAAGGAGACCCTCTCCCTAGTCTCCGACACAGGAACCAAATATGCACAATTGAGTCTAGAGCCAAGAGATCATCCACAATATCTCGTTAGGACACTAAATTCTTGAAGACTTGCTTTTTTACAGAATGTGGAAAGTAAGTATATATTAAGAGTCCTACGCATTATCCTTGTGGTATTGCCAGAACATCCGAGTGATATGTAAAAATATTCACAATGAAGATGGAAATCCTTCTAGAGCCAACATCTAACAAGCTCTTGGTGGGTGACATGTGAAATCTTGCAAAAGATCAAGCTTGTGACAACTGGATAGAAACGATGGGGAGATTTATTCTTGAATCAACCTTGGTCCAGGAATGGAATTGACGAATACTTTTGGAAAAATCGTTCGATGTGCAAACCTTCTTTTCTCTAGCACGTCGAATGTGTATTCATGTTTTCAAACACAAAAAGTATCTCTGATTGAAAAATACTTTTGGAAAAACTGTTCGATGTGCGAAACTCTTCTTTTATCTAGCACATCGAATGTGTACTCTTTTCAAATATAAAAAGTATTTATGATTGAAAATTGATATTTCTCATAAAACTTTCGTCGTATTGCAAAACTCTTTCTTCTAAGCAATACGCGATTGTTTTTCAAATCATTTTCTATCAATCAGTAAACCTCAATTTGCTGGTTCACTCACTCCGTGTTGTCTTCTTTGAGACTTTCCGGTTTGAGAACAGCTAGAACAGCTGCGAAACCCTGTCAAGGAGATTCTTCGGAATTATACCTGATCACAGGAAGTACTTGTACTGATCAACGGGGAACCGTGGGCCGTGTACCTCAATTCAACGAAAGTGATCAAAGACACTTTCGTGTGTTTTATTGCTAACTGTTGTTTGCAGGTACATTTGGACGGTTGCAGCTGATCAGAATTGAGCGGTCAATCCAAAGTTGCATGCTCACAGCATCCACACTTAATTGAAGAAATCATGACTGGTGCATATCTACATAACCTGGCTCTGATATTTCATCCTATGCTTCTGCTTCGCTGCTGCAAATATCATGAACCAGTAAGGCTTCCGCTACTCTGATGGAAAGATGTCATGATTCAAAAGTGTGAGCATGTCGGTCCAAAAGTCACAACTTCACATGATGGCAACACAATAAAGGGTGATCCAGAGATTTACTGTGGCTGATGATCTCAAAGAAAGCTCGAAGATCATCAAAGATGTGGATCAGTTCAAAGACCTCCACTGAAAGTACAAAGCACTCAGACTTTGAAGTTGCACTACAAAAGCACAAAGATTGCGGTATTGAAGAATTAAAGTCTACGAGCTCAAGACTGAAGATTTAATAGAATGCTAAGATTCAAAATGTAAAACATGGGGTGACCTCCCTTAGGGGGAGATTGTTAGGAATTGAAAATTCCAAAGTGAAGTGTCGGTCACCCCATATATAATTTAGCATAAGTTAGCTCTTAGACATATCGTTAGTTACGTTATTTATCAGTTTATTAGTTAGTTATTAGTTTAGTTTAGCGTAGTGTAACACCGTGGAAGAAGGACGGGTCTTTACCCACTATATCCCTGATCCACAGGCCGATAGGAGGTCGTGTATTCTGTTACTATAAATACCCCTTCCATCCATGGAAGGGGTGGTGCTTCTCATTCAATCTAATATTCCCTTTGTGTAAACCTCTAGCAAGAACACCCTCTCTCTCTCTACTAACTCTCTAACTATGGCAAACATGTATTTTGATCATCCAAGACCACCCGAATCATCAACACAATAAATATAACGATCCTACACTGACATACCAAGCCGGGTTCGTAACTGGGGCGAGTGTGGGGAGAAAAGAAGAAGAAATAGACGAGGCCCTGAAGGGCATTGCCAGGGTCAACAAGGAAGCTCCCAAGTTGTGGAAAGCTGAGTATAACAAGCTTTTTGAAGCTGAGTATCCCTATATCCAGAAACTAGCTGATTCATACCGGCTGCCCTTGGGAAACTTGTTAAACATGGAGCCTGAGGCCCCTCCCCGCAAAGATCCCGCCGGCCATTCTTCTCAACCTCCCGTCACGACCACCCCTCCTGTCAATGTTCCGGCCACTGAAACTCCGGTGGATAATGTCTGAATTTTACTTTTAGTGTTGTGTATTTGTGAACAATGATTCGGATAACTATGGTTGTAATAATTAACAATTCATCTTTTGTGACTTATTATTTTGTCATCCTTTGTGATCGGACAGCGTTTGTAATCTAAACAATTTTATATGCATTATATATTGCGTGCATGTTTCTCTTACTCTTTCCCATTCTCGTTTTGTATTGATAAACCTCCTTTAGATTATTCTAAGGGCATCCGGCCGCGTAGGCTGTGCATCCGTATTACGGGCATCCTTAGGGATTTCAGGGCATCCATTCTGGGCATCCGGCATGTGTGCTCGGACGTCTGCGTGGTCATTCCACCAGGCATCCATAGTGTTTGTTTTTTCACTTGGGCATCCGAACAAAGTTTTCGGGCATCCGGCAGAAATGTCCGGGCATACTTTTACCAGCTATACTCGACGGGGGCCAGCCGTCGGAATAGTCATACATTGCACAAATTATTACGGAAAAGTGTCTCCCTGTTGCGGGAAGACTTTCATCATTAAACAAAATAGAATATGACTAATTTAATTTACATAGTAGCTGTAGGATTTTTGCCACAATAACAACTATAAGAAACAATTTTTGAGGTTTATCGCGTGCCAGGTCCGGGGGACCTCCTTTTCCCCCATTGTTTGCAACTTATAAGAGCCATTCTGATACTCCCTACCACCCTGTAAGGTCCTTCCCAATTAGGTCCTAACTTCCCTTGGTTTTCCACCCGGCTCGCCTCATTCCTCCGGTAAACAAAATCTCCTACCTTGAAGCTCATCGGTTTGACTCTCCGATTATAATATTGTTCCACCTGCGTCTTGTATTTGGCTTCCTGAATGGCGGCGTTTTCCCTTCTTTCTTGCAATAAATATAGGTTCAGGCGCTATTCCTCCTCGTTCTGATCTTCCCGGAACATCATAGTCCGGTGAGTAGGCATTCCTATCTTTGCTGGAATCACAACTTCACTTTCGTACGTCAAACTGAACGGTGTTTCGCCATTGCTTGTTTTGAGAGTAGTCCGGTGTGCCCATAAGACGTTAGGCAGCTCATCAACCCACCCACTTCTCTCTCGTCCCAGCCGTGTTTTTATTCCTTCCATCAAACTTTTGTTAGCTCGTTCCACCAATCCGTTAGCTTGTGGGTGTGCCACGGCTGTATTCATATGCTTAATCTTCAACCGTTCGCACCATCTTTTGAATGGATCATTGAAGAAGTTGGTTCTGTTGTTCGTGACTATGATTCTCAGCAAACCGTATCTGCATACAATGTTCTCCCACACATACTTTATGACATCCTTCCCTGTCGTCTTTACCAGTGGCTTCGCCTCTATCCACTTCGTGAAATAATCTATAGCTACGATGACGTATTTGACTCTTCCTGGTGCTTCCAGGAAGGGCCCCAGCACGTCTATTCCCCATTGGTAAAAGGGCCAAGGTGCCATGATGGAGGTTAACAATATTTTAGGAAGCTTTGGTACCGGGGAGTGTATCTGGCTAGAGTCGCATTTTCTGATTTCCTCCCTTGCGTCTCGATGCATGGTGGGCCAATAATATCCTTGCCTCATAAGCTTTGCTACTATGGTTCTTGGTCCAGAGTGCATTTTACAGCATCCCTCATGCACTTCGCGAATTATGTAATTTTCCTGTAACGGTCCTACACACCTTAGCATCGGTACCAAGTAGCCCTTTTTAAAGAGAACTCCCTCCTCCATCACGTAATGCAGAATTTTCATTCGGAGGTTCCGGGCTTCATTGAGGTCCTCCGGCCAGATCCTTCCTCCAGACATTTGATGATCGGTGTCATCCAGTTATCTCCTTCCTTTTCTACTATGGTGTTAACCATTTTCTCTTCTCCCGAAGGTTTTTCTAGAACCTCTACCAGCACTTTTTTGGTGAGGTGACCGAAAGCTACCGAGGCCGGTTTACTCAGTATGTCTGCCTTTTGATTTTGAGCTCTCGGAATGTTACAAATATTGAAACTATGGAACCCGGTGATGTACTCTTTTGCTTGGGCCAGGTATTTCTGCATGCTTTCCTTGGTGGCCGTGAACTCTCCATTGATTTGACTTGCCACTAGTTTGGAATCCACCCGTACGTCCAAAGTCTTAATTTTGAGCTTTTTTGCGATCTGGAGGCCGGCTAACAAAGCCTCGTATTCGGCTTCGTTGTTGGTGCTGGGGAAGTTAAGCCGTAGGGCAAAGGTCAACTCTTCTTTCTTTGGACTGATGAGGACCAACCCTGCACCGGAACCTTTTTTATTGGACGCCCCGTCCGTGTATAATAACCACTCTCCTTCATCCCCCACTTCTATCACGTCCCTACTTTTTCCCTTTTTGTGTGGATGTCCGGATTCCACGGGTACTTCTGTGAGGAAATCCGCTAGCACCTGTCCTTTAACCGCATTCCTAGGGACATAGGTAATGTTATAGGCTCCCAATTCTACGGCATATTTGGCCAACTTCCCTGAAACCTTCGGTTTATTTAATATCTGCTTAATGGGTTGATCAGTGATGACTCGAACAGGATGAGCCTCGAAATACCTCCGTAACCGTCTGGATGCATGCAATAGACACAGGGCCAATTTTTCTATCGGGGCATAGTTTCTCTCCGCGTCATGCAAGGTCCGACTAACATAGTGTACCGGCAACTGTCTTCCTTCCCTTTCCACCACTAACACAGCGCTTACCGCCCCCTTTGATGCCGCTAGGTATATGAATAGCTGCTCCTTCGGCATGGGGGTGGACAAAGAAGGCAGTTCTAGTATCAACATTTTCATCTCCTGAAAGGCCGTTTCGGCCTCCTCCGTCCAGCGGTATTCATCCTTGTTCTCCTTGGTGATGTTCTTTAGTGTGTCAAAGAAGGGTAGGGACCTTTCCGCTGATCTTGACAAGAACCTGTTCAAGGCTGCCAATTTTCCACTCAGACTTTGCATTTCTTTTAAGGTCTTCGGGGACTTCATTTCCATGATTGCTTTCGTCTTTCGGGGGTTCGCCCTTATGCCTTCCGATGTCACCATGTAACCGAAGAATTTGCCTTCCTCTACCCCAAATGAACACTTCCACGGATTTAACTTCATGTTTATCCTTCTTAGGTTGTCGAAGGTTTCCGCTGTATCGGCTATCATTTCTCGCTCCGTCCGGCTCTTTATAACCATATCGTCCATATACGCTTCCAAATTTTTACCTATCTGTGATTGGAACGCAGAATCTACCAATCACTGGTATGTTGCTCAGGCGTTTTTTAATCCAAACGACATTTTAGTGTAACAATACGTCCCATGTTCTGTATAGAGCGTCGTCTTCTCCTCATCGTCCTTGTTCATCTGAATCTGGTGGTAACCCTTGTAGGCATCCAGGAAGCATTTGCACTTGAAACCCATGACAGATTCAATCTTCCAATCTATTTCCGGTAAGGGATAGTAATCCTTCGGACATGAGGAATTTATATTTTTAAAATCAATACACATCCTCCAACTTCCGTCACATTTCTTTACCAACACATGATTAGATATCCAGGTCGGGTACTTTACCGGGCGAACTATACCAGCCTTAATCCATTCCTCAACTTCCCTTGTGATTACCTGGTTTTTCTCTCGCGAGAACGTCCTTCTTTTCTAAGCGATCGGCGTGTCCGAGATGTTTACGTTGAGAGAGTGTTGAATGAGATGCCTTGGTACTCCGGTCATGTCCGTCGGTTCCCAAGCGAACACCTCTTTGTTTTTCCTCAAGAGCTCAATGATCTGCTTTCGACACTCCCGGGAGAAGCTAGTTCCTATAGTCACACGCTGCTCAGGGTAGGCCGCATTAACCAATATATCTTCCATCAGCCTTAGCTCCTCTTGAGTCTCCCGGTCCACTGCTTCTGCTTTTCTTTCAGGGGAACAACGTTTCCTGGGATCTTGCCTCTCTTCCAACCTTCTGCATTCCATAACTACCGCTCTTTTAGTGACCAAGGTAGCTATTCCTCCGGGCGTGGGAAACTTCATCATTGCATGGATGGTTAACGGTATGGCTCTTAACTCCCTTAGACCTGTCCATCCCAATATCACATTGTAAGGTGAGGGTGACTTTATGACTGTAAATTTCATCATGACCGTCCTGAATAAGCCATGATCTCCAAAACGCACCTCCAACTCAATCTTCCCTAAAGGCTGTATGACTTCTCCGGAAAATCCCACCAACGGTGAACTAGTTTCTTGTAGCCTGGATCGGATGGACGGACACAGGTTACTGAAGCAATGTTCATACATTACTTGGAAGGCGGCACCTTCATCCACAAATACCCTTCGGACCAAGTAACCTTCTATTTCCGCTTCCAAAATCAGAGGCTCTTCGGACAAGTCGTCCGTGGCTATCCGGGGAAAAGATATGGGGACATTCATCCAGTCTTCGTCGTAGAACCTAGCCTTCCTCTTCCGGTCTTCAGCATAATGATTGACCATGTTGATCACTTTTGCTTTCCCGTTATGACCCCCGGTCTTTCCCTTCCTCTCTGTTGTACGTTCTTTACCAAGTGATCCAACTTTCCCGATTCAAGCGCCATTTCCAACTATTTTTTCAGGTGGTAATAGTCGTTGGTTAGATGACCCTTCTCTCCATGGTATTCACAAAACCTGTCCTCATTTTCTGTTAGGTTCCCATTTATGTAACACAAGCATCAACATGAATAAATGAGATAGAAAGTGATCGGATGAACACTACACACACACACACACACATATAAGACTATGTGAAAAGATTAAGCATAAGTGTATTATGAAAGTGAACAACCAACCTTCAAATGAAGGTTTACATGAGGTATGTATAGGAAGGAACTAAGGCAACATGCAAGTTCCATTCCTTTCCTTATTAGGCTTGGGCCAAGGCTTATGGGCCTTCTACATAAGCCTTAGCATAATAACAAACATAAAGGCCTAGTTAAGCTAACTATTACATATTAATTACTAACACTTGTAATCTAGTTTAGGAGTGATTCCAACAATGTCCCCCTAAGTGTTGGTGATTAATGAAATGAATGATGACGTTGTAGGTGCTGATGTAATAGTAGCTTTGACGTCTTCTGACATTCTTCTTTCTTGTGAGAAGAAGTGTCTTGATTCGAACAATCTCCCCAGTGTAGGGATCTTGTTTACTTTGAAGTATTTCAGCTTTGACGTCTTCATTATCTTTGTTCTTTAAACTTTGTTCTTTGTGATGGTAGTGATAGTATGTTGTGGTTATCTGCATCAGGCCTGCTTCGTTGCTCCAATGTCTCCACGTCTTTCTCCAACATGCTCACACGCTCTTTAACGTTGGATTTCAGTACTGATGTAGTTCTCTTAGTCTTTAAACTTTGTAGATTCTTTGACTTTGACGAAGAATCATTCTGACTTTTTGTTGCCTTTTGAGAGAACTTCAATTAAGGATGTTGTAGGTATGAGCATGTGGAGAATCTGCACGATCTTTTCCACCCGCAAGCATCCATAAGAAGAAAACATAAAACATGGGTTAGAAATAATCCAGCGCTTACAAGTTTGAACTTCGAGAGTGTTAACAGCATAGTGTGAAAACACAACTCTAATTCTCACAAAGGCTGTTTCTGAACTGGAGTCCCACAAGTTAGATAACGCGATGTACCGAAATACACCTACAGTTCAGATGAGTCGCTGAGGTACACCGAAGCATCACCCCACGACTGTAGACCGTTTGAGACACACTAAGCGTAACCCACAAGGAGTTACCGAAGTGACCTGTTGTCGGGGCTGTTAGATGTTGACCCTGGCAGGAGTTTCCATTCAATCACTGAAGATCACATTTGTGAACCTCTCATAAATGTTCTCGACAGATTGCTAAGATCTATATAGGACTCGATGATGTATCGCTTACGTCCTTATTGTTGAATGACAAGTGATGAAATGTCAAGTGTACCTAAGAGATCTTTTGATGAATCTCGTGGCTCTAGACTCAATAGTGTGCTTTGGTTTTCCTGAGCGGAGACTAGGGAGAGGGTCTCCTTCTTCAATACCAGCAATCTCTAAGAGAAAGCCGATAGTTTAGGTAGGGTTCCCTATGAGAATGAAACAAGCTTCTGTTGAGAGGAACTTGAGTGGCTAAGAAGGCTTAGTGCATGCGTCACTGGGTCCATGACGACTTTGATCTTCAATACCGGTGTCATCAAGTGACAACCAGTAGCATATGAATTGAACCCGGTGTCTGCCCTAAGTTGAATAATCTAGAGGGCTATTTTTTTCACCCTTTTCTTTTAAATTCTTCAACTCCTTCTTTCTCCTATTCTCATTTTCTCCTTTTTATAATCATACCTAAGGACTTCTAATTCTTAACTATTGGTGGTGTCCTTGGGTAGATCCCTCCGGCTCAGGCGGATCATAGGACGGTTATTCCTAACCTTAGTCACCTTATAACTTCATGACTAACCTATGTTGCCATAAAACCATTTTCATGAAAATCTCTCAAAGTGGTTATGAGTAAAAGCATTTAATACCACTGTTGAGAGTTTAAGACTTTTCAGAAATACTCCCCCTCCACACGTGCTTAAGTATTTTGACAGAAATTGCACGGTGAGGGAAGAGCTCGCAATTTTGAATTGATCAACTCAAGATAGACAATTCCCCGCGAGACACGGTTACGTTTCATAGTTAAAGAGTTACATTGTCAGCTTTTAGGTGACAACTAGCTCTAATAACTACCTTGAAGGTGTGGACAAACCTCGAAAGGTTGTCAAACCCGTCAAAGTTCATGTCTACCAAGAGTTTCTCGAATGGTACATTCTACTCGGACAAGTCCTTTGCGAGACACGTTTACATCACTAGAGAACTAACTTGAAATTATTACCCGTCCCGGATAAGTCTTTTCGAGTTACTAACATTTAAGATCTCGTCAATTCATTGGTTAAGTCTTTAGCACGACAATTCATTAGCAATTCACAACATATTTCTTATCACATAATTTTTTCTCCGCCTAAAAAATGGCATATAAATTTTATTTTTGATGAAATTTTGATATCGAATATGACCATTTTGAGTTTTATGGGAAGATTACCACGAAGAAAAATTTGTGAACAAATTTTATAATCAAATACTCCCCCTCAACAAGTGATATTAACTTTTGAGGTTTTGAAAATCATAAGGGGAAGTACTTGTCCTTTTGAGCAAAACTTTGAAAATGAAATTTTTGATTAGTTTTACTCAAAAGTAAGAAGCTTACGCTCCTTTTATAAGGATTGTGGCACTGAAGCGTACCACAGGGTCCTTTCATTACAAGTACGGGTTGTACACTGTTATATGTGCACAAGCCATTGTCAGATTAAAAATCACACATCCAAAATATGATAAGAGAAAAAGATTAAGGGGTACCAGGAGAATCAGGTATTCCGCCAATAACACCAGGAATGCGTTCTGGACGTTGATAGCCTGTGAGAGATATGTTTGGATGACCACCAACGAAACTCTCCAATGTTCTGAACTGATCCCTCCTAAACAACCTTTCATCAATCCGCGTGATGATCTTCCTAACATCCCTTCTTTCCCTCGAATTCCATCTCTTTGGTGACCCGATGCCGTCATGAATCTCTTTCAACCTGTATGCTAACCCGTCCCTAACTTTCTTCAATGTGTGATCCCCAAACTTATGAAGCTCTTTGCACGCCATGAAGCAGTTGTGGTGTAGTTCACTTATGTAGACTACCCCAAACGGTTTCTTGATAATAGTGTACTGAGCAAGTCGGTTTATGTCGGGAAGGTGTAGCTGATGTTTGGTGCGATTAACGCGTTTCTGATAAGATTCCACGGCAAGTTGTATGTCTTCTACACGTTCTTAGATCACTATGCTTCTGATGTAGATGAGTAATGACTTGATGTATTCGCGTTGGATAGTTGTAGAGAAATGTCGCATTCGTCCTTGCACCTTAGCGAGATACATATCTTCAATGTCATTTAGCGACAGTCTCGGAAAATCCGCTCCACATAAGTCATAGTCCTCTTCGTCTTATCGTTTGACCACAATGTTCTTGAGGAATGTGTAGTCCCACTTCGACGACAGGGTAACATGCTTAATTGCAATGATCCGTTTGTCACTATACACTTCCTTGTTAGACTTAAGAACCTAGCAGCTTCTGTAGAAGATTATTCGGCGTTCAGGCCAATGATGAATCCCATACATCGCATCAAGGTCATACTTTTCCACTTTGGCAGCAAACATATGTGAGGCTTCTTCCTCGATGGCTGGAGTGTTAGAATAGATTGCTGCTGGGAAATGAAATGTGAGTGACGTAGCGTACTTCCTTGTAACATCGCTACCGTGTAGAAGAAACTCGAGATCATTGTTGAAGAAGTAATGGTATGGAATTTGAGGTTGATTCAGTCGGCCAATTGTTGGTAGAGGTTTGGTCCAATCAGTGTAGTAGGGAGCCTTGTCTTGTCTTGTGAAGTCGATGTTAGCTTCGGGGTTGAGCCAATCGATATTGTTTGACATGGATCGTGCAATGTTGTCGAGGTGGTATTCGACTTCAATTGCACTTTCTGAGCTGTCTTTAAGTAGTTGGAAGGCATCATTCTTTATTCGCCTTAGCTCAGCCTTAGTCATATTCTTCACTTTAAATTGTTCTTGAATCAGCTTCACATGCTCCATACTACGGCCATCTACCATTTCTTGACCTTCTGGTAATGAGGGAGTAGCATCAACAACTTTAGAAAACAAGTCGTATTCTTCGGTTGTATCGTCATCTAGCCATGAGACAACATTGGTCTTAGTCTTCTTCTTCTTTGGCTTTGATGAGGACTCTGGTTTCTTTGTTGTGGCGGGAGAGGTGGGTTGTTGTTGGGGCTCTGGGATCTCTTCATCGTCACCACCAGTGTATTCGAAATGATCACCGATTTTCTCTGTTGATGGTGGTAATTCAGAGTCCTGAGGTTTCTCTGTAGGAGTCGAACGTGGAGGAGATCTTCTTTCGGTTGGAGTCCTTTGGGGAGGTGGTGGCATAGAGGAGGATTCACCAGACTTCTTCTTGCGTTTAGTTTCTTTGTCTTTATCCGCATCATCATCGTCTCTAGGACGCTTAGCCGTTTCAGCTGCCGCTTTGCATGACGTTTTAAGTTGGTAATCCAGCAATGCGTCAAGCAGTTTACCTTCGTCAGAGGTAAACATTGCAGATCGTTTTGACAATTGAAGTACAAGCTTGGAAACCAATTCTGCATCGGAGAAAGCTGTAGGCTCAGTTGGGTTGATTGTAACTGTTAAAGGCATTGATCTTATTGTTTGCTTGGCCAACTGCATGAGATTCGGATAAAGTTGTCTGGAGAACATCTCCTTTGTCACACCAGGAACAGTGTCGAGAAGGAACTTATGAGTATATTCCCTAATCGTCTTGTTCATTTCACCCTGTACATCTCGGTTGAGAAACTTCTGAATCTGTTCCCGTTCTCTCAACATCTGGTTTATCCCGTTTTGAAGAAGGTTGACTTTGTCAGCGAGCTGATTCAACTTCATGTTAACAATGTTACGTTTCTTTGCTTTTCTGACAGCATTGACAATCTTCGCCTTTGCTCAGGATGCCCAAGTGTCGGTCGGTTTCTTTACCGATTTGGATGCTGATTTGGTTGTGGCTTTTGATGGTGGAGGTGATGAGTGTGAGGATGAGTCTGAAGAGGATAAGAAATGAGGAGGCTCAGGGTCCTTTGGTGGCTCGGAAGTTTGTTCCTTGCTACGGGTGGGACTATCTAGAAGATAATTCTTGGCTTCCTCCTCAGCTTTAGCCTTTTCTTCTGCCTGAACTCTAGCTTCTTCATTTGCTTTTGCTAGAGCTTCTTTTGCTGCTTTTTCATTTGATGCAGCTTCAGCATCTTCTTCATAAACTTTCTCAGACTTCTCCTTTTCTATTTGATCAAAGTCATAGACGATAGAATCCTCAAGTTGCCGTTGTTGTTGTTCGTGGGTGGTGGTACCAATTCCCTTATCGGGTTGATTAACCGCATCAGAAACTGGTGTTGACGGGGCCACGAGTTTGTTGTTGTTCGAACTCTTTGGCAACGTGTTGTAGTCTGAGGTTCTTGAGCTTCTTTCTATAGTCTCCGTCTTCTTCCAGTGGCTCTTCTTCTGAGCTTTCTTCTTCGTGCTCAAGCACTGGAGTTTTCCCTTTATCAGCTTTTGGACTGGGAGATTTTTTCTACTCTCAAAGTATCATCGATTGGTGTTTCAGAGTAGATAATCTCTTCGTCCGATTCCGTTTCCTCTGAGCTTTCATCCATTAGCTTAGGTTCAGGTTTGGGAATAGGGATGGCTTCAGTAAGAGGAACTCTCTTCTTGAGTTGTGAGTTCTCTTTGGGTACCTTCTCGTACTCTCAGTGCTTGCTATACTTCCAGTACTGCCTCTTCTGGTCTTCCTAACAGGTGTGCCAGAAGATTTTTCATCCATGAGTCCCACTTTGCCCAATTCAACTGCTTCCAGATAGCGTTTGTAAGAATGAAGTCCCTTGATGTCAGCAGTGAGAAGGCAATCTGGTAATACCGCACCTTGTTTCTTTGTTGTTGAGTCCTTAAATCTGACAACATTGAGTGTGGGCTCAAACAACACGGAGTGATGATTGGGGTCATCAAGTCTCAAAGGGATATCTGGATTATACCCTATAGCCCTTTGGATCAGCAGTTTTGTGTATCTGATATAAGGGATTTTGGTGCCAGGCTTTTTAAGGTAAGACATCATGTCGTCCCAGATCAGAGCAGCAAATTCGATGTGTTTCATGTTGACCATACCCCAAAATATTTGTAGTTCCATGAGCTTGGGATGCTCATGACCACTATCAAGTCCGGAAACGGATTTGGCAATCATTATGTAGAGGGTTCTCCATGGCTGGGGGATGTTCTTAAGATCCACAGATGAGTGCTTTGTGATTACCCCGGCAGCTTCATCATAGCAGATGTCGACCATGAAATGGAGAGCGACCTCTTCCATTGGAGTAGCAGTGTATTCAGTAGGTTCGATGATATGAAGAAGAAGAATAGCCCTCAAATCTGCAGGTGTGATGGTGACTTGTTTGTTGTTAAGTGTCACTGTCACAGCACTTTGACCTTTGACCTTTTGTATAGTGTGCTATAATTGGTGAATGTAGATCTCCGGTACAGTAGCAGAATTTGTGAGCATGTTCTGATAAGGGTGAGTCTTCAGAATATCCACGGAAATCAGAAAAGAAGACTCAGAGCAAGTGAAGTTTTCAAAATCGACCCTGAGGTTGTTCTTTCCAATCTTCATAGGGTAACCGTTGGGGAAGATGTCTTCAACTGTGAGAACATTTGGTGCATCCACATTTTCCATTTGAACGTCCATATCGTGATCTGAAAGATATTTAGCCAAAAGAACCAACATATCGAAAGACATTACGTTAGTCAAAAGTTGATTTTATTGCCTATTTATTGAATGTGATATGTCAATCATTGTTACGAGTCCAATGTCACTTGTTAGTCCAATAGTCCAAAGACGTCGTGATAAGTTTCGTGAGTAGATTAACTTTGAGTTTTAAAGTCAAGTTTTCACTTATTTTCACAACTTATTAACCATTTAAGCTTATTAATGACATTTTGGTTTCGTGACGTTATGATTTGTTTATTTACAAGTTTGTACGCGTAACAATTCACAATTTTGGTTAAAATTAAGGCTTAGGCGTAGGATTTGCAAGCTTATGCGTAAACAGTGAATCATACGCGTAGTTATAAGCTTATGTGTAGGATCTTGACATACGCGTAAGAAATGTTACGCGTAGGAAAAGATGGCCTTAAGCATAAAGCTTACGCGTAAGGCTTACTCGTAAGAGTGAACCTTATGCGTAGAGATTACTGTTTACGCATATCCTTCACAGGATACGCGTAGTCCCCTTTGTAGAACCTTACGCGTAAAGGTTACGCGTAAGATTTCTCTTACGCATAACATTCTACGCGTAAGGTGATCCTTATGCGTAGTAAGTCAGTTAACCTTGATTCTGAATTATTCACGTGTAAAACCTAAAACAAATTCATCATAACATCATTATTAACACATTTATTCAATCTCTTTCAGTCTAACATGAAGTCTCAATCAAAACAGTTATGCGTAGGATACTCTTACGCGTAAAACCTTAAACCCTAGAATTCAATTTTTACGAATAAGAGTTTTAGCCATAGGATTGACACCAAATGATTTCTGTGATATCTTAGAGACCATATGACTATGTTGCAACAAGTTTTAACATCAAAAACCTAATGGATCAAAAGTACCCAATTGTTATGGGTCTAAACCCTAAATCTTAATTACTTTCAATTACTTGTTTCTTGGTAAGATTCAAGTATGGTTTTGGTTAATTAACTATGTTTCAATCATCATACAACTATCTAATTACACAGAAACACACTCACAAGAAAACGCCCAAATCCACGTATAAACCCTAAATTCGAAAAATGATTAATAACGTTTTCTGGGTTGATTTGGTTGATAGAAATGGTTTAAGAATGGTCATTTAAGCATTTTAACACATCCATTTTATCAATAAACACCCAAACATGATTTCATGTTCATACGCTTATGCGTAGAACACAAAATCAAGCCTAGGAACAAATCTAACCATTGGAATTTAAAACAAATTAAAACCATTGTTTGTTATAACACAAAGATCATTTAAACACTTACAAATTTGAGATCAACAACACGGATTTGTGTAACGAATTTGGAGAGTGGATGAAAGTTGGTAAAATATTAAATGTAGTAATAAATGTGAAGAGTTAATTTGGTGGAGATGTTTTATTAAAAATAACTTTGAGCTTTTGACAATTTCAGTCCCTCCACCATAACCATTTTCATCCAACGCCCATAACTTCCATTTTGGTTACGCAAAATATGATATTTTGAAAGAAACTTGACGACACTCCCCCTTGACTTAAGAAATAATGAAATTTTATAAATTTGAGCCCGGAGAGTGTCAGTAAACCAGAAATGTGACCACCATTATAAAAGAAACAACCGGGATGAGGTAACATGCAAGTACAAGGTTTTATGAAACCGAAAAATATTTACTTTCTCCCCCTCAACACTTGACCAAGAAAATACTGAATTTTGAAAGTGTAAAGTGTTGACGGAAGAATTGTACTTGCCATGTTAAAAGAAATATAGATAGAAGAATATTTTTGTAGTTTTATCAGATTTTATATTTTTGTATTTTGTTTTTGATAATATTTACAAAAGAGGTTTTGGTGTTTGACAGGTTTTTAAGAATGTTTTAAAAGTTCATCCAGTTCCTCTGAAGTCAAACACCGCATACCAATCCGGTGGACCAACTCATTAAACCTAGCAGGAGCTAAGGCTTTGGTGAGAAGATCTGCCAGTTGGTATTCAGTACCCACAAAATATAATTCAACAGTACCCTTTTCCACGTGCTCCTTGATGAAATAATATCGAAGATCGATGTGCTTTGATTTTGAATGTTGAATAGAGTTGCACGAGATCGCAATAGCACTTCGATTGTCGCAGTACATCGGGATTCTGTCAAATACGTAACCATAGTCTTTGAGTTGTGTTCTCATCCAAATGACTTGAGCACAACACGCCGACATGGCTACATATTCTGCTTCAGTTGAGGACAGCGATGTACAATCCTGCTTCTTCGATTGCCATGACACCAGTTTATCACCAAGAAATTATAGAGCTCCTGAAGTACTTTTCCGATAATCTAAGCAACCTGCGTGATCAGCGTTGGAAAAAGCTATTAGTTCAAAACCAGAATCCTTCGGATACCAGATCCCCAAGTTAATGGTTCCCTTGATGTATCGGAGGATTCTTTTAGCCTCAGAGAGGTGAGTTTCAGTTGGTCTCGACTGATAACGGGGGCAAAGATATACGGCAAAGACAATATCAGGTTTGCTGGCTGTTAGATACATGAGAGACCCAATGATACTGCGGTATTTGGTAGGGTCAACCAATTTCCCATGCAAATCAGCGTCCAGTTTCTTGGTATGTGCCATTGGAGTGGCATAGCTGTCATAGTTTTGCATTCCATTTTTATTTAAAATTTCAAGGGCATAGTTGGACTGACTCAAGAAAATACCACGGGGTGACTGATGAACTTGCAGTCCTAGAAAGAACGTAAGTTCACCCATCATGGACATTTCAAAATGTTTTTTCATAAGTTCTGAAAAAGCGTTTGAGTATTTTAGATGTGTTGACCCAAAAATGATGTCATCCACATAAATTTAAACGATTAAAATGTGTGCCCCGTGATATTGTATGAAAAGTGTAGGGTCGACCGAACCTTTGACGAAATTATTGGCGATAAGAAAGGATGATAACTTATCATACCACGCCCGAGGGGCTTGTTTGAGACCGTAGAGAGCCTTCTTCAGTTTGTAGACATGATTAGGGAACTCTAGATCAACGAATCCTTCTGGCTGACTAACATAGACCGTTTCTTTCAGTTGTCCATTGAGAAAAGCAGTTTTGACGTACATCTGAAAGACCGTGATGTTCATGTGAGCCGCAAACACCAGAAAAATACGTACAGCCTCAAGACGAGCAACCGGAGCGAATGATTCTTCAAATTCAATACCCTCTTCCTGTCTATAACCCTTAGCCACCAGACGTGACTTATTTCTGATTACGGTTCCTTCAGCATCCAATTTGTTTTTCCAAATCCATTTGAGACCAATGACGAAGACCCCTGTTGGTCTTTCAACCAATTCCCATACTTCAAGATGTTTAAACTGATTGAGTTCTTCTTGCATGGATTCAATCCAGTTGTCTTTGGTTATTGCATCTTTAATATTTTTAGGTTCAAATTGGCAGACAGTGAGTGCATAAATGCAATGTTCACCGTCTGTGTGAAGACGTTGTCTAGTTACGACTGGTTGATTCGGGTTACCAATAATGTTCTCAAGAGGATGGTCTTTCGTCCAACGATGTGTGGAAGGTTGATGTTGATATACATTCTGCAGATTTGGAGGATTCAAATGGCTTGTGGATGATTCAGCAACATCAGATGTGGCAGTTTCATTAGCAAACGGGTTGAAGAACGCATTTGGATCATAATCTGCAGGTGAGGGTACTTCATTGTTCATAAGATCATCAGCTGGTTCAGCGTCGTTGGATGCGGTTTGTTCAACTGTTGTTGTAGAATCAACTAGTGGTTCTTCCTCAACAGTAGTTGTTATAGCAGGTGTATCAAGTATTGGATTTTGATCAGGTTGAGCAGCGAAAACATTGGATACACCTGGTGCACGTTCATCAATATCATCACTAAACAGAGGAGCAAATAGCTGTTCCATTTGACGCCGAGTTAGTTGTAAACTAGGTTCAGCTGATGATGGGGTTTGAGGGAAGTTTAAACGGTTATGACCGGGTTCCAAGCTGTTATGCTCAGAAGCCATTTCTGTAAGCTCATCGAAATTGGCATGAATCGTTTCCTTAATCTCCCTTGTACGACGATTCCAGATCCGGTAACACTTGGAGTTTTCATAATATCCTACAAAGACTCCAATGTCAGCTTTGGCTTTGAGCTTACCAAAGTCATCACGATCATTATTCGGATAACAAAGGGATCCAAATACATGAAAGTGTTTGAGATTTGGTTTACGGTTGTGGATAAGCTCATAAGGTGTTTTTTTGTGGCGCTTGGTAATCATTGAGCGATTCTGAGTGTAGCATGCAGTTGACACGGCTTCAGCCCACAAGTAATCTGGAATTTTAGCATTGATTATCATTGTTCTTGCAGCTTCCACTAACGTACGGTTTCGTCTTTCAACAACTCCGTTTTGTTCTGGTATACGTGCAATAGATGTTTGATGCTCAATTCCCACTTTCTCATAAAATGCACGAAGAGTTTGATTCACAAATTCAGTCCCTTTGTCTGTTCTGATTTGTCTGATTGTGTTCCGGAGCTGAACTTGAATTTTCGTGAGAAAGGTGATGATCATCTGTGGAGCTTGATCTTTACTTTGAAGAAAATAAACCCTAGTCCATCTTGAGTAGTCATCTAAAATTACCAAGATGTAGCGTTTGCCATTAATCGTCTGCACGCGCATCGGGCCACACAAATCCATGTGAAGAAGATGAAGCACATGCTGTGAGTTGTGTTCCACCTTTGAAGGAAAGTGAGCACGAGTGCTTTTCCCTTGTTCACAAGCTGAGCAGAGGTGATCTTTAGAATATCGGAATCTTGGGAGACCTTCAACAAGTTTGTATCGAGCAAGGTTGGTTATGGTTTGAAAGTTTAAATGTGAGAGACGACGGTGCCATAGCCAAGATTTTATAGATGTTGCCTTTGAAAGTAGACAGATGAGAGATGAAGCAATCATGTCTTGCATTGAGATTGTGTAAAGACTTGAATTGCGGGTGCCAGACATAAGATCGTTTCCTTGTAGATCACGAATGAAACAAGTTTTCTCCCCAAAAGCAACTTCTAAATCTCCATCACAGAACTGACCAACTGAGAAAAGATTGTGACCGAGGCCTTCCACATAATAAACCCTGCTAATTTTGATGTTGCCATTGATGTAATCTCCGTAGCCCATGATAGCTGAGAAGTGATCATTCCCGAATCTGACAGTGCCAATGAACTTTGCAACAAAGTTTGATAACAGTTTGAGATTGTCTGTCATGTGTCGGGAACATCCGCTATCAACAATCCAAAGGATGATCTATATCACCTGCATTACACACAGATGGCACAGATGGAATAGAAGTAGATGTGAAACCCGAAGATTTAGAGGGTTCCGAAGCAGTTATAGTAGAAACACACATATCAATGATTTTAGGTATCCATTTAAATCCAATTGTATTATGTAACCATTTCTGCCATCTCCAACTAGTCTTAGCTTTGGTCTTAGTGAATGCACTAGGTGATAAGTTCTTCCTAGGAGGTGAAGGGGGTTCTATGGGTACATCAATGATCGTAGTTGGAACACTATAGGGTGGTTTACCTAGCACAGACTTAGAAGCATTAGTGGGCCTAGAGGTATTCCGTTTTCTATTATTCTGCTTACGATTCAAGATAGTCTTAGCAACACATTTATCATGACAACCAGAAAACATGCTTTTATGACAACCAACGCAAGAGGCTTCAAACAAAACATTAAGAGTACTTAAAGATTCAGCATTCGTTACATCACTTTGTTCATTACATTTGTCAGACGCAATATCTAAAGTGGGTGCAACTTGAGTTTTATTCAAAGTCCTAGGGTGTTCTTCTACTTCAGCATTCTTTATTGGTCTTTTCTTACGTCGCAACTTCCTATTCTTCCTTGTATTGCTCCTAGGCTGTGAATTGCGGGCGTTGGGAAAAGAGGCAACTATTCCTGTTTCAGTAGAGGGAAGTACATTAGTTTCTTGTGGATTGATATTAGGGATTCTAGTGTCACTTTTTCTAAGTGTTACAGGTGCAAGTACCTTAGTGTTACTAATCTTAACTTGTTCATACTTTCCTAACTTCTCTTTTAACTCAATAATAGTGTGCAACAAATCTTGATTTTCAGAACGAAGATTTCCATAAACATTTATGACTTCTTTAGTGTGTGCAAGATAATGATCAAGTTCGTTTGATGCTTCATCACGAGTCTGTTTGAGTAAATCAAATATGACACCATATTCCTTTTTAACTTTTGCAAGTTCTTGTTCATATTTTGAGATTTGACATTTCAAAGACGCGTTTTGATCATCCAATTGCTCAAGTTTTGGATTAAAAGGTTTGGAATGCAACTGGTTGATTTTGTTTTGCAAAGCAAGTTCACGATTTTGACAATCTTTTTGACACCATTGAAGACGACATTTTGCATTTGAAAGCTCGTTTAACAATCGTTCATTTTCAACTTTTAAAGACTTGATTTGTGACACAGTATCAGTATTCTCAACGTTTTCAACATAATCAACAGAATCAGCAGAGATATAATCAAATGCATATGCAACAGAATGTAACAACACCACATTATGGATATCAGCACAGATAACATCTTCCAAGAGTCGATCAACATCTTTTCGTAACATTTTCTTTTTATGTTTTGTATTTGAAATAGATGTTTCTGTTTTCTCGAAAACTATTTTCATCCGTCCAAGTTCCTTATGAAATTCCCTTTCCCAATACAATGCACAATTTTTCAAGTTTTGAACATGGGGTAAAATTCTTTTCTGAAAAATATCTCTTTGTTCTCGCGCCTGAGGCGATTGAAAATGTTCAACTTTTATTTCAGAATGAAATTCAATCTCACGTTCTAAAAGTTTGATGTCAGATAGGAAAGTGTTAAAATATCTAAGAATTTGAAGACTTTCGGGTATTGATTTTACTTCACTGAGTGAAGGTAAAGGACCATTAATTTGTGCAGAATTGGGTTGGGGACCAACATTAGAAGACTCAGACATAGGTGTGATAACCCAAGGTGTGTTAGAAGTATCCTTTTGTGCGACGAAAGTGACAGCTTTTGAATAGTTAAATGGTTTGTTATAAACAACATTTTCTAATTTTGATCGACTCTCGTCTTCTGCATCTAATTCCTCTTGACGATTATATTCAACAACACTCATAATGGAATCATCAATTCTATGTTCTGCACTGTAAACTTCAGGATTTGGTTTGAATGCTCTATTTGAAAACTTAGGTTTGTAATCAGCAAGATTCGGTCCATATCCATTTGGATTTGGTTTGAAAGTAAACTTTTGAATCCTTGTGATTGATTCACCATGTTTATAAACAACATTTCGAAACTCTTTGATTTTGTTTTGTAAGTTGACAATTTCCTCAAGATAGGCATCTATTCGTTTCGTTGAATGCTTTTTGTACTCAGAGAACTGTTTTTGACAAGTTAACAACTCAGACTTGGCTTTTTGAGTTTCCAAAGTGAGAGCGTTAAGTTGTTGTTTATGATCATATTTCAGTTGTTCTATTTGAGACAACAAAGCATTCTTGGATGCGACTAGATCACGTATCTGTCGTTCTAATGATTTTTCGTTTTGGTAAGATTTAGCAAAAGCGACTTCAAAACCTTGTTCACGTTTTTCTTGAGTTTTAAAAACGTTGAGTTGCCTTTTTAAGCATTCAATATCCCTGGTTAACAGTGCATTTCTATTTTTTAATTGCTGATTGAGTTCACAACATTGTTCCATTCGGGATCGTTGGTCATTAAGTAAGAGGTCAATATCTGGATTAGGCAATGGTTCAGCGTGTTCAACGTGAGTCTCAACATGATCATTATTCAGATCCTCAAGTATAACCACGGAGTCAACTTGATTATCAATGGTAACCAGGAGGTCATCTCGATCATCAAATGTAACTACTGGATCTAGTTGAGTATCATCAGAATGAGATGTGGATGGCTCATGTTGAACATTTTGAGCCTCGTCGGATTCAGATGTTGGCTGAGATATTAGATCAATGATGAATATGGTTTGATCCGGTACCTGAGAAAAGCCGTCAGTGTCATACACTAGGCCTGTGTCACTCATGTGGAGTTCGTGCATGTTTGCCATCAACATAACTGCTGCATTAGCCTGCAAGTCCTCCATATCATCATCAGAATCTGCATTTGCCATGAAGCTCTGTTCCTTATTGGTAAGAGTTCCACCAGCTTCATCCTTAAGAGCCAGAGTAAAGCTTCTTTGTGATAAGCGTTGCCTCTTGTCCTTGGCTTTGGGCATGCATTAGCCAGATGACCCTTCTCATTATAGTTATAGCAACGAAGACCATTAATCCCATTCTGAGCATTACCCTGTTCAACCACTTGAGCTCTTTGTTGTTGTGGAGCACCCATGTTATTCCTTCCCATTGGATTAAATCCTTGACCACCGCCCATCTGACGAACATTACCTCGATTCTGAACTTCAACACGTCCATTGTTAACAACAACCTGATTCCTTGTGTTTGATGAGGTACGAATGCGATTGTTGGATTTGTTTTGAGTATCGGCTGAAGGCTCTAGCGATCATGACAAATCCTTGCTGCAATGCATCGAAAGCTTTTGTATCCTCATTAGATTTACTGTAAAGTGCTTGATCATTGTTTTTGTTGTATGGAACCAATTGAGTTTCTTGAGATTGGTGTTGTGACTGATCATAAGGTGTTATCGTAGCAGATGGTTGAGCAGCGGGTTGTGGAGGATTTGTGAATACAGTTTGTAATGTCAGGAATTGAGGATAACAAGCTTGAGCCCACAAAGCTAGTTGTTGATTATCCGGAAGTGAAGGTGTGACGGGGAGTCCACTGATAACCCTTTCTTTGTCAACTTCTTTTTGGTGGGGCTTCAAATAGTCGTACAACAATCCGTATGTAGCATGATGAAGATTCTTTGCTTGACGGATGAAAATGACATACTTTTCATAATTAGGACCAAGGCTACTTAGGAACTTAGTGTTGACTGCAGTTCTTGGCATAATGATGTTATGTTTTTCCAATTCATTGATGATGTTTGAGAATCGATGATGATAAGACTCTAATGTCTCTCCTGGTTCAATCATGAAGTGTTCATAAGCCAAGTAGATTTTGGATTCCATGTCCTCTTGATTGAGTTCAGTGCCTTCCATGAGAAGATAAATATGTTCCCACATTGCTTTAGCAGTCTTTTGAGCATCAACACTTCGAAGGATCGGATTGGGTAATCCCAAAAGGATGTATTGGATTGCTAGCTCATCGGCTTCAAAATGTAGAAGTTCATCAGCAGTGAGGTCAGTAAGACTTGCAATGTTGGTGACATCACCTCTTGGTGGATTAGCATTTGGATCTCCGGGTGTCACGACAGTAGGCATCTGAAACGGACCTTCCAGGATGACCTTCTTTAAGAACTTTCCATGTGGCTTCTTTAGATCACAAAACCTAAAGAACCTAATCACCCATTGATCATAGTTTCAATGAGTGAGCATTGGAGGTCTATCAAGTGATCCAGCCTCATGAATGGATTGTTGGCTACTTAAAGCTTCACACATCTTTGCAAACCAAGACGGTTCCTTCATAGTATTCCTGGACGGATACTGATTGTGAATGTTTGTGTAAGGTTGTACTTGAAGACTAGGTGGTGATTGAATCATTTGTGGTTGAATTGCTCCTTGAGGGAATTGATGTTGTAGTTGATAGAGTTGTTGTTGTTGATTGATTTGTTGTTGTACTTGTTGAGGATACACATGAGGGAAGTAGTTAGAGTATGGTGGTTGAGACATCTTGAAACTTGTGTTGTAAAATGGATCTTTGTAGTCGAATGAAACTTTGTAGATGAAGTATCCTTATGCGTAGAAATCAAGCTTAGGCAAAGAAAACCTTGGGCGTAAAAAACACCAACTTACGTGTAAGAGGTGAACTTACGCGTAGGATTAGCTTACGCGTAGGGTTAAGGAACCTTAGCTTATGCGTAAAACAATAGCTTAGTAATAGAATGCTTATGCGTAAGATTTGCTTATGCGTAAGACAAGGCTTAGGCGTAAGTAAATGCTTATGCGTAAAGGATTCTACGCGTAAGGTATTGCTTAGGCGTAAAACTAGGGTTTTGCCCAAAAATCCTTTACACTTATTCCAGTGTAAAAGATATCCAAAGTCGAAGTGTTTTCAGGCTTATCCAAGCAAGAAAACACTGAGTAAACCAAGAAAACTGAAGATCAAACCAAGGATAACTTACGCGTAAGATTAGGGTTTGCTTACGCATAGGAAATGCCAACTTTTACCAAAACTTTGATTTCTGCCCAAAAACGTTTCTAAACCAGATTTTTGAGATGAAAAGGCTTCAATATCACCAAAATGTCACAAAAGTGTAAAACTTGATGATCAAAAACTATTTCAACCCTTACGCGTAAAACAAGCTACATGTATCAAATCAAGCTTAAAACCAAAGAAATACACGTAAAGTTTGAAACTTTTTGCCAAAAACTTAAACTTTAACACCTAATAACCTTGAAAGGACAAGAATCTTGGATTGTAAAGTGTAAAAAATGAAAGCTTTTTGCGTATAAAGGTTTAAGACCGAGAACCTTAGGCGTAACACACAAAACTTCAAAAAACAAAACCTTTCACCCAACTATTTGGCGAATGATACCACTGTTAGGTTCCCATTTATGTAACACAAGTATCAATATGAAGAAATGAGATAGAAAGTGATCGGATGAACACTACACACACACACGTATAAGACTATGTGAAAAGATTAAGCATAAGTGTATTATGAAAGTGAACAACCAACCTTCAAATGAAGGTTTACACGAGGTATTTATAGGAAGGAACTAGGGCAACATGCAAGTTCCCTTCCTTTCCTTATTAGGATTGGGCCAAGGCTTATGGGCCTTCTACATAAGCCTTAGCATAATAAAAAACATAAAGGCCTAATTAAGCTAACTATTACATATTAATTACTAACACTTGTAATCTAGTTTAGGAGTGATTCCAACATTTTCCTTGCTCGGTTTTCCTTGTAAGGGAGGTGGTGGGGGTAAGTTTAGGTGGTGCTCAGTGGCCAATATTTCTGTAGGCTGCTTGGATAGCCCGGAGAGCATGACCCTGTGATTGTCGGGCTTGTTGAGATCATTGCGCCGGAACTCGTTTCGGGGGCGAGCGTCCACTTTTGGAGCAACGTACGGGGAAAAAACCTCCATATGCCTGGAATCATTTCTTTCCCAAGGCCTCCGATCATTCCTTCTTCTGTCCCCAAATCCCCCTCTAGAGTTCTGATCTCTTGCTGCCGGAAGGTTTCCCCTCCGGGAAAACTCGCATGCTTCTCCCTTTGGTAATTATGTGTTCTTATAAGCCTCTTCTGCTTGGATGTAATCATCTACCCTAGTCATCATTTCTTTAACAGACTTTGGGACTTGATCAGAAAATTTCTTAGCCAAATCGGGGCACCGATGAGCACTCATGAATGCCGATATCTTCATGAGTTCTGGAACTCCCGGTATCCTGCTGGCCTCGTCGGTCCAACGTTCTTTGAAGTCCGGTAGGCCCTCGTTCGCCCTCCTTACAATCCAGGTGATTTCTGTGGGATCTTTCATGTTTTTCTGCCGAAGGGCAAACCTTGTAGTAAATTGTTCTCTCAGGTCGTCCCAACTATCAATGCTCCCGGGTTCTAAGTTACTGAACCACCCCTGCGCAGCTCCGTCCATAGTCTGCTGGAACATTCTGCACCATACCGGCATTGGTCATTCCCCTTGGTTCACTGTCCCTACAAAACAGTTGATGTGATCATCCGGATCAGCTGACCCATCATACAACTTCAGGTTAGTGGGCATGGTATACTTGGGGCCGGAGAATTCCACTATCCTTCTCGTGAAGGGTGACCTAGCCACTTCCTTGTGGGGTTTACTAAGATCATCCTTGGGGTCTAGCTCAGCATCCTTTTCCCGTTCATCGTCGTCATCTCCGAACGTCAGCCGGATAGGTTTAATGGCACTGGCCCCTGTAGCGTTGTACTTCTTAATAAGAGCCTCTAATGACGCCACCTGGGCTTGTATTTGTTCCTGTATTCCGGGGTTTTGGTTATTCGTGACCCCACTTCCGCCTATTGGCCCCGGCGGAGGAAGGGGTCCGGGTGGAGGTGTTTGTTCCGGACCTGTCATTCAATTCTCCGGTAGAATGAATTGGGGTCCCACGGATGGCGCCAATTTGTTGAAGCAAATTCCTGCTGTCCGGCAAGTTCCAGCTCTCCGGAAGAAAGGATTGAATTCTTCCTGCACAATGCACAGACACGCGTTAGCCTCGCCCCGGGTGTTGTCCCGGGACCAAGCTCCGGCGTGAGAATAAGTGGAGGGTAATTAATATGGTAATAAATGTGAGAGTAAGTGTAGGTGAAAACTTAATGCAAAATATTAAATGTGTTGTGGTATTTATACTACCCCAACCTTATACCTATATTACTGTTCGGCTACTGTTTAGCTACTGTTCCGCAGACCTATATTACCTGCCTGTAGGACTATAGCCACTCTATCTAGTAGGCCACGTGGTAAGAAATCCCATAAAATCCACTGACATGGTCGGTAGTTGTTATCCTTCGACCGGACGGCGGATCATCCCGTCCGGTTAGTGAGTCTGCCGGATGTCAGTCCGTCCGGACACATACGCCAACATCATATCACGTCCAAAGTAATCCCGAGTTAGGATTATTACCACGGTAACCTTTATGTGATAATACAATTAGAAAATGGTTGGAAAATCTAAGCTAATGAATAATGATTCATTTTATGTCTAAACCATGCTATTAACTTATAATTTTTTTTTTTTTTTTTTTTTTTTTGAACTTAGAAATATTATTAGAAAAACTAAGGAACATACAAATCACTCCTCGCAAGTGAGGTAATTTCATGAGGAAAAGAACTATCCCAATTAAATTCAAATTTGCCACGGTAAATTTAAAACATAAAAGGGGATATATGTGTTTATAATTTTATATAATTGAAATAATTTTATGTGAGGCAAAATAATACACATATGTAGTACATTTATTCACAACTACATTTTATTTAAAATATATCAAAACCAACACAAGTCTTAGTGATTTTCAATTATCGATACAAATATATCTATTTACTAAAAGCTACACAGCAAACAAATGGTAGTTCCTCGCTACACCTTGCTCGTCCTTTTTTCTCGACACAAATCTTCCAAACCAAAAGCTACACATGGGTACTAGAAGACAAGCAAGCTAGCTTTTCCTCGCTACATCTTGCTCGTCCCTCTTTCTTGACACAAATGAATTCTTCCAAACCAAAAGCTACACATGGGTGCTAGAAGACGACCAAGCTAGCGAGCAAGCTAGCTTTTGCTCGCCCATCTTTCTCGCTGATTTCAAAAGAAATGGGTGCTAGACAACGACAATTCCATGGTTTCTTTTGTTTACTTTTTTTTCCCCATAAGGAGGCATTGAAAATAGGTGCTAGAAGACATGGGTGCTAGAAGACAACCAATCTACATATGGATGCTATAAGACAACCAAGCTAGCTTTTGCTCGCACCTCTTTCTCGCTGATTTCAAAAGAAATGGGTGCTAGACAACGAGAGTTCCATGGTTGCTTTTGTTTACTTTTTTTTCCCATCAGGAGGCATTGAAAATGGGTGTTAGAAGACATGGGTGCTAGAAGATAACCAAGCTAGCGAGCAAGCTAGCTTTTGCTCGCCCCTTTTTCGGGCCGATTTAAAAAATAAGAATATGATGTGGGTGCTAGACGACAACGAAGATAGCGAGCAGACCCATTTTTTCGCTTCGTCATTTTTGATAACACTAGTTTCTATTGTCCATTTTCGTAAAATGGCTTCCTATAGGTTCATTTAAAAAATTCACACTTTTATTTAGGAGGAGATTGGCATCTTGGTATATTAATACAGTTTAGTATGCAAATGATCTTAAATCTTTATTTATATGAAAATTACATAATTCTTACTCTTCATTTTTCAATGGGCCAAGTTATGCATACCCTCGTCCCTCCCAAAAAAGATTCTAAAACCACTTAATTTTTTTATTCATTCAAAAAATAATTAAATTTATTTTTATTATAAAACTAAAAAATAAAAATATAAAATATAAAACTTGAAAATACAAAAATATTAAAAAACATAAAATACGAAAATAAAAAACGATAAAAGGTTATCTTTACCTATTAGCAAAGAGTAAATGTGAGCCAACAATCGACCAATACATCACCCTTGTTCATTTTATACTTCAATGTCGCCAAACAACTACTCGAAATATTACATAAAAGAGACATAAATACAATATTTAATAAAATGTACTCAGTTATCAGCTTAATCGGTATTGACTTTTGTTGTAAATCCCCATACCCCAAAAAGCATTGACTTGGGAGTGCAACCTATACACCAGGCTGTCATTCCACCACTATTGACGTCGAAAATTTAGGGCCCGTTTGGTTTGTTGCTAGGAATCACAATGGATATCGGATTTGGTATGGGGTAGAATGACAATGGTTATGAAAAAGTGTATCATTACGATTGTTCACGTTTGGTTGATAAAATATGGAATGAAAAAATGTATAGATATTTGAATTTTATAGTGGAAAAAAGAGGGACCCACGGGAATGGATTTCATAGAAACCAAAATAGTGTGTAATGAATCTATACCTATCATATACCCATTTCATTCTCGGGCCCACTAAACAAACACTATTAATCGGAATGAAATCCATAGATCCATTCCGATAGGTGCATACCAAACGCACCCTTAAAAGTGCCCGCCACTTAGTTCACTGATTTGCATACTTTTATTTTTTAACACATTTTAATGCGTGCATTAAATAGTTGTATTTTAAATATAATCTGTTTTAACTGATTATACATTAAAGTGTTTCAATAAGAATTAAAAATGTACAAATCACTTCTCTATTCTTAATGATCACGTCATTTTGCTTTTCACTTCAACGTTTCATCAACTGTCTTTTTCCTTTCACTCCTCATTGTTCAATCCCAATAACTCACAGTACTTCACATTTCAACACACTTTATTTATTTATTCAAATACTCACCTTTATAGAAATATAACCCACTAAATACTCCACACACACTTACAAACTAAATAAGAAAAGAATAAAAACATTCGGTGGCCCATAATTGCACGTTTACATATGTAGTGAATAATTCACCGTTTGTTCCTCTTGGTTTCCATCGTGCCGCGTGAACACCACCCCACGAGCAGCCTTGTCGCTTAAGGTGAAGCCTTGCTACTCTTTCTGGAAGTAGCCTTACAAATATTCAAGTTGGCTTTTGATATTGGTACCTTTTAAAATACAGGTAGTACCCACCCTTATTTTTTTTTATTTTTTTTTTAGTATAATATTGTTTTTTGATTGTAAAATCGTGAAAAGAATATGTAAAATTTGAAAATTCAAATGTAGTAAAACATAAAAATACTGAGCAAAAAATCATTAAAAATTGTCTTATCCTATTAATAAAGTAGGTAAAACTGGCAAAAAAATGCAGAACAGAAATTATAAAGTTTGACCAATCAAAAATAGTAAAAGGCAAAAGTTTTAGAACAAAAAAATTAAAAATAAACTGTCTTATCCTATCAATAAAGTGGGTGTTGGGGGGTATCAGATGTATTTTTTTGTGTAGGGGGTGAAACGCCCGGACTCGTAATACATATATATATATATATATATATATATATATATATATATATATATATATATATATATATATATATATATATATATATATATTATATATATATATATATATATATATATATATATATATATATATATATATATATATATATATATATTGAGAAGTAAATTAAAATAAGAAGTGGTGAGAAGTGACTAAAACCACGAATTTGAGATGTAGCGACTTGCATTAGATGCATTTCTATTTATATAGATGCAACATCTTGAGTTTCGAAAGTTAATTTGATGTATAGATGGTGCAAATTCATTTTCATGATTTCGGCACGTGCAGAAGAACCAAAAACAAGAGAAATCATAGAATGCATCTAATATACATATATGCATCTGATTAAAAGCACGAAAACACACTATGGTGCGTTATAATGCATCTAAGAGTATAGGGATGCATCTAATTTATACGGTTATAGTTCTTCTTATTCCTTCTTATTTTAAGTAATCTTTTTATTTGATCCTAACTATATAACTATATATATATATATATATATATATATATATATATATATATATATATATATATATATACATATATATATATATATGTATATATATATGTATATATATATATGTATATATATATATATATATATATGTATATATATATATGTATATATATATATATGTATATATATATATATATATGTATATATATATATATATGTATATATATATATGTATATATATATATATGTATATATATATATATATATATATATATGTATATATATATATATATGTATATATATATATATATACACACACACATACATATATATATATATATATATAAGACATGACCCCAAGTATATTTATATTGAAAGTAGAGTCAAAGAATTTTCGGAGATTGGTGGCACGACCTCCAACGAGCCACGAATTATTTATAACAAATTCGGAAGTTGACCAGACTCTTGAAATTATCACAGTCGCGGCTGAAGGCCTTAGAAGGCCCCTAAGGTTGTTGTCAGTCGCGGCTAAGGCCTACAGGCGTGCACCACTCTTTTTTACACTTGTCTTTTGACCAATTTATCGACATATGAGTTATACTACTTCAACTATACATACTTATACCGTGGAATACATTTATGAACATGAAAAGGAAGCGTGAAACTAGTGCTATGGGGTTACCCAAACGCCCCATAACCTACCCATTACTAACATAACTTGTTCATAAAGTACTGAGATAACTTGAAACCGAACATGAACATGTTTTGACACTAACATAAAAATCTGAAAACATGTGGGGCGTTACAAGTAATATCAAAGTGCTAATAAAAGTCGCTCGTCACCTAACCCGAGCGTAATTTTTTTTCTTTCAAAATGCACTTCTAGCTATAATCTACAAGCCCCTACGTCTATCTTCATTTACCTAAGTAAAACATGAACTAAGAATGGTATGTCGTTGCGACTTAGTGAGTATACAGAACAATTATGTAATAATACTTGCAATTCTAACATGAACATAATAGTCTACAACATGTTATAAAAGGTATGAATTTTAGTCGTTTTGCTACTTGAACATAGCATAAATATGATATTGGTTCTGATTTTCATAATCATTACATAAAATATGGTCACGTGCTTCTTGGCTAGATGGATGCTTATTCGTCCTGCTATGATTGAGAACTTCCTTAACCCACAAGTACTTTTCTTGAGGTTCTAACTTGTCATTTTGCCAACAAATTCGAGACATCCATAAAGGATGCTTGATCATATATACTTGACATGCTAATTCTAAATATAAATCATCCACATCGGACGTAAATAGTGTGGGATCAACAGCGCCTTTGTAGAATCCATTAGCCAAAAGAAACTTTGACAGAGTATCGTACCATGCCCTTGGAGCCTGCTTCAAGCCATATAGAGCCTTTTTTAGACGGTAGACATAGTTAGGATGCTCGGGATACACATAACCTTTCGGTTGACTGACGTATACCACTTCTTTGAGATCACCATTAAGAAATGCAGTCTTTACATCCATTTGGTAGACTACCATATTCTTGCTGGCAAAATTAGCAAGGAATATTCTGATAGCCTCAATTCGTGCAACCGGAGCAAATGATTCCTCAAAGTCAATACCCTCCTCTTGTCGATACCCTTTAGCAACAAGTCTCGCCTTATTCTTCAGAACGTTACCATGCTCATTAAGTTTCACCTTGAAGATCCACTTGAGAGCGATAATCATAGCACAATCTGGAGATGGTACTAATCCCCATACATCAAAACGATTGAAATCATGAATTTCATCTTGCATAGCACTAAACCAGGTGTCCTCAGACATTGATTTTTTGACATTTTTTGGTTCGATCTTTGATAGTACAGAGTTGAAAAAGCATCATAAGGCATCATTGGCAAGTTTCTTTCTAGTAGATACCGGATGAGAAGGATTCCCAATGATGTTATCCAATGGATGATCATGTGTCCATTTTCTGAGATGTTCATGTGGTTGTTGATAAGGTACTGAAGTAGCAGAGTTAGGATCCCCTAGAGAAGATGCTTCAGGAGTGGGTTCAGGGGCAAATATATTCTCAAATGGAGCATAACCAACGAAGAATCCAATATCAGCCATAGCTTTCAAATTCCCCAGATCTTGACCGTCATTGGTTGGATAACATCCGATCAGGTGCATAACCAACGAAGAATCCAACATCAGCCTTAGCTTTCAAATTCCCCAGATCTTGACAGTCATTGGTTGGATAGCATAAAGCCCCAAACACACGAAGAAACGAGAGATCCGGTTTTCTATTGTGCACTAATTCATATGGAATTTTTCCATGAAGAGTATGTATTAGGGATCGGTTTTAAGTATAACAAGTAGTGGCAATGAATTCCACCCAGAGAAACATTGGAGCCTTTGAGAATATTAGCATAGTCCAACAGCTTCCACAAGAGTACGATTACGCCTTTCAACTATACCGTTCTGCTGAGGAGTGCGTGGAACACTTTTCTGATGAGCAATTCCAATGCTTTCATAAAACCGAATGAGATGTTTGTTCACAAATTCAGTTCCATTGTCTATTCGGATGATTCTAACAGTTTTGTTAAGCCTAACCTGCAATTGTTTGATAAGCTTAATGATAACCTCGGGATTTTCATCCTTAGTTCTCAAAAACTTTACCTAAGTGAACCGAGAATAATCGTCAACAACAACTAGCACATACTTCTTCCCTGATAAGGATTTAAAACGTACACTTTTAGAGGGTCATTTAAGCCCTATTTTGACACATTTTATATCCATTACTGCTTAATTTAGTTCCTTTTCACTTTTTAGGTCTTTTGGAAGCAAAATGCTGGAATGAAGCATATTTAGACGAAAAGGAGCAAATACATGAAGAAAATGACAAAGTCAAGATCGAAGCCACTCAAGACTGATCAGTAGAACCTGACGGCGTCCCATTCAAAGGGTAACGCCGTCCCTCTTTGAAGATTTGATCAAAACATGCACGCGACGGCTCAGTGAAATTCCTGGTTGTAAGGCCTGACGGCGTCACACTTTAAATATGGAGGGCGTCACTCATAGTTTTCACTTCAGACAGCCCAGATCTAGAACCAAGACGACGTCTCAACTAAAGACTGACGGCGTCACAACTCTCAAGTGACGTCGTCCCATCGATGACTTGGCCCAGACGAAACCCTAATGACGGCGACCTGACGGCGTCGCATGCAAAAGGCGACGCCGTCGCGATTGTAAATCCATATATAGAATTCGATTTTTTTGTATTTTAAGAGGTAGAATTTTGGAGAGCAAACCCTAACTCAAATGTAGTCCGACTTGGACAGTATTCTAGGGTCCCATACCCTATTTTACACATCAAGATAAGTTTGTCAATCCAATTTATTATTATGTCTACCCCATGTTCGATTGATTGTGTGTATGCTTGCTTGTCTATCATGTCTAGTTAAATTACTTATGTGTTTGCTTAGATCTATGAAACATAGTTATTGATTGTTGATAGGTTGTTTCTTGTCTTAATTGAAATTGGCTTAGAAGTGCATCTAGGCTATCGTTGTATTTAATGCTTGAGTATGCTTAATGATGATATGGTGCACGGATGAAATAGCTTAGGTTTGTCGATTCCGTGAATCATATACGAGAGATAACCTCATAGAACTATGGAATACACACAACCTACGACCTTTAGGAATACAACGCGTTAAGATAAAGGATGTGACAACTCAACCAACCAATAAAAAATAACTAGGGAGTAATAGTATCTAAGTGAACACATCTTTAATCATCATACGAGCACACCTCAATTAAACATAGCTATCCTTAGTAATTAGATAATTAGTAGAAGTAGAATAACCGGTAGAAGTACCACCCCCCCCAACCAATTGCCCCGAGATATTTCCCTAGCTTTCTAAAAAACCATAAAAAAGATTAAAAAAAAATCATCTTTAACCTCACGTTCTCGTCATATATTTCTTACTAGCATTCCTATTCCCCTAGAGAACGATATCAATCCCAGAGGCTTACCACATACTACACTACAACGATTAGGTTCACTGCCTAGGAGGTTGAAAAACTTGCTCGTATAAAAGAAGGTTTTCTCGACCCCGAACGTGCCTTTCTTAGCACATCAAGTTTTTGGCGCCGCTGCCGGGGAATAGAATAACTAGTTAGACTTCTATCTCGTTTAGGTTACCTTTGATTGATTCCTATCAAGTAAGATTTTCTCTCTTTTCATTAGCTTCCTTTTAGTTTATCCCCTTCTTTGTGTTTTTGGTCGTAATCTTGTCACTTATCACCATAGGTGACAATCCACCACCAAATGACAATCCTCCACCAAATCAACCACTTCCACTCAACCCACCACTACTTGACCCGCCAAGAGGCCGTACTCTTGGTGAATACTCTAGACCGATCCATCAAGGCTATAGGAACACCATTGAGCTCCCTATTCAAGCTCAAACTACGGACCTGCTATCCGACACCATCCGGTTGGTGCAAAACAGATGTGCATTCAATGGACTTCGTTCCGAAGATCCTAATCAGCATCTCAAGGACTTCCTAAAAATCGTTGACTCTATCGACCTTGATGCTACCACCTGGGAGACCACGCGCTTGCGTCTCTTCCAATTCTCTCTACGAGACCAAGCTAGTAATTGGCTTGAGCGACTTCCCGCCGGATCCATCTCAAGTTGGGATGATCTCACCACTCGTTTCCTCGCCCATTTTTTCCACCGGGGAGAAATACCAAACTAAGTAATGACATCTTGATGTTCCAACAACGTCAAGGCGAAACTCTCTACAAGGCGTGGACTCGATTCAAGGACTTGCTCCATAAAGTCCCTCAGCACGGCATCGATATTTGGCTTCAAGTCCAAATTTTTTACGATCATGTCAATTTCTCAGCTAGGCAAACCATCGACCAAGCGGCCGGTGGCAAACTTAGTGAACTTACCACGGAAGAATCGTGGGGTACAATAGAGGACCTTGCCCTCTATGACAACGAATGTTGGAATGACACCCGTGAGTTGCCCAAAACTGTCAAGGCAATCTCCTTGCCTCCCATTGACTCACAACCTTCCAATCGTAGGATGCTCGAACTTGAAGATCAAGTCAAATTCCTAATGAGCTCATACGAAACTCCTAAGCCATCACACCAAGTGAACAAGGTCTCTTCCTTGTGTGAGTTATGTAGTGGTCCCCATGACACTCGTAATTGCACGAGACTCTCTGAACAAGCTTCCGTGGACTACGCATCCTCGCGTACCAATGGAATGGGAGGAAGATTCCCCACAACACCCGGACCTAGGACTTTTAATGAAGCCCGAGAAGCATGGAGGGGCAAGCCCGACTATAATTGGGGTCAAACCAAAGAATTCACCTCTAACGACTCCTCATGGCCCCAAAAACACAACCAAAGCTCTCATGGCCCTAGTCAACAAGACCTAGAAGGGATGATGCAACACCTAGTTACATCCCAAGAAGCCCAAATAGCCAAGCTTTCGGACCGCTTTAACCAACAACAAGCCGAGATGGATAGGAAGATAGATAACCTTTTGAAAGCCATAACCAACATTGATAGGAAGACCACCGAAAAGGTTAATGCCATCTCGACTCACTCTCTCAAAGCTTCCGGTGTTAAGATTGCGGACCCGAACAAGTACTTCGAAACTAGGGACCCGTCTTCATCAAAGCATGTTCACTTCGTCAATGCCATAACTCTAGTGAAACCAAATAGGAATAGTGACGAAGCGAACCATGAGACTGTACTTGAGGTTAGTGAGACTTCTAAGGATGAATCAACCAGTGAAATAGACGAAGTAGGTGATGAATACTTCAATAAGTTTCCTACGAAAGAGGAACTTTCATGCCACCCACACCTAGTGCGTGACCTTCGTCACATGTATATTAGGAGATGCCCATGAATCACCTTTGGAAATCCTAGAAATCTCAACATACCATGTTGCATAGGAAATCTTTTCGTGGCAAAGGCCTACATTGATCGCAAGTCCTCAATAAAAATCATGACTAGCACATACTATAATTGGGTGATGAAAAAACCTATCCCAAAGATCCTAGAGTTAGATGTAATTTCCTTGGTAAAGTTAAGGGATTTCCCGTCTATGTAGGTAGCTTCACGTACCTTACGGAATTTTTGATTATGTAGGATATTAGTACGGCTATAGATCCTAGCTTGTCCCATGTAGTGTTAGGAAAGCCATTCGTAGAAAGCACCGGGATGACTTATGATCCGTTGTTAGGGATAGTTAGATTCAAGGATGAGACCGATGATGTTGCTTACCAAATGCCATTTAAGATTGAGAAATTTTCATCACTATCCAATGATAAAAAGGAACTTAAGCTATCGGTCTACTATAGGAATGAGGAGGATAAGAAGAGAGGAGTAGACTATGTGATGAATAAGATATTTGGGTTCTATAAAGAATTTTTGAAACTAGGACCGGAATATAGAACCAATTGGGGGCAAGATGAATTCTTAGAAAGGTGCACGATAAGACATAACTATGAGATCGTCATGAGGAAGAAGATGACGGTAAGGAAGTCACGTAGGAGCACGACTTCGAGTCTAGCTACAAGACTCATAAATAAAGAAAAGCGCTTCGTGGGAGGCAACCCATGCTTAATTGTTTTCTTGTTTTGTTTTTCAATTCTTGTGTGTCTTATATCTTTTTCATTGTTGTCCATTCTCATGTTAGACTTTGTGAAAATGCTTTATTTTGTTTTTAACATCGTCTTAATTACATATAAAGGTATTTTACAAAAAGATAAGTGTAGGGAAGATCACATACCTTTCTAAGAACATGAACATGAGAATTACAACTATTGAAATTGATATATTTGTGTGTTTGTTAGATTCAAATGCTTGTATCGAGTCATAATGGATGTTTTGCAGGAATTTATCCAGGTTTTAATGATCTAATTTTCCAGAATTTTTTTAGAAAAACGCAGCAGACCACTTTCTGTCAGGACAACCTAACAGCGTCAGGATTAAAGCCTGACAACGTCAGGCTATGTAGAAACAGATTACTCAGTTTTTTGTTTTCTGTGCAACTTATAAATTTTTGGAAATTCTCAGGTCTTAATTTTCCAGAAAAACTGCAAACATCCATTCTACAAGCATTATATCTTACTTGCTTTCTAGTGTAGTTGTGTGTCATATATAGTTTTACCGGCGATTTTACGCGAAGGTTTCGTTTATTTTCTTATAAGTGTGCAGGTTATATTGGGCAAGAAGAAGAAACACATATTGGATGAAGCTCATTACTCATGCATTCTTCTTGGAAAAGAATTTAATCGCAACTTCACACATATCCTACCGAGCTAATCAGGGGAGTATTAGTTTCTTTTCCTTACTTACCCATGCTTTCAGGAAACATTGGGGACAATGTTTAGTTTAAGTGTAGGGAGGGAGAATAAAACGGGAACTTAGAAACTATTCACTTGATCATTTGTCTTGTCCTTGGTAATATGTGTAATAAACTATGAGAAATATTCGTTAGGGCAATTTTAGCACCAAATTTAAAATTTTTATGACATTTACAAGCTAAACTTTAGTCTTAATAAAGCGTCTCATGGATAGGAATTATATGACTAGCACAAAAACCGTTTACCACTCAAATTCCACCTCAAAAATGTGAGGTTCGCCCCTAGATCTTTAGGAATAAAAGCATTCATCTTTAATGCTTAGAGAGTGTACCGGTAGTATAATAGATTCTAGAACTTGTTTTGTGATGCATTCTGAGATCGCTAGTGAGACTACACTTTTGTAGTTAGGAGTAACTAAATGATAAGATGCATTAGGATAACCCTTGTTTGAAACCTGTATTATAATTACATCTTCCACATCGGTTGTGTAATTACCCCACACCCTTGCGATGTACTCATCTTTAGTACACGATACCCCTAGTTAACCCCTCAGAGCATATCCTTTTCGTGGTTCTGGTGATGTTTCGGTTTTCCAGAATATCAATGAATAACATTGTTTACAATCCACCCCCAAATATACACCCGAATCTCCTTAGCCTACCTTGTATGCACTCATCTTTAGTGCATTATTGTTATCATTACTAAACTCTTAGTTCAAATATTTAGTTACTTGCATGGTTTCTAAGTCGATTCATATCTTTTGTACACAGTTTTGGGACGATTGGGACTCATGGGTAAAAGTAATATTTTATGGAATAACGGGAAAGACCGATAAATTCAAATTCCCTTTGTCTACGTAATTAAATAATCCAAGTGTTTTGATCTTTTCAAATCGGGTCAATTAGTGTAGTTAAATAGAAACTCAAGTGTAGGGATGCTCCTATAAATCCCTTATATTTTGATGATATTGTAGAGGATGGTAGAGTAAAAATGTATGGAAAAAAATCAAAAAAAGAGAGTGTCTAAAAAAAAGATGAAAAATGAAGAAAAACATATGGGCTATCATCCTACATCTATCTTTATGTTTATGTTTTTAAATTTCTGTTTGTTTTGTTTCAAGTTATCTAGTGTTAGTGAGTCGAGTCTTGTCTTAACAAAGCCACACTTTAGATGCTTGTAACATAAGATTTTTAACTTGCCACCACTAAATATCCTCTATCCAACAAAACCCTTTGTTTCGCTACCCTAAGCCTAATGTTACAACCCTTGTAAAGACCTCTTACATAGTTGTTCCTAGGTGCTTACGCCAAAGCGGTGGAGGTTTGATCTATTCTCAAGCTTATGGTAATCTATGTAATATGACAGGTAATGAGTGTTTATCTTCCATTTCCATTCATATTATATTTCATATAAACCCGAGAGATGAGAGAATCTAAACACAACTTGTGAGGTGCTAGCATATAATTTTCGTGCTTGTTATGACTATTGTGCGCTTTTACTTATTATAGACTATTTTAAACCAATGCTTCATGCCCCCTAACTTATAAATTGATTGGTCAAAAACACATTTTCTTGAGAACAAGCAAATACCAAGTGTATGGATATTTGATAAGGATTTAAAACGTACGCTTTTATGGGGTCATTTAAGCCCTATTTCGACACATTTTATATCCGTTACTGCTTAATTTCGTTTCTTTTCACTTTTTTGGTCTTTGTAAGCAAAATGCTGGAATGAAGCATATTTGGACGAAAAGGAGCAAGTACATGAAGAAAATGGAAAAGTAAAGATCGAAGCCACTCAAGACTGATCAGCAGAACCTGACGGCGTCCCATCCAAAGGGCGACGCCGTCCTTCTATGAAGATTTGACCAAAACATGCACGCGACGGCTCAGTGAAATTCCTGGTTGTAAGGCCTGACGGAGTCACGCTTTAAATATGGAGGGCATCACTCATTGTTTTCACTTCAGACGGCCCAGATCTAGAACTAAGACGAAGTCTCAACTAAAGACTGACGGCGTCACAACTCTCAAGTGACGCCGTCCCATCGATGACTTGGCCCAGACGAAACCCTAATGACAGCGTCACATGCAAAAGGCGACGCCGTCGCGATTGTAAATCTATATTTAGAATTTGATTTTTTTGTATTTTAAGAGGTAGAATTTTGGAGAGCAAACCCTAACTCAGTTGTAGTCCGACTTGGACAGTATTCTAGGGTCCCATACCCTATTTTACACATCAAGATAAGTTTGTCAATCCAACTTATCATTATGTCTACCCCATGTTCGATTGATTGTGTGTATGCTTGCTTGTCTATCATGTCTAGCTAAATTACTTGTGTGTTTGCTTAGATCTATGAAACCTAGTTATTTGATTGTTGTTAGGTTGTTTCTTGTCTTAATTGAAATTGGCTTAGAAGTGCATCTAGGCTATCGTTGTATTTAATTCTTGAGTATGCTTAATGATGATATGGTGCACGGGTGAAATAGCTTAGGTTTGTCGATTCCGTGAATCATATACGAGAGATAACCTCATAGAACTAGGGAATACGCACACCCTACGACCTTTAGGAATACAACGCGTTAAGATAAAGGACGTGGCAACTCAACCAACCAATAAAAGATAACTAGAGAGTAATAGTATCTAAGTGAACACATCTTTAATCATCATACGAGCACACTTCAATTAAACATAGCTATCCGTAGTAATTAGATAATTAGTAGAAGTAGAATAATCTGTAGAAGTACCACCCCCAACCAATTGCCTCGAGATTTTACCTTAGCTTTTTAAAAAACCATAAAAAAGATTAAAAAAAAGAATCATCTTCAACCTCACCTTCTCGTCATATATTTCTTACTAGCATTCCTATTCCTCTAGTGAACGATATCAATCCCCGAGGCTTACCCCATACTACACTACAACGATTAGGTTCACTGCCTAGGAGGTTGAAAAACTTGCTCGTAGAAAAGAATGTTTTCTCGACCTCGAACGTGCCTTTCTGCGCACATCATTCCCATTGATACTTTGAACTCTCATGGGTCCGCATAGATCCATGTGAAGGGTATGAAGAACTTCCATAATGGTATTGGCAGGTTTGGGTTTATCGGCATACTTTTTGCTTTTACCTAATTGACAAGCAGAACAAAGATGATATTTTTCATATTATAACCGTGGCAAACCTCTCACAAGGTCCCTTCTAGTAAGATCATTGATGGTGCCGAAGTTCAAGTGATTGAGTTGACGGTGCCATAACCATGATTTGTTCTTAGATGCCTTAGACAACAAGCAAATAGGAGAACACTTCATCATATCTTCGATAGAGATGGTGTACAAGTTTGTGCCACGAGATCCCTGTAGAAGCTTAACACCATCTAATTCTCTAACGAAGCATGTGTGTTTTCTGAAGGCTACTTCGAGATCAGAATCACAAAATTGACCAACAGAGAACAGATTGTGCCCAAGTCCTTCTACATAATATACCCGGGAGATAACACTATCACCGAAAACATAATCTCCATAACCCATAATTGCCCCCAAATGATCATTCCCAAATATAACTGTCCTGATGAACTTAGACAAGAAGTTCTTGAGCCGTGAGTGATCCCCAGTCATATGTTTTGAGCAGCCTGAATCCAAATACCAAAGGACGACTTGTACGACCTACATTTGAAAACAGACAAGAGTGGATAACTGGAAACATTGGATCCCCATGAGAATATGGGTTCCGATTGGTTAGTACAAGCTATCTGTAGACCTACAACATTTCTAGGAGCCATGATATTATTAGTGGGAGCTGCACTAGTAGAGGCAGTAGACCTAGTCACTGTGTGCTGAGTTCCTAAAGGTATGATTTTACCAGTGGGTTCCATTTCTTATTAGGCACTGATCTAGACAATGAGGGACAAAGTTCACTAATTTTGAACTTACGGCCTGTGGGCTTCCATTGAAAACTCATACTAATAAACCTTTTCCCTGTAGGTTTCCAAGATTGCTTAACCTGTTTTGCATTATCCACTGGGGATTTAACAGAATGCCTCAAATAAGACATAACACATTCATCATGATTACCAGAAATTAAATATTCATTACATGTTTTGCAAGCAGTAGCAGAATTCGAATTAGTTACAGTACGCTTATAGCTAATACTAGAATCAACACGATTCATATTATTCAACTCAAACTTATTATTCCTATGGTGGTCTTCTACTCTCTTCTCTTGATCACTTTTAGCTCACGAGGTCCTATCTTGCTTTGTATTGCCTGAAGACTTTGACCCGCTAGCCTTAGTGTCATTGCTTACTCCTGTAGAAGGAACGACAGGAATATTATTTTGTTTCACTACTTTTTGTATTTCTGGCCTAGAAGTGCTGGGCTCTGAGACTCTAGGAGACACATCAAAGGTAACATGCTTGACTTTAGGCATAGAAGTGGGTGCAACTATTCTATCTCGCCTAGTACCAAATTTAGGACATGTGGTGTTGATACAAAAGTTGGACGTTCCTGATTTGGAGCTCCGGTTCTCGTACCAATTGAGATTTGCTGCTTGAGACCTGCGCACTAAGAGACAAGAAACACCGTTAGGCTTACCGTGGGATTGTCTCCCACGATTATCCTCCGGCGTGAGAGTGAGTAATCGGTTTAGGGTTTTAGGAGTTTTAGGGTTATGAGATCGTACCTTAAACGAGGGATATGATTCCCTTTATATACGCACGGAATCCTTGTTGGTTCCGTGTTCCCCAATCTTCGGCGTATCCCGCCTAAGTCGGCTGGGAATGATTATCTTCCTATTTTAGAAGATATCGGATATCTATTCCATAAGTAGATATGGGCTTGGGCTTTCGTGAGCCCAAGCACGTATTAATATTGGCCCAGTTCGTACCAGGCTTGAAAGTAGTGGACTGTGGTCGGGTTCATGACCCGACTCCAGACTATACGTCATCATGTCCCCCCAGTCTAGTATGCGCAGTGCGTAACTGCGGGTGCTAGACTAATGACCGTAATCATAAAATAAAAAACGTACGAAACGTACGAAAGAAACCATACACCTACCCGTAGGTGCAATGTATCGAGACATCCATGTGAATAGTCAATGCCTCGTTAATCGGGGGAAAGTTACTGCCCCGTTGTCACATCAAGCCATCTCGACCACACAATGAAGACTAGTGGAATCCACGTGTCGCCAATCGTGTGAAAGAGGAGAAGTATATAACTTGGCGATTCATTTTCACCGGATTCCTCACAGTAAAAAACGCCATCCACCATTTCTAAAGCAGTTTAAGAGCTGTAATCCCAAAAGTAACCAACCACAAAGGTAACCGCGCGTGCGATATAGCAAAAATTATATCACCATGGTTAAACAGTTGTCTGACTTCACCTCCGACCTTAATTTAATCGGTCTGATGGAATTTACCTCAGATTACTTTATACCCCGGGACGTGCATCCAGTGGTTCCGGATGCGCGAGCCACGATTGCGGATCCCCGAAGGGAAAGTGGGTGTATACACACGGTTATTCGAATTTGCGAATCAACGTGTGCCCCTGTCACGCTTTCTGTGCGATGTGTTAAACTATTATACGCTACACATATCGCAGCTGCATTGTATCGGCGCGGCTAAAATTACCAATTTTGAGGTGAATTGCCGTCTGTTGGGGATTAACCCCACCATCCACCTATTCCGCGCCTTTTATCACACTACATGGGCGCATGGGTGGGTTTCCTTTTCAAAACGCGCTGGTAGATTACAGTGCTATACAGATAAGTTAGATGCACTTAGGAATTGGAGGGAATACTTCTTCTGGGTAGATGATACATGTTTTCCCTGGAATTATGATTTTTATACCAGGGGAACGTTACAGAGGGATGAGTACCCATTGCCTGGGTCTTATAACATCGAGGATGCAGAACTGATAAATGCAAACCGCATCCCCATCAGTGCATATCCTGAGGGATTTTTGGTGCACATGGGAATCAGCCGTAATTATTATGGCCCTGAAGATGAGATCCCTATCTTCTTAGACGCCAATGGCCAGGGTGGGTACTTATTCCTCCGTACTTCAGTGTGTAAATATTGTAAGAACAATCTTCCGTACATGTCGCACACTATATAACCTGTTTGTATATATGTTTTCGTCTTGCGCAGAGATGGATCTGTTCACCGTCGTACAGCTAGCAAAGCCTGTTGCAGTAAGGACAGGAGTAAGACCATTGAGGGATGATGAGGAGCCTATTTTAGCTGCTACAGCAGGGCGCACTATGGAGCTGAATGCGGGGGAAACAGGGACCAGTTCCTCAGTTGCAGTGGAGGCAACGCCTCTGCAGAGCCGTCCCAACCCTGAAGTAACTTCGCTGGTAGCGCAGTCAGCGCCCGTAGCTGTGGCTCATCCTGAAGAGGAAGAAGAAGAAGAGGCTGCGCTTAGTCGCAAAAGGACCCGAAGAGATGATGGTGCGGGTCCTTCAAGGAAGAAACGTCCCGTGATTCAAACTGTGGAGTTGTCCTCCACTGATGAAGCGTCGTCGCATCCATCTGCTGATGACGCGGAGCCAAAGTAAGTAAAACCATACATGTATAACCTTCTGTTAGTTGGTGAATGTGCTAGTTGTGATTCTAACATTGCGCTGGTGATCATTCGCAGGATGGAGCAGGTCATAGAGTCACCTCCCAAGGCGAGTCCGATACAGTCAGCACATTCTGAGCCGCAGAGCCAGGATAATGAAAACCAAGCTGATGCAGATGTGCCCCTGGATCAATTAGTTGAAGAGTTGGTTCAAGTCTCCGCTCATCAGGCTTCGTTAATTGTGAAGCTGAAAGATCGAGTATCTGGTGGGGAGGACCAAAGTTCAAAGAAGGACCAAACAATAGCTCTGTTGGAGGCCTAGCTGGCAAGTACCCAAGCGCAACTGGATAGCGCCCGTGCAGAGGCTAGTGATCTCAGCGCATATGCGCAAAAACAGGCCGAGGACAAGATGGCACTAATGTGTCAAATAAGTCAGGATCGCGCTGAGGCTGCCAGGTACAAGTCTGTGTGCCGCTGGGCCCTTAAACATCTAGAGCAGGGCAAGGAAATTTTGTTTGCACAGTTGGGGGAGCTTGGGGCCACTGTGAGCTGGTCATTGGAGGTGCAGGAGGCTAAACTGCGCAAGATGAGCATCGAGTACGACGAGGAGTTGTATCCTCAGCTCATGTCCACCATAGCGGAGCGCAGGTGGCTCATAGGCCACGGTCTTCGCCTAGCTGCCCTTAGCACCCTGGAATCGCCAGAGGTGGTGAATGCCTTCGGAGAGGTTGTGCAGTGCGCTCTAGAGCGTGGTAAATCAGAGGCAGTTGAACAACTCCATGATGCAGAACTGTTGAAAGCACCTGTTGATAAGGTACCGGGTTATGATGCTGAATCATATGATCATTTGGTCGCTGCCATGCAGAGAATGAAAGACTTAGAGCTCCCAATGATTTCGGAGCTTGAGCGCGACCAAGATTATCCGATAAGTGTTATTATGGCAGGGTTGACATTGGCGCGTCATCGTGCTGGGGATGCCGACACACAGCCGGACTATTTTTTGAAACCCCATGAGTCGCAGCTTCAGGTACCTGTGTTTGCGCGACCTAGGGATAGTCAGAATCCCTTTGCTTTAGAAAAAGAGGTATCTTTGCAGGAGGTCTTGGAAGCGCATGCGACCCGCCTTGCTAAGAAAAAAGGTATTGCGGGTAAAGCTATTTTGTGTGGGGTTGGTGCAGCCCACTTGCCAAGGTCTGATGGAGTGCCAGTCAGTGTGGCCACCGTGTCGCATCAAGATGCAGATGTGTTGAAGAGTATCAGCGAAGTTAAAGATGCGACAAGTCATGTTGGCACTTCGTCACTTAGGCATTGTAATAGCTTGTAGAGGATATGTTTGATATCTTTTGTAATAACTCGTAGTTATAAATAAAGGTCTTTTTGTCGCTGTGGATATAACTAAAAAGTGTAATGTAAGCCTATCTGTTTGTCTTTGTGTGGAAGATGTATGTGTTGCCGAAGAAACAAACGTGTAAGCCACTGCAAATGTAGGAAATTCATAGTCGTGTATGAAAATTATAGTATACTTGGAAAATAATTCTAAGTTTTTAATCATAATCGTGTATGTTATGATTCACAGCGTACTGTAAATATCGTATTAAGGAAGCAAGTGTCTTGGCTCCAAAGTTGTTAAACATGCACGTGTGCATTGCTGCGCACCCGTCGTGGGGTGCGCACATATCTTATTCCAACGTCTTGAATACAAGGTGTTTAACAAGGATGCGTGATCCAGTATTGATGGGTTTGCAACCCTCTTACTCAACAAGTTAGTTAGTAGGTCAACTTATCCTTTTACCGTCGTGGGTTTATTTGTGGTGCATGCATGCCATCGTGGGCAAAAAATAAAAGATTGTTAAGGCATACAGTATATGGAGATAACAACTTAAAATGTGTCGCGGAGTTAGCTAGAAACCGCGACGTTTTTATTAATACTTGCAAGTTTATCAAGAAATAACAAAGAAAACAGTAAATATGAAAAATAAAAACTGAGTACATGAATGTTTATTGAGCACTGAGAGTGCGGAGCGTCTGCGCGCTGTGCCGTAGCTATTCTTATAGGTAGCACCTCTTGAGGTTGCTGATATTCCATGTGCGCGGTAGGTCACGACCATCCAAACCTCGTAGCCGGTACGCGCCTGTGCCCGTTGCTTCAGTAACCTCATAAGGTCCTTCCCATTTTGGTCCGAGCTTACCTGTATCTTCAGCGTGGCTTGCCTCATTGGCGCGGTAGACAAAGTCGCCTGGTCTGAATGAAACACTGCGTACCTTGGCATCATAGTATCCTTTCATTTTTGACTTCGACATTGCCTCCCGTATGGCCGCGCGTTCGCGTCTTTCTTCTAGCAGGTCCAAGTCGACACGTCTTTCGTCGTCGTTTGTAGTCACATTGATCTCCGCAGTGCGGATAGTTGGCATGCCGATCTCAGTTGGTATAACGGCTTCTGTCCCGTATACTAGAGAGAAGGGGGTATCCCCTGTGCTGGTTTTAACTGAGGTGCGGTGCGCCCATAGTACATGTGAAAGTTCTTCGACCCACCTTCCTTTGTGCCTGTCCAGGCGTGCTTTGATTCCTTCACCCAGGCTTCGATTTGCGCGCTCGACTAAGCCATTGGTTTGTGGGTGCGTAACCGACGCAAAGTGTTGGGTGATGTTTAACTTTTCGCACCAATCTTTGAAGGGGTTGTCGCAGAATTGTTTCCCGTTGTCCGAGATGATTTCACCAGGTAATCCGAAGCGGCATACAATGTTGTCCCAGACAAAGCGTTTTACCTGATTGCCGGTGATTGTCGCTACTGCTTTTGCCTCGATCCACTTGGTGAAGTAGTCTATAGCTACTATGAGAAACTTAAGACCACCCGCTGCGATTGGGAAAGGACCGGCAATATCAATGCCCCATTTATAGAATGGCCATGGCGCCGTGATTGGTGTTAGCTCGTGCTGTGGTTGGCGCGGAACGGGTCTATGAACTTGGCAATCATTACACTTCCGTATTAAGTCCCGCGCATCTCGATGCATGGTTGGCCAGTAGTATCCTGATCGCATGGCACGTGCTACAACAGATCGTGGTCCTGCGTGCATGCTGCATGAACCTTCATGAATTTCTCGCAGCACATAATTTGCTTGTAGAGGGCCAACGCAGCGGAGCCATGGTTGGAGGAAAGAACGTCGGTACAATATGTCGTCTCGCAACTCAAATCTCTGCGCTGTGCGCCGTATTCTGCGAGCTTCTGTCTGTTCTTGTGGTAATGTTCCCTTGCCTAAGAATTCCGTAATCGGTGTCATCCACGTAGGACCATCCTCTTCTATGACCGCGGAGACTTCCATCTCCGATATGGATTTACTTCTCAGTGTTTCCACCAGCACTTGCTTCGATAAATGTGCGAAGCTTGTCGAGGCGATTTTGCTCAGTGCATCTGCCTTGCGATTTTCTGCTCTAGGGACTTGCTTGATAGTAAATCTGTCAAAGCCTTTGATCAGTGCTTTAGTCTTCTCAAGATACTGAATCATGTTCTCTTCTTTGGCCACGTATTCGCCCAACACGTGGTTGGCTACTAGCCGGGAATCTACATTTGCTTCCAAGTTACGCACACTCATTCTAGCTGCGATGCGTAGTCCGGCGATTAGGGCTTCGTATTCTGCCTCGTTGTTTGTGGCTGTAAATTCAAAACGCAGTGCGTAAGTGAATTCCATTCCCTCTGGGTTTGTGAGAATAAGGCCAGCTCCTGAGCCGTCCACACATGAGGACCCGTCTGTGAACAAGATCCATGGGTCTTGTAGTTCTTTCTCGCTTGGTGTAGGTACCTCGTCAGTATCTGGCTTCTCGATGATGAAGTCTGCCAGAACTTGTCCTTTTATCGCGGTACGTGGTCTGTAAGAGATGTTATGTTCGCCTAGCAACACACTCCACTTCTGGAGTCGTCCTGACGCATCGGGTTTGGAGATGATCTGCTTTATGGCTTGATCTGTGATTACCGCTATCGGGTGCGCTTGGAAGTACCGGCGCAGTCGTTTGGCGGCAAATACTAATGCCAAGACCAACTTTTCCATGGCACTATAGTTCATCTCCGTCTTCTTGAGCGCTTTGCTGACAAAATAGATAGGAGTTTGCACTGAGTCCCTATCTGTGAGTAGCACTGCGCTGACTGCCCCATGAGTTGCTGATAAATACATGATCAGTTCTTCCCCTGGTCGGGGTGCTACGAGTGTAGGGAGCGTTGCTAGATGCTGTTTGAGTGTGGTGAAGGCTTCTTCCGCCTCCGTCGTCCACCGAAAGTCACCCTTTTTTATGCACTTCTTGAGTGTTTTGAAAAGAGGTAATGACTTTTCCGCTGATTTAGACAGGAACCTGTTGAGGCCAGCCAGTTTTCCATTGAGGGATTGGACTTCTTTCAGCGTGCGTGGTGAGGGAAGTTCTATTACTGCCTTTGTCTTTTCTGGACAAGGTTTTATGCCATCAGGTTCTATCAGGTATCCTAAGAACATGCCTTCGGTAGCGCCGAAGGTACATTTTTTAGGATTTAGCTTCATGTTGATCTCTCGTAGAGTCTTGAATGTTTCCTCTATGTCGCGTACAAGTTCATTTTCAGTATGGCTTTTTATGACCAGGTCATCCACATAGACTTCCAGGTTGCGGCCCACCTGTTTTTCAAAGGCATTGTCTACCAACCGCTGATAGGTGGCACCCGCATTCTTTAAGCCAAACGGCATTTTTGTGTAACAGTAAACGCCTTGGCTTGTGTGGAAAGCTGTCTTTTCCTCGTCTTCTTGAGCCATTTGTATCTGGTGATATCCCTTGTACGCGTCAAGAAAACACTTCAACGGGTATCCACACAAGGACTCTATTTTCCAATCTATCTCTGGTAATGGATAGCAGTCCTGCGGGCATGCTTTATTAAGGTCGGTGAAGTCTACACACATTCGCCAGCTACCATCACTTTTTTTGACCATTACTGGATTAGAAAGCCAGTCGTGGTAATAGACTTCACGCATAATTCCCGCATTTACCAATTTCTGTACCTCTGCCAGAATTGCCTGCGCCCTCTCTGGAGCTTGGCCACGCTTCTTCTGGCGTATCGGTGAGTATCCTTGTCGGATTCTAAGTTTATGCTCTGTGATCGAGCGTGGTACTCCAGTCATGTGTTTTGGCTCCCACGCGAAAATATCCACATTCTTTTGTAGGAGCGCGCACACAGCTGCTTTGCCGTTATCCGACAATGACCCTCCAATGGTTATTTCCTGGTCTGGGTATTCTGGGTGAATTGCGACCTTCAAGTTTGGGACTTTGTCCGCGCACTGCTTCGGTGTTGGTTCCATTTCGCATGTAACGGTGTTACATTCTCTGTTTGGTACCGTGGCATTGTAAAGAGTGACAATGCCCCCTTCTACTGGGAATTTAAGCATCCCGTGCGCTGTTGATGGCACCGCGCGCATGGCTGATATCCCGGGTCTCCCAATAATGCCATTGTATGACGAGGGGGATTTGATCACCATGAACTCCATCCAGGTTGTCGTAGAGTGCTCTGCGTTGCCAACGCTGACCAGTAATCGCAGTTGCCCCATGGGCCATATCTTTTCACCTGTGAAACCGGTGAGTGCTGTGTTGACCGGATTTAATTGACTACGTATTTCAGGTCGTAGTCTTTTAAAGCAATGCTCATACATGATATTTGCCGATGCCCCACCATCGATGTACATGCGGTGTATGTCGTGACCACCCGCACTAATTTCAATGGTGAGGGGCTCTGCTGCTGCGTTGTCCGCAGTTAAAGTAGGGAAAGAGATTTCACTTCTTCGGGAAAACTCCTGGCTGACCTTTTGTCTAGTGGTTCGTTGCCACGTCTGTATCATGTAGATTGTGTCGGCCTTATCTTTGGGTGTCTCCTTCTTGCTTCCATTCTTTTGCTTATCTCTTCCCTCTTTAATGTTTTTAACTAAGTGGTCCAGTCTGCCCTCCTTAACCATCTTGTCGATGAGTTGGCGCAGCTGGACACACTCGTTAGTGGTGTGACCCTTTTGTGCGTGGTAGTCACAGTATCCATTCCCAGTGCGCCGATCTTCTGGTGTACGCATCTGCGGTGGTCTTGGGAAGTTCGCACCTTCCGCTGCGAGTATTTCCTTTGGTGTTTTGATCAGGGGAGTATACCTGTCATTATCTCTGTCTCTGCCGCTCCTCTGGCCACGATAGCTCCTATTACGGTTATTACCTCGGTCGTTGGATTGTCTCCCAGGTTGTTCCTGTGACCGGTAACTCGAATGGTTCTTTTTGCTATCTGCCGCGGTGGCTTCTCCTTGGACAAAAGACCGAGAGCGCTTCATGAGTTCATCAAAGGTCTCGGGAATCTTGTCGTTCAACCTCTTGATGAGTTCTGGATTATTAATCCCATTCATGAAGCCAGAGATCTTTAGCACTTCCGGACATGCTTTAACTTGCATGCATTCATCTTTAAAGCGTTCCATGAATGCGCTCGTAGATTCTCCTTGGTTCTGCTTCACCCTGGCGAGTTCGACAGGATTTTTGGCGCACTTTTTCCGTTGAGTAAAATTTAGGCGGAACGCCTTTCTCAACTCTTCGAAACCATTTATGCTCCTTCGTGGGAGTTTGTTGAACCAGTTACGCGCGCTTCCTACCAGTGTGGAATTGAACATGTGGCACCACACTGGTTGTGGCCAGTTTTCAATGGTCGCGGCTGATTCAAAGATTTTTAGGTGATCGTCAGGATCACCTGTCCCATCATAGGTTTTAACATTTGCAGGCATGCGCCTTTTCTTATTCTCAGAGAAATCACTAATACGTCTGGTGAACGCATCCACTTTCTGACGGCGCCATGGGAGAGACATGTCTTCCTCTTGGCTATCGCGTCTGCTTCTGGATTTCCAATGTCCTGTATCACTATCCTCGTTGTCCGAGGAGTTGTCAGAAGATGAATTTACCTTCTTACGGCGCTTGCGCCGGCCATCCTCAGAATCTGACTTATAGTCTGGATCTGAAGGGCTTTCACTTGGGGAATACTTTCGCCCCAGTCTATCATGTACTCTACGGCTACCCAGTCTGGTGTAGATACTGGTACGCCGTTCTTCTCTATCACTATCACTCAAGTGTTGCGAGTGAGATGTCTCATCACCCTCGATTCTTCTTCCGATTCTGTTGAATACTGGGGGTTTATGACCGCTTCCTCTGCGCTTTTCCTTCTGGTGGCGCAGTGGGGAAGTATCGTATTCCGAATCGAAATTGAGTCGGGCTTTCAGGTTCCGCCCTGATCTATTCTTCTCTTCCTCTTGCATGAGGGCAGCCAATGCTTCGTAGTTTTGAGATACGAAAGCTTCTGGTGCTAATTCTGGCGCGACTCCCTCGAGAGTGAGTGCGTTTGTTTCTACCGCTGCACTTTTATCCCGACCTGGTGCCTTTGGTACCTTTGTCAGGTCAGTTTCTAGCACCGATTGGAAGGGAGTAGTAAAGACGGTGCGCAGTGGGTCTACTCCACTCGTGGTGGTTGTAGTGATTTGGGTTGTTCCCGAGTGCGGTTCTACCAGAGGGAAGATCAAGTCTTGACCTGACCCCTTATTTTTAGCAGCGCTGGTTGTCCCAGAGGTCTGCTTAGGGGTTAGTCCACTCTGCGACTTCTTCCCCATAAGATCTGACTGCGATCGCTGATTGCCGTGTTTTGTCATTCTAGTGTCGATTCTTAGTGTAGGGTCCCACGGATGGCGCCACTTGTTGATACAAAAGTTGGACGTTCCTGATTTGGAGCTCCGGTTCTCGTACCAATTGAGATTTGCTGCTTGAGACCTGCGCACTAAGAGACAAGAAACACCGTTAGGCTTACCGTGGGATTGTCTCCCACGATTATCCTCCGGCGTGAGAGTGAGTAATCGGTTTAGGGTTTTAGGAGTTTTAGGGTTATGAGATCGTACCTTAAACGAGGGATATGATTCCCTTTATATACGCACGGAATCCTTGTTGGTTCCGTGTTCCCCAATCTTCGGCGTATCCCGCCTAAGTCGGCTGGGAATGATTATCTTCCTATTTTAGAAGATATCGGATATCTATTCCGTAAGTAGATATGGGCTTGGGCTTTCGTGAGCCCAAGCACGTATTAATATTGGCCCAGTTCGTACCAGGCTTGAAAGTAGTGGACTGTGGTCGGGTTCATGACCCGACTCCAGACTATACGTCATCATGTGGCAATGACATATTTCTAAGAGTTCCTGAGATCGTTTGGCATACATGAAAGCATAGGTAACTGCACTATCAAGTGGTTTCTCTATTCTATCATCTTCTACAATCTCACGGAGACCCTCTAAATTATCCTTAAGGTACGAGAGATATGCTTGATCTGCAAGTTCATTATTCTTAAGAGGAGGGGAATATACAACACATCAATAGCATAATTATTACAAGCAGAAACCTTTGGAACAACATATTTGCAAGCGAGAATTGACAATTTCCCTTTCACCAGACGCTTCAGATTCTCAATTTCGTTAAGCAAAGAAGTTACTTTTTCAATGTGTTTATCATGATTGACCTTGACTAGATCATATAACTCTTTATTTTCCAATTTAACTTTTGAGCTTTCCACTTGAAAACATTTATTTACTTGTTGCAATTTATTGATGATGTTTTTAAGTTGGAAATTCTGAGAATCTAAAGGCGGAGGTATCTGAGTGCCGACCACTTCACTCCTGTTTCCATTCAATTAGGAAATTTGAGCTTTCAACTTTCGGATCGTGTTGCAGTGAGCTTGAATTCGTTCATCACGTGTGCTTATTTCAAAATATGCATCAAAGTCAAGAGCATCCGAAGATGTCTTGGCATTTGAAGTTTTGATTCTTTCTTCAAGATGTTGATATTTTAATTGTAAATCAAGATATTCAACTTCTAATTTAGAAAAATGCCTGACCATGTTATCATGATCATCCTTTTTCGATTTTCTCATGCAATTTTGAATTCTCGGTCTCAAGCTCATTGACACGATCTTGGGAAACTTTAAATGCAATAGATAAATCATGAAATTGAGAAGCAGTTATGACATAATTAGTGACAGTATAAAACACATCCTGGGCAAATTCTCATTAAGGATGTGAATATTCTTTCTCTTAATCTCATTGCTTTTAAGCTCATATGCATTAATTCTAGCCTCGTTTTCCATTTCATTAAACATCTTTTTCATTTCTTTAACGTTAGTATATAAAGCCTTTTGAATACCCTCGAATTGCTCTTTTAATTGTTTAAAGAATGAAGTAACCTCAGTAAGATATCACTATTTTGTTTGCTCAAAACCTTTTTCCCCTTCAGTAATACCTGTTGGTGTGATTCACTTCTTACATGTTTTATCAAAATCAGCAAGTAGTTGGTAAACTACGTATATGCTAATTAAGGTTTTATTTTGAGTGGGAAGAGTTCTAGGCACTAAATGCATTGGTGTATTGGGAGGATACACTGTAGCTGCAGGCAATTTCCTAAGGGGAGGATTATTTACAACAAGTTCTTCGGCCTTTCTCTTATCCATATCTAACTTGCAAAACACTTGTTCAGAGGTTAATTGAGTTTGAGGTTTAAACGTGGCTAAGAAGTTTTCCTTAGAATAATCATGAGATTTGACATTTATTTTATGACTCACACAATTAGGTTCCTTAAATTTCTTATCCATTTTCTCTCTAAAGGCATTTTCTAACTCTATGTCCTCATTAGTGTTATGTACACAAGTTGTCTTTTGTTTGGGCTTAAGAATCTCACTACCATCATAAATCACTTCTTGAGCCCTTTTGGCTTTCTTAAGATACACAGGATTTGGGTCTTCTCAAGGCCTATACTGTGTTTATCACTTAATACTCTGTGTTTTGAAATCATGTGAGCAGTTTGAATGGTGTTTCCTTGTATGTACAACTTATTTTCAAACTTGTTCTTTAAAGTCTTAAGGTTGGAAAAATCATTTAGGAGTTTTGATTCCTTTTCTTCGAATTCCTGTTTAAGCGTTTCTACATTTTCTTGTAGTTCTTGTTTTTGCTTAACAGTTTTATTAAGTTTCTCTTGTAAGGAATTTAACTATTGTTTTAACGTTTCTTCCCTTAAATTACTTTTAGTGATCAATGTATGCATTTGGCTATTCATTTCCTGCTCACGGGTGGTCAGCTCAAATTTAGCACGTTGTTCATAGATGGCAACTTGATCCTTATATATATTAAGCTTAGTGGTCATGGAGTCATCAGGCACATATTCAGTGTACCCATCAAACACATATTCATCATTAATGACAGAAGATGCACCACTTGGTACAACAAGACTTTCATCGTGTTTCACATATTGCTCATATGGGACAACATTGCTATTACCCATATTTACGATATCTGACTCAACGACTTCTGTTGGTTGTACTTTGTTGGGAATCTTTTGCTCATCAATCATATCATATAGCTTTAGTACCTCTGATATGACTGAAGCATTGGAGGGACCAACTTGCTGAGGAGATGAAACCATGGGAGCAATATTAGCCATGAAAATAGTCTGTGATGTTGGTTCATTATCAACATTATAGTCGAAGGCATCATAGTCAGCAACCTGGAAGACATTGGTATTGTTTTGTGCCAAATCATATACTGGTTGTTCATCCACGTCAGCATCAAATGTTTTGGCATTCCCATCAGCAAGAAACAACAACTCCTCCTCATCCAACACTGCTCCACTGTCTTGAGCCTGCATCAGCAACATCTTATCCCTGAAGTACTCAGCATTCTATGGACGTTTAGGTTGAGTGCATTTCCTAGCAATATGTCCCCCTCCTCCACAATTGTAACACTTAATTGGTTTGCCTTGACCCTGAACTACAAACCTTCCTCTGTTCTAAGCACCCGCATAAACAGCAGCAACATTTCCCCGTGCAACATTCCTTTGATTCACATTTTTCCTTCCTTGCACATTCTGTACCACAACCCTTCCATCTTCCACTGTATCTTGATTGTGTAGGTTAGATGAGGTCCTAAGTTGGTTGTTGGTTTGGGGAAGTGAGGTTCTGGACTGTTGAACCAATAGAGCAACTTGATTTGCGAGGTTTTCAATCAACATGTCTGTTGGGGTAAACCTTGAGTCTGGTATGTGATATGTGTCTAAATACACATATATTTGTATTATATAAACCCACAAAAACAACCAAAAACACACAAATGACTCTCAAAATGTTACAAATTCATAAAAACGTGTTTTTATGTGATTCAGGTACAAAAGATTGAAAAACAAGTGAAAAATGATCAATTTCACAACAATTGTCGTTTTCAGTCCCTGGAGTTACATAAATTGACAAAACTAGTCCCTAAATGTTTTAAATGAATGAAAAGTCAACTTAAGTCCTTGGGAAATCAAAAATGTTCACAAAACATCCCTGGATAAAAGTTTACACAAAATGGCAATTTTTACCCCTCAAGTTACAAAATTGGCAAAAATAGTCCCTGGGTATTCTAAAACTTGGAATTTTACAAATAATACCCTTGTACTATGCATGATTTAACAAATGGAACAATTTGATAACTTTTGGAAAATTTCACTTTTAGTCCTTCAAAATCCAAAAATTACAATTAAGGTCCTTTTAAGTTTAAAATGAAATTTTATGCAAAAAGGATCCTTGTTCTATCAAAGTATGGCAGGTTTGGTCCTTGTGAGAAGTTTGAAAAAGTTGCAAGATCAGTCCTTGAGGTTTGGGTGAATTACACTTTTGGTCCTTATTGTTACCACTTAACCAAACGGATCCTTTAATATCACATAGGCCCAAATCCAATCCAAATACAAGCCCAAACCCAATCCACTTGACCCCCTTTGGCTGACCCTTGAGCCTGGTCACAACTCCTTTTGAACCCCAGCCAACCCAATTTTGACCCCCATGTTATTAAGTTGTGGTCAACAGAAGTCAAACCCAAGAAAACGCGCTCAAAAACCAGATGCACTGTAGCTCCCTCTCTTCCCCACCTGAAACATCAAAACCAGAGGTGGTTTTCCACTCTTTTCAACCCCCCTCCATGCTATGTTCCCTCTACCCCCCTCTAAACAACAAAATCCTTTAATTGCTCAAACCAACTCCATTAAATGATCAAAACTGCTCAAGACCTTTTGGCGCCAAAAATGACATTTGTCACATGAGAGTGATCCAATGGCTGGAAGATGGTGGGATCAAATCAGAGTACTAGTGGAAGCAGTTTGGGGTATAAAAGGAAGAAGAAAGAGAGATGGAGTCACCTTGGGCTAGCCTTGGTCACGTAATATAGTTTTTTAAATGCTTTCTTTAAATTTCAATGTCTTTTAATGTTTCAATGATGTAATCTTCTTTAAATTTGTGTAATGAACTTTTAAATTCAGTTTAATTTCAGTTTAAAGTCAGTTTTAAGTTTTTACTTAATTTCCTTTAAATTTTCATGTTCTTTCATTTCCAGTTATATGGTTGTTTATTGGATTCTATATCTCTCTTAAGCTCTTGACAATAGCTTTAAGACTTTTTAGATTCATTAAACAAGTTTCAGTCTTTAAATTAAGAAAAGTACTAAAAAAAACTAAAAAAAGTCAATGAAAGTCAACTTGTGATCTAAATAGCAGTCCTGGGGGTAATGGAAGCTAATCTGGATGGTTTTCTGGTTTCTAGCTTGCTGACAACAAGCTAGGAGTGGTTTCTAGTCCTTGGTCCTCAGTTTTACCTTGATCACTTGTGAGTTCCATTTTTACCCTTTTCTCCATTTACTGTTTTATCATTTTTCATGTTTTGATTTTCATGTTTTCCTGTTTCTTTATGTTTGTTTTATGTTATTACAAGTTAATATAAGTAGTTGGTTCATTAAGGTTCACTTGTGCTAAAATTGGAAAATCACTCAGTTGAAATGCATAATTGACAATTCTGTGTTTCTTGCTTGTGTGCTTGAATTTTTCTGCTCAAATGATCTTATTTTGTGATGATGTTATGTTTGGAATCTGTTTTAGACTCAAATTCATTTAAAACTTTGAAGTTCATTTGACAAGTGATAATCAAAGTGATGTTTGGATTTGCTGATAAAAAGAGTTCCAGTGTGTATCTGTTGTTGTTTGTTATTGTTATGTATCACATTAGTATCTAATGACTTAATCTAGTCATAATATTAAGTCCTTGTTCTTAAAGTCAAAATCTTGTTTAATCTTCATTAGACAGTCACTGTTAGGATATAAGATGCAAATTTTCATCACAGTGACTCATAAGTTGATTAGTTTGCTTAATTCAGTGTCATTATAGCATAATATAACATATATAATCAGTGGTTTAATTTCTAATTTCATTTAAGTCAACCCTTGTGTTCATAAGTAAAAGTCAAATTTTCATATAGTCGTTTTTGAATAAAATGTATAATTTTGTTGTGTATTCAATATTAAGTTTTAGTTTTAGTCCTTTTGGGATAGTATAGTTTAGTTGCTCATATAAATCATAAAAATATTTGTTTATATTAACTCAGCTTTTTAAGTGCTTAACTTCTAGCTTATTTTCTGTCTTTGTCTGTTTATATGCCCTGCACCACAGCTTTAGGGTCAAGTTCATGAGCTTGCATAAGCTTCATCACTTGACCCTAGCTTGTGTACTTGGCTTATTTGTAAAGTCTTTATGGTCTTTTCATTATATGTATTCATGTTTTTACATTTCCAGCCTATTTAGGTAGCTTAATCTCACCATCCTTTTTGTCCCATTTTGACCACTCAACTGAAGCAAACAGTTGAGTGGGTCTTGTTACCTAAGCTTCTTATAAGCTCCTTAATGAGCTTGAGATTGTGATTCTTGGCTTTGTGAGAAGCTAAGCAGTCCATCTCAATGTCTCAGTATAAGTTGAGCTTATTAGAGCTTATTTGATAGGTTCAAATGAGCTTGATGTTTGCCCATTCACAACAATGGACTGCTTATGCAATCCATTTACACCATTTCCTTCAAGCTCTCATAAGCTCATTAGTGATCACTAGCCTGTGTGGCTTGGCTTTTTAGGAAGCCTAGCAAGCCAACTTTTTGATCATGTGCTTATATCCAAGCTTGTGGCTCATTCACTAGGGCTGCAACATGTATTTGTTTTGTCCCATTACTCAGCATTCACTGACTCAGCTTGAGCTGATCAGTGGTCTAGTAGCATCTTCATAAGCCTCTCAAAAGCTCATCAGTGGGTCCCACTTGATGAGCTTTGGCCTTTTGGAAAGCCAACCAGCTCAGCTTGTTGCCCCAATTCTCACTTTGCCATATTAAGCTCATATACTTAGCTTAATTTGCCAATTCAAAAAGCTGCAAGGGGTGTTTGGCACTTCTGTGAACTGTAAGAGCTTATGAGCTTATTTCAATATTATGGGTGATATCAGTGCACTAGCTTGTTTATATTTGTCCATATAGCTTGTACACTTATATTTTTCCCTTTTATTTCCTGTGGGGAGCTTATTACAGGCTCTTGAAGCCTCAATTCCATCCAAGTCAAGCTTGTAGCTTGATTGTCTAAACCATAAGCTCACACTTTAGCAGTCCATTTTTCTTGTTTATATTGTTGCATTGGACTGATGTTTACCTTATTTTATCTTTTGTTTCATTTGTATAGCTCTTTTCAAGCTTATAGTGAGCTTCAGCTCCAACAGTCAAGCCAAAAGCTTAACTGTTGGGCTCATAAGCTCATGATCTGCTTATTCTTATATTTGTAAAGCTTATTTTTCATCTAATATGTATAATATTACTGTATAATTAGTCCAGAAAACAGAAAAGCTAAAAAGAACCATTTATAAGCTTAAGTGATAGCTTCTATTTTGGAGCTTATTGCCCATTAGCTTATTTTTTGTACATAAGCTACCATTTTTATACTTTTCCTAGCTTCTTTTATTTATTTTAGAATTTTGTAAAAAGTTTCAGATTTTTCTTTATTCATTTAGTATTTTTAATAATTAATAATAGTTTTTAATACTTAATAATAGTTAATAATTATTAATAATTAGTATAATTGTATAAAAAATATATTTTTAGTTTTAAAACTAGTTTTATAATATTTTAGATTTTTCTAAGTTTAAATTTTATTTTTCCAGGTTATTTTTATATTTTCTAGTATTTAAGTGTATTTTATATAGTTAATAATTAATAATAAATAGATTAATTGTGTAAAAAATACATTTTCAGTTTCTAAATTCATTTTATGATATTTTAGATTTTTCAAATTCTTTATTTCATTTATTTAAGTTAATTTTAGATTTTATTATTATTTAATTCATTTTTAATACATTTAATTCATTTTTAATTTATAATAATTATTATATTAGTGTAAAAATTTATTTTTATTTTCTAATAATTTTATTATCTTTTTAGGATTCTAAAAATATAATTTTCACATTTGTGGGAGTTGTATTGGACTGAATTCACGTTTTTATTTTGTACGTTTACATAAAATTTAGTAAACGTGAGTTTTTAGATTTTAATCGGTAAACAATTGTAAAAATAGAATTAAAATGACTTCAAAATTTTGATATTTTTATATTTCCTTAGTATAATTATAATCCTTTTCTTATTTTATTTTTGTTACATTTATGTAATTATTATGTATACATATATGTTTTAGTTTTTAAGTTTTCTTAATTTTTGTATATACTTGTATATTATAGTTAGATATTTTAATTTTATTTAATTTGCATTTAAGTCGCTAAGACTTGTAAATCTCTATTATAGTTATAATCGTTTTGTTTTTATACGTTTACGTTTTAGTTAAACGTACGTTTGTATATCTTTTGCGTTTTTAGGTTTCTGATTGTACGTTTTTAAACGACATAGCTGTGACAGAGTTATTACTATTCACATTCAGTGTTAGTCAATCAGATTCCTGTTTTTGTACATTCTTGATCATATCATTTTATCACACAGTCGTTGTATTCAGGATATCACGCCTCACCAGGACATAAACGATCCAAGGATATTTTAATCCTTGGTAAACTTGCATTTTCTCCCGGGCTGTCGCCCTTTTATCATCTGTTACGGTTGACCGTTCGCAAGCGGTTGACAAGCGTGACGGAGAAATAAAAGAGGGTGGTCCGGGAGAAATCAGTATGGTAATCTGATTCTGATTCTAGAAGATGGTATGACTTGTGATGCTCGGGTGTTTAGCCTCACATTTGAAACCAATGCTACTAAGTCATTTGTTGGGTTTGCTACTGTAGTAGAATTGAATTTTTCCAAGATTAAACGCTCAAATGTAGCATGTTTCTCATGTTGAAGTAAGTAGGCATACAACTACTCATAGTTTGTGTTCCTCAATCCTTTGTTCAACTTCACTGCAGTAACAAATCTGTGCCATTCAGGGTTCATGTTGTTTACGAACTTGGTATTGAGTTGGATATTTGGCATAGTCATATTGATATTCCTCATATCATTCACAAGTTTGTGAAACCTCACATGATACTTTGTAATTCTATCCCCTGGGTTCATCTTGAAGTTCTCAAAGTCATCATAGAGCTGTGACTCTCGATCTTCCTTAGTCAGTTCTGAGCCAGAGAGAAGCATCTTGACATTGTCCCAAATTGCTTTGGCATGCGTGTTATGATTAATCAGCTTGTAGATGTCCTTGGGTAGACCTTAAAGTATGATGTTTGAAGCTCTAATATAAGCATCGTATCATTTCTTATCCTTATCATTGAGATCATCATAAGTCTTTTTCTATCCATACCCAGAGTGACAGTTCCATCTACACCAGCTTCAAGTTGATCTCTGGTGGTGCCCATTTGGAAGGGTCCTTCATCAATTGACTGAAGAATGTTAAGACCATTCTCTTTGCCCAAGCAATACAATTTGATTCTCTATGCCCAAGAGTCATAATCAGTTCTGTCCAGCATAGGAGGGCGGGTGTCAGACCCAGCAGCTTGAACGTCATCTGAAACAGTAAACATGATTTCTAAATTCACGGGATTTTACAACTCTTTGATTTAACCGAGAAATCGAATCTTTCGCGAGATTTTACAAAATCAAGAGGAAACCGTAAAACTCAAATCTCAAGTGTTAGCTTTCAAGAGACAAATTGCAACTAACAAGTCAAATCGCAGAGAAACCAAAACGCAGGAACACAAGTCACAACATTTGACAAATCGTAGAGACAAATCGCAGACTATCCAAAACGCAGCTATCCAGTCGCAGTCAATACAAAAACGCAACCTGTCAGAACGCAAGATACTAAAACGCAGAGACACAAATCACAGCACTTGACAAAACGCAGAGAGAAGTCGCAGATTATCCAAAACGCAGATATCAAGTCGTACTCAATACAAAACGCAACCTGTCAAAACGCAAGATACCAAAACGCAGAGACACAAGTCGCAACACTTGACAAAACGTAAGAACAAAACGCAGACAATCCAAAATGCAAGACACAAATCACAGGTCGCTTTCAATAGTACAAGCACTATCGTCCTTTTGTCCTTTTGCTAACAAAACGCAGCACAATATTAATATTATAATCAAATCGCACTACTGCAAGCGTCAAACCGCAACAATTCCTGTCAAGTCACAATCCAGAATATATCAAAACACAACCTGGAAACAGATAAGTCGCAGCGAGGAACCAACAAAACGCATCTCAAAGTGACAAAACGCAACCAAGAAGGCTTTTACCGTAAGACAAAACGCACCCAAGAAACCTTCCTAAAACCTTGCATTTTCAATCAAAAACACCACAAACAAGATGAAACAATCCTTCCAAACCCAAAACTAAACTAATACGATGATCCTAAACACAAAAGTACAACCAAAATGCAAACTTAACCACTAAATAAGATCAAAATAGTGAAAAAGTCTCTAAACTCATTCTAACCATAAACTTATGAATAACCAATCAAGAATCCAAGAACACACAAAGTAAATGATCAAACCTGGCTCTGATACCAATTGTAACATATTGGTTATCACAAACACACAATCATACAACAATATGGTTCGAATGTATTAGAGTCTAGAGAGAGAAAGTGGAGAGAATTGGAACTTCTAGTGAGAGAAAGTAATGTTGTATTATGAAGCTCCAACCTTCTACCTTGGGAGGTAGAAGGTATTTATAGTTTTTACAATATACGTCACCTATGGGCTGTGGATCAGGTATACATTGGGTAAAGACTCGTCCGTCCTCCACGGTGTTACTTAATAAACTACTTATAATAAATAAACGACTAAGACTATGAGCTTTATAATGCTTACAAATACCGAGTCTTTCACTTACGGATTTACTAAATCCCAACACAACTTAATCTGACAAACGGTTTATTCTCTACGATCCTTCATACACAGCACAAAATTCTGTGCAACATGTTATTATTTTTAAGCACAAAATTCTACGCAACATGTTATTATTTGTTGTACTATGTGTGTATATTCAAGCGAGTCATTTTATTATTTTTATCGTCACTAAGCTGAACATAAACGCACAATGCAATGACTCAAATTGTTAACTTTAATCACAAAGAGTGATTCAACGGTAAGAATACCAGCCTTTTAAAGAGGAGGTAAAGGGTTCGAATTCAACGGGGAAAAAATTAATCCCTTTGCCCTTGTGGCTACGGAGATTCACCTGCGGTGATTCTGGGCTATACAAAAAGATAGTTAGCATGAGATTAGTCGGCTCATAATGTCGAGTTAAAAACACAGATAAAAAAAATAATAATAAAAAAATTGTTAATTTCGTGAGTATATAATAATTTTGGTGAGTATAGTAACTAAAGTTAACGTAATATAGTATAATTTTCTTAAGTAACACGATGGAATTATTAGAATTAGGAGTCACCAAACCATAAATGCTACACCTTTTATTAATAGACATTCATTTCAAAAATTTATTATACATCAAAACAATTATACTGTATTAATTTACCTTGATGATATAGACAAGTAGTTGCACCACTATATATAATAAATTCTACTGTCTTTGATACGTGACATTGACCTCCAAAACTCTACATAAAAAACCAACAACATCAAGAACAGATATTCATTTCAATATTTCATACAACACCACTTAATTTGAATAGCAAAAGAAACAAATACCAGGATGGTGTTAGGATGGAGAAGAGCTTTTTGTACATCAATCCCTCGAGAACAAGCAGATTCAACAAGTGTCGAAGAAAGCCTTGACAATTCAAACAGCAATTGCAATACTCCTATTACAACTCCTAAATCCAATTCCAGATTCAATTTTTTTACATCGTTATCAAATCCCTCCACACCTAAACTCCATTGTCGAACAACCACTACTGCCACACCATCGCCATCATCCCTCCCCAACACTCCAAAGCTTCAATGCCACACCAATAGTCCACGGTCACCTTTTCATTTTCTCAAATCCAGCCTACGTCTTCACACGGTATTTATAATAATATATTTACACTCATTCAAAACCTATTGAATATTTTTAAAACTTTTTTTTACTAATATTGTTTATGAATATGAATATGCAGCGTAGGTGTGGGTTATGCTTACAGCGCGTGACCAAAGGCCATGGTAGCGCGTGTTTCACAGCGGAGTGTTCTCACGCGTTTCACTTTGTTTGTATTTCCGATCATGTGAATAAGCACGGGAGCTTATCATGTCCTGTTTGCAGCTGTTTATGGAAAGAAATGCCGTTATTATCCGTTGAAGATCAATCTCATAACAATCAGTTTGTTGATATTGAGCAAGTTAGAGAGAAATTGGCTACGAGATATACGGAGGATGTTACGAAGCAGTTGAAAGTTTACAATGACGATGAGCCGTTAGCGTGCCTAACTCCAAAAGCTCGGTTTAATCCGATACCTGAATCAGATGAGAATTGTGATGAAGAAGATGATGTAATCAGTGAATTTAAAGGATTTTGTGTGAATAATGATAATTTGAAAACTGTTGAAGTTCGTTTGCTACCTGAAGCAGCGGTGATCGCTGCTTCACGTAGAAACGAAACATATGTAGTTGTAATGAAAGTTAAAGCTCCACCGGCGCGTGACAACACACGTCATCGGCCTCCGGTTGATCTCGTCACCGTCGTTGACGTTAGCGGTAAAATGAGTGCTGAAAAGCTTCATGTTATTAAAAAAGCAATGAGATCAATTGTTTCATCGCTTACGTCATCAGATCGGTTATCTATTGTCGCATTTTCGTCGTATTCGAAACGGCTATTACCATTACGAAGAATGACAATCGCTGGTCGAAGATCCGCGCGTCGGATCGTCGAAGCAATGGCAGTTCTAGAAGGTTCGTCAAATGCTAAAGACGCGGTTAAGAAAGCAATTAAAGTATTAGAAGATCGCCGTGAGAAAAACACATTCGGTACAATCATCCTCTTATCAGAAGTGATGTTAAACCAATCATCATCATTATCATCGGCGCGTGTCTCTCACGCGCGAGTAGACATTCCAGTCCACTCACTAAAACTAATCGTGACCGATGATCACGTGTTAGTGAAATTCATCAACAATTTACTGCACGTGCCGGTTCAGGATCTCCGGTTAAACCTGGGAGTTATTGAACCGGCAGTTATCGCGGCGGTTTATTCACGTACGCCGCATCCGATCGTTCTTGGATCAAGCACCGTACATATAGGAAACTTGTCTACGGATGAAGAAAAAGAATTACTAATTGAAATAAAAGTTCCTTCAGTGAGGGCCCACACAGTACTATCCGTGCGATGCAGTTTCAGGGAATCATTTTCTCAAGAGATTATTTACGGTAACCAACAGTCGTTGCTCGTACCAAAACCATCAACCGCTAGATCGTCTTCGCCGACGATCCAACGGCTGAGAAATTTATTCATTACGACTCGAGCTTTAGCCGAGTCACGACGGCTAAGCGAGCGTAATGATATAGTTGTTGCGTATCATATGCTTGTTTCGGCTCGTGCGCTGATTCAGCAGGGGAGTTCGGTTCCGGATGAGTTTATGTTCGGCTTGGAAGCTGAGCTGAGCGTAATGAAAAGGAGGCGTAAAGTTCAAGGTTCGGCTCAGGCTCAAGTGGCACCGGTTTATACGGATGAGAAAGGTGAGCCGTTAACGCCGACATCGGCTTGGAGAGTGGCTGATAAGCTGGCTAAAGTGGCTATGATGAGAAAGTCGGTAAATAGAGTCAGCGACTTACACGGCTTTGAAGATGCCAGATTCTGAAGTTGAAAAAAACGGTAAATTATCATAGAGGTTGTTTGTATTTGGTCCATTGAATTTATGTTAATTACAGTTTACATCCTTTAAGAATGAAAAGTTGCTTAAAATTGTATAATAATAAGTGGTGTGGCCTGAGTGAGTATAAAGGGTACCCGACGGCTTGTGCCTTTTTTATTATGTTTGGAAAAAATTACACGTTTGGTCCCTATGGTATACCTCAAATAACAACTTTAGTCCATAAGTCGTTTTTATTACACCAACAGTATCTAATTTTGAAACTATGCACGCTTTTGGTCCCTATTTTGGATGGGCGTTAGTTAAGTCCGTTAAGTATTTTGCGCTGTTAGTCCTTCGTTAATAATTTTAGCACCGTTAGTCCTTATTTTTTTAAATATAGTTTTCCCCAGTTAGTCCCTCCGTTAATAATAGTTATCGCCCGTTTTTTTACGTTTTTGTCCGTTTTTATCCGTTTTCGTTTGTTTTTATCCGTTTTCCCCCGTTTTTTTTTTCGTTTTTCGTCCGTTTTTTACGTTTTTCGTCCGTTTTTTACGTTTTTATCCCTTTTCGTCTGTTTTTATATGTTTTCGTCCGTTTTTTACTTTCTTATCCGTTTTCGACTGTTTTTTTACGTTTTAATCCGTTTTCGTCCGTTTTTTTACGTTTTCGCCAATTTTTTTACGTTTTTGTCTGTTTTTATCCGTTTTCGTTCGTTGTTTATTCGTTCTCGCCAGATTTTTTTACGTTTTTGTCTGTTTTTTTACGTTTTCGCCCATATTTTTACGTTTTTGTATGTTTATTTTCCTTTTGCGTTCGTTTTTTATCCGTTTTCGCCCGTTTTTTTACGTTTTTGTCTGTTTTTATCCGCTTTCATTCGTTTTTTTCACAAAAAATTTCCAAAAAAAAATTGGAATTTTTTCACAAATTTGAAAAAGAAATTCCAAAAAAATTTTGAAAAAATAAATTGGGAAAAAAATATTTTTGAAAAAAAATAAAAAAATTTGAGTCAAAAATTTAAAATAAAAATTTTGAATAAAAAAATATTGAAAAAAAAACGGACACATTTTTTTTTTAAAGATTAAAAAAAAATATATATTTGAAACTTTTTATTCAAATTTTTTTTTTGAAATTTGCATTTTTTTAAATTTTTTTTCAAATTTTTTTTTCGGAAATATTTTTTTTCCAAATTTTTTTTTGGAAATTTTTTTTCCAAATTTTTTTTATTTTTTGAAATTTTTTTCAATATGTTGAAATAATACAGAAACGAACAAAAACGAAAGAAAAACGGACAAAATGTAAAAAAAACGGAGAAAAACGTAAAAGAACTGGCGAAAAAGATTAAAAAACGAACGAAAACGGATAAAAACAGACAAAAACGTAAAAAAACGGACTAAAACGGATTAAAACGTAAAAAAACAGTCGAAAACGGACAAAAACGGAGAAAAACGGACAAAACGTAAAAGAACTGGCGAAAAGATTAAAAAACGAACGAAAACGGATAAAAACAGGCAAAAACGTACAAAAAGCGGACGAAAACGGATTAAAACGTAAAAAAACAGTTGAAAACGGATAAAAACGGACAAAAACGGATAAAATGGATAAAACGGATTAAAACGTAAAAAAACAGTCGAAAACGGATAAAAACAGACAAAAACGGATAAAAACGGACAAAAACGGACGAAAACATATAAAAGCAGACGAAAAGGGATAAAAACGTAAAAAAAAAGGACGAAAAACGAAAAAAAAACGGGGGAAAACGGATAAAAACGAACGAAAACGGATAAAAACGGACAAAAACGTAAAAAAACGGGCGATAACTATTATTAACGGAGGGACTAACTGGGGAAAACTATATTTTAAAAAATAAGGACTAACGGTGCAAAAATTATTAACGAATGACTAACAGCGCAAAATACTTAACGGACTTAACTAACGCCCATCCAAAATAGGGACCAAAAGCGTGCATAGTTTCAAAATTAGATACTGCTGGTGTAATAAAAACGAATTAGGGACTAAAGTTGTTATTTGGGGTATACCATAGGAACCAAACGTGTAATTTTTTCTTATGTTTGTGTAATTAATTGAAAGAAATACAGAATAGTTTGAATTGAAAGTGAGGGGCCTCTATGTCTTTTTCACTTTTTGTCTTCTTTTTAGTGTTTCGGAGTTCAACCCTTATCTATTGAATATCACTACAAGGGTACCCGTGCAATACGGCTGCGGGTACCCGATGACTATAATATGATTGGAATAAATGAAATAAATGTTAAAGTTGTAAAAATTTGAATTAAAATAAAATAAACTCACTAAAAATATAAAAACTAAAAACTCATAAAAATATATTAAAATGAATGTTGAATTAAAGAGCATAAAATTTTAGAAAATATAGTGAAATTAGATTATAATATAAATAAGTAGATAAAAAGATATTTTAATTTGAAAATAAAGATGAATTTTTAGTTGAGAAGTAACACATGCAATTTTATAATTGGAGCTCCTTATCTTAATTTTTGGTGGTTAGGAGTTAGGCTTGGAGTTTGTTAAGAAATGACACATGTCATCTCATGATTGGAGTTCCTTATCTTAATTTTAAGCCTTCTAAAATTAGAAGGCTTAATTTTTAAGCCTTCTAATTTTAGAAGGCCTAAATGCATTATAAAGTAGTATAGATATAGATTTGTATGTATATCAACAGTGGTTGCAGTTGCACATCATATTGAACGAACATAAGTTTAAGCAACATTTGGCATCAGCATAGTTAATTCAAATTGATGTAAAATATGTATTTACGATACGTGAGTTTATGTACTCAATAAGCACTTTGTGAAGTAGCTTAAAATGGAGACTGACAGTATCGGCCGCTACTATAAAAAATACTTGTAATAAGATTGTCATGCTACAATTAAAGAAGGGTCATACTAATCTTGCACCCCCTAAAAAAATTTTAGGGGGTGTTAAAGTTTCCGTGCCAATCATTTGGTACAAGGTTTTTTTTTTTTTTTTTTTTTTTTTTTTTTTTTTTAACTTTTACTCTTTATTTTTTTTGTCACTTTTTTTTATACAAGTCTTTTTTTTTTTTTTTTTACATTTACTCTTTTATTTCTTTTATAAAAGTAAGATTTTTTTTACTTTTTTATTTCTTTTTTACTAATAAAGTATATAACTTTTTTACAAGTTTTATTTTTTTTTATTAATCAGTTTTAAAACTTAAAAAAAACGTAGTCGGAAATTTTTTGAGGCTCAGTTCGAAGGTTGCAAAAGTGAGATGTTATCTCACTTTGCCGTCCATTCGGTTTTCATCATCGCCTCGGAAAATTTTTAGGCTCAAAAATCATCATCGCCAAGTATTTTTCATCGACAAAGTTCACATTCACAATAGTAAAGATTCTCAAATATGCATAAAGCAATTCACTAACAGTAAAGATTCTCAATCAATCTGCTGCTTTCCTTCGTTATAAGGAATATCACATTCACAATTCACAGCTCATACCACAAAGAAGCAATCACAGCAATCACAGTTCATACCACAAAGAAGCAGCAATCACAGTTCATACCACAAAGAAGCTAACCAGGGGAAAATGTCGAGCTCACCATTTTATACCAATGAGGTAATAAACTTTACAATATGACATGCAAAATTTATAAAAAACGAGATTTTTAATAGACTCAGATTATTATTGTTTTATCATTTTGGCTGCAAATTTGAAGGTTGCAAAGTCATTTTGCCATGCCATTCGATTATGCCACGCCAAATCATTTTCGCTGAAAATCAACAAAAGTTTTTTTTTTTTATCATCATCGCCGTATCTCGATTTTTTTTTTTGCATGTTTTCGGCTTATTTTTTTGGCTTATGTTTTCGGTTTATTTTTTGCCAAAACAACCATGAGCCAAAACAGCCAAAAACAAAAATAACCACTATCATAAACTTCAAAACCAAAAAATACTTGATTATGATAGTGGTTATAAACAACCAAAACTGCCATGAGCCAAGAACAACCATGAGCCAAAATAAACCGAAAACAAAAAATAACCACTATCATAACCATGAGCCAAAACTGAGCCAAAACTGCCATGAGCCAAAACTGCATAAACCCATTGTGAGTTTTCATATATACCAGTCATCATTTGACTTTCCAAATATACAGCCGACACCTTAAAACATCAACATCAACCTATGTTTTCTTTCCCATGCATCTCATTAGACCAACAACAACATCAACCCATATACCATCACGAAAACCGAATATAAAACTTTAGATCTAGGGGGCGTCGGTGAGAAATACCGCGCGTGCCCTATGTTAAAATGATCACCTTTTTCCGATCTATCGTTTGGTATATGGGGTGAAAATATCCGGTGGTGCGTGGCCGGAAATATTTTTAGTTCGCCGGAAGTATTTTTGAGTGAGAGAGGAGAGAAATTGGTAAAGTGTGAGTGAGAGAGGACAAAAAAGAGTATAGTAGAAGAAATAGTGTGTGGGTTGGTAATAAGTTGGGCGCCACCGGTTTTCAATACCGGTTTTGTTTTTTTTTTTTTTTTTTTTTTTTTTTTCAAAAGTTATTTCAAAAGTAATCTTGACAGCTAAGGAATATGTATAAGCATATACTATATGAAATTCGAAATCGTTTTCATATTATCAAATTTTGTAAAAAATGATATTAAAACTTCTTACCCAGCCTTTCGAATTTTTGTTAAAAAAGTTATGTTTGTAAAAGGTAGAGTTTGTAAAAAAAGTAGTTAAAAAGTAGAGTTTGTAAAAAAGTAGAGTTTGTAATCTAAAGTTATTTGTTAAAAAAAAAGTAGAGTTTGTAAAAAAAAAAAAAAAAAAAAAAAGGTTTGTTAAAAAAGTTATTTGTAAAGTAGTTAAAAAAAAGTTATTTCAAAAGTAAACGTAAATTTTTTATGTGGGAGAGCCTTCTAACGTCTCAGACTTAAACGAAGGACCTAACGAAGGACTTAACGAAGAACCCCCCACAAGGCACCGCAGAAGCTACACAAAACCTAAAAAAGTCCCAGAAGTAAATAAAGAATCTGCGAGACACAGTTCTTATGTGGGAGAGCCTTCTAACGTCTCAGACTTAAACGAAGGACCTAACGAAGGACTTAACGAAGAACCCCCCACAAGGCACCGCAGAAGCTACACAAAACCTAAAAAAGTCCCAGAAGTAAATAAAGAATCTGCGAGACACAGTTCTTATGTGGGAGAGCCTTCTAACTTCCCAGACTTAAACGAAGGACCTAACGAAGGACCTAGCGAGGGCGACTTAAGACACCACTTGTACGTTCCAGATAACTTTAGCGAATATTGTATGACTGAAATTCCATTGGTTTTTCGACGCTGGATCATGGGGATCTTTAACGTGGAGGGTGATGGAAATTGTGGCTATCGAGCTGTTGCCGTAGGTCTTGGCGGTCATCAAGAAATGTGGCCCAGAATTCGAGCTCTTGCCAGGGCAGAGGTAGACAATAACGAGGAAGTTTACAGGGAGCTGTGGGGTAATTCTTTTACATCTATACGTAACTCGATGAATTGGTTTAGGGGTGCAGCACCCCGGCGTTGTTGGATGACTATGCCAGAACTGGGAGTGGTTATTGCTACATCTATTAACCGTCCTATTGTATGTATAACCAATTCACAATCTCTTTTGTGTCTTCCGCTAAGAGGTTCTCCCGATTCAGCAGAAATATTGTATCCGGTTGTGATTCTTCGTGTGGGGAACAACGAATGTGCTCACTTCGTTCTTGCGTTTCTTGATGAAGACTCACCACTCCCGTATAATCACCCACAATGGAGACATTTTAGAAATGCCGAGGCCGCGCCATGGGAACATGTGTTTGCTCAACGACAGAGGATGTTAAGATATACGTAGAAAACAGTTATTGATTTATATTGTAAATGACACAACATGTATAGACGATTACTGATTTATATTGTAAATGACAAAACATGTATAGACGATTACTGATTTATATTGTAAATGACAAAACATGTATAGACGATTACTAATTTATGTTGTGAATAATTATACAAATTCTTTTGGCCAGATGCAACAACAAAATCCTTACTTGTGTCGTTGTCAACGTGGATTAATAATTGAAAGAACATCCCACCAGCCCGGTACTCGTGGTCTGAAGTATTATGCATGTCCTTTCTCAAAGGTAAATAATTAAACGTTTGCTTATTTGGGTAAATATATCAATAACTTGTTTGTTTAGAATACATTTCTTATAATTGTTTCGTCATGTAACAGCCAGGGACTAAAGACTTTGGGTGTCGATACTTCATGTGGAAGGAAATATTTCAACAAAAGTACTTTGGTGAAGCCTCTTCTTCAACGCAGTGCTCAAACTGCGAAACTAAAGATACAACGATCAACATGCTATTGGCTGAAAACAATTTGTTGCAGGCAAAAATAAAGGCGTTGGAGGCATCACTGGAATTGGCAAGAAATCCAGTTGATCACGCATGTCAGCCGAGTGGAATACTCTATGAGCTTATAGATGACATTAATAATCTTCATGTGGAGTAGATTTCGTTGTAATATTGAAAACATTGTTGTTTTACTTGTTTAATGTTTTAATGTTATTGTTTAATTAAATGGAAACAAACACACAATTAAAAAGCATAACGTAAAATAAAAATCATATAAAAACACTACACAATTAAATACACTATACATATAAAAACACTACACAAATAAATACACACTATATATACTCTACAAATAAAAACACTATATATATACATTACACAAATATAAATTATACACAAAACAAAAAAAAAAAAACTAAAAACTAAAAACTAAAAAAAAAAAAAAAAAAAAAAAAAAAAAAAAAAAAAACCCAATCATTGGGCCAATGATTGGCCAATGATTGGCCTACTATGGGGTGCAAAAAAAGGATTTTATGGGGTGCAATATTAGACTAGCCCTTAAAGAATGATGAATACTATACACTATCAAAATGGACGATCAGGAAATGATTAAAGAGAATAAATCTGTACTTTTTAATGTTTTATGAGAGATAATTTAGATTAGATTATATGTTTGTTTGTGTGCACTAAATTGTGTTTTTAGTTGTTTCTTTGTGGGTGTATGATGATTAGAGAGAATGTGTAGATGCATCTAGCAAATGAACATCCTTCTCTTTTTCATGTTTTCTTTTTCTTAATGTGGGCTTATGTGAGTTGTCAAAAAAGTTCTAGACAAGAATGATTCCAAATGGATGTGGGGAGAGTTAAAATTCAACTCCATATATATAACATTTTATATGTAGTTTTTACTACTCTTTGTTTCTTCAGTTATGCAAGTAGGTCAATATTCGATCACTCTATTCCTCTTGTACGTAGTTGTATGTGACAAGCTAGAGTTCTAACAAGTGAACGATAGGATCGGGACAGACATGTGTAAATAACGTGGGCCTATCGGGATAGAGGTCTAACAAGTGATTCGATATTGCAAAAGAAATATTTAGTGTAAACAATATAATTAAGACTTTGGCTTTAAACTGAATAAAACGACTTTCATTCAAAAAAGTTCTTGTCTCTAGAACTAAAATTTGTGTTAACAATTGTGTTCTTATGATACATAAGGTTCTAGATATTCATGCACACAACAATCTACTCCTAACATCTGTACATAACTTCAGTACTTATAGCTTACATATCATTTTTAGATAATTATTACATCTTATATGTATGTAAGTTGATCTCAGAAATAATTGAAATCAACTATTAGTCTAAAATATAGTTGTAACACTACTCGCATTTATCCAACAAGTATTTAACTTAAATTAATAGGAGAAGCGTCACTTTCAGAAAAAGCACAAGAATTTCATGAAAATGGTCATAGTCCAAAAGTATCACCTTTCCATGATTCAAGACAAAATAGATGATATTCCATGTTAGATGTATTTGGATTGGTCAAACCTTTTATTTCTTAAATACAGAACAATTTGATGATATTTATTATTCAAAGTTTTAACTTTTAAGCACATGTAAGGCCATCTAACATGTTAACGACCTCAGGAACAAATATTGTAAAAAAAAAAAAAAAAAAAAAAAAAAAAAAAAAAGATTAACAATAAACTTAATATGTTTGAAGAATAATTACACCTTTGAAAATAAATGAGCTGATTTTTGTATATTACTCCAACTCCAACGATGATCTTAGTTATTTCTTTAGTCTTCTTCGGTATAACGTGAAAAAAATATTGTCGTGTTTAAATATGTTGTCACTTAACGATATTCATCTAAACACATACAGATTTTTAGTGTGTATGAATGTGTGTGTGGCTTTGCTATGTGTGTTTAAAAGTAACTTTAAACATACAACTTTTCTTTATATTGGGATGGGTTCCAGTATATCCGGAAACTTTTTAATAGAATAAGAGAGGAGCTTTTTTTTACAAACTTTTCATATCGGACATTTTCAAGAGTCAAAATGAAAATAGGCCCATCTTTCATTTTCCTTAAGGGGCGTTGGTGGTGAAGGAGAGTGGGTGGAAGTATATTGGGGGGGAAGGGGCAGTGCAGGGCCTGCAAATACAGGGGGGGTAACGGAAAATGGGGGGTCGTTTAAAGAAGTGAGAATGCACGAATGGCCAAAATGGAGGGAGAATGGAGAGGCCGGCAAAAAGGGAGGAAGGCGAAGGGACGGGAGGAGAAACGGGGGGCGGAGGGGGGTGGGGGGAGAAACGGGGAAAGAGGAAGAGAGAGGAAAAAAAAGGGAGAAACGGGGGGGAGAAGGGGGGGAGAAAGGGAGGAGAAACGGGGGGAGAAGGGGGGAGAAACGGCGGGGAGCAAGGGGGAGAAACGAGGGGGGAGAAGGGGGAGAAAGGGGCGGAGAAAAGAGGAGAAAACGGGGGAGAAACCGGGGGGAGAAAGGGGGGAGAAACGAGGGGGGAGACGGGGTGGGAGAAACGGGGGGGAGAAAGGGGGAGAAACGGCGGGGAGCAAGGTGTGAAAACTGGGGGAGAAATCGAGGGTGGAGAACGGTGTGGTGGTGGGTGGTGTGGGTGTGAGAATAGTGTGGAGAATATGGCGGAGAAAATGGGGAGAAACCGGAGAAAACTGTGGGAAAGGGGAGAAACGGTGGGGGGAGAAGGGAGTAGGAAACGGGTGTAGAAGTTGTGGAAACGATGGTAGCATTGTGTATAAACTTTTTTTATAAACTATTTTTTATAAACTTTTTTTTTTTATAAATTTCTTATAAAATTTTTATAAAACTTTTTTATAAACTTTTTTTATAATTTTTTTATAAACTTTTTTTATAAATTTTTTATATAAACTTTTTATATAAATTTTTTATAAACCTTTTTTATAACTTTTTTTTATAAACTTTTAAAAATATTTATGAAATTTATATTAAAAAAGTAAAAAATATATTTATAAATTTCTGTCAACCAAACATGCGAAGGTATTTTAAATTCCGGAATTTTAAATTCTCAAGAATTTAAATTTTCTAGAATTTCAAATTCCGGAATTTCAAATTACTCCAACCAAACGCCCCAAACTTTTTGGACTTTGTGGAATAGTTTCACCTATCTTTTATATATTACTGTATCTCGGAATGGTTTTGGTTTGTTTCTGATCCGCTACACCAACACATGTACTTTGTAATTTTATTTTTTCTGTCACGTCTTGTAAAATTTCTAAAATCGATAACTCCTATATATGATATTAACTTTTACTTCTTTAGTATTGTTGGCTTTCATAAAGACAATACGAAAGATCAACTCACATGCATTTTATTGGTAAAGGTCTAATTATTTTTGATGTTTCTATATGAAGGCATCAGATGAATGGCATGGGTTTTCCATTGGAGTCAAATTTGATCTATCTGACCTCGAGTTGTTGGAATGGAACATCTAGCAGCCAAATATGAAGTCTGAAATGTAAAGCCACATTTATATCGACGTGTTCATCCCAACACTTGATGTGGATAAAGGAATATGTTACAGTCATCCTGAAAATCTTCATGGTTGGCATAGCTCTCTTAATTTTTGCACGGATTTGTTGAAATGCAATAAGTTTTACAACTTTTATAGGCAGAGTATCTAACCGTTGTAGTGTAGTATAGGTAAGACTCGGGTGATTTATCGTTCTCTAAGGGAATAGTGAAGTAGACTCAAAATGTATTTCAGATTAAGTCTAAAAGTGAAAAGAAGAATATTTTTGGTCTTTTATATATATTTGAAAGCAAGTAAAATCGGTTTTTGAGAAATGAAATAAAAATAAATAATAAGAAAAGTAAATTTGTAGTGTAAACTTCTTATATGAGGGAAATGTATTTACCTGGAGTTGCATTACTTCCTAGTTGTTTCTTACTAATCTATCGAATTGTCACTTCCTTATCTAATGCAATGTGGAGTATTCTTTATTACCTATTGTGGGTTGGTCAGTCTCATGTCTATGAACTAATGTAAGTGAGCGACGCCTATCTGAATGTCAATAACCCACCTAATAGCTAATCCATGCAATAAATACCCTTCGTAGCTAATAATATACTAGACATGTTTTAGTGGATGTTCAAGCTAAGATATTGGATATAGCCAGTTTTTCAACTCCTAACATACACACCATTGACAAGAGACGATAAACAAGTAATTAACAACGAGGTTTCATGCAATCCTAAGTAAATAGTAATTGGGTTACCATCACAGTAATGGATAAACAAGCAATACAAGTAATCAAACAATATAGATGAAACATGATAGAATGATTAATAATAATACTTATTTCCACAATATATAGGGTCTTCAATGGCCAAAAAGGCCTTAAAAATTGATGAAAAATGATCAAGGTCCGGACTCCAAAGTTCCTCAAAAGTTACACATACTGTGGAAAACTAGAATGGGGGGTTGAATAGTTTTGCCGATTTTACGTTAGTTTCAAAAACTTTTAGATTCGTTAATATGTGAGATCTTATAGATGTAGAGAAAGTATAGATCTAATGATAAAGCAAGTAAATAAAGTAAAGCAAAGGGAAAGAAAAGACACAACCGATGTATAGTGGTTCGGCTACAAGGACACCTTCCTTGCCCTACTCCACTCCCCGAGTCACCTACTCGAGAGTTCAAGCACTATGTCAACAAACTCATTCACTTGGCGGAGAAGCCTTCACAACGTTGCTTACACTTTTTCCGGTACAAAGCTAAATACCGAGTCCGTAGCACGGTGGACCAAACCAACACGACTATTACACAACAAATATGTGAAATATCAAATACAAGATCTTCGCTAAAAAAATCTTGCGGAGTGACAAATCAATCAAGGACCCCTTGCTTGGATGACTTGTAGAATGCTCGTGATCTCGCCTTAGAGAAGGACCTATATGAGGATCACAAATAGAAAGAAAGAAGAACAACTCTCTAGATCAAGTGATCTATATGTTAGAAGAGAATGAGAGTGTATGAGAGATTTAGTAAGAAGAGGGGTGAGTTAGAATGAAGAAATGGCTCTCTATTTATAGGCAAAAATCTTCACTGTTCCCCGGATCCCACGGATCCCTTCCACTTGGGATCCGTCTAGTGTAATCCTAGGGATCCGTGGAACGCTCCTCTTTGCCCATGGGTTTTTTGGTTATGGGTTATGGGTCATGGGTTATGGGTTGGTCCATGGGTTTTCTTTAGATTCAGTGTATCTAAGTATACATTGTATCTAGTCTACTTGGGTATGGGTTAAGATCCATGGGTTATGGTCCATGGGTTATGGTTTTTACCCATCCTAATAAACTATTACAACAAATGCTTAATTACTACATTTTTGTATTTAAATGGCTATATGTAAAGGCTTTACAAAAATAACATGTATCCTTATAATTATACTTAAGATAACATTATATTTGTTATCAACAAAACACAAAGAGATCGCAAAATATTAATAAACGTTTTTACAGTTTATTTGTATTAACAATCTCCCCCTTTTTGTTGATGACAAAACATAATGTTATGATGAGTAAAACTTAAGAATAGATGTAATTTTTGAAAGCCCCTAAGTTTTACTTCTTCTCCCCCTTTTTGTCGAAACAAAAAGTTAATCCTTGGAAGAAATAAACGCTAACTCCCCCTTGACGGTAGCTCCCCCTTGTTTGGGGCGTCAAGTGAAGAAAAAATAAAAATCCTACAAAAATAAAGGTTAGTAACATGCTTAAATAATCTTGTGATTGTAGAGAATCAAGATTGGGAGCCAAGGTATGTAAACAAGGCCTTGTAATAAAACAACAAATTGTAGTGGTATTTATGCCACTTACAAGCATGTAAAAATAAGAACAAGACTTGTTCTTGAAAATGACTTCAAAAGAAAAAGTACTAAAAATAGAAAATAGTAGTAGTGATTCCTTCCATGCTTGCATAAGGTTATGGATGGAGGTTTGAATGAGTAATGGTATTTATGCGATCAAGGATGAGGTTGAGTATGAATCGCATTTCTTCCCTAACTTCTATTGCAATTTCCCTAGTGGATTGGCAATGTTCACAATGTAGGTGATGTGAGTAATGAGTACGGAAATCTTCCGGTTTGTTTTGATTTGTGAGTTGCGGAAGTTGTGGTGGAAAAATAGGAAAATACGGATCAAAGTCTGGAATGATTGGAAGTGATGGTGGAAAAGAACCTAGATGTTCTTGTAATGTGATGGGAGCTAATGGTGGTGATGTTTCAAGATCTTGAAAAATAGTATTTGGAGATGTGGGGGGTGTTGAAAAGACTATTTCTTTTTGTTTAGGTTGGTTAGATCTTGTTGGAGTCTTAAGGAGTTCTAAAAGAGTGACTTTAGGTGGTGATGAAGTTGGTGTACTTGTTGGTGATGAGGGAGGTGCTATGATGGAAGCATTTTGTGGTGAGTTATTTGATGGTGATGAGCTATTAGATGATGGTTTTGCTAAGCAACAAGGTCGGATACTAATCCGTGCGGATATCCTAGAGTGTGATTGTGGTATTTTGGATGGTGGAAGTACAAATGTTTGGGTATCATGAAGATGATTGTTGGTACTAGGTGATTTATCTAAGTTGTAAGAGTTTGTGAATGACATGTTTTTGAGGATGGGATGAGTATGCAAGCATTTTGGGAGTTCTATATATAGAAAAAAAAAAGCATTGTAATGAATGCTTGACCCAAAATGTGGATTAAAATCTAATGATTAGATATGAATTCAAGGCATGTGATCATGAGAACACAAGCATTAAAGAGCATACTCCCAAAAATGAAACAAATGTGGATTTTTCATCCAAAGTGAAAAAATAGAAGGTAAAAATAGCTTCTGTTTCACGGATCCCACGGATCCTTCCCTTGAGGGATCCGTCCAGCATGAAGGCTGGGATCCGTGGGTCTGGTGATTCAGGCAGCACAAAATTTTCCTTTTGGAAATATTTTTGCCTAATGTGTGCCTATATGCAAACTATTTGGAGTTACGGTTATCTCGACCCCTAAAAAGAAATAGAAAATAAACTAGAAGTAGAAAAAGTATCCTATTGAGATAACCCGAAAACACATATTTAGTACATAAGTACGTAATTTAGTGTTATCAATGCTCCTAATTCATTGTTGCTTAAATGAATGTACCAAAAAACACATATTAATTATGTGTCCCTTTTAGCATTCAAAAGACATGAGATGCAATGAAAACGAGTTTTTACTTTGTATTAATAATGAAAAAGCGATTTGTCCTAGACGTGAGAAATTGCTTTTGTGAAATTGATACAGGAAGGTATCATCCTTTTAGAAAACATTTTGAAAAGAGGTTTTCTTTGAAAATGTGTATGTGTTTTAAAAAGAAATAAGAAAGCTATAAGTGGAAAACTTATCTTGGGTTTTGAAAATTCCCGTATTGTTTGTGAGTTGTGCGTGAAATAGAGATCCTAGACTCAGAAAGAAGAAGGCTAGTGTTTGCATACCTTGTAGAGTCAAATAAGTTACGACGTTTGTTCCATTAGACCAAGACCAAGACGTAGTAGGTTGAATTGTTCCCGCTTCAACGGTTTGGTGAGGACGTCGGCTATGTTGTCTTCGGATGCTACCTTCTCAATAGAGATGTAGGATCGATAAAACTAGTGATTCATGTGGTTCGGGGGGTCGGGGAAGCTCAAAGAATGAGAAAGACATGGTTATTGTATTAGATAGAAGAAAAGGAAAGATGTGTGTTTTTCTAGAGAGAAGAAGAAGAAACCACACACACTTCTTTACAAAATGTGAACTTCCTACCCTCCTAGTTGGGACTAGGAGGTGTATTTATACTAGGACAAGCCTAACTTAGCACAAATGACTAAACTAGTCCTTGTGAATGAGTAAAGAAAGAAACTAATGCAATTCCCGTAATGACTTCACTTTAGCGAGGCTAACAATCTCTCCCCAAGTGATGTCATACGGGAGTTGCTTACAATGTTCCCTACAATCAAAATTAAATACAAAAGATAAGCTCAGCAGCTCCAAGAGTGTCATCACAGTCTTCAAACTTCATGAATCTTCTCAGCTGATATCTCTTTACTTGTAGAAGAACAATGTGAGCAAATCTAATTAGGGATTAAATCTGGCCTTTTTGCTCTCCCCTAATTAGTGCTCTCTCCCAAACTGACAACCTTTCTGATGAATTTCCTGAATTCGAAGAAGTCTTTTGATAATTAAATTAGAACCGTCTTTAGTCTTCTAACACGCAGCGGAAAATGTAGAGAAGACTTGTCGACTCGACCTTCTTCAAGATTGTCCATTCGGGGGAATAAGATATCAACATCTTCATCTCACAAAATGCATTCCAGTTATCTTTCATATATCAAATCAGCCCATAATGTACACATTTCTCTCCCCTGAAGGTTACGATTTATCGGAATCAGCATCCAATAGTGTACATGAAGCATTAACTGGACGCATTCTATCATAAATTATATCAGCCCGTGAGAAGATGTCGATGAACAATACCATTTGACATTGTCTAACTCATTTCAACCCCCTGTATCAAAATTCAACGGCTGTCTGTAGTAACCACATATGAAGATAACCCAATATGACGAACTTGAGAATGAAGTCAAATATCCCGGACTGATTACTTAAGCTTGTACTATCCTTGTGAAAAAGAACGGTGTACCCAATGTACAAAACCTCTTGACGTATCCTCAACTACGTGAGACACCGAAGTGATAGCTACTTTGTGGGTTAAGAGAGAAAGAATCACAAAAGTAACTAGATAGCAAGTCTTCATCACACTCAACATATTTGCCCAGACAAGTCATCTTCGCGTAAGGGAAGAAAGAAAGAAGACGAAATAAGTAAACTCGCCCGTCAAACGTCACTTCACACCCAAATAAATAATAAAGAGTCATCTCCGTGGTCACACTTCAAATTCATCGAAACCTTTAGTCGTGAACGTGTATCCTCCGTGAATAATATACCATACCAAAAATACCATTCATTTATCATGAATAACAAAAATTTGTATCCAAAAAATTTTTTTATCACAAAAAAAATGTCGATAACAAATTTTTGTTATCATGTCATTCAAGTTTAACGTGGCCCTCGTCCAATAGGATGCATATCATTGCAGTCCAAACTTCATTTGATCCAGCAGCGATTAAAGCCCATTGCGATTCACATATCAGCCCAATATTAACCAAATATACTCAGTCCATTGTCCAAAAAATCCGATCCAACTCACATTATATATCCGGTTATAAAACAAAGTGATAAGTCACTTTAACCTAAACCTAACAAACACACTTGTGATAACACGCCTACCACACAAGTATTTCTCCAAACCGGATCTGAAAAAGATCACAACATCTCATTTCCATCTTATCATTCAATTACCACATATCTCAATCTCATCTCACATCATCACACAAACACAAACGTACTCTACTTGATGTACTCGATTTATGCTCCAATAGAATCAAGAAATCATAAAGGCTTCAAGATCCTAATCGTGGGTCGCGGGTAGGTTTAATTGTTGTTACTTTTTGTTTTGTTTTTGGTCATGAACGAACCAAAGAAATAGGAATAACATCCTTGTTATGATCTATTTCTTGTTGTTTCGGAGATTAAGTGAAGCATGACTTCCACATATTGGATCTGTGATGAGGATTATTCGTCAAAAAAATCTTGAAGAGATTGAAAGACGAATAAAATCTGAGGTCATTTAATTCGATTCAAGGTTTAGTTTAATATGAGATGGGAGTAACAAGTGTAGGATGATTGATGATAGATTGTGATTTTTGATTCGGATCTGTTGAGATAGTGTCGAGTCTTCTCGTGTATGGTTTTTACATGGACCAATGATGTAAGAGAACTGAGGTCTGATGGTTGTTTGGTATTCGGTATAAGTTTGTGGTTATGGTCTGTTTTACGCGTAACTTTTGTCAATCTTACTCGTAACATTTCTTGAACCCTTACGCGTAACCTTACGCGTAAGATCACTTAGGCGTAGCCTTACGCGTAAAAGCCTAGGCTTATGCGTAAGAGCATACGCGTAACTCATTCCTTACGCGTAACTTCACAGCTACGCGTAACTCCACTGTAGATAATCCTTATGCGTAAGTTTAGGGTTTTGACCCTTTGACTTTTTCCGGTGAGATTTTCCGACCATGTTTTTCCGTCCATCTTCATAATAAACCCAGAAACAGCCTAAAAACTGCTTCTTTTTGTCTTTTGACCATGAAAAGAGGACGGTTGACCACATATGTTTTCACAGTATTTGGTACAAAAACTAGTCACAAAAATATTTTACCCAGAAACTGATTCATGGACATGAAGAGACACAAGAAACAGGAACTGAAAACAACATATAAAAGGTGTTGACTTTTTTGACCAATAAGATAAAAATCATTTATATAAACTGTTAACAAACAAGTTGGAAAAAAAATTTCCAAGACAACGAATATTGGTGAAAAACAGTTTAAACAAATATTCAAACCACACGAATCTGAAAAAATACACAACCTGGCTCGTTATACCAATTGTCAGGACCGATTACTATAAGATTTATGTGGTTTTGGAGGTCGAGGTTGGTGGAAGAAGATGAAGATCTTCATCTTCTTTAGTGAGAGAAACTAGAGAGGGAGGAGAAAACACAAGGTATTATTAAGAAACACACACAATACAAATAACCTAATGATTCACCTCACCCCTCATGGAGAGTCATGAGGGGTATATATAGGCTCTAACTTTGCCACATAAACGATACTAGTCCCTAAGGGCAAAGTATACTACGCATCTAGTCCAATTCACGTAAATGACGTTATCTTTAGAAAAAGCGAGGCTAACAATCTCCCTCCAAGATAGCGTCACATGTGAATGGTTACAATGAGACCTATAAATACAAAACAAAGTAAATTACAATAGTAATGAACAATGTTGACTTTCTTGAAGTGCAGAGTCTCTGTAGTCTAGATACTGAGGCAAACTTGAAGTTCTCCCTTCCGATGACCTCGGCAAATGATCTTCTTGTAGCTCTGAACTTCAACTGTAACGGTCTAGTTAGGTTATTACTCCCTCCTAACTAGTGAGCCTTTTTCTTTTTCTGCTCCCTCCTGAACCGACAACACTCTTCCAACACGTCTTTAATCTTCAGACACGCAGCGGAGAAAGTAAACTCTTGAAGCACAATGGTTGTCGTTCTGGGAACATCGTAACAACATAACTCACTTAGTATTGCATCCAAGTTGGTAAAAACCCCGATGTACACCACACTACTTCTCCTTCTTCAGTCTTAAGCAAAAATCCCTTCGTAATCCAATCACGGAAGATGAAATACCAACTTCTCCCTCCTGATGGTTGCGAGCTATCGGAATCATCATAATGTTGCGTACATGCCGTATTACCTTCTTGATGCAATTTTCAAACATCATAGCTTGATCAAAATTCTGTGAGAATATGTCGCAAAAATATACTCTCAATAATTTTCTCTAACCAACCTTTTATCGAACATCCTTTGAATTCACCGGCTAATTGTAATGACCACATATGGAGATAACCCGATACGACTAACTTGAAAAGGAAGTAAGCATCCCAACTTGTGACTTGCTGCTTGTTCTAAATATTTGAACAATCCACAACTACGTGTGACACTGAGCACAACAACGTAACTCCTTAAAGTGATGGTTACACACTGTGAGCACTACAACGTAACTCCTTACCAGTTATAACCAGATTTTCAAATTTCATAATGTGCCCAGACAAGTTATCTTGAGACATGCATCCAACCAACCAGTGTCTCAAAGATAAAGAAGTCCACCCGTGAAACGTCACTTCAATTCCGCATCAATAATACCATACAAAAACTCCGTAATCATTTTTCACATCTTCGCTCAAGCCGTGAATATTGTATCCCTCCGTGAAAATTTACCATACCAAATATTTACTAAATGTAATCCAAAAAGTTTGTTAATTTTGACATCAACAAAATTTCGTATATCATGACTGTCCAGCCATATCAACTGCAGCCCAATGTAATTCTTATAGAAACTCATTTCAGCCCAAGTTAAGTTTAAGCACAAGGCCCAAACTAAGAAGATAATACCCGGTCCAACTACTAACAAAACCCGATCCATGTTTAATATAAAACGTTGGTTCTTTTACACATCCCTTGACCTAAACCTAAAATATCACATATCATAAGAAAACGCCTACCAACTTAAACGTTTCCTCTCTCAAAGCAGCTCCCAATCTCAGATCTGAAAAAAAACGCATCTCCTTATCATCCCTTGATAATTCGTTCCCTTTTAATATCAGAATCCAAACATAAAACCATCCCACTTTAATTTGTGAATGAAACAATAAACCAAATACACGATTATATTGACTCATTAACAGTTGATAACGGCTTCAAGATCCTTGAAGGGGGTCTCGGGTAAGGTTTATGTTGTTTTTTCGTTTCTAAATATGTCTATGAACGAACAAGAGAAAAGAGAATAACACAATTGTTATTATTCTTTATCTAAGTGATTCGGATAGTAAAGGAAGTGAGCTTCCAAAAGGATTGATGATGAAAAGGTTCAACTCAAAAAATCTTTAAAAGATGCAAAATAAAGTTAACCTTTCTGAGATTCTTTTTTTTTTTTTTTTTTTTTTTTTTTTTTTTTTTTTTTTGAAGATATAATTCGAGTCTAGGGCAAGGTTTAGTGTTGGAGATGGGATTTGTAGATGGCCGTTGATGTGGTTGAATCTGTTATAAGGACTAAAGATGGTTTGGTAAATGGTATTTGTAGAGATGTTCCCCTTTTGAACATTGTCTATTAAGAAGTGATGACTAATCTCTATATGTTTTATGCGAGAATGCAATACCGGATTCTTGCTTAAGTCGATGGCACCTTTGTTGTCACATAGGATGGCTATGTCGCTTAGATGAATGTCGTAGTCGACTAACGCTTGTTTCATCCATAGTGCTTGTTGGCATGCTTTGCCGGCGGAGACGTACTCGGCTTCGGTTGTTGATATTGCTAGTGCCGTTTGTTTCTTAGAAAACCAAGATGTTAAACAACATCCCATGAAAGTACATACCCCACTTGTACTTTTTCTATCGACGTAATCACCTGCATGGTCAGAATCTGCATATACAATTGTTTCTACTCCCGTGCCCTTAGGATACCATAATCCTAATTGAGTTGTACCCTTAATGTATCTAAATATCCTTTTTACGGCTTCTAGATGTGATGTTTTAGGGTCTTCTTGAAACCTAGCACATAAGCAAACACTAAACATGATATCCGGCCTACTTGCCGTGAGGTAGAGAAGACTACCTATCATGCCACGATATTTAGTATTATCTACGGATTCGTCGTCCTCATCTTTTGTGAGTTTGGTGTCGGATGACATTGGTGTCCTAATTGGTTTCGACTCTTCTAGACCGAATTTCTTTAACATCTCCTTTATGTATTTAGATTGATTAAAGAAGATATCATCTTCTACTTGTTTAATTTGTAGACCAAGAAAGAAACTAAGTTCTCCCATCATACTCATCTCGAACTCGTCATGCATAATTTTAGAGAAATCATCACACATGTCTTGACAAGTGGATCCGAATATAATATCATCTACATATATTTGCACTATGATTATATGTGACTCTCTTTTCTTAGTAAAAAGTGTGTTGTCAACTAACCCCATGGTATAGTTGTGTTTATCATACCAAGCTTTTGGAGCTTGTTTAAGACCGTAGAGGGCTTTCTTTAATTTATATACATGTTTGGGTTTTTCAAAATCGATGAAGCCCGGAGGTTGAGCTACGTATACTTCTTCATTAATGAAACCATTTAGAAAAGCGCTTTTGACATCCATTTGATAAAGCTTTTGATCATTAGCACAAGCATACTCAAGAAGTATTCTTATAGAATCTAATCTAGCCACGGGGGCATAGGTCTCATCAAAGTCTATTCCTTCTTGTTGGTTATACCCTTGAGCAAAGAGTCTGGCCTTGTTCCTAGACACTACTCCGTTTGCATCTAATTTGTTTTTATAAACCCATTTTGTTCCTGTTATGGTTTGATACTAGGTGGAGGGACAAGTGTCCAAACATCATTAGAAACGAATTGATTTAGTTCTTCTTGCATAGCCATTACCCAACTCTCATCTTTTATGGCTTCTTGTGTATTCTTAGGTTCTATGGTTGAAACGAAACAAAACAAACTACTTTGGTTTTGAACTTGAGACCTTAATGTTCGTTCGTTTAGCTTTCCTATGACTTTATCTACGGGGTGATCTTTGGACTCCTTAATGTTTATGATTTCATCATTTAAAGGTTCTTCTTCTTCATTTATCTTTTTCTTTATTATTATAGCTTCACTTTCTATAATCTGAGGGTTTGGGTGGACTTTCATCAAATTTTATATTTAACGACTCTTCTACCTTCATTGTTTCTTTGTTCAATATGACGTAAGCTTTGCTATTTGGCGAATAACCTAGAAAGATAACTTCGGTTGATTTAGGATCAAATTTTGTAAGGTAATCTTTAGTGTTAAGAATAAAACATTTGCTTCCAAAGACTCTAAAGTGATTTAACGTAGGCTTTTTGCCTCGGAGTAACTCATATGGAGTTTTACCTAAGATTGGTCTAATTAAGACTCGATTGAGTATGTACGTTGAAGTATCAACGGCATTACACCAAAACTTTTGAGGTATGGATTGTGCATTAAGCATGGTTCGACTCATTTCTTGTAGGGTTCTATTCTTTCTTTCTACTACCCCATTCGATTGTGGAGTGCGTGGAGCCGAGAAGTTGTGAGTAATACCATTAGCGTCACAAAAGGCTCCAAATTGCACTTCATTATCGAATTCCCTACCATGATCCGTCCTAATGGACACTATAGGACTTCCTAGTTGTCTTTGGATCTTTTTGCTTAATATTTCAAAATAATTAAAGGTTTCCGTTTTGTTCTTTAAAAATTTTGTCCATGTATACCTAGAGTAGTCATCCACTATGACCAAAGTGTAGTAGTTGCCTCCATAACTTTGGATAGCGGATGGACCAAATAAATCCATATGTAGTAATTCTAGACACCTAGTTGTAGACACCATGTTTTTAGCTTTATGACTAGAATGAGCTTGTTTTCCTACATTACAAGCATCACAAAAATGATGTTCATATTTTAACTTAGGTAGATCTCTTACTAGATCTTTGGATGATAGCGATTGAAGAAGTCGCATGTTGGCATGACCCAATCTTCGATGCCATAAGGTCGAAGTATCATCCATAGAGGTAAGACATAGTTTGTCTTTAGGTTCATTACCGATTTTAATGACATAGACTCCATGTTTCCTAATTCCTCTTCCTATGGTTATGCCATTTTTTAGTATCTTACTACCGGTTTCGGTAAAAAGTACATTGCACTTTTTTATCACATATTTGTCCTATACTTAAGAGGTTAAAGTTTAGGTTTTCTACGTGACACACATCGTTAATGGTTAGAGATTTGTTAGAAATCGTACCTTTACCGATGATTCTACTTTTGCTATTTCCAAACACCATATTACCTCCATTTACGGATTCATATGTGGAGAATAGATCCCTATTGCCGGTCATGTGCCTCGTGCACCCGCTATCCTTGACCCATTCATCGGGGTCTAGGTCGACCTTTAAGCACACCTAAAACAATAATAAACTCAAAAGTTTGGTCCCCATTTGTTCATGGGTCCATTATTGTTAAACATTCCATTCATGTTAGACATGTATGGATAAGATGAGTATACATTCCATGGAGCAAAGTTTTGAAAAGGAAAACCGTTTTGCATATTTGGGTTCCATCCCATTTGATGGTTACTTCTTGGATAAACGTTATTAGGTCTCCTTGATGGATTATGTTTTGAAAAAGATGGAGCTTTGTTTCTTGCAAAAGTAGGATTATATTTTGAAGGTGGTTGTCTAGTGGTGACATGAGTTGGTTTCTTCCTATTAACGATAACAAATTCAGTTCTAGATGAAGAAGCTACGTTATTACCACTATTTGCTACAGCAGATCCACGGATCCCTGTTTGCACACTAGCCGATTCCTTTTTTGGGGGATCCGCCACAACAGTGGCTGGTTTTTCTAGTGCCTTAACAAATTTTGTTTCTTTACTTTCACTAGTCGATGGATCAAGTTGTTGAATACCTAGACCTTTTTGGTTGTTACCAGTTTTAACACCATCTAGTATTGTATCTAAAGTGTTTGTACTCATTCTAGCAATTTTAGAATCTAGATGATCAACTAGTGTTTGAAGTTGAACGCAAAGTTCACATTCACCACTTGCTATTTTACCCTTTTCTAAACATTTTAGTTTTGCTTTTAATTCTATGACTTCTTTATCTAAAAGTTGATTTTGACTCTTTAAAAGCTTGTTTTTGTTAATTACTTTTAAGCTAATATTGCATAGTTTGTCATATTCATTATGCAATGAGTTGTCATCAAGTGATGAACTACTATAGTATTCGTGACATACCTCGTCATTTGCCATGAGACAAATTTCTTCGTCCTCCTCGTCGCTCATTCCCCACGTGCCACTCACGAACGCCTTTTGATCATCCCGTTTGGGACACTTACTAATAAAGTGGTTTAGGTCCCCACATTTAAAGCAAGTACGATCATCCTTTAGCTTCTCGTCCTCTTTGCTTTTCCGAAAGCCTTTCTTATCGTCATACGGTTGTTTGACGTATCTTCCCTTTCTTCTAAAGAACTTTTTAAAGTCCCTTACCGCCATAGCGTACTCCTCGTCGTCACTACCCGAGGAGGAGTTCTCTTCATCGCTTGAAGCCTTTTTGGCTTTTAGGGCAAGAGATTTATGTTTCTCTTTCACCTTTGAGGCTTCGGAGTCTTTAGCTAGGACAAGCTCGTAGACTTTTAGGTTGCCTATGAGTTCATCGAGGGTGAGGGTTGTCAAATCTTTTGACTCTTCGATCGCCATCACCTTGGATCTCCACTTCGATGGAAGTGCCCTTAGATATCTCCTAACATGGTTACGGCTAGAAGAAGATTCATCAAGTGCTTGTAAAGATGTAATAATAGTATTAAAGTTAGCAAATGAATGATTTATAGTTTCCTCATCCGATATTGAAAATTGTTCATATTGTTGAACAAATAAATCAATTTTATTATTTTTAACTTCTTCGTTGCCTTGATGAGTTACAACTAAAGAATTCCAAATTTCTTTAGAGGTTTTAAGCAAAAAAATTCTTTCGAATTTCTTTTTCGGTAAAGCATTATAAAACCATTTTTGCTTCACTATTTTTAGAAAGCTTTTTCTTCAAATCATCATTTAGTTTATCATGAGGTATGTTAACTACATTCCCTTTATCATCTTTTGAGGTAGCCTCAAAATCGCCTTCAACAATAATGTACCAAAGATCAATATCTTTAGATTTCACATATGTTTTGAATCTATTTTTCCAATATATAAAACCATTAGTTTCAAGTAGTGGTGGTCGTTGCATAGATTGCCCTTCCTTATAATTTTCAGAACCCATAGTGATCGAAAAGTTTTTAAAATACAATTTTATTTTAAAACTTTTATAAACTTAGCTCTTGATGCCAATTGTGAAAAACTAGAAAGGGGGGGGGGTTGAATAGTTTTGCCGATTTTACGTTAGTTTCAAAAACTTTTAGATTCGTTAATATGTGAGATCTTATGGATGTAGAGAAAGTATAGATCTAATGATAAAGCAAGTAAATAAGGTAAAGCAAAGGGAAAGAAAAGACACAACCGATGTATAGTGGTTCGGCTACAAGGACACCTTCCTTGTCCTACTCCACTCCCCGAGTCACCTACTCGAGAGTTCAAGCACTATGTCAACAAACTCCTTCACTTGGCGGAGAAGCCTTCACAACTTTGCTTACACTTTTTCCGGTACAAAGCTAAATACCGAGTCCGTAGCACGGTGGACCAAACCAACACGACTATTACACAAAAAATATGTGAAATATCAAATACAAGATCTTTGCTACAGAAATCTTGCGGAGTGACAAATCAATCAAGGACTGTTAGGATCCAATATTTATTGTGTTGATGATTCGGGTGGCCTTGGATGATCCAACATACATGTTTGCCATAGTTAGAGAGTTAGTAGAGAGAGAGGGTGTTCTTGCTAGAGGTTTACACAAATGAAAGATTAGATTAAAATGAGAAGAAGCACCACCCCTTCCATGGATGGAAGGGGTATTTATACTTACAGACACAACGACCTCCTATCGGCCTGTAGATCAGGTATACAGTGGGTAAAGACCCGTCCTTCCTCTACGGAGTTGCACTAAACTATTTTATGCTACTGACTAACTAATTAACTACATAATAACGTAAATAACGACAAGTCTACGAGCTAACTTATGCTAGATAATATTTGGGGTGACCGACTCTTCACTATGGAATTTTCTAATTCCTAACAATCTCCCCCTAAGGGAGGTCACCCCAAGTTTTACATTTCGAATCCTAGCATTCTATTCTTGACTTTGTTCTTGAGCTCGTAGACTTCAATTCTTCAATTCTGCAATCTTTGTGCTTAAGCAGTGACACTTCATAGTCCGCATATTTTGTACTTTTAGTGGAGGCCTTTAACTGATCCACATCTTTGATGATCTTCGAGCTTTCTTTGAGATCATCAGCCACAGTAAATCTCTGGATCACCCTTTGTTGTGTTGCCATCATGTGAAGTTGTGACTTTCGGACCGACATGCTCACACTTTTGAATCATGACATCTTTCCATCAGAGTAGCGGAAGCTTTACTGGCTCATGATATTTGCAGCAGCGTAGCAGAAGCATAGTATAGAAATATCAGAGCCAGGTTATGTAGATATGCACCAGTCATGATTTCTTCAATTAAGTGTGGATGCTGTGAGCATGCGGCATTGGATTGACTCCTCAATTCTGATCAGCTGCAACCGTCCAAATGTACCTGCAAACAACAGTTAGCAATAAAACACACGAAAGTGTCTTTGATCACTTTCGTTGAATTGAGGTACACGGCCCACGGTTCCCCGTTGATCAGTACAAGTACTGCCTGTGATCAGGTAGGATTCCTAAGAATCTCCTTGACAGGGTTTCGCAGCTGTTCTAGCTGTTCTCAAACCGGAACATCTCAAAGAAGACAACACGGAGTGAGTGAACCAGCGAATTGATATTCACTGATTGATGAAAAATGATATGAAAACAATCGCGTATTGATTTAAGAAAGAGTTTTGCAATACGACGAAGGTTTTATGAGAAAGATCAATTTTTCAAACAAAATACTTTTTGTATTAGAGAATGAGTACACATTCGACGTGCTAGCGAAAAGAAGAGATTCGCACATCAAACGGTTTTTCTAAAAGTATTTTTCAATCAGAGATACTTTTTGAATTTGAAATGAATACACATTCGACGTGCTAGAGAAAAGAAGGTTTGCACATCGAACGGTTTTTCCAAAAGTATTCGTCAATTCCATTCCTGGACCAAGGTTGATTCAAGAATGAATCTCCCCATCGTTTCTATCCAGTTGTCACAAGCTTGATCTTTTGCAAGATTTCACATGTCACCCACCAAGAGCTTGTTAGATGTTGGCTTTAGAAGGATTTCCATCTTCATTGTGAATATTTTTACATATCACTCGGATGTTCTGGCAATACCACAAGGATAATGCGTAGGACTCTTAATATATACTTACTTTCCACATTGTGTGAAAAAGCAAGTCTTCAAGAATTTAGTGTCCTAGCGAGATATTGTGGATGATCTCTTGGCTCTAGACTCAATAGTGCATTTTTGGTTCCTTTGCCGGAGACTAGGGAGAGGGTCTCCTTCTTCAATATCAACAATCTCTAAGAGAAAGTCGATAGATTATGTAGGTTCCCCGTGAGAATGAAACAAGTCCTTTTAAGAGGAACTTGAGTGGTTTGGAAAGTTGAAGTGCAGTGCGTCACTGGGTCCATGACGTCTTGTCTTCAATACCAATGTTACCTTAGTAAACACCAGTAGCATATGAATTTGAACCCGGTTACTGCCCTAAGGTTGAATTATTGGAGGGCTATTTCTTTTCACCCTTTTTCATATTCATTTCTTTTTCATTCTTCAACCCCTTCAGTGCTTACCGAGACTTCATAACTAGAACTTTGTTGGGTTTATTCCAGTACTAGCTCTGTCTCAGTCCGCACTCTTCCCATTTCTCATTTTTCTCCTTTTTTCAATATTCCTAAGGACTCTACACTATCTAGTGGATTGTCCCTGGGAAGATCCCTCCGGTTCTGGCGGATCGTGGGAACAAATACCTAACCTAACCATCCTTAAAACTCCATGCATAAAATAAATTGGTCGGTCTTTTGGTATTGTTCTTTCCTTCATGAAACCAATTGAAAAATCATTTGGAAAACCAATCAAGGTACTTGTGATACGAGATCAAAGCATTTTGTACCTTAATAGTTTTGATCATTTAGAAAACCTCCCCCTCAACATGTGCGTATGATTTAGAAATTGTTTAGCACAAGGAGGCAAGAGGACTTTGAAATATTTTCTTTGATCACAATTTTCATACGAAAAAGCCATTTGATTTTCATGGTAAAATTCTCCCCCTCAATATGTGCGTAGGATATTTGAAATCATTTTATCACATAGAGGCAAGAGTTCTTTTGAAGCACATTTACGATCACACAAGCCATTAAGAAACCATTTAAAACTCAATCAAGGTACTTTATGTTAAAACATAAAAGCATTTGCACCTTGATAGTTTCTTTTCTTTAAAAATGTTCCCCCTCAATATACGCTTCGAGATTCGAAAGCTTTTAGCACATATGAGAGAGCAGCGTGCACAATTAAATCAAAACGACCACCTTTTATCAAATTTCATAATTAAATCACAAATTCTCCCCCGATCAAAAATATCAAACCCTTTGAGATTTTGGATCCCAAGTGATTTAATTAGGTTTAGAAACCATGGGAGAAAATGTGGCCTTGTTTAAATACTCATCTGGTTTTTGGATAAATCCTCCTCCTCAACATGTGCGTTATGTATATTGAAATCGTTTGGCACATGGAGGCAGGAGTGCCTTTAAAGGACTAAAACCAATTCCATTTAAAACAGATTTGAGATTTAAATCACGATCTCTACCCCGATCAGAAATATCAAACCATTTGAGATTTGTGATCCCAACTGATTTAAATCATTTAGAAAAATTTGGGGAAAGACGTGGCAAGATTCAATTTTGAAAGATGACAGATAAGGACCATTTTAAGACATTAAAGATTGTTAGTGTCAGGTATGATAGTTTTTAAGAGATCTTTTAAGTAAAACAAAACAATTTCACAATCAAACAAGAACAGAAAAAATTTCATTTTGAAAGACCTTGATTCTAAAGAAAAAATCATACCATGACATAATGTGACAACCCGTACTTTCAGGTCATTTCTCGACACAATTCATGTCTCATTATTTCAACATTTATAGTAAACTTGGTTTACTTGTTTCAAATTCGCGTAACCTTGGAGGTTTAGCGGCGAATTCATGATCATGACATCACGTACATTTCATATGGACTATGATTAGTCTACATTCCATTGACATCATTTGCATCTCATTGGTACATTCACGACATTTCATTTTCACTTGCAACGCGTAATTTTTATGTTTAATAATTTTTATCGCGTGAGTTATTATTTTGTATATTTAATCCATTACTTTCAAAAATGATCCCGAGGTATTTTTAAACTTACATTTAGTTTATAAAAAAACTATATTTTTAGTTTTCCTAGTGTTTCAAATTTATTTGGTACTTTAATCATTAAAGTTAAATTATTACGTCGTTTTTCTTAAAATTATACGACAATTATTTTATCACTCAATTTTCACAAGGAAAGTATTTTTACAATTTTTATTATCTCATTACATCTTACTTTGATCTATTAAACATTTCTTTTACTCAAAAATCTACCATTTACATTACTTACATTTTCTATACATACTTGTACATTTTATCAAATTTCTACTCAATAATACACAAGTTACAATTAAAAAAAAAAAAAAAAAAAAAAAAATATATATATATTTGGGAAACATGATCCACAAAAAACGCCCAAGGGAGGGTGTGTAATAAATTGTGTATGGTTCATTTATTTCTTGTCTTACCACTTGTACATAAGTCTAACTCTATTATTAACTTCTCATTCATTCAATCTCTTCAAAGTGTTAGTAAAGAAAAATCCTCTCCTTTCTTTGGGTCTTCAAGAACCGGCCAAGCATCAAGGTGCCAAGGGGATCAAAATTTTTATTGAGTTCAAGTGTTTACAACCTAGTTTATATCCTTTATATGGTTTTGAAATAAAAACCAAGGATATTTAAGTTAATCCTTGTTACCTACACCTCATCACTATCACTTGTAAGCATGTTTTATTCATTTTCATGTTTCCTTTTCATTTTTGGAGCTTATATGCATGATATGTGATTTATACCATTTATTTCATGATTTTAGAAGTTATATATGCTTATGGTCATCCTATAATTACTCCCATGGTATTCTTTGGTCTTGATGGTGATTAGGAACCCATGACACCCTAAGAAGGTGTATGGTAGGATTAGATTAGCTTTGGAGTTGATTTGAAGGGATTAGAATAGGTTTTGTCCGTGAAAAACTATTTCCGATAACTATATTTTACGTTCTGTCCTTAATCCGAAATTCTGGAAAAACCTACTGTTGGTACGAGATTTTGGCCTTGATATTTAGAAAATATACTTTAAAACGAATCCGTGGCCGCTTGAACGGAGTAAAACGGACTTATAACGAAGAAGTTATGGATTTTTAAAGTTTGACGACGAAACGTATTATTTTCTGAAAAACTCAGCTTGCTGTTTTTAGTATTTTCGGGTCAAAAACGAGCCTTAAGCTTCACAAATTATTTCGACTTGTCAAAAATATATTAGTTTACTTCGATACGAAGCTAAGGACATATATTACGTAGAAAACGGATTTAAAACGACAAAGATATGGCCGTTTTCATAAAGTTGCCGTAAATATTATTTTCTGAAAAACTATATTATTTTTACGATTCAAGTATTTCATTAGCTGTAAAGGCTATGTTTGCGGCTGTTTTTAACTATGATGCAAAACTTTTTAGAACAAAATGTCTTCTAGTAAAATCAAGTTCACCGGCCATATTTTTCAAAACAACAAGCCGTTTGTAAAGCGGAGTTTTAGTGAATTATTTACGGATGTTCAAACTTGGCCGAAACTTATTTTCTGCACACAATTCAACAAAATCACCAACTTTAGCCTTTAATATCTTTATGATCGAGACCTTTTGGACGAAAACTCCTGAACTGAAACTTCTAGATATCGATACAAACTTTCCAAAACAGTCGATTTCGTTCTCTAACGATCGACGTACACCATTTTACGACTAGTTTTCCAAAGCCATTTTTGTTAATTTCATGATTTTTCCGACGACATTGTTTTGCGACGAAAAGTGGTAATTTCACCAAAAATCATTATAAAATCATTGTAGGATGACATTTTGACGTAAAAACATGTAAAGTCATTTTTGAAGGGTCAAGACGTCAAAAGAGTATTTTTCGACGATGAGTAATATTTTCAAAACTCGTAAATGGTATAAATAACATACGTAATGCATGCATAGCATTACATTGCAACTCATGACATATCATATCATTGATAATAGGTCCCGGTTGACGCATCACATTAAACCTCAGTGTACTCACTTTTGCCATTATTCCAGTTTATCCAAGTGAGTTTCGTAGCCCCTGCTTTTACTTGTTTTCATAACTATTTTGGGGGAGATGCATGCTCAATTATTTTTCACAAGTACTTCAGATTTTTAAGGCTAAAATCTATCATGATTACCATTGTTTCTAAATCAAAGGTTATACTATATAAATTGTTCTTGTTTGCGTGCTACGGTTCTTCGTCGTATAATGTTCTAAATCAGTTGACTACTGATAAATTGAGTTAGGTGCTATGGATTATGTGCTTTGGTTCTTTGTCGTATAACGTTCTAAATCAGTTGACTACTGATACATTAGGTCTAGTTTTATGGATTAAGTGCTATCGTTCTACGTCGAGTTAGGTACTATTGTAAATTCATTTGACATCATATGTTTGGAACATAAACTATACACATTCTGGCAATGGGTTGTGAACACACAGGTTGCAAGTTTTGTATGGGCGGAACTTGGAACTGAGTGGATTTACGATGCCTTTGCTGCATAAACGATTTTGAAAGGCTTTACATTTCAAACCAAACTCTATGAACTCACTCAACCTTTGTGTTGACACTTTTAGCATGTTTTAATCTCAGGTATCTAAGGCATTCACTTCATGGCACGCATTGGGACACATCATGGAGTCGTGGTGACGACGCGTCTCACTTGGGTTTTACGTACTTAAAAACATCGTTTGTATTGTAACAAACTTATTTCCGCACAAATTGATTTTCATTTGGGACCTACTTTGTAAACTCTGATTGTTTTATTAAATCAAACGATGTTCTTTTCAAACGACACTTTAGGTCGTTCAATATAACTGTGATTGTGATGCTATGACAGTCAATCCCCAGGAATTCCATTCCGCTGCAAAACAGGTAATTTGGGGGTGTGACAGATTGGCATCAGAGCTTCAGTTATAGAGAACTAGGTTGCATCATTGACCCTAGACTATAACTACATTATCATAGCATCTCATCATTTCATCACAAGTGCATGTTCACTTTGCATACGATCTATACGTACATTTTTCGAGTTATTCACTTTCATTTCACATTGATTGTCACATGGATGCCCTTAAATGCCCATCCCATTATCTTTTCCCCATACTCTAACGTGGAGAATTCCTTGTCATTCCCTATCACAAATTTTTATATCAGCTGATTCATCATCGATAACGACGAATGCCGAGATAAACTTTTAAATAGGACGAAGTCGCTCTCACTCCTTTGTTTCACCACTAACATGTCGAGTTACACTTTATTCACATTAAGTCACTAAACCATCATACATTTGAAGTACTTACGACACCTCATAACCCATTCCTTAGGAAACCGTCGATCATTTTTGAAACATAACCTTAAATTTATCATTTCTTATCACATTTCTTTGGAGTGTTTATTATTAACATCGGACTTTGTTACGTCTCACCATTTCCCCTTGTTTTGAAGAAGATATGGCACCGAAGAAAGCTACACCTGGAATGACTCAAGCGGAAATTCAAAAGTTGGTAAGGGATAGTATAGCAGAGGCATTAAGGATTGAAAGGGAAACAGTGGCTGCTGCTGCTGAGGCCGCGGCTGCTGCTGAAGCCGCTAGGCTTGCTGCTACTGCTGGAATTGCAGGAGGATCCGGAGTTAAGGGCTGTTCTTACAAGGATTTCAAGAGTGGAGATCCCACTAAGTTTCGAGGTACCGAGGGAGCTACAGCCATGGTTCGATGGTTTGAAAAATTGGAATCGGTGTTTTTGCTTTGTAACTGTCCGGATGACAGTAAGGTTAAATTTGCTACAAGTACTTTTCTAGATGGAGCTTTGTCATGGTGGAATTCATATGCTCAACCGATTGGTATGGAGAATGCTTTCAAGCTTACTTGGGAGGAATTCAAGGATTTGGTGACTCAGAAGTTTTGTCCTCGAACGGAAGTGAAAAAGTTGGAGACGGAGTTCTATGAACTAAAAACTATTGGGTATGATATCGACACTTACATTCGGAGATTCCAAGAATTGGCCGTGTTATGCCCATCTATGGTTTCAGATAATGAGAAGCTACTGGAGGCTTTCATTGAAGGACTTCCCGAAATTATTCAAGGAGATGTGACTTCTTCTGACCCGCAAACGATTGAGGAAGCTATTCGATTGACCCAAAAGCTCATGGCCCAGGTAGTGAAGAGAGGCAAGTACACCAACACCAACCAAAACAACAACAACCCCAACAACTGCACCAATTACAACAATAACCAAAACAACAACAACAACGATAACCAAACCAACAACAACAAAAGAAAATGGGAAAATGACCAGGAAGGTTATGATAACGACAACCAAAACCATAACACTAACCATCACCAACAACATAATAGAAGACAAGAAGTCGCCAGGGTCTATGTTGCTGCACCAACAAGGGGAAGAGCTTATGCAGGAAACTTACCGCGATGCCACCAATGCACGCTACATCATAATGGTCCATGTGGTATATGCTTTAGCTGTCACAAAGTAGGACACCTTGCTAAGGACTGTAAGGGCAAAGCCGTAGTCACATGCTTCGGATGTGGGGAGCAAGGACACTATCGAAATCAATGTCCTCAAAAACAAGGTCAACAAGTCGAAGGTGCTCATGGGAATGTATATATGTTAGAAGGAACTCGTCAAGGTATCAACGACGCGGAAGACTGAAGAAGTTCGGAAACTAGCAGTCTTATTTCTCCTATTGTATTACGTTGTACTAAGTTTATGTCTTTCATCGTATTCGAAACTTTATAACCTAAGATGTACTACTTTTGCTAAACCACTCGTTGTAATATATCCTCATCTATCGTACTTTATTTCCTTTCGATTCGATATCATTTACGAGGATTTTAATTCTTTTTTTTTTACCTTAACTATCATCTTAACGACACTTCTCCATGTCTTTTCTCCTCGATGTTCATCACAATTTTAACAACAGTTGACCCAACACCAAACAAACATATGAGTCGATTAGTCCAAGCATTGCATAGTTACTCCTAAATTATACATAGCCTGATCACCTATGTCTAATTCAGGAAGAATCATGCAATGAAGGGAGTAGTAGGCTTATATGTGTAAGCAATTCCATAATCGAGCCAAATTTTCAAAAGAATTTTCTTCAAACCACTTGTTTCCAGTTTGATCCGCGTGACAGTTCTTGTTTGATGAGTTGCAAAGATCGAGCTAGAAACAAGTTGTTACCTAAACCGATTTAGCCTAATCTCATGACAGTTCTTGTTTGATGAGTTGTGAGATTAAGTAAAAATCGGTTACCAAAAAGTCTTTTGAGGGTTTTGCTCGGAAATGGGAAAGTTTGCCACATCAAACCCTAAACCCGATAGACTAACACGAACTGAATTCAGGGACTGAATTCCTTTTTGGATGGGCGAATGTGACAACCCATACTTTCAGGTCATTTCTCGACACAATTCATGTCTCATTATTTCAACATTTATAGTAAACTTGGTTTACTTGTTTCAAATTCGCGTAACCTTGGAGGTTTAGCGGCGAATTCATGATCATGACATCACGTACATTTCATATGGACTATGATTAGTCTACATTCCATTGACATCATTTGCATCTCATTGGTACATTCACGACATTTCATTTTCACTTGCAACGCGTAATTTTTATGTTTAATAATTTTTATCGCGTGAGTTATTATTTTGTATATTTAATCCATTACTTTCAAAAATGATCCCGAGGTATTTTTAAACTTACATTTAGTTTATAAAAAAACTATATTTTTAGTTTTCCTAGTGTTTCAAATTTATTTGGTACTTTAATCATTAAAGTTAAATTATTACGTCGTTTTTCTTAAAATTATACGACAATTATTTTATCACTCAATTTTCACAAGGAAAGTATTTTTACAATTTTTATTATCTCATTACATCTTACTTTGATCTATTAAACATTTCTTTTACTCAAAAATCTACCATTTACATTACTTACATTTTCTATACATACTTGTACATTTTATCAAATTTCTACTCAATAATACACAAGTTACAATTAAAAAAAAAAAAAAAAAAAAAAATATATATATATATTTGGGAAACATGATCCACAAAAAACGCCCAAGGGAGGGTGTGTAATAAATTGTGTATGGTTCATTTATTTCTTGTCTTACCACTTGTACATAAGTCTAACTCTATTATTAACTTCTCATTCATTCAATCTCTTCAAAGTGTTAGTAAAGAAAAATCCTCTCCTTTCTTTGGGTCTTCAAGAACCGGCCAAGCATCAAGGTGCCAAGGGGATCAAAATTTTTATTGAGTTCAAGTGTTTACAACCTAGTTTATATCCTTTATATGGTTTTGAAATAAAAACCAAGGATATTTAAGTTAATCCTTGTTACCTACACCTCATCACTATCACTTGTAAGCATGTTTTATTCATTTTCATGTTTCCTTTTCATTTTTGGAGCTTATATGCATGATATGTGATTTATACCATTTATTTCATGATTTTAGAAGTTATATATGCTTATGGTCATCCTATAATTACTCCCATGGTATTCTTTGGTCTTGATGGTGATTAGGAACCCATGACACCCTAAGAAGGTGTATGGTAGGATTAGATTAGCTTTGGAGTTGATTTGAAGGGATTAGAATAGGTTTTGTCCGTGAAAAACTATTTCCGATAACTATATTTTACGTTCTGTCCTTAATCCGAAATTCTGGAAAAACCTACTGTTGGTACGAGATTTTGGCCTTGATATTTAGAAAATATACTTTAAAACGAATCCGTGGCCGCTTGAACGGAGTAAAACGGACTTATAACGAAGAAGTTATGGATTTTTAAAGTTTGACGACGAAACGTATTATTTTCTGAAAAACTCAGCTTGCTGTTTTTAGTATTTTCGGGTCAAAAACGAGCCTTAAGCTTCACAAATTATTTCGACTTGTCAAAAATATATTAGTTTACTTCGATACGAAGCTAAGGACATATATTACGTAGAAAACGGATTTAAAACGACAAAGATATGGCCGTTTTCATAAAGTTGCCGTAAATATTATTTTCTGAAAAACTATATTATTTTTACGATTCAAGTATTTCATTAGCTGTAAAGGCTATGTTTGCGGCTGTTTTTAACTATGATGCAAAACTTTTTAGAACGAAATGTCTTCTAGTAAAATCAAGTTCACCGGCCATATTTTTCAAAACAACAAGCCGTTTGTAAAGCGGAGTTTTAGTGAATTATTTACGGATGTTCAAACTTGGCCGAAACTTATTTTCTGCACACAATTCAACAAAATCACCAACTTTAGCCTTTAATATCTTTATGATCGAGACCTTTTGGACGAAAACTCCTGAACTGAAACTTCTAGATATCGATACAAACTTTCCAAAACAGTCGATTTCGTTCTCTAACGATCGACGTACACCATTTTACGACTAGTTTTCCAAAGCCATTTTTGTTAATTTCATGATTTTTCCGACGACATTGTTTTGCGACGAAAAGTGGTAATTTCACCAAAAATCATTATAAAATCATTGTAGGATGACATTTTGACGTAAAAACATGTAAAGTCATTTTTGAAGGGTCAAGACGTCAAAAGAGTATTTTTCGACGATGAGTAATATTTTCAAAACTCGTAAATGGTATAAATAACATACGTAATGCATGCATAGCATTACATTGCAACTCATGACATATCATATCATTGATAATAGGTCCCGGTTGACGCATCACATTAAACCTCAGTGTACTCACTTTTGCCATTATTCCAGTTTATCCAAGTGAGTTTCGTAGCCCCTGCTTTTACTTGTTTTCATAACTATTTTGGGGGAGATGCATGCTCAATTATTTTTCACAAGTACTTCAGATTTTTAAGGCTAAAATCTATCATGATTACCATTGTTTCTAAATCAAAGGTTATACTATATAAATTGTTCTTGTTTGCGTGCTACGGTTCTTCGTCGTATAATGTTCTAAATCAGTTGACTACTGATAAATTGAGTTAGGTGCTATGGATTATGTGCTTTGGTTCTTTGTCGTATAACGTTCTAAATCAGTTGACTACTGATACATTAGGTCTAGTTTTATGGATTAAGTGCTATCGTTCTACGTCGAGTTAGGTACTATTGTAAATTCATTTGACATCATATGTTTGGAACATAAACTATACACATTGTTTTGAACGTTGGACACACAAGTGTTGGGTAACGGTCTTACACATATCAAATACAAGGTTTGTATACTACAGTTTACTTAAATGTTATCATGGATTGAGCTGCATCTTGCTATCGTGAATTAGGTATTTTGATCTGGATTACATAGTCATCAGTTGACTAAATCTTGCAATATGCTGTTTCTTGGTTTCGTGTATTAGGTATCGTGGATTGAGTTAAATAGTCATCAGTTGACTAAATCTTGTAATATGCTGCTTCTTGGCATCGTGCGTTTGTTCTTGTTAAATATATCATATTGGAAACTAAATCTTTGTTACCATTAGTACTATCTAAAATCGGAATTTTTAGACTTCATGAACACTTTTTATTAACTCGTACGTAGAGGGGGTTTTATCAATACTTTTGTTCATTTTCGTCCCCGATGCTTTGAGTGAACCTATTTGA
>BPTQ01000003.1:102442791-102780187 GCA_019973895.1 Chrysanthemum seticuspe | reverse complement strand
AATATTCTTCTACGACATGTCTCTTGTATAATCGATATTCTGTACGTATCTAGAAATGTCATTCAACAATGATACGGGCATGTACAGATGCTTGAGCGAGAGTTCTTTAATTGTTTTCTAAAACATGTCGTTTCTCAAAATTTCTTAATAAGATGGCTTTCGTATACATCAGTACGAAACCCGGACCGAAATGATGACTTTTGAATATTTTCAAATCAAAACTCGTGCTTTGATCGAAAAATGAGGAGTACGCTTCAGTGCACTACATTTAAAAATGGTGAGAAATCATCATCATCTTGAGCACCTTTTCAAGATTGTTCAAAAAGATTTTCAAAATCTTTCAAAATATTTTGTGCTCAAGATAACTCCCTCTAAAACCCTTTAATTGAATATACTTTAGTAAAGGGGGAGTGTAAAACAAAAATGTTCCAAATTCATGCTTAAATCAAATCCGTTTGTCTCCCCAACAGATTCTAAAATGTTGTTTAATCCGTTGATATCAAAAATATCACGAATATGCTATTTTTGAGGGGGAGGAGACGTGATTAAAATGTGATCAAAAATGTTTAATGATCGGTGTTTGAATCTCAAAATGAGCTCGACTCAGACGGAACCAATGAATTGACGAGCAATCATGTACCATCTCGAGAAACTTTCTATGACTTGACCAGGACGGGTAATAATTTCAAGCTAGTTCTCTAGTGATGTAAACGTGTCTCGAATCGGTCTTGTTCATTTAAAGTCGATCAATTCAAAACGTGCGAACTCTACCCTCTATGTGCAGATTTCTGTCAAAACATATAAGCACATGTGAAGGGGGAGTGTTTCTAAAAATATAAAACTCACGGAGTGTTGCAAACATGTTTTCTATCATAGACACTCTGAGAGATTTTCATGAAAAACGGTTTTATGGCAACAATAGGACAGTCATGGAGGTATAAGGTGACTAAGGATAGGAAATCCGTCCTATGATCCGCCAGAGCCGGAGGGATCTACCCAAGGACATCACCAATAGTGTAGTATTAGAAGTCCTTAGGAATGATTGAAAAAAGGAGTAATGTGAGAAAGGAGAAAGAAGGGGTTGAAGAATTAAAAAGAAAATATAATGAAAAAGGGTGAAAAGAAATAGCCCTCCATATTCAACCTTAGGGCAGAAACCGGGTTCAATACATATGCTACTGGTTGTCACTAGATGACACTGGTATTGAAGACAAAGACGTCATGGACCCAGTGACGCACTGCACTAAACCTTCTAGCCACTCAATTCCTCTCAAAAGGATTTGTTTCATTCTCACTGGGAACCCTACATAATCTATTGACTTTCTCTTAGAGATCGTTGGTATTGAAGAAGGAGACCCTCTCCCTAGTCTCCGCTCAGGAAAACCAAAATGCACTAATTGAGTCTAGAGCCACGAGATTCATCAAAAGATCTCATAGGAACACTTGACATGACATCGCTTGTTGATCATCAATAAGGGCACAAGTGATATATTATAGAGTCCTACGCAGATCTTAGCAATTTGCCAGAACATTTATGAGAAGTTTCACATCTGTGATCTTCAGTGATTGAATGGAAACTCCTGCCAGGGTCAACATCAAACAGCCCTGACAGCAGGTCACTTCGGTAATTCTCGTGGATTACGCTTAGTGTGTCTCAAACGGTCTACAGTCGTGAGGTGATGCTTCGGTGTACCTCAGCGACTCATCTGAACTGTAGATGTACTTCGGTATATCGTGTTATCTCACTTGTGGGACTCCAGTTCAGGAACGGCCTATGTGAGAATTAGAGACGTGTTTTCACACTATGCTGTTAACACCCTCGAAATTCAAACTTGTAAGTGCCGGAATCCGCTTATTACTAACAATGTTTTATGTTTTCTTCTTATGGAAGCTCCGGAGCGGATGGATCGTGCAGACTTGCCACATGCTCATACCAACAACACATGAAAGTTCTCATCGTAATCAAAGGAGATGATTCTTCGTCAATGTCAAAGAATCTACAAAGTATAAAGACTCCAGAACTACATCATTGGTAACCAAAAGAAAAATAGAAGTGTGAGCATGGTGGAGAAAGAAATGGAGAATGACGTGGAGACACCTAACCAACGAAGTTGACAATGGCAGACAACCACATTATCTGATCACAAAGCATGAAGGAACAAAGCATGAAGACTATTCAATATCTACACACAAAGTCCTAGCTCAAGAAAAGTAGAGACCTAATCAAGTGGAGCATCATTTGAATGACCACCCCTTAGGGGGAGATTGTTAGCCTCAATAGTTTTATTAAAAGTGATGGTCATTCACGATTAGGAACTTTGTAACGTGTGTTAGATATCATGATAGAATAGTCAACGGGCTCGTGGACTGGGCTAAGCTAATTGGTTAAATGTTAAGGTATGCTAAGCCGTGTATAAGCTTAAGCATCCCAAGCCCATGTCCAACCCAAGCCAAGCCCATTGGAAAGCCTTTTAGGTTTTCATGTCTTGTACTATAAATACCCCTCAAATGGTCATTTGAGGGGTGTGCTTGAAAGTGTGTGTGTGTGTGTGTGTTTTTCTTTATTGAATATACAACTTATTGTTTGCATATCTTATCATCATACACGAATTTATCTCTTCAAGTCACCATCTTTCTCATCTTATTTCTAAGCTTTGTTTGTGTTTGTTTCACGTGGGTATACTTGTATACGTGTTGGGTTTGCTTGGTAAAGTGATAAGGTTGATAAAAACTACGGTCCTACAATTTCCAAGGCAAAACTTGATCTCTCCTTGTTGTAGATACTTAGAAATCATTGTGCTTCCCAATCATTGAATCCAAAAGCTTCCTTGCTCGACTTCCTTCTTCGAGAATCTTCCAAATGTGCATAAAAACTTCATTTCTTCATCATTCGTGATACCTGGCTACATATACATACACAATACGCATCTTTTGCACTTTTGCAACAGTTATGAGTAAATATAGCCGATTATCATGCACAAAACCAACAATAACGCTACTAAAAACATGTTCATTTTAGGCGTTATCAAATTCCCCCACACTTAAGCTCTACTCGCCCTCGAGTAGTTCTAACATTTGCAAAGATTGATTTCAATGGTCTTGACACCATGGTTCCAAAAATGTAACAATCATCCCAAAAGAGATAATCATTGATTTTCTTTTAATATGTGAAAACTTTTAAAAATGAACCAAACACTTTAGATAACATAACTAGAACACCTCACGAATGATTTTAAGAATTCACTCAACACTCATATATATTGGTGGGTATACGTAAATCACTCAATGCCTAGTCATGATCAATGTTTTTTACCATAAGCTTGTACAAGTATCAAAACAAAGAAAACAAATTCATCAAAGAGGGATTTTATTCGGGTTATATCGTTAAGGCTAAGGGTTCATAAAGGGTATGGATAAGGAATGTGATGGTTTATGAAATTGGTGTTAAAAGAAAATAAAGTCAAGTCTAAACCTCCATGTTGCTAGCCATCATACAAACCACAATCCCGTAAATGATTATTTCACCTCTTCAAATATCGATCTCCGCAAATATGTATAACTCAATTTAGCTCATTGGCTAATCAATATCCTTCATATAGCTCATTGGCTATAACCATTTTTTTTTCATAACAAAATTCCCCCACACTTAGTGTAAGCATACATCACAAAAAATCGAGAAAGACGTCTCTTTCATCCATGATGGAGAATGGTACACACTATAAACAAAGTGTAGCTTCTTCATAATCATCAAAAACAATCTAACATTCCAAACAACTAGCAACAAACCAATAGACATGACAAGGGTTGGCTAAAGTTTAAAGGTGTAAAATATTTTTGTATTTTTCTGGAATTTAACAAATGAAAAGATTGGCTCAAAGGGTGTAACTAAGGGTATCTAGTGCTAAAGATGAGCACTAACAAATGGGTCCACATAAAGGTGGTTAACTAACCGATGTGGCTAGCTAATATATCATTAGATGTAAACGGAAGGCCATTTGGGTTAAATCCTACGATGCCTCTTATCACTTGAACATATTTATATCACTCGAGAGTGATTTTAACCGTAATGCATAACTAGTACAAGTTCTAGAATCGACATAATCATCGGCACACTCATAGCAAATATAAAACAAAAGATGTGTTTTATACAAAAAGAAACCTCACAATTGCGTGGAAAAAGGCTATAATGCGTGCTAGAAAATGCTATCAAATCCAAAATGAATTACTTCCGTAATTTGGTTCAAATCCAAAATTTTTCCAAAACCTCATTTTACCATTGAAATTACCAAGTTATTTTTTTAATATTTATCAATAATGCGTGAAAACAACTAGACCATCAAGGGCGAATTCCTTCTAATTACTTGCATCCAAAAGTTATCTAAAAATTAAAAATGCATATCATTTTTCCTATTTTCTTCCCTCCCCCATACTTAAGTTTTGCATTGTCCTCAATGTAATAAAATGAACTTCAAAGTAAAGAAAATGGGAAAAAGAAATAGTTAAAAGATACCATGGGATAGAATATGCAACACGCATATTGGGTCATAAGAAAGCATGTGAGTTATCCAACTCCAAATATTTGACCATCAATAAGCTTCTGACACATCCATCCTGCAAACAAAAACTGCAACACACAATACACAAAACAAAACAAAACAATCCAAATGCAAATGCTACTAAAAACAAGATAAAACCAAGAAAAATATATTAATCATCCTAAAGAAATAGTTAAAGAGATAGAAATAATATTTTTTAACACATCATAACCATTGTCTTTGAAACCACAAATCACGAATGATCCACGATCACTTGTCGTCCTCGCTCATCTCATCCCCTTCTTCATCATCATACTCATCATCATCATCACTTTCGGTTACATAGTTTTCGTCCACAATCTCCGAACGAACTCTTCTCTTCTTCTTCTTTCCTCCAACTCCTGATGACGATCCTCCAACATCATAGCTTGCTCCACCAACCTCAGGTAATCGACCATATGCGGGCACTGGATCAGGAAATGGTGCGTACCCAGGATATGGATACGGATAGGGTCCAAGATAAGAAGTGTAGGGGAAAGGATATGGTGGAATATTGGGTGGATTGTAGGGTGGTAACTAATAATTAGCTTGTTAGGAATTGGAAAATTTCTTAGTGAAGAGTCGGTCACCCCAAATGTTATCTAGCTTAAGTTAGCTCGTAGACTTGTCGTTAGTTTCGATATTTAGTAGTTTATTTATTAGTTTGTAGTCTAGTTTAGCTTAGTGCAACACCGTGGAGGAAGGACGGGTCTTTACCCACTGTATGCCTGATCCACAGGCCGATAGGAGGTCGTATTATTTGTAAGTATAAATACCCCTTCCATCCATGGAAGGGGTGGTGCTTCATTCAATCTAATATTCAACATTTGTGTAAACCTCTAGCAAGAACACTCTCTCTCTCTAAGATGGAAAACATGTATTTTGATCTCCCAAGACCACCTGAATCATCTAACACAATAAAAATAACGATCCTACAATTGGTATCAAGAGCCAGGTTGTTGTGTTGTTTTGATTCGTGTGGTTTCGTGCTATGGTTATTGTGGTTTTTTGATACATATGTTAAGCTGTATTGGTTATTATCTGTTTTGGCCGGATAATGCTTTTTATGGGTAAACCATTTTTTACACATTTTTGGGTCAAAGAATTTCAATAGCTTTCCTGCTTATGTCCTTTGTGTCCTCATATCAGTTTCTGGTTTGTCATTGGGTCATTTTTGGGTAAACTGTTTTCACTTCAAGTGGTCAACTTTTGTGGTCTTAAACTTGGTCTCAAATATATGGTCACATCTGCTCATCTTCACATGGTCAAACGGGTCTAAAGTAGCAGTTTTTATGATAGTTTTTCTGGGTTTAGTATGAAGGTGGTCGGAAAAGTGGTTGGAAACTCGTCGGAAAACAGTAAAATCTTGCTAGCGACTTAGTCACAAAACAGTCCAGATTCAATGTATTTTTCTTAGCGACTTGTCTTTACAAGTTGTAGCGAGTTGACCTAGCAAGTTGACCTAGCGAGTTAGGTTAGCGAGTTGGGTTAGCGAGTTAGGTTAGCGAGTTGGGTTAGCGAGTTGGCTATTGAGTCACTTGCTGTCGTGGCGACTTAGTCGTAGCGACTTGTCGTGGCGACTTAGTCGTAGCGACTTGCGCTGGCGACTTAGTCGTAACGACTTGCGCTGGCGACTTAGTCGTAACGACATGCGCTAGCGACTTGACTATGGTGACGACTTGATATTGACAGAAATGAAGAAGAAGAATTATATATGACCACGACCTCTAAACCATTTGACCAATACCATTTTACCCAACCTCATACCATATACGAGCAACATCAACCTCAGAAAACCATCATCAGCGAACTAATCTCAGATTTTGTTTCGAGGTCTTAACAAATTATATCAAACCTCTAAGGGTCTATATCTCGAAGCAAACTCATCATTGAAACCTCTTGATTCAACACTAAGATTAACGAGAATAGAAACATCAAGTTTATCTCAGTTTGTTCGTGTCTTTTATAAGGGGCATATCAAGACCATCAAGGGTCCATTTACACGACAATCATCACAGACCATTAGTCAAAATGAAAACGAAAAGATAATTGATCTCAGTTTTTCTTTGTCGTGTGCAACTAATGCCATAAATCTTAAAGATCTAAACACGAAAAGAAAATATCATCACAGATCTTAACAAATGTAAAAATCCGAACTTTAGTACTTGATCTCAGTTTGTATGACTCGGGGTTCTCAAATGAAAGACCAAGACTATCAAGAGTCAATTACTCGAATCATTCATAACATCATTGATCAACAGGGGGTCGATTATTTCTGGTCAATGTACGAGATTAAAGGAAGTTGTATAACAACCTTGTTATAAACTTCATGTGATTCGTTCTTAAACCACAATGGATATCAAGACACGATACAATCATGGATCTCAGTTTTTTTCGTGAGGTAGAGATTTAAACAATGACCTTTTCAGATCCAAACTACCTCAAGTGAAAAAATCATCATTGACCTCTAGTTTTTGATATTCGAACACATTAAAGAAGAATCAAAACATAAGTGTTTTAATCTGCTTTTGATTCGGTTCAATGAAAACATAAAGATAAATGGATTACCTACCCAAAATCTTTCGGAGGTTATTGTAACAGACTCATGCATCAAGACCAACCCTGTGGCCTAATTGATGAGCCTCTAGCCAACCCTATGGCGAGGATGAGTGCGTGAACACTTCATATGACCTTTTTGAGAATCTGACATGTATGATGCGTTCAAATAAAGAGGGGGGCGGATTATTTTCTTTGAAGATGTGTTAGGGTTTGGAGATGTATGAGTTACAGAGAAAGAGAGGCGTATAGTTTGTGATTAGGTTTTGTTAAAGTGAGTGATGTTAGGGTTTGGGGTGAGAAGTATGCTTTATATACTCCCCTAATTATTAGGGTTTGTGTGTGATTATCTGGATCGGGTATAGATTGGATTGGGCCAAGGTTCTTGCATCAATTGACGTGGGTTTGGTATCTCAAGGTGGGCCGTGTACATGGTTGGCTGGAATGGATCAATAAGCTTAAATTGACTAGACTATTCAAAATGTATTTCCGAATCTCATTTCTGGTAATACAATTTTTGATAGTATTTTTATAATGGGTGGTATCTTTTGGTATGGTATAAAATTTTCACGGAAAGATACAAATGATCACGGCTTGAGCCTAATTTTTGAGAAAAAGATTTTTTAAAGTCGGTGACCTCACTTGGGCTTTGGTGTCTGAATGGATAAATCACACTTTTCATTTGGAGGTCAATGAATATTAAGATGGGCTTTGTGGACAAATGAAACAATGCTTGGTCATTAAATTTCAACGAAAAATACATTTGTCTACGGCTAACGTTTGTATTTCATTTGGCTAAAAAGTTGAGACTTGATATTGAGATTTGCTGTGATAATGTGATTTGGTTATGAGGACTTGTACTTTGGGGGATACATCTTCACGAAAAATATTATGTCACGGCTTGTATTGATGGTTGAACAAAGTGGACTTCGGGGTTGTTTGTTCGGTATTTCTTATTTGGATTTGAAGTGAGGTTTTCCAGGCGTGGTCACTTAATTTTTGTCTTCTTTGGGCTTTTATTGAGTGTGATAAAGACTTGGCTATTTAATTACGGTTGTGATCCTTTCTCGCTTAACCCACAACGTAATTATCACTTCGGTATCTCACTCAGTTGAGAATGTCAAGAGGTTTTGTACATTGGGTACACCGTTTCTTTTTCACGAGGATCAGTACAAGTTTAAGTAACACATCTGGGAGATTATACTTCATGATCAAGTTTGGTATATCGGGATTGCTTCACCAAATGGTCACTACAATTGCCGACAGAATGCGTGATTTGAGTATTTACCAATGTGATTATTGGATGGTTGGTGATATGAGTGAGGTTGGATAATGAACCATTGATGAACCACTGCATGTTCCCTTAAAACAGATATTCACCGAAACCAAAGTTGTCATAACAAATTCGAGCTGACGTTGTTTACGGTTTTGTCTTGATTTTTGTAAAATCCCGCGAAAGAAACTATTTCTCGGTTTAAATCATAGACTTGTAAAATCCCGTGACAATGAAAACATCCTGGTAATAGTAAAGTGCACTTCCGGATCTATCTTACGGTTTATTCTTGGTTTTTGTAAAATCCCGCGAAAGAAACTATTTCTCGGTTTAAACTATAGAATTGTAAAATCCCGTGATGATGGAACCATCTTGGAGAAAGAAAAGCGTATCTCGGGGTCTTCTGATGCTGGTGTTACTGGTTCTGCTTCGAAGAAAGGATAAAAGGGTGTACTTCATAAATTGGATGTGTGTTTGGATTTTCGTCATGACAGTTTGGTTATTACATGGTTTTACGGGGTTATGTGCTTTCAACCATGGTCGGGATGAAAACCATTATCAAAGTTCACTTTTAAGGTCAAAGGAGGCTAGATTAGAGCAGTTAACCAGAGGATGTGACAACGGCGTTAATTCAATATTATTTATTTGAGGTTGAAGTGAATTATCACGGGCGAGTGCACTTAGTATCTGAAGATATCGGGGATGGATGGATGAAGATTCTTCATGATCCTTGTTCGAGCTTATTATCAAAAACGAAGACTTGTAAATCTAGTTATTGTTGAGTGACTTTTACCTTTTCTTTTACCGCTTGGGGGAATTGGGCTCTTATCATCTCAAAATACCTATCACTTTAAGGAGTTACGTTGTAGTGCTCAGTGTCACACTCAATTGTGGATTTTCAAGAGGTGATGTACGTCTTATACTTGATGGTTGGTTGGTTGAAGAGTATAGAGTACTTAGAGATTCAATGGAGGATGAAGTCTCGGCACCGCTCTTTGTTACATATGTGCAAGTATAAGTCACGAGTTCGGGATAGTTTACTTCTGGGTCAAATTCATCATATTGGGTTTTCTCCATCAGCTGTCACGACAAAGAGCCTACTGAATGATAATGGGTTGATTACGTGTTTTGCCAAGAGATTGAAAAGAGAGAGATTTATGGCGTCTGCAGATAACACTTCAGGCCCCGTTCCTCAAAGAAAAGAAAGGTGTACGCTTCAGTGCGCTTTATCTTCTTAAGAAGAGAAATCTTCAGGTTTATGACCATTCTCATCGACATTCTTCATCAACATGCTTCATGCTTTTTCCATGCGCCTCAGTCATAAAGTGAACCGGGCTACCACTGATTGTTTTCTCATTCCACTTGCTCAATTATAATGAAGATGGCGACATCTCGTGCTGATTTTGCAGGAGAGAAGTGTGAATAGAACTTTCGGATGATTTTCACTTATTTAGTCAAGAATGGCATCTCCGTATGCAATTCTTGAGGGGGAGAAGAAGTGTGAATTTTTTGCATTGTTGATTGACATTTGAGAATATAAATGGTCATACGGCTCTAAACTCATGTAAGAACCGAGCTTCTTCTTATCGGGTCATCTTCACATGGTGTTTTTCTCTTCTAAGAGCCGTTGGTTGACATCTTCACTCGGATTGATGAGTTTATCGACAAAGTGCTTCCGGTTAATGCTTCACGTATACATCAACATGATGATTCTGAACAATCTCTCTGTTCTTGTTTGATGTGATTGGTAGTTTGGCGTTACCATCTTGTGTGTTCGTTGCGGCCTTATTGCTGATTTCCTTGATGAACATCTTTCTGTTCTTGTTTGATTGGGAGAGATTTTAGTTAAGGGGATTTGCAAGATGTAAGTTAATTGGGATGCTTTTTGGTGGAATGCTTTTTGGTGTGAGTTGAAGATGTTAACTATCTATTCCCCAACTGCACAATCTTGAAGAAGGTCGAGTCTACAGTCTGTTCTACATTTTCTGCTACATGTTAGAAGACTAAAGACGAGTTGCATTTAACGATCTAAAGACTTCTTCTTAATCTGGGCATTTATCAAACAGATTGTCGGTTTAGGGGAGAGCACTAATTGGGAGAAAGTTATAAGTCAGATTCAATTCCCAATTAGACTTGCTCATATTCTTTAGCAGTGACTGCTCGAGACGTTGATATTGACTATTGTTGGACATTTGACTCAAGTTGATTACTTCGGAGTTAATCATTTATCACTTATTTGAGATTGAAGTTGACTTTCACAAAGGCGTGTTCTTATTCGATAACTTGCTCGGGCTTAAGAATTTGAGTTGAAGACTTGGTTTATCTAGTTACCAGCAGTCGAGGTGGATGGTTGAAGACCTGGTTAACTATCACTATTAGGAGTTACTTTGTTTTACTCAGTGTCACACGCATATGACGGTGTGGATAATCGCAAGAGGTGTTAATGTCTCATACTTTGTTTGGGTAGTGAGTACTTAGAGATTTGCTTGAAGCATAAATTCTCTACACCGTTCTTCCATCATTAGGTGCAAGCTTAAGATACAAATGTGGGGAAGTTGACTTCAGTTTCAAGTAGGGTATATCGGGTTTTCTTCTTCAGTGGTCACTTCAAATTGTCTACATAAGGGTTGATAAAAATAGTCAGAGTGAGTCTTCAGCAAGTTGATTCTCACAGATACATCTGAGCTAATGATGTTCTTCTCAAAATATTTCTAGTATACGGACTTACAAAGAGTTGCTGATTCTGAAGTGTCAATTCCAGCAAGGAGAAAGGAGACTCACATATAAACATAAAGCGAGTAAACTTGATGAACTTAATTCTTCTAAGTAACTGAAGACATCCCGGGAAGACAAATGTTAGTACCGCAGAGAAACTCAAGGTTTGACTCATGGCGAGTAAACTTGATGAGCTTAATACTTCTAAGTGATTGAAGATATCCCGGGAAAAAAATTGTCATGACCGCAGAGAAACTCAAGGTTTTACTCATCAAGGCTTTTTGTGTTAGTATTCCAACTATGTGGGGGAAGTGATGTTAGAGAAAGTTTCTGAAGATAACAGAGGTACACTAGTATGTGGTGATTTCGATGGTGTCTCAATGATCAGGGGAGTGAGATTGTGTACATTGGGGATGCTCAGCTGTTTCACTTGAGTGCTTAATCAGTGATTCAGAGATATAATCACTTATTCCGGAGTTGACATCCGCAGAGATTGTCATCCGCAGAGATAATCAGTGACTTGGCCTGCTTCTTCAATGTTATCAGTTATTCATTCCTTGTGTATTGGTATACTTCGGATACTTGAGCTTCATACACATTCATCAGGGACGAAAGATGTGAAGATAGGGGAGGTGTTCTACATTACCCTCTTGATGTGTATTCGGGAGAGTTCTTGGATATTGGTGTACTTCGGGTTCTTGAGCTTCATACACGTTCATCAGGGAAGAAAAATGTGAACATGGGAAGGTGTTCTTCATTCCCCTCATGAAGTGTATTTGGGAGAGTTCTAGAGCATTATACAAAGAGGCTGACTGCAACAATTCAACTACTTGGGGGAATTGCTCTCTTGACACCTTTTGGAATGGATCGCTTCAGACTTCAGTGGTTATGAAATTTGAGAAGATTATTTTATGTGTGAGATGATACGTTGCTGTTCTTCTATTGGATGATATAACCTCGAACGGAGAATCTCGATCATCGGTCTTAAATGGAGCAGCGGGATTTATGATTATGGTGTGCATCTCTGTGCACCTGGCTAAGGCAAGCTTGAAATATAGCTTCGAATCTGCTCAACATAAGGATTTTCGGTTTGGGGGGAAGCTGCCAAAGTCTCACTTTCAAGTGGCTCAATTTCTCTCTTCGATTCAAGAGTCTTGGAAGCTTTGGTGGTGAAAGTTTTAGGGATGATGACTTCTATCTTCTTCAACGGGGCTGTTCGATATCCTTATCTCGGTACTCGTATCATCATCTTCTTTAACTATATCATCTACTCTATCTTTGTATATATTTATCTGAAAAACCAAATACAAAAATATAAAACCAGCAAAACAAAATAGAAAAATATAAAACCAAGAAAAAGAAAATAGAAAAATATAAAACCAACAAAAACCCATAAAAATCAGAAAATTTGAAAAATTCCAAAAATATGTTTTCCCTAGACATGTCTTCTGGTATCGATAACATCTACGGTCTTAGAAATGTCATTCAATAATGGCACGGGACTTTAGATGAAGTTCGAGCAGGAGGTGTAAATATTCTTTTCTAAACATGTCACAAATCAAATGGCTTGCAGTTACTTCAGACTGTGACCCGTGCTTAAACTATGGCTTGCTATTATTTCAGATAGCAACCCGCTCTTAAAAGAAAGGAAAGTGCTATGCTAAACCATTTTCAAATATTTCGGGCACTTATCCTAAAACTATTTGAGGAAAGTATGTCGAAGGACTGCTGTTCCTACACAAATGTTTTTCCGTCTAAAAATTCTTCAGAAAAATATTTGTTGTTTTCCAAAAATGGTGGTAAAATAAGGTGCTTTGACAACAATCAGTTTCAGAGTTTTTATTAAATCTGCAAACTCAATCAATGACTTCAGCACTTTTAAACTTTTCACAATTTGAGTCATTGATTGAGGGGGATAATGTTTTCAAATCTATATCATCTAACGGGCTTTCTTAATTATCCTAATATGCTTAATTAAAAATGATGTTAACCTATGTTGAAGGACTAGGTGCCTAGGATATGATTGCTAGGATTAGATGATTAGAGTTTGATGTACACATTATTCCCATACATTTATATGATCTGATTGTTATGTTACATTGACTTTTATTAGTCGATTGCTGTTTGGGTGATGTCGACCACCATATATCTGTAGGTGTGTTCACTAACGTATGCAGGTATATTGGTTATAAGAATGTTCCCGATCCGGATCCCACAATTGATGATGATTGGATGCCGAAAGGAAAGGGTAACTATTTCTTGGGTTGACAAATGAAGAAACGGAGCTTAATTGGACTTCAATGGAGAGTTGGCATAAATGCAACGTAAGAGGTATCACTGCATCAGCAGATGGTTTTCTTCTTAGTGATTGAAGAAACGGAGCTTAATTTGACCTCAGTTGGCATTCAAAATGCAACATAAGAAGAAGTCTCACTGCTTCTGCAGACGGTTTTTCTTCCAAACCCTACAGCAACAACAACAGAAGCTTCTCAACCACCTAACGTATCTTTGTGCAGGATACCATTTTTTTTAAACAATTTTGAATAACTTGATTAAATTGTTTTGAAAATGGAAAATATTGTTTTGAAAATATATTGGACTAATTTTTGAAAATCACCGGACTTCATGTTATCAAAACCTAAGTCACTCAATTATTGACTTCTGTCATGGATTGAGGGGGAGAGTGATTTAAAATAAAATATTTTCAAACGATGTATCTTCATAAAAGTTCCGGTTTGTACGTTAAAATGTGGTGATATAAAGATTTAATGTTATGTTATGGTATGATTTTTCTTTAGAATCAAGGTCTTTCAAAATGAAATTCTTTCTGTTCTTGTTTGATTGTGAAATTGTTTTGTTTTACTTAAAAGATCTCTTAAAAACTATCATACCTGACACTAACAATCTTTAATGTCTTATAATGGTCCTTATCTGTCATATTTCAAAATTGAATCTTGCCACGTCTTTCCCCAAAATTTTATAAATGATTTAAATCAGTTGGGATCACAAATCTCAAATGGTTTGATATTTCTGATCGGGGTAGAGATCGTGTTTTAAATCTCAAATCTGTTTTAAATGGAATTGGTTTTAGTCCTTTAAAGGCACTCCTGCCTCCATGTGCCAAACGATTTCATACATAATGCACATGTTGAGGAGGAGGATTTATCCAAAAACCAGATGAGTATTTAAACAAGGCCACATTTTCTCCCATGTTTTCTAAACCTAATTAAATCACTTGAGATCCAAAATCTCAAAGGGTTTGATATTTTTGATCGGGGGAGAATTTGTGATTTAATAATGAAATTTGATAAAAGGTGATCGTTTGGATTAAATTGTGCAGGCTGCTCTCTCGTATGTGCTAAACGCTTTCGAATCTCGAAGCATATATTGAGGGGGAGCAAAACCATCGAGGTACAAAAGTTTTTTAAAAGAGATTTATAAAGTACCTTGATTGTGTTTTCAAATGGTTTTTATAATGGATTTTGTGATCGTGAATATGCTTCAAAAGAACTCTTGCCTCTATGTGATAAAAATGATTTCAAAAATCCTATGCACATATTGAGGGGGGGGGGAATTTTACCAAAGAAATTCAAATGGCTTTTTCTAAGGAAATTGTGATCAAGAAATTATTTCAAAGAAATTATTTCAAAGAACTCTTGCCTCCATGTGCCAAACAATTTTAAATCATATGCACATGTTGAGGGGGAGCATTTCTAAAATGATCAAAACTATTAAGGTACAAAATGCTTTGATCTCGTATCACAAGTACCTTGATTGGTTTTCCAAATGATTTTTCAATTGGTTTCATGAAGGAAAGAACAATACCAAAAGACCGACCAATTTATTTTATTCATGGAGTTATAAGGATGGTTAGGTTAGGTATTTGTTCCCACGATCCGCCAGAACCGGAGGGATCTACCCAGGGACAATCCACTAGATAGTGTAGAGTCCTTAGGTATATTGAAAAAAGGAGAAAAGTGAGATACGGGGAAGAGTGCGGACTGAGACAGAGCTAGTACTGGAATAAACCCAACAAGGTTCTAGTTATGAAGTCTCGGTAAGCACTGAAGGGGTTGAAGAATGAAAAAGAACTGAATGTGAAAAGGGGTGAAAAGATATAGCCCTCCATCAATTCAACCTTAGGGCAGTAACCGGGTTCAATACATATGCTACTGGTTGTTACTAAGGTAACACTGGTATTGAAGACAAGACGTCATGGACCCAGTGACGCACTGCACTAAACTTCCCAAACCACTCAAGTTCCTCTTAAAAGGACTTGTTTCATTCTCACGGGGAACCGACATTATCTATCGACTTTCTCTTAGAGATTGTTGATATTGAAGAAGGAGACCCTCTCCCTAGTCTCCGGCATAGGAACCAAATGTGCACTATTGAGTCTAGAGCCAAGAGATCATCCACAATATCTCATTAGGACACTAAATTAATGAAGACTTGCTGTTTCACACAATGTGAAAAGTAAGAATATATTAAGAGTCCTACGCATTATCCTTGTGGTATTGCCAGAACATCTGAGTGATATGCTAACATATTCACAATGAAGATGGAAAGCCTTCTGGAGCCAACATCAAACAAGCTCCTGGTAGGTGGCATGTGAGATCTATTCTATAGATCAACCATGTGACAACTGGATAGAAACAATGGGGAGATTCATTCTTGAATCAACCTTGGTCCAGGAAATGAATTGACGAATACTTTTGGAAAAACCGTTCGATGTGCAAATCTTCTTTTCTCTAGCACGTCGAATGTGTACTTATGTTTTCAAAATTCAAAAAGTATCTCTGATTGAAAAATACTTTTAGAAAAACCGGTCGATGTGCGAATCTCTTCTTTTCACTAGCACGTCGATTGTGTACTATTTTCAAATACAAAAAGTGTTTTGATTGAAAATTGATCTTTCTCATAAAACCTTCGTCGTATTGCAAAACTCTTTATTCTAAGCAATACACGATTGTTTTCATATCAATTTTTCTTCAATCAGTGAATCTCAATTCGCTGGTTCACTCACTCCGTGTTGTCTTCTTTGAGACGTTCCGGTTTGAGAACGGCTAGAACAGCTGCGAAACCCTGTCAAGGAGATTCTTAGGAATCCTACCTGATCACAGGCAGTACTTGTACTGATCAACGGGGAACCGTGGGCCGTGTACCTCAATTCAACGAAAGTGATCAAAGACACTTTCGTGCGCTTTATTGCTAACTGTCTTATGCAGGTACACCCCGACGATTGCAGCTGATCAGAATTGAGGAGTCAATCCAAAGCCGCATGCTCACAGCATCCACACTTAATTTGAAGAAATCATGACTGGTGCATATCTACATAACCTGGCTCTGATATTTCATACTATGCTTCTGCTACGCTGCTGCAAATATCATGAACCAGTAAGGCTTCCGCTACTCTGATGGAAAGATGTCATGATTCAAAAGTGTGAGCATGTCGGTCCAAATGTCAAAACTTCACATGAAGGCAACACTACTATGGATGATCCAGAGAGATTTACTGTGGCTGATGATCTCAAAGAAAGCTCGAAGATCATCAAGATGTGGATCAGTTCAAAGACCTCCACTGAAAGTACAGATCAATGCGGACTTTGAAGTTGCACTACATAAGCACAAAGATTGCGGAAATGAAGAATTCAAGTCTGCGAGCTCAAGAACAATGTCAAGAATAGAATGCTAGGATTCGAAATGTAAAACATGGGGTGACCTCCCTTAGGGGGAGATTGTTAGGAATTGGAAAATTTCTTAGTGAAGAGTCGGTCACCCCAAATGTTATCTAGCTTAAGTTAGCTCGTAGACTTGTCGTTAGTTTCGATATTTAGTAGTTTATTTATTAGTTTGTAGTCTAGTTTAGCTTAGTGCAACACCGTGGAGGAAGGACGGGTCTTTACCCACTGTATGCCTGATCCACAGGCCGATAGGAGGTCGTATTATTTGTAAGTATAAATACCCCTTCCATCCATGGAAGGGGTGGTGCTTCATTCAATCTAATATTCAACATTTGTGTAAACCTCTAGCAAGAACACTCTCTCTCTCTACTTTCTCTCTCTAAGATGGAAAACATGTATTTTGATCTCCCAAGACCACCTGAATCATCTAACACAATAAAAATAACGATCCTACATAGCTTCTCGAGCCATGTGTTGAAAGATAGGCATTGAATAATCATTGACGTAGTTGTTTCTCAAGATCATCGAGTCTCTCCACACAACCCTACATTGAATCTCATCTAAATGTTGGTTCCACTCTCCCCAACCTGAATCAAAACTACTGGACGTACCCGCTTGCACGTTCCCTATTGGTATACTTTCCTGCTGTTGTGGTGGTTGTTGTTGTTGTTGTTGAGGTTCAATCCATAACCCCAAGGTTTTCAATTTGCTATTCAAAGCATTCCCAAAACCATTTGCACTCCACATCTCACTATACTTTGGCTCTCCACACTTAGCCAATTCCTCATCAACATAATACCCAAGATTCTTCGCCAACCTTGTCACAAAATGTCTTCCACAAATGTTGCTATTGCTCTTGATTCCCGGGGCCCTCCTAGACAAATACTCGGCTATCTGCCAAATCGCATTACCGTCCTTAGTTTCCTCCAGTAACATCATAACCCATAAGTCCAGTTTCTGACATTTGTCCCTGCTTCCATACCTATTAAACGGTCCAGTCACTATCAATTTGTGAAGTATCCTCATTAATGGATTCCTGATGGTCGCGGCATTCCTCCTAGTGCAAGAAGGATCTCCCACACGATTCCAATAGGTGGGCATACTAGGAAAGTCTTTTTCAAACCTCCAAAGCCTCGAAAAGTGAGCTTCAAATAACCTATGATTAACCTCATGTGGCTCATACAAACCAAGAGCCACGCCAAAAGCCGGCAAAGTGTAAGCATGATCCCTTACACAAAGCCTAAACCAAACACAAACTTCCTCCATCAAGTTCGGAACATTCACCTTTCTTTCAAAATACATGGTTGAAAAGAACTCCATACACCATTCTCGATAGACCTCTTCATCGATGCTAAATGCTCTTTCCCATGACAAATCGTCGAACGAATCCCCATCCGCTGGATACACATAAGATGTCTGCATCATTCTTCTCAACTCCTCTTCACAATCATACTCCGCAAACAAATCCCAATCAATCACCCTCGGAACCAAACATGTCCTATTTTGCAATTTTGATAACCTTTCCCGGAAAGCATGCTTCTCCCCGTCGGTGAGATCTTTGAACTTTAAGTTGGCATTTGCTTCCATCTTCAAGCTATACTTAACTTTCTTCCTCTCGTTCCTTTGACAAAACTTTGTAACAATCGGGTTCGTTGGAACTGGCCTCGAGCTTGAGCTACCTACAACAATTCTCTATAGAAATCATAAATATAAGACAATATAAGAGTGTTAGAACAAACGGGAAGGTTCATGGAACCTTCTAAGGTCCGCTTCAAAATTTAAAAAAATTTCAACACAGAACCTGGAACCGGATTCGGTTGCAGAGCAACCGAATCGGTTACTCCTTTTGGCCAAACCCAACCGGTCGGTTGCGTTGCGCAACCGGATCGGTTATACAATCTGCATAAGGCTTTTTCCTTTTAAACCATTACTCACTCGAATTTTCTAAGTCCAATCCACTCCTAGACTGCATTCTAACATCCTCATTGATTTCTACATCCTTGAATTACTCTAAATTCGCTTTTCAAACCTCAAATCATCACACATTCATCATCTTAGAACTCAACTTAATAAGACCTATATTCTTCAATCATTAGTTCTAATCAATAATGTGGCATCTATTACTCATGAAAACACATCATCTACCATTAGGAATCACCAATTGTAACTTATCTTGATTCACTAGCACAACTTAATTAAATCCGAAAATTCAATCATCTAATATTCATTCCATGTTGAATCAATCAATACAATTCTTTTTGCAATGCATTCCTATATCAATTACCCACTTAATCCAAAAAATTGCAACTTAATTCGAATTATAACAAAAACCCCCAAATTAGTGACCTAATATGTAATTCGAATCAAATGCTCTAATTAAACCTCAATTGAGTTAATTGAATGTAGATGCTTACTTTTTTGGGTGCCATGATGTTCTCCTACAACTTAAACAATCTTCAATTAGCTTCTCTTGGATGAATTTTGCAAAACCCAGCTGGAGAATTAGTGTGTGTGTGTGTTTTTCTGGAAAAGTTAATTTTTGGTATATATACTTGTATGCAACCGGTTCAGTCAAGGACACAACCATTTCGGTATGCATTTTGCCAAATTTTTGCATTTTGTTTTTCATGTTACTTAGGCATTTACCTTCCAAGCAAAAATTTTTTACTCAAAAATCCTGTTAAAGATGCACACAACATTCATCCACCATTTGGAAATTTCAAGAATCATCCAATCTTAAAAACTCAAATCATCATACTAATGAACTAAACCAAAACTTCAACTAAAAATTCATAGTCATAATGCATTAACCAAATTACCTCAATCATAAAAATAAAAATGAAATGAGAAAAAAAAAATCCTAAATGCATAAAATCAAAAAGAAATAGTTCATGAAATTCAAGCAAATAATTGCTTGTTTATTATGGTCCCTTGTCTTCTCCTTAGAATTCCTCGAAATACTCTTGTCTTAGGATGTCCTCACTTTGAAATTTTCCGGTCAACTCACGGTATGTTTCAAAAGTTTTGAATTTCCTCATGAATCTTCTTCCGTCCGGACATAGTATATCGAACTTAACATGCCATTCTCCATCTCCATTTTGTCTCTTGTAAGTGCCCGACCCTTCGGGTCTCCATTCCAAATTCTTAATTTGCACCGGTAAAGAACCTAAGAAGTCGGTCAACTTCTTGTAGACTAGTATGTTTTTGAATGGGTTATAGAAAGCTTCCACCGCTAATGCACGTTCCATTTCATCCTCTATATCAAAATAAGGCGGAGCTAATGGTCCATACATTGGGTTTCCTTGGGTATCACGTCCCACTTCGAAACAAGTCAAATCCTCATCTGCTTCCATCATTTCTAACTCCTCCATAAATACCAAAGTTGGTCCTCTTGGTTTCGGATAGTATGTTTGCCTTGAAATCCCATCATCAATAGTCATTGTACCTCTTCCCATGTCTATAATTGCACCACAAGTTCGTAGGAATGGTCTCCCCAATAGTAGTGGTAAAATCTTGTCCACCGGAATGTCTAGGACAAGAAAATCGGCCAAGTACGGTTGATAGCCAATTTGCACTCTCACATTCTTCACCTCTCCCATTGCTTTCGCTTGAGAATTATCCGCCATAGTAAGCTTCAAATGATTTGGTTGCGGATTACTTAGACCTAAAGTCATAAACAATTGATAGGGCATCACATTAACACTTGGCCACGAATCGGCTAAAGCATAAACTGGTGTAGTCCCATTCACTTTTATTGGCAACACAAAATTACCCCGGATCCTTCTCCTTCCGTGGCATGCCTCTAAACAAGATTCTATCTCTCTCCTCCTCCGTGAGATTCTTATTGTAAGATATAACTTTTCACATACACATCAAACCATAACACAAGGTGGCGTATAAGATGGAATTCTAGAGAGAGAAAGTTAGAGGTTTAGGGAACTTAGTGAGAGAAAGTGAAAGATATTATTATGAGCTCCAACTCTCTACCTTGGGAGGTAGAGAGTATTTATAGTCTTACACAAATCGCCACACTTTGGGCTGTGGATCAGGCATACAGTGGGTAAAGACCCGTCCGTCCTCCACGGTGTTACAAAACTAAATTACTACTTAACTTAAAGGAACTACGACTACGAGCTTTCTAACGATTACAAATACTTGAGGTGACCGACTCTTTAATACTGGGAATTTCTAATTCCTAACAATCTCCCCCTAAGGGAGGTCACCTCAATCATGTACCAAAATTACATTGAATACAAATAGATAATACATTAAACATAGTTCTTGCATTCTTGATGTAGTCCTTTGTACTTGAGCTCGTAGTCATTGATTCTTCACAATGCATGTTTGGTTATTCCAAGTGGAGGTCTTTTTCTGATCCACGTGATGATAATTTTGAGCCATCATTTGAGATCATCAGCAATCAACAATCTCTGAGACTTCCATTGTGGTGTTGTGACTTTGGGACCGACATGCTCACATTCTGGATCATGATATCTTCTCATCAGAGTAGCGGAAGCATTTGTTGAATCATGATATTGGCAGCAGCGTAGCAGAAGCATGGAGTGAAAATATCAGAGACATTGATGCACTAATCATGATTTCTTTTGAGATGAATGTGTTAAGTGAGCATGCGGCAATGGATTGACCGCTTCATTCTGATCAGCTGCAAACATCGGGCGTACCTGCATACAACAGTTAGCAACAAATCGCACGAAAGTGTCTTTGATCACTTTCGTTGAATTGAGGTACACGGCCCACGGTTCCCCGTTGATCAGTACAAGTACTGCCTGTGATCAGGTAGGATTCCTAAGAATCTCCTTGACAGGGTTTCGCAGCTGTTCTAGCTGTTCTCAAACCGGAACGTCTCAAAGAAGACAACACGGAGTGAGTGAACCAGCGAATTTTAAGTCCACTGATTGATGAAAAGAGATTTGAAAAACAATCGTGTATTGCTCAGTAGAAATTGTTTTTGCAATACAACGAAGGTTTTATTGAAAATCAATTATCAATCATAAAAATACCTTTTGATTTGAAAAGTTGAGTACACGGTCGATGTGCTAAAGAAAAGAGTTTTTAAGCACAAGGACCGGTTTTTCAAAGGTATCCGTCAATCCATAACCTGAACCAGGATTGATTCAAAAGATTGAATCGCCCCATTGTTTCTGTTCAGTTGTCACATGGTTGATCTATATAATAGATCTCACATGCCACCTACCAGGAGCTTGTTTGATGTTGGCTCCAGAAGGCTTTCCATCTTCATTGTGAATGTGTAAACACGTCACTCAGATGTTCTGGCAATACCACAAGGATAATGCGTAGGACTCAAGATATAATCTCTCTTTCCACATTGTGTGAAACAGAGAGTCTTCATTGAAAGTGTCCTAATGAGATTTATAGATGATCTCGTGGCTCTAGACTCAATTTGTGCATATTTGGATCCTGTGTCGGAGACTAGGGAGAGGGTCTCCTTCTTCAATATCAACAATCTCTAAGAGAAAGTCGATAGATAATGTCGGTTCCCCGTGAGAATGAAACAAGTCCTTTTAAGAGGAACTTGAGTGGTTTGGAAAGTTGAAGTGCAGTGCGTCACTGGGTCCATGACGTCTTGTCTTCAATACCGATGTTACCATCAGTAGCATATGAATTGAACCCGGTATCTGCCCTAAGGTTGAATAAATAGAGGGCTATTTGTTTTCACCCTTTTCTCATTCAATTCTTTTTAATTCTTCAACCCCTTCAGTGCTTACCGAGACTTCATAGCTAGAACCTTGTTGGGTTTATTCCAGTACTAGCTCAGTCTTAGTCCGCACTCTTCCCATATCTCATTTTTCTCCTTTTATCATCATACCTAAGGACTTCTACACTAACTAGTGGATTGTCCCTGGGTAGATCCCTCCGGTTCTGGCGGATCATGGGAACTAATACCTAACCTTATCATCCTTATATCACCGTACATTAAAGTAAATTTGGTCGGTCTATTTGGTATTGTTCATCTGCCATTGGATCCAATTGAAAACCGTTTGAAAATCAATTCAGATACTTGTGATATATTATCAAAGCATTTTGTACCTGAATTGTTTTTGATATTTTTAGAACGAGAACTCCCCCTCAACATGTGCATCAAGTGTTGAAAATGTTTTGCACACGGAGGCAAGAGAAAGAATTAACTTCTTTTGATTACCATTTTCTAAAAGATATCAACATCACTTCCCTCATCAAATCAAGTAGATAGAGCATTTCCGGGAAGGATGAGGTTTCCATAAATTTGCTCCCCCTCAATATGTGCCTCGAGGTTTGAAAAGGGTTTTGCACATACTAGAGGGAACCTGCACATTGAGATAAATGATCACGTTTCAAATCATAGGTTTAAAATAGATGCTCCCCCTCAACATGTGCATAGAAAATTTGAAATCGTTTGTCACATGTGGGCAGGATAGCATGTACATCCTTATAAAACCATTTACCTAGTTATCAGTTTAAATCCAGTTTAAATCACACATTCTCCCCCGATCACAATTATCAAATCATTTGAGATTTGTGATCTCTTATTGATTTAAATTGATTTTGAAAGCTTTTATGAAAATGTTTTAACTGATATGGATCAGATTTTAAGACTTTAAACTCCATTTATAAAACATGCATGTATATCTTTTGAAAACAATTTAATGCCAAATAACTTTTTTAATTTAATTGAAATCATTCTCCCCCTCAATCAATGACGTGGGTTGTTGATTGAGAGATAGAGATTTTGACAAATGAGTCCTGATGATTATCAAAAATAGAGATTGAGTTATTTTTCAAAGCATTTAGTTTTCAGCAGATAGGAGTTTATAGAATCAGAGCATAAGATTTGAAAACTTGGTAAGATATGGCTCTGTTCTTTCTTTAAAACCGGGTTATTGCCTGAAGATGACAATAAACCATTTTTTTCTCTTTCTCCCAAAAATATTTTTGATTTTTTGATTTTTTTTTTTTTTTTTTTTTTTTTTTTTTTTTTTTTTTTAAATTCGAACAATATCTAAAGACCCGTGTCATTCTTTGAATGACAGCACAAAGACCGTAGATATTATCGAATCGAGAGAAAAATGACAAAAAGACAATATTTTTTGAAGATTTTTCGAATTTTTCAATTTTTTTTTTTTTTTTTTTTTTTTTTTTTTTTTTTTTTTGGATTTTGAAGGTTTTATATTTTTCTATTTGATTTTTGAAGATTTTATAATTTTGTATTTTGATTTTCGAATAGATATATACAAGAGATAGATGAAGATAGACCTTTACTCCTCGTCTTCCTCCTGAAGACGTTTGAGAGTTTCTGGTTGAAGGCTTTTCAAACCAAGACGTGGAAGAATAAACTCAAAACGTTCTCTTGGAAGAGCTTTGGTGAAGATGTCAGCTAATTGATATTCAGACCTCACAAAATATAGTTCCACCACACCTTTTTCAACTTGTTCCCTGATGAAATGATGTCGAATGTCGATATGCTTTGCTCTTGAGTGTTGAACGTTGTTGCATGAGAGAGCACTAGCACTTTTATTATCACAGTACAGAGGGATTTTGTTGAATTCAAAGCCATAGTCAGATAATTGAGATCTCATCCATAAGATTTGAGCACAACAAGATGACATGGCTATGTATTCAGCCTCTGTAGAGGAAATAGAAGTACTCATTTGCTTCTTTGAAGACCAGCTCACAAGCTTATCACCCAAAAACTGAGCACCTCCTGACGTACTTCGACGTGTATCTTGACAACCTGCATGATCAGCATCTGCATAGGCCGTTAGTGACATACCGGTGTCCTTCGGGTACCATAGTCCCATATTGATGGTTCCTTGGAGATACCGAAAGACCCGTTTAACTGCTTCAAGGTGCTTTTTAGTAGGCTTAGCCTGGTATCTAGCACACATGCACACAGAGAACAAAATGTCTGGTCTACTAGCAGTGAGATACATCAGGGATCCAATCATACTCCGATATTTTGTTTGGTCAATCATGATCCCTGAGAGGTCCTCATCTAGTTTGGTTCGGTCAATCATGGGGGTGTCAACAGGGTCACATGAATCAAATCCAAATTTCTTTAAAATCTCTGTTGCATATTTAGATTGATTTATGAAGATGCCTCCGGGACTTTGTGAAATTTGTAATCCCAAGAAAAATGACATTTGTCCCATCATTGACATTTGAAACTTTGAACTCATTTCATTTGAAAAACGATCACATTCCATTGGGTCAGTCGAGGCGAAAATAATATCATCAACATAAATTTGAACATGAGTTAAATGTTTGCCTGACTTCCTGGTGAACAATGTAGGATCAACTGCTCCTTTGCTGAATCCGGTTGATAAAAGAAACTTTGACAGTGTATCATACCATGCCCTTGGAGCTTGCTTTAACCCGTAAAGAGCCTTCTTCAAACGATAAACGTGAGTAGGATGCTCTTGATTCACAAATCCTTTAGGTTGGCTGACGTAGACGACTTCTTTAAGATCTCCGTTCAGAAATGCCGTCTTTACATCCATCTGATAGACTACCATGTTCTTACTAGCAGCATTAGCCAAAAAGATTCTGATTGCCTCGATTCGAGCAACTGGAGCAAAAGATTCTTCAAAGTCAATACCCTCCTCTTGACGGTATCCTTTAGCAACTAAACGAGCCTTGTTCTTCAATACATCACCATGCTCATCAAGTTCTACTTTGAAGATCCATTTTAGAGCAATAATCATGGCATATTCTGGAGCATGTACTAACTCCCATACATCAAGTCGATCAAACTCATGAATTTCATCTTGCATAGCATTGAACCAGCTGTCTTCGTTCATGGCAGTTTTGACATCCTTTGGTTCGATCTTTGAGAGTACGGAGTTGAAGAAACACCATAAGGCATCGGTTGCAAGTTGTTTCCGTGTTGATACAGGACGAGAGGGATTTCCAATGATGTTGTCCAATGGATGATCGTGAGTCCATTTTCTAAGGTGTTCATGTGGCAGTTGTTGAGGGACTGAGGTAGCAGAGTTGATGTCTCCTGAAGAAGATGTTTCTGATGATGATTCAGGAGCAAATATGTTTTCAAATGGAGCATCTTCAGGAGTAGCAAAGGGATTAACTTCATCATTGATGCCAGAAACAGTTCCATGATGTACATTTGAAGAATGATGATTTGTTGATGAGACTGAAGGGTCAGCAGCAGGTGCTTCTTGACTTAAAGATATTAAGACTGTGGGATTGACTTCATTCTCAGGAATATGAGCAGCCTCTGTTGTAGAAATCGACACCTCATTAGTACTTGGCTCATAAAGTTCATCAAACATAGGATCAAACAATTTCTTTAAATCATCTTCAGATGGAGGTACATATGGAGTTTCTTGAGAAGAGTATGGAACAAGGGATGAACCAATGGGACTGTTTTGAAGTGCGGGTCCTGAACTGAATTGTCCAGGAGCCATTTGACCGGTCAGCTCATCAAACGTAACGTGAATTGTTTCCATGATATTTCGGGTTCTTTTATTGTAGATTCGGTATCCCTTTTTGTTTGGTGCATACCCTACAAATACTCCAATGTCTGCTTTAGCTCTAAGTTTGCCTAAGTCTTGTCCCTCATTAGTTGGATAACACAATGCACCAAACACACGAAGGAAAGAGAGATTAGGTTTTCTGTTGTGGACAAGTTCATATGGAGTTTTTCCATGAACAGTGTGAATCAGGGAACGATTTTGTATGTAGCATGCAGTGGCAATAGCTTCAGCCCAGAGAAACATTGGAACCTTTGAGTAAATCAGCATTGTTCTAGCGGCTTCTACAAGAGTTCGATTTCGTCTTTCAACTACACCGTTCTGTTGAGGAGTTCGTGGAACACTTCTTTGATGGCTGATTCCAACGCTTTCATAAAATTCACTAAGTTATTTGTTGACAAACTCAGTTCCATTGTCTGTTCGGATTATTCTGACTGTTTTGCTAAGTCGAACCTGCAGCTGTTTGATGAGTTTGATGATGATATTAGGAGTTTCATCCTTTGTCCTTAAGAACTTGACCCAGGTGAATCTAGAGTAATCATCAACCACAACTAACACATATTTCTTCCCAAAGATATTCTGCACCCTCATTGGTCCACATAAATCCATATGAATCATATGAAGAACTTCTGTGACAGAGTTAGTAGGTTTGGGTTTATGGGCATACTTCTTGATTCACAAATCCTTCAGGTTGGCTGACGTAGACGACTTCTTTAAGATCTCCGTTCAGAAATGCCGTCTTTACATCCATCTGATATACCACCATGTTCTTACTTGCAGCATTAGCCAAAAAGATTCTGATTGCCTCGATTCGAGCAACTGGAGCAAATGATTCTTCAAAGTCTATACCCTCCTCTTGACGATATCCTTTAGCAACCAATCGAGCCTTGTTTTTCAACACATCACCATGCTCGTCAAGTTTTACTTTGAAGATCCATTTGAGAGCTATAATCATAGCACAGTCTGGAGCAGGTACTAACTCCCATACATCAAGACGATCAAACTCATGAATTTCATCTTGCATAGCATTGAACCAGCTATCTTCATTCATGGCAGTTTTAACGTCTTTTGGTTCGATCTTAGATAGTACGGAGTTGAAGAAGCACCATAAGGCATCGGTTGCAAGTTGCTTCCGGGTTGATACAGGACGAGAGGGATTACCAATGATGTTGTCTAATGGATGATCGTGAGTCCATTTTCTGAGGTGTTCATGTGGCATTTGTTGAGGAACTGAGGTAGCTGAGTCGATGTCTCCTGAAGAAGATGGTTCTGCTGATGATTCAGGAGTAGCAAATATGTTTTCAAATGGAGCATCTTCAGGAGTCGCAAAGGGATTAACTTCATCATTGATGCCAGAAACATTTCCATGATGTACATTTGAAGAATGATGATTTGTTGATGAGACTGAAGGATCAGCAGTAGGTGCTTCTTGACTTACAGATATTGAAACTGATGGATTGACTTCATTCACTGGAATCTGAGCATCCTCTGTTGTAGGGATCAGCACTTCATTAGTAGTGGACTCATACAGTTCATCAAACATTGGATCAAACAACTTCTTTACATCATCTTCGGATGGAGGTACATATGGTGTTTCTTGAGAGGAGTTTGGAACAAGGGATGAGCCAATAGGACTGTTATGAAGTGCGGGTCCTGAGCTGGAGTGTCCAGGAGCCATTTGACCGGTCAGCTCATCAAACGTAACGTGAATTGTTTCCATGATATTTCGGGTTCTTTTGTTGTAGATTCGGTATCCTTTTTTGTTTGGTGCATATCCTACAAATACTCCAATGTCAGCTTTAGCTCTAAGTTTGCCCAAGTCTTGACCCTCATTAGTTGGATAGCACAAGGCACCAAACACACGAAGGAAAGATAGATTGGGTTTCCTATTGTGGACAAGTTCATATGGAGTTTTTCCATGAATGGTGTGAATCAGGGAACGATTTTGTGTGTAACATGCAGTGGCAATTGCTTCAGCCCAGAGAAACATTGGAACCTTTGAGTAAATCAGCATTGTTCTAGCAGCTTCAACAAGAGTACGATTTCGTCTTTCAACTACACCGTTCTGTTGAGGGGTTCGTGGAACACTTCTTTGATGGCTGATTCCAACGCTTTCATAGAATTCACTAAGTTGTTTGTTGACAAACTCAGTTCCATTGTCTGTTCTGATAATTCTGACAGTTTTGTTTAGTCTAACCTGCAGCTGTTTGATGAGTTTGATGATGATATCAGGAGTTTCATCCTTTGTCCTTAAGAACTTGACCCAGGTGAATCTAGAATAATCATCAACCACAACTAACACATATTTCTTCCCAAAGATATTCTGCACCCTCATTGGTCCACATAAATCCATATGAATCATATGAAGAACTTCTGTGACAGAGTTAGAAGGTTTGGGTTTATGGGCATACTTCTTGCTTTTTCCCAATTGGCAAGCTGAACAAAGATGATCCTTTTCATACTTTAGTCTAGGTAAACCTACAACTAAGTCCTTTCTGGAAAGATCGTTGATGGTGCCGAAGTTCAAGTGATTGAGACGACGATGCCATAACCATGACTTTGTTTTTGAAGCCTTTGATAACAAGCAGATTGGTGATGCTCTCATCATGTCATCGATAGAGATAGTGTAAAGGTTTGAGCCACGAGTTCCTTTCAACAGTTCCTTTCCATTAAGATCTCTAACAAAGCAGGTATGTTTTCTGAAGGCTACTTCTAGATCCGAATCACAGAATTGACCAACAGAGAACAGATTATGACCTAAACCTTCCACATAATACACTCTAGAGATGACACTATCACCAACAACATAATCTCCATAACCCATAATAGCACCGAAATGATCATTACCAAATCTAACAGTCCCGATGAATTTGCTCACGAAGTTCATGAGCCGTGACCGGTCTCCAGTCATATGCTTGGAACAGCCTGAGTCCAGGTACCACAGAACGATTTGAACGATCTGCAGTTGAACACAGACAAGAATGGATAACTGGATAATTGGGATCCCCATGCAAGAATGGGTTCCATTTGGTTAGTAGCAACAGTTGGACCACCCACATCAGAAATAGAAGCATTCATATCAGAAAGTGAGGTAATAGAATCATTGTGAATAGATGCAATACTAGTGTCTGAATTAACCCTATTTACAGTGTGACCACTTCTTAGGGGAATAGTTCTACCAGTAGGCATCCATTTTCTAGTGGGCATTATCTGATTAGTCTTATGACCAACAGGTATCCAATGAAAACCTATTCTGCTGAATGTTCTTCCTGTGGGTTTCCATTGTTTTCTAACTTTCTTTCGCTTTTGCCTTTTAGCCTTTTTAGCATGAATTTTAGCATTAGCAATATTAACTGGACAATTAACATCATTAGGCAGAACAGTAACACCACATTCATGATTAGAAACAGAATTCAAGCAAACATCAGTACAAGTTTTGCAAATAGTATCAGAATTCGAATTAATTACAGTACGCTTATAGCTAATACTAGAATCAACACGATTCGTTTTATTTGATTCAAACTTAAGGTTCCTAGATTGTTCTTCTACTTTCTTCCAGTGCACATTCTTAGCTTGAGAGGTCCTATCATTCCTTGTATTGTCTTGAGACTTTGACCTGCTCCGCTTAATGTCACTGATTACTCCTGTAGAGGGAATGGGAACATTAGTTGGCTTAGCTACTCTTTGCATCACCTGTTTAGATGTACTGGGATCTGAACTACATGCAGGTGCACTAAGGTTCATTTTCTTAAAACTAGAGGTACTGTGATTTGTGCTCCTAGAAGGCACACTTGAGTTCTCTTTCTTAGCATTGACAGATCTGGAATCTGAGCTGTTTACAGGCACACAACTGTTCACTTTCAAAACATTTGGAATCGAATGCGTATCATACTTAGCTTTAGGCATTGAGCATGGAATCAAAGGATTAACTCTCTCACCTAATGACTTAGGGCATATTGTGATCAAGCATTCTAAGATTTCTTGACATCGTTTGGCATATACGCACGCATGTCCAATTGCATTATCATGAGGTTTCTCTAGCTTATCCTCTTCAACAATCTCACGCAGACATTCTAGGCAATCCTTAAGGGATGAGAAGTATGTTTGAATGGCAAGTTTGTTGTTTCTTAGATGAGGGGGGACATATGTCACAGATACAGCATGTTTATTACTAGAGCGAACCTTAGATACAACATTCTCCTCATTGATCATTGGCATTTTCCCTTTTACCTGACTCTTCAGATTCTCAATTTCCTTTTGCAATGAAGTTATTTGTTCGTTGTTTTTGTTACGAGTGACTTTAATTGATTCAAACAACTCATTGAAATGACGTTTAACCTTTTCATTTTCTTCAAGAAAACTTTCGTTTTCCTTTTGTAAAGCATTTACTAGGTTTTGAAGATGAAACGTTTGAGAATTCTGAGAATCTAAAGGAGGAGGCATTTGGGAGCCTGTCATATTGTTCGTTTGGCCCTTTAACTGAGAGATTTGGGCTTTCAACTTTCTGATCGTGTTGGACTGAGCTTGAATCTGTTCATCACGTTTGTTAATTTGAAAAACTGCATCAAACTCTGGAGCATCTGAAGATGTCTTGATATTTGAAGTTTTGACATTTTCTTTGAGATGTTGATATTTTAGTTGTAAATTAAAATACTCAACTTCTAGTTTAGAAAAGTGTTTAACCAACGTGTCGTGATCATCCAGTTCAATTTTCTCGTTTAGTTTAGAATTAGTTTTTTCAAGCTCAATGACACGATCATGGGAGACTTTCAGGGCCACAGATAATTCATGAAATTTTGAAGCATTAATAGAGCAATTTGAAGCGGTGAAAAACACATCTTGAGCAACACATTCAGTAATAAGATTCTCATTTAATGTATGCAAGTTCTTTCTCTCAATCTCATTATATTTTAGTGCACGCTCATAATCACTAACTTCAGCAACCATTGCATCAAATTCCTTTTCCATACCCTTAATATCAGCTTCTACCCCCTTTTTAATACTCTCAAAGTGATCTTTTAGAAGTTTAAAGAAAGGCATGACCTCAGTTAAATAACATTCTTTCATTTGTTCAAAACCTCTTTCACCTTCAGTTATACCAGTGGGAGTGATCCTTTTCTTGCAAGTTTTTTCAAAATCAACAAATAGTTGGTATATAACGTATTGGCTAATTAATGTCTTGCTTTTAGTGGCAATTGTTCTAGGTACAAGATGCATAGGTGTATTAGGAGGATACACAGTTGCTCTAGGCATTTTCCGAAGGGGAGGGTTTGTTTCTACAATATTTTCGGCTTTCTGCTTATCTAAATCCATTTTCCAGAAGACTTGTTCGGGAGTCAACAAAGTCTGAGGCTTAAACTTGTTTAATGCAATCCAGTTTTCCTTTTTGTAATCGTGAGGAGAGATAATTATTTTTTTCTCTTTGCATTTAGGGTCATCTAGTTTTTTGTTCATCCTTTCCCTAGTGACTTCATCTGATTTCTTATCTTCCTCAGTGCACTCAACGCAACTAGGTTTCTGCCTAGGCTTAAGAATTTCATCACCATCATAAATCACCTTATGAGCATTTCTAGCCTTTTTGATTACCTCTGGATTTGGTTCCTCAACAAGGGGAATGCTATGCTTATCGCTTAAGACTCGATGTTTGGTGACCATGTGAGCAGTTTGAATGGTGTTTCCTTGTATGTACAACTTGTTTTCAAGTTTGTTTTTCAAAGTTTTTAGATTAGTTTGTTTTTCAAAGTTTTTAGATTAGAAAAATCTCTCAAGAGTTTTGATTCCTTTGCATTGAATTCTTGCTTAAGCATTTTCACATTTTCTTGAAGTTCTTGTTTTTGTTTAGCTGTTTTAGAAAGTTTTTCTTGCAAGGAATTTAATTCTTGTTTCAATACTTCTTCTCTAAACTTACTTTTTCTAATTACTGTACTCACTTGGACATCCATTTCCTGCTCACGAGTGGTCAACTCAAATTTTGCACGTTGTTCATAAATAGCAACACGTTCCTTATAGGCATTTAGTTCAGAAATTATGGAATCATCAGGAACACATGCAGTGTATTCATCAAAGACATAGTCATTGTTGACTGCAGAAGATGCATCACTTGGTACAACTTCACTTTCACTTTGTTTCACGTATTGATCGTATGGGACAATATTGATATTACCCATATTTTCAATATTTGATTCAATAGTTTCAGTTGGTTGTACTTTGTCATGCATCTGTTGCACATCAGCATCATCGTATAGCTTTAATACCTCTGAGATGAGTTTGTCCTTGGATAGGCCAGCTTGTGGTGAAGAAGAGATCTTGGGAGAAACCATTGGAGAGATGCTAGCCATAAAGATTGTGTGTGCAGTAGGTCCATCATCTACATCAGAGTCGTAAGCATCACAGTCAGCGACTTGAAAGGCGTTCTGATGATTGTGACCTATCTCCTGAATAGGCTGCTCATTCACATCTGCATCATAAGTCTTGGCGTTACCCTCAGCAAGAAACAGTAATTCCTCTTCATCCAACGCAACACCATTATCCTGAGCTTGTGCCAGCAGCATCTTATCTCTGAAGTAATCAGCATTCTGTGGACGCTTTGGAGATGTGCAGTTCCTTGCAATGTGTCCCTCACCACCACAGTTGTAGCATTTGATCTGCTTAGCTTGACCTTGGTTACCATTCCTTCCTCGATTCTGATTGCCCACATAGCCTCTACCAGCACCACCCCTTCCCTGATCATACTGTCTTTCCTGAACTGGTTGCACCACGATCCTTCCATCTTTAACTGTAGCTTGATTGTGTGGGTTAGATGCTGTTCTCAGATTGTTGTTGGTTTGTGGAAGAGAATTCATGTTTTGGCTAATCATAAGAGCTAGTTGATTAATGAAGCTTCCTACGTGTGCATCAGCATCAGCTTGTTTGTACATAGGATCAGGAATGAGTTTGTGATTACCATTACCCAGGGGTATGACTTGTGAAGCTTTGGTTTTGATTCCGATGTTTGAATAGAAGGCAGTTGAATCATTAGACGAGCTTGTCTCTCCTGGGTTAGTTTTGAACTGATTGAGAATCAATTTTTCAAACATGGCATGTCTCTCATTCTGAAGGAGGAAGGCATAGAGTTGCTCATAGTTTGTGTTCTTCAATCCTTTTGTAAGCTTCACAGCGGTAACAAACTTGTGCCATTCAGGATTCATATTGTTTACAAATTTTGAATTCAACTGAATGTTAGGCATAGTCATTCTGATGTTCCTCATGTCATTAACTAACTTATGAAATCTCACATAGTACTCATAGACATTCTCATCTGGTTTCATCTTGAAGTGCTCAAATTCGTCATAGAGTTGTGATTCTCTGTCTTCCATGGTTAATTCTGAACCTGAGAGAAGCATCTTTACATTATCCCATACTGCTTTTGCATCAGTGTTATGATTGATCAGCTTGTAGATGTCTTTAGGAAGACCTTGAAGAACAATGTTTGAAGCCCTGATATCTGCATCGAATCTCTTTTTCTCCTTATCATCAAGCTCATCATACATCTTAGGTCTGTCCATTCCGTAAACAGGAGTACCATCTTCATTAGTATCAAGTATGTCTCTAGTCGTCTCAACACGATATGGTCCTTCATCAATGGATTTGAGAATGTTGACACCATTTTCCTTTCCAAGGCAATACAATCTGATTCGTTGAGCCCAAGAATCGTAGTCAGTTCTGTCAAGCATTGGTGGACGAGTATCTGAGCCAGCTGCTTGAACATCCTCGGCAACAGTGGAGATGACAGTGGGAACAGTGGGAATGTTGGTAGACATGTTAACAGATTATACGGGATTTTATAACTCTATGATTAAACCGGGAAATAGATTCTTTCACGGGATTTTACTAAATCAAGAGAAAACCGTAAACAATCACTCAAGTTGCTAGATGATAAAGTGCTAACTCGCTGCCAACTAATGCACTAAGTCGCTAGAAATTAGTGCAATAAGTCGCTAACCCTTAACTCGCTACACGTCTAATTCGCTAGAGTCCCAAGTCGCCAACAGAAAAGCAAGTCGCTAAGTAGTAACTCGCTACAGACTAAGTCGCTAGCCAAATTTGTGCAGTAATTCGCTACACAAGTCGCTAGATATGCAAGTCGCTAAAGAGCAACTCGCTACAGACTAAGTCGCTACCACAAGTCGCTAACCGTAGTGGAGATTCCACTACTTGTACTATAACTCGCTAGCTCTAACTCGCTAGCTTTTATAACTGTAAGTCGCTACAAAACTATGAAGTAAGTCGCTACCAAGAAAACAAGTCCGAGAGCTAAGTCGCTAGCTTGAAAAACAAAATAACCTTCACTTTTCAATCCAAAAACAACCCAACCAAGATGATTCAAGCTTACCAAATGAAAACCTAAACACTTTTGATGATTCTAAACATAAAAGTACCAACAAAATTCAAACTTTAACACAAGAAATCAACCAAATGATGCAAAAACCACTAAACTTTTTCAAACTCAAAAACCACCTAAAAACCACTATAAATCCAAAGATGTGCAAGATATGATCTAAACATGGCTCTGATACCAATTGTAAGATATAACTTTTCACATACACATCAAACCATAACACAAGGTGGCGTATAAGATGGAATTCTAGAGAGAGAAAGTTAGAGGTTTAGGGAACTTAGTGAGAGAAAGTGAAAGATATTATTATGAGCTCCAACTCTCTACCTTGGGAGGTAGAGAGTATTTATAGTCTTACACAAATCGCCACACTTTGGGCTGTGGATCAGGCATACAGTGGGTAAAGACCCGTCCGTCCTCCACGGTGTTACAAAACTAAATTACTACTTAACTTAAAGGAACTACGACTACGAGCTTTCTAACGATTACAAATACTTGAGGTGACCGACTCTTTAATACTGGGAATTTCTAATTCCTAACACTTATCGTCCAACCTAGCCCTTGCTAGCATCACCGTATCCAATTTCTTACGGTAGAGCACGTAATCTTGAAGTACCTCTATCACCGGTTTCTTCTCATTAAGCTCAAGAAAATTTTGTTCTAGATTTTCTAAAATAGCTTCTTTTTGTTTGTCGGTTAAAGGCTTGAAAGTATTTGTAGTGGGAGGTGATGATGGTGTGTAATCATTTTTGTTGGTGGTTGTGGTTGAGGTTAGTTTGTTTGATGAAGTTTTCTTCCGATTTTCTTTCCTCATTTTAACTACTTCCACATCTTTCTCTTCCATGTTTGCACAAACTTCCACTAGCATCTCGTTAACTCCTTTTCCTTCTTCCAAATCAGTTATATTAATCCTCATTTCTCCCATTGCAAAATCAACTTGACACTTGGTCGTGTCAAGAAAGTATCGACCAAAACATACATTGGGTTCATCCGCATTCCCTTCTTCTAACACAACAAAATCCGTTTCAAAAATCTGACCATGAATATTGACCTTAAGATTTTTAACCATCCTTCTTCCATATGCTTCATAGTCCAAATGTACATGACCAATTTCGTCAAGAACCTTCTCCAAAATGTAGTTTTCTCCATAAGCCATATTAAGTTGAGCGTCCCAAGCACTTACTCCTTCCACACTACAAGGCGTACCAAACCTCATTAGTGGCAAATCATACACCGTTAAAGGTGCTTGTGTGAATACTACAACTCTTCCCTTCTTGGGAAGTTGAACATTGTTTTCACCCATTTCTTCCATATTAACCGTATCAATCCCCAAATCTTTCTTACTCTCTTCCAAGATACCTCCAATCTTTTCCAGTGAACTTCCAGTATCCTTGAACATTTCATCCAAAGTACGAAGGTATTCCGAGATTCCGCTCAAACTATCCATACTAACTAGCTAAACTTGACAAAACAAAACAAAACAAAATCCGAATCATTAGCGTTAGAGTTAGTAAAAATAACAACAAACTATAGAAACATATACTAAGCAAGCTAAGATACTATCTAAAAATTATAAAAAAATTTACCGAGAGCTCCAACCGGATCGGTTGGCTCACCAACCGATTCGGTTGGTGGAAATAACTAGACCAAATGATCTAACTGGATCCGGTTGCGGGTTGCAACCGATCGGTTAGATCGAAAAAACTTTTTTTTTTAAAAAAACTGAATATTAATTGAAATTAAAAATCATAAATTGTACTAAAACTCTAAATTAATTAAGACTCTTCATAAACCAATAATTAACGACTTAATAATTAAACCATTAAACTAAAAACTATATTAACTACCAATTAAAAACTACCATAAAGATAATTAAACCATATAACTGAAAAATTACTATCTAATCATTAATATTAAAACTGGAATTAATCTAAAACTAATAATAACAAATATAAAGAGAATATTAAAAATCTAAGAAATCATTCAACTACAAGACATAATCTGTAAATAAGATCTAAAATGACAAGAATTACTCTAGGAACTATAACACAAATCACTAAGTAAACTAGAACCATGAAATCAAAAAAAAAAAAAATCACTCCGTAGCTCTAACCGGATTCGGTTGCGGAGCAACCGAATCGGTTAACTTTTAACCAAAACTTTTTTTTTACTTTTCAACAAATTCAATTCCAATACTACCAATTTTACAGAAAATCAAAGAAAATCCCCGGCAGCGGCGCCAAAAACTTGGCGTGTTACCGTGGTGCAAGTTTTAAAAAGTTATAAACACGATTTAACCGTCTAATTCTATTAACACATACGAGCAAGTATACTCGTCCGTGATAGCAAAGTTTGGTAAGTCGAGATCGTCCCAAGGGATTTTGTGTTTGAAACTGTTTTTATGAAAAGATTCCAACAAGAAAGCTTGTCAAGGCTTCCTCAAATAGTGATGTTTATAGTGAAATTCAATAATAAGAAATATATATACTTGTGTGTAGTCTATAGTCAATCATAAATAGTGTTCATGAAGGTTTGGTGTAAACTCTTGATATGATGCACAAATCTTAAGCAAATGATCCCCAACCATGGTATATGTTTGTAAAAATCATTCTAAGAACAAAAACATATAGGTAATCCTTTCGGTCCTTATCCTAATGATTATCCTTTAGAAATTCCATTTGTTTGCAACATGTTCTTATTAAACTTGTTCTTACGAATCTTTCGACCCTTTCATGATGAAAATGTTCCTAGTCTTGTTTAAATAAGCAAACATGGTGGTTGTCAATCACCATATCCCCATACTAGTTTGTCACTCAACTTTTTGGAATAAAACACAAGAGAAATCATTTCGGTCCTTTTTCTTAAAACATATTTTATCAACAAATCAAACCAAGACTAGTATTTTTCCAACAAACTTATTTAAACAAGATCATATATACATGCATCACATATGAGAACACTAGTATGATTAACTACGTCCCAACACACAAGTATATCCCAAAACTACTCCATGATAATAATAACTAAACACAAATCATAACAAACTAATTCCAATAATTCAAGAGAATTGAAATCCATAACAAAGTTCATAGAATACCTAAACTTTTGCGATTACAAGAATTAGAATTCGTGGATTGTAGCAACCATGCGCCTCCAATCACCTAGATTCACCGTATAACTCCAAATTACCAAAACTATGGATGAGAATTGTTCCCTCCTTGCTCCTGGACGTTTTTCAGTAAGAACTAAGATTTTGGGCTGAATAAATATGGTTGGTATTAGTTTTGATGTAAACTAATACACTTTTGGTTGTGTCACACCTAGTAAACTAGGACTAGGTTCATTATATAGCCAAATATGCTTGGTCAACTGACCAAAAACGTTCCCAACAAGTTAATATCAAGAAATGATCGGCCTCCAATGATTATGGGGAGTTAAGGTAACAATAAATGCAACTTTGTGTAACTGCAGCTCATGCAACCGGATCGGTTGCGATGGAAACCGGATTGGTTTCGATTTGACCAATTGCCCAGCCGGATCCGGTTACGGGTCACGACCGAACGGCTGGGTGTTGCTGATTTGACTTTTTGTTGACTTTCTTGTTATACGTCTCATTCTTTGCTCTCGTTGATGATTTCCAAGGCAAAACTTGATCTCTCCTTGCTGTAGATACTTAGAAATCATTGTGCTTCCCAATCATTGAATCCAAAAGCTTCCTTGCTCGACTTCCTTCTTCGAGAATCTTCCAAATGTGCATAAAAACTTCATTTCTTCATCATTCGTGATACCTGGCTACATATACATACAAAATACGCATCTTTTGCACTTTTGCAACAGTTATGAGTAAATATAGCCGATTATCATGAACAAAACGAACAATAACGCTACTAAAAACATGTTCATTTTAGGCGTTATCAGCGCCTGTGAAACATGCTATAGGCATTCACTCAATATTATAAACTTACAAATTGCATATTTCATTTGCCTCTGGGACATCCGGGTTGAAATAGCAACGCGTTGCAGCGGTTGCCGATAACTGCATATTTCCAGCAAACTGCTATTACAATAGGTCGTTCCAGTGGAATACTTATTTCTGTTTCGAACTTAGTGGCCATGGCGTTCCAAAGGGTGAGTGTAACGGTATTCCCGCTGTTAGAAAAATCTAGTTAATGTTGTTGCAAAGAGATCTTAACCAATTTTTAAAGCCAAGAGTTTAGACTTACGCACTTCAAATTTTGAATCTCAACATTCTTCCTCAGTATACGATTCATTGTTGAGCTCCCGAATGAACTGATCTTGCCGACGCTATGAATAATCCCTATATAGTCTGCAGATACATATGAATAATGTTTTTCCTTTAGATAAGCAGTTTCTATGTTAAGCTAGAGTGTTGTATTTATGCAACAGTGATACCTGTTAGTACTGCATCGCGCACATTCACTATGGTTGCAAGCTAGTTATAACCAACAAAATTGAAGAAGTGGTTTGGGAAGCCACCGTCTTCAATTGGACAAACATCCGTGTACTTGCCAAATAGCGGTGTAATGTTATTCTCAAGCGTGCGTTGCCAGGAATCTGTGTTTTTGTAGCCAAACCTAGTAATTTTGTAACATGAACCAACGTGCAAAAGTGATTCAAACTGTTGAATATCTTGAACGTCCACGATTGCCTGAATCGCGTTTCCCTGTAGTGGAAAAAAAGGCCGTTATTAGGATATTAGTCTTATAAGTTTAGTAATCTTTTGATCTTTTATAACTTACGCGTTTGTCTAGCAGTATGAAACATAAGCCAGTCGGGTTTGGATCCGCAACATTTCTTGAAGTCCATTTGCGATAAACTTTGACACACAAAATTTTCTGGAGGTCCTGTGGCCGAACATTCGTAATATCAACCACACCAGCTTCCTGCACGATTGGCGTTTCTACCACGACTTTTTGTTGTGCAACATTCTCAATGCTGGTGCCAACGGGTACAGAAATAGTGTGCTTCCCTTTGTCTTTCACATCAGTCGTAGTAGTAGTCCCTCCAGATATTTCAACATATTTAAGAACCTGGATATTGTCAGCGTTTGGCTCTGCTACTACAGATTCCTGTAGGCCTTTGATACCACTTGTAGAACCGATTCCTGCTATCGCGCGATGTGTTGCACCCGTTTCTGACAGCCGAATTTTTTCTTTATCTCCCATAGTTCTGCAAACGACACAAATAGTGATAAGCAAACCTATAATATCGCAACACATTCACATAGAGCAAATACAGATGGTTGATACGCTCTCCAAGTACAAACAACAACGGAAATTAGGCAAACATGTAAGTTGAATGTAGCTCACTAAACCTTTGTAGTTTGCCAGAATGAGTTTCTAATATTATGGGAAGCTCACTCTCTATCTCCTCCATGTGGTCTGGCGTTGAAATCCTCTTTCTTTTAACGGCATTGGCCACCGAACTCTGCCAACACTCATCAACTGCTAACCGATCACATGAGGCAACACTTGAGGGCAGCACATCTACAAAAACAAACACGATATCAACATATGCCACAGCATATCAAGTTCACAACAATAATAATGAGAGTCACATAAATCTAAAGACAGGATAAGAACCTGTCAGCACTTTAGAGGCACGATCAGTACCGGGCGCATATACGTCGCAACCACCTTCCAAGAATGATCCGACCGCAGGAATATCAGAATCCACGCTCACAACCAAACCATGTGCATAAAAAACAACATCCCCTAAAGTTAGAAAATAGCCAACCATTCCTGAGGTCTCTGAACACCCACTAACCCTACCAGCTCTTTTGCAAGTAGCACTCTTAGTCCTCATACTATTTATTGAAGCTGCTAGTCAACAAACTAACCTAAAGGAGGCAATGGTAAAGCAAATATCTCACACAGCACAAAAAGAAAAGCCACACTAATATGCATGAAAAAGAAATGAAAACAATTAAAAACCCCAAACCTCTTAACGTCTAGAAATCAAACAGCAGCAAAAATACAAACACAACCAACATGCAACAACAAAATCTAAGCATCAAAACCTAATACGCAACAATGGACCGGAAAGCAAAAACCATCGTACCTACTCAAAACTGGAGCAACCACCAACACACAGAAAACCTCCCACTGAAGAAACGAAAAACAAATACAAAGACTATAAAAGGCCCATACACTACTTATTTTGGGCTACCCATTTGAGCCCACAAACTCACAAGCTATCCCACTTACCATTCCCACTCACAATATAATAGTATAAACATATTATTAAAAAAAGTTAAGCAACTTAACCGACATTTGGTTTTAGTATGTTATATGAATGTAGATATTTAGCACTAAAGTAGAATCCAACATAGGAAATAGGTTATTTATATTCGGATATGGATTTTGTAGGTCATGTACTCATATGTAAACTGTAAAAATGAGTTTAATATTGTACTATTTGACATCGTTCAAAAAAACTATTGTACTATTTGATAAGGATGGATGAAACACCAGGGCTACCCCTGGTTAATCTAGTCAAATGTCGTTTTAAAAATCGATATGTTTCACTTTCAATTTAACTAAATGCTGACAATAACAATTCTTGTTGTTGGTCTAAATTAATGTTGTGGACTTGTGGTTGTCACATAGTTTTGTTAGGTCGGATGTAACAAGAGACAACCAAACCGTATTTACTATTGGAATATAAGCATATGAAACACATAATAATCACTAGTAAATGTTGATATTGTCGATCAACAACCTGACGTCCAGCATGGATAACTCGATCCTTGAAAAAGACGCACACGAACCAGCAGATTATATACATAGACAAAAAAGTAAAGAACAAGCACCAGCAAATAACCCTAACCAAACCTTGATTAGTAAATAAAGAATGCGTAACAAATCCTTTCCCTCCTCACCTCCTTTTATAGAGATGAAGGGGAAAGATACCTTGTACAAGGACTAGAAGTCCACTGTGATAATAAGCAAAAAGAAAAGGGGTTGGGCTAGGGACACAAGCCAACCTAACCCAACGACCTTTTATTGAAATCCTAGTTTTAGTTGACTAATAAGAAACTTAACTTAACGCTTAGACCTCTAGACAAGTCATAAGCAAAAGACTAAAAACCTAACAATTTCCACCTTAGGCTTTATATTAGTCTATACCAACACTAAGCAACTCGAAACAGTATTGAAACTTGAGTCCAGTTTCCACCTTCGTCAAGGCATCCGTAGCATTGTATTCAGTACCCACCTTCAGAACTTCGACCGTCTTTGCTTCCAAGATCTCTCTGATAAAGTGATAACGCACATTGATGTGCTTAGTCTGTGAAAACGTATAGGGGGGGGGGGGGTGAATACGTTACCGTTTAAAAACTTTAAATCTTTTGTATCAAATAGCTTATGAAGCTTGTTGTAATATGAAAGTGTCAATAATTGTATATGACTAATATAAAGCATAATAAAACAAGTTGTCACACAAACAAACATCAAGCCACATCACAAGCAATAATATAGTGCAAGTATAAAAGTAAAGTGATAAAGAAAGGAAAGTTCAAACCGGACATGAGAATTTATAGTGGTTCAGTCACGGAGCTCCTCTCCGCCCTACTCCACTCCCGGAGTACCCAACTCGAGAGTTACTTCACTAAACCAACAAGCTCCCTTCTCAGCAGAGAAAACCCTACAAACTTCGCTTACACTTTTTTCGGTACAAAGCTAAATACCGGGTTCTAGTTCGAGGTAGAACTAACCTAACGTCGCCTATACAAAATTTTCGACACTAAGCTAGATGTCGAGTTCTTCCCCGGGTACAACCACTCCCGTTATGTTTTAAGGCCCAACATAACAAACCTTGTATTTTATGGCACAAATACATAAACCATCTAATCTAATTTGGTGAAAGTGTTGTGATGATACAATAATGTTTACAATCCATGGCACAAATGTCTAATGGATATGAATGACTAATCTAAATGAACTTTCATTGATAGGAAGCCTTCAATGGATGAAGATCACAAGTTTCTTGAGCTTGTTGTGATAGATCTTCAAGTATGTATGCTTGTGGTGGATGAGGATGCAAGATTTTTAAGCTTTCTTTGGTAGATCATTACATAAGTATGCTTAGAACAAAATGAATGTTAGAAACATTATGATAATGATGATAAGGGTGTTTAATGTATGTTACTGCATTGTTAATGATTGATCTAAATGTACAAGAAGGTGGAGAAGATGTGTTTTCAAGTGGTGAATAAATGAGTGAACAATGGGCTTCTATTTATAGGCAAACAAGCGTAGACACCCACGGGTTCCAAGGAACCAAAAAAAGGGATCCGCCCTTTATAGATTTTGGTTCCGTGGGTACCTGACACAAAATCTACAAAATATTTTTCTAAATCTTTCCAAAATATATACCATATCTTCTTTGATTAATAATCTAAACAAGATATTCATCATATCTTCCAAAGATTCTTTGAGTAACAATTTAAACAAGATATTCATTATATCTTCCAAATATCTCAAAGATGATGCATGCCATGATGTAAAATACATTTCCATTTTTAATTTAATGTATTATGAAAGTTAATTAAAAATGTGACTAGTTAATAAAATGTCTAGTTACCATTTTGTAAAATAAAGAGTCTAGTTAAGTGCTTGTCAAAATGAAATGTATTTTGTCAAGTATAAATAAAATTTAGTGTAAAAATAAAAGTGATGTATTTATATAAGAATACTTGTATATGAAAAATATAAAATGAGGTTCGAAATAGAATGGTTAACTTATAAAATATTTAATGACTCAAAGTATTTTAAACATTCTAAATGGTATGTTAAGAGGTTTGATCATAATACAACATAACAAATATGTACGAACCTGTATTGTATCATATAAGGACACGAGACGTCGAGAGGTGTTAAGTGTATGTTAAGACAAAATGTGATTATGAGTAACTTGTACATTTTATGTTATGTATTACAAGTTACATATTTATCATCAAACAAAAGAAATGAGACTGTATCAATTAAATATCGTAATATTTGCACTAACAATCTTCCTCTTTGATGATGACAAAAATATGTAAACGTAATAGATAGTAATATGTAAAAAGTTACTTGTATCCGTACTACCTTTACATTACCTTATCCTTTTACACGCTTCTCCCCCTTTTGTCGAAACAAAAAGAGCGTGTCCTTGGAGTTGAAACTTCATTTCTCCCCGAAAAGGCGAGCTTGCATCATCCTTAGTGAAGTTAAATTATTTACTCCAATCCCTATGGTGTTTACATCCCCTAGGTTTATTTCCCTTGTTTGGTAACAGATCCATGGATCAAATTTAGAGGCTTAACCCACGTCGAGGTTAGTTTTGTGCAATATAAAAAATATGAGGAATATATGATGAAGAAAATAAACATAACACACGATACACGTGGGTAAGTTATGTCGAAGAGTAAAAATAATTATGAATGTGTGTGTATGTTCCCCCTTGACGGTTGCTCCCCCATGTTCGAGGCATCAAGGCACGATTGAAAAGCTACAAAACAAAGATTAGTGTAAAACAATATTCGTCATTAGACGAGTAAGTGATATACAACAAAGTGTGTATAAGATCCATTCTAAAGTGCTTGACGGAAGCTCCCCCTTTCTCTTAGGGCATCAAGATGAACCTACAAAATAAAAATTAGTGCAATAGAACCTTTTTCCTTAGACAAATATGAGTTTTTGATGGATGTTCCTACTTGTTTGAGGGCGTCAAGATGCTCCTACAAAAAGAAAAAAATAATCGATACAATTTTCATCCTTTGATGAGTATGATTTATACACCCAAGTGTATATGATGATGAACTTACAAAATAAAATGATCAATCCAAACTTCGTCCGAAGATGAGAATGTCATATATATATATATATATAACAATGTGTATGTGTTGTTAAAAAGATTATCTAAGCAACTTTTGTCTATGGACATGTGTGCCATACAAATTAAAGTGTAAACATGAATTTGGACCTACAAAGAAAATATTAGTGAAATATTTAAAGAATTAGAGACTCGTATGTATAGCAAAAGCTCCAACGAATAAAAAATTGAAAATATGGACTCATACAATCCTTGTCTAAAATTCACAAAAGTAATATGTCTTTTGGAATATCAATAATCAAGAAGAAAAAGAGAATGTAAATAGACAATTCTATTCAATGATGCTTAAGGTTATGATTTGACCGATATCATTGATGCTAACAAGAGAGAAATTTGTTCATTGATTGATACAAATAAAAATGATCTATTCCAAGTGACATTGGGAGAGAGAGTACTAACATGGATTTGACCGATATGATCTTTTACGACATTATCATCTACCAAAGATGATGTATCATGCCATAATATACGCTTGAAAAGAATTAAAAGGAAGTGAAGACAATATGCACCTAGGAACACCATATGAAAAAATGTAAAACTAAAAATACCAAATACCTATATGAAGATGAGAATGACATTATATGATGAGAAAGTGTTGGATAAACCAACATGTTAAGCAAGTGTTGGGAGTGACGGTTTTGATTAATATATTGTTTGCACTAACAATGACTTGTATGATATGTGTCAAGGGAGAGAAAATGATAAGATCCTATGATGGTGTTTTAGACAATGGAGTTGTGAGGTTCTAGTTTAAGGAAAATTATAGACTTCATATAAATTAGTGTCTAAGATCCACAATGGCAGAGTTGTTGGTTGTGGAGTTTGAAGAAGTTTGTCAAACTTATGATGTATTTTTCACTTGATAAGATATTGGTGCAAACTTGTGATGTTGGTTTAAAAAGACTTGAAACACTTGAGGTTTTGTAAACCGATTTTAGCTAAGTGGTGTGTACCTATGTGTTGGTATTTTAGGGTGTAAGAGGCATAAAATTTGACAAAAGACAATTATGTGAATGAATTACTCTCCCCCTTAATTGGTGGACATCCAACATAATGTGTAATGTATCAAATAAAGAATGACAACAAGGTGTTTAGGAGGTTATTTGGGTTAACCAAAGGGATGAGCTTAGTAATGTTTTTATAAATGATGGTTAGCATACAAAGAACTTCATCCTTGAAGTCACGTAGCTCTACTCTATCATTACGAGATAATCGCATGACAAGGTGTGCGGTTTTAAAGTATTGTTACACTTAAATAGTGGTGGAAGTGATTTTTAAAAAGTGGAAGGAATAACGAGATTTGGAAATATACTAGTCCAAAGAAGTGAAAATGTAGTAAATATGCAACAATCATATGTTGTTCTAATGTCTGAGACAACCACGGATCTCACATATCCTTTTGAAGGGTTTTGTCCCCTTTACTGAAGGGATCCGTGAGTCTTTGAGACAGCAGGCCCAATTAGAGATCATTTTGGCCACTAAACTTATTTCTACATGCTCTAATTTTATGTGTGAGTGCAAGGATCTCGTAAGACATATCACTAAACAACGAATAGCGATAACGAGATTTAAATTTATGCAAAGTAAGCATATAAAAGTGAAAACAAAATGAGATAACAAATAATTTGTTAACAACCTGCAAAGCAAATGTGTTAGAGACACATGATGATAATATGATAGAAATCATAGGATAATATCCTATACAAACAAAAACAAAACATTCAACTACTAGACAAAAAAATTACCACACGGCAAGATATCATCAAGATAGACAATTATATTATGCAAGAGCATGAATTCTTTTTGAAACACTATATTGTGAAATTATTTTGTTGTTAGGCTTAGACATTAAAGCATACTTAGCCATAAATTAACACAATTAATCAAAGAGATTAATTTGTAGGATAAAAAGATTTCTAAATGTATACCAAAAGCACTTTGACATAATATGAGTGCAAACGTAGCAAACACATAGTGTGACAATGTCATATTCGAAGCAGAACGAAAAATTCATGCAAGCCATGTTTAAATTATAACATTTTGGAGCATGTGTTAGTTAGACCATCCTACAAAAAGGTTTAATGAATGTCAACAAGAGACAAGAGCTTTCAAACATAAATACATTATATCAAAATCACCATGTATTAAAATGACATATTATGAGTTCACAAGTAAAACGTTAATCAATGAAACATCATATAACGTACAAAATTGATCTAAAAGTAAATATCATGCAAATCATGTATAACATTTAGTAGCATGAAACATATAAGCATAAAGACAAAACCATTCCAAGTTTTACACATTTGACTATCAATCAAATAGTTACCAAGATTTGCACATGTAAACAAATAGTCATCAAACAATAACATAACAACAAATAATCATATCATGAAAGAATATGATATAAAACACATATGAAGAACAAATATGGAGAACATATATGGAGAACAAATTTGGAGAAAAATGTGGAGAACACATATGAAGAACAAATATGGAGAACATATATGGAGAAAAAATATGGAGAACAAATGTGGAGAACAATGTGGAGAACACATAGTTATCAAACATCAAGAAAACGTCAAGAATCTTAATCATATCAAACAAAAACATGTAATCAACACATGTATATGTAACGCAAGTAGTTTTGATAGACTAACGAAAGTGATGTCATATTTACTACCAGTTTTGATGTGAATCCATACAAACATGGTGGTTCCTAATGATATGGAGGTGTTAAATAGCAAGTCTAATCAACTTAAGTCAATCCAATAAGTTTGTGTTGAGTGATAAAAGAAGATATGCAGTAAATGAGCTTCAATCATTGAAATTTTTTAGTGTCAGACACCCACGGATAGCAAGGAACCAAATATAGGGTTCCTTCCTTTATGGAGAAAGGTAACTTGATTGATTTTTGAGAAATTTGAAATTTTAGTGGGAAATGGATATCCTAATGGTCCAAGTGAGCTAAATTTATCCTATTGTGAGTGAATAACAGCAAAAAGTATCGTAGTAACAAAAGTGGGTGAACTAAAGTGCGGGATTAAACAAAAAAATTGTCACAACAGGTCGAGTTACCTTTTGACATAGCGGGAGGAACCAATAAATTGGTTCTGCCATATCCGCGGAAGAAATTTTGGTGGAACCAAAATTTTACATGGGCGGAATATCCGCCAGGCCAAAAAACTTTACAGTGAGCATTTTTCGACCCCCGAAACCCGTTCAAATCTCGTAATTTCTCCTAAAACATGTGTAATTAATTAATTGTGATTAGGAAACAGCAATAAAATACATATAAACACATTAATGGGTACAAATCAAGCAAGGTTTAGTGATTGAATTTAGATAGCTTATTGCATGATCTAGCGGATGACATCTTCTATGTAAAGTTGAAGTGTATACTCTAAATATGAGTTGATCATCTAAGACCAAGAAATGTGTTTGTGTGTGACAATGGAATAAGTTAAATTAAGAACGTTCCAAGAAATCTCTTTGGAATTTTATTCAACAAGAATCTAAGTAAGGTTACCAACTTTAATAGATCTTATGAGCAAGATTTGGTGATGACTCAAGCTTGGAAGGGAACAGATACAAATTGTATCTTTCAATAGGTTAGATGATCCAACGATAAAATCACTATGCTTATGAAAATACATATTCGAAGGTAAGATAAGATGAATGCTTGTCCAAAGACCAATTCACAAGTGAGGTGTAATAAAGTTTCTTATAACACAATTGTTCATGTAACAAGGAGGGAATGATGCATAAGATATACAATATCCTTTATTACCTTTTTAACAAAAGGGACACTTAACGCATTGATTCTTTAGGTATAATGTTTTTCAAAACATCATATTTTCCTAAATGAAGATATGAAGCTAAAATGTTTGAATCGGGTAGTCCTATCCTAACCTTACCTGGTATTAAGATAATACTCACAAGATGATGGCAAGAGGAATTCATTGAGTTTATTATGTATACTCCTTAAGAGGCATTGTCACTCGAGGTGCATGAGGTTGGCTTTGATATTGCATTTTAACATATGTTATTAAAATGTTGATTTGTGGTTTAACGGATATGACATTTTGTTGACCGAAGTTTAAAATGACAAGGAGCATCATGCTCATTTGGTTTTGGAGGTTCTAGCCATAATGAATAATCTAAATCCTTATAGGTGGGAAAGTATGGTTAAGTTTTTTCAACGTGTATTTGATTCGGTAAGAGTGTTGGACTAAGGGCTTTTTGAGTAGTGCACTCAACGGAGGATGCTGGTAAGGATGGTAGATTGGTCGATCTAGGTGGTAGGTCTAAATGGGGATGTGGTGATGCAGAGGTTTGTTGTGCTATGGGAGTACTTAGGTTGGTTGTTTGTTCATTACGTATAGATGTTGAAATCCTTATTGACAAAACAGCAAGGATGGATACTAAGTCTTGTGGTTCATTGATTGGTATGACTAGTGGGTGAAGTGCTTGAAGTTTTGGTCATGTTTGTGAAGCTTTAGGGGTTGGGATATATCACAGAGGTGAATGTGATGGGATGATGGTGAAAGAACAAGTGAACTTAAGTGGTAAATATTCAAGAAAGAAGACCTATTGACATTGCTTATTCCTCTTGATTTGGAGAGTGTTATGATAAGTATCACAGTAGGTGTTTGTCTTGGATATGACTTTTAATGACTACAATCGTTGGTCAAATATACTTGAATATTTAGGACGAAATACTTAAGTTATCAATCCTACTTTTTTGATATTGCATTGCACTCAAGGATTTCAAGACTTGATAATACACCATCAACCTAAGGGTGAGTTATGATTTAATGCAATTCGTTATCGTCTTGAAGGATGACACATTATTTTCATGTTTAAACAAGTGAGGCAACATATGTACATACAAGACAATATCTACAGTCATGAGTTAGACTTGTAATTTTGATATTGTATGTAATCTTTGCAAATAATGAGTCCGGATTTGTTAGGAAGTTGTCAAGTCACAAAACAAGTCAAGCTAATGGGTGAAGGATGGAAGAATGCAGTTAATGTGTGTAATGATTACAACATTTTGTAAACAGTGGTTCACGGATTGCAAGGAACCAATTTTAGGGTTCCTTCCTTTATAGAGAAAGGTACCTTGGGTGGTTTTTGTGAATTTTTAAATTTCAATGAGAAATTCTTATCCTATTGGTGCAAATGAAGTTAAGTGATCCTAATATGTTCAAATATAAGTGAAAAGAATATAAATGATAAGACATGCTAAATTAGAGTGTGGGTTTTGAGCGTGAAATGTGTGTTTAACATAACAGACTGGCAGAACCAAAGTTTTTAAAGGGCGGACCCAAAAATTTGGTTACGTCCAATTCGTGGCTTACTGAGGTTTTTACCAAGGAGAGATATAGCCTATCTTGACCTATTCTAATCCCGTGGAATAAACTATGAGGAGTGAAATAATTTTTTTTGAGTGAGAATCAGGCTCTATAACATATATTCACAAACACATGGATAATCTAAAGGCAAACTATAGAAATTTCAACAAAATGTTAAAAATGAAAATTGATAACATTATAATGTTATCTACCTGCAAGATAAACCGTTAGTTCACATGATAGACTAGCAGCAAAATTATCATCCCAAAAAGCACATAATAGTTCATACCTCATTGTTAGTTATTGTACCAAACACCTTTTTCAAAGATACTAAATGTTTTAGACTATCATTGAAAGTAGTGACAAATTTTGACACTTGAACTTATATGCGGGAGATTATGTAAAACAACATTTTTTAAAGTACTTGACTAGTTTACTTAGTACTCATTCCTTAGTAACTTAGGCTAGATTTTAATATAACATATGCGAAGAGAGTGATCTAAGCTTGTAAGCAATGCACAAACAATTTCTGCAACTTAGTGCACAAAATCTAGAAAATGTCCTATTATGCATAAACAAGAAATCGCCAAACAAGTGAACAAATAACATAGAAAGATTGATACTTATGTTACACAAACAAAAAAAATGTAAACAAAAATATGCAATAAGTAAGAAACATATATGCAACCAACCTAAACCAAAACAAGAAGTCATTTAGCATAGCATAAATAGAAATATATTTTTCGTCACTTTGCATTTAAATATGATGATGTATACCAAGCTTGATTAGTTTTCTTTGTATTTATAAATATGAGCAAATCCTTTAATTACAAAAGAAATTATATCAATATGCAAAGAATACCAACTTAAATTGTCTGACTCAAAAGTTTGAGTTTCTATGTCAAAGCAAAACTTAATATTTTGACACACTATAGAATTTGGTTAATTTTACTCATTTAAAGTTAGAAACATTATATGTAAGTATTTTAAAATGAAAGTAGACTCAATTCTCTTTAAATGATAGGTGGCGCGACTCATACAGACTTACAGTTAATTAGTTATGAATTTTTAAAGTTGGCAAAAAGTTGCATACTGTGCAGACCAAGGATCCCTTTTCTAAAGGGCACGGATCCCTTTAAAGGGATTCGTGGTTCTCTGTGAGAAAATCTCACATAATGCTAAAAACATGTATTTTCCCATAGCGAAAATGTGTAGGAGTTGCTAGATTTGATAGTAAACATATAATACACATATTTTACATCATTTGTACTTATCTGACTTATATAAACACTTACAGAAATGATTTTCAACTAAATTTGTAGTTATCCCAAACGCTCCTTTAAAAGAATATATATTTGTAAATTTTCTTTGAGCACATAATACGACACTTACAAATTCTTTTAAAACATTTACTTTTATTTTTCAAGAAAACATTCAAGCTTATATATGAATGTATATTTAACAACAAAACTTTTAACTATAATTAGCGAAACACTTTTCATATTATATTCCGCTTCATTGGTAATTTGATACATGAATCGTACTTCATTTTAAAAACCATTTGTTGTGAAAACATAGAAGGGGAGAGTGAATACATTACCGTTTAAAAACTTTAAATCTTTTGTATCAAATAGCTTATGAAGCTTGTTGTAATATGAAAGTGTTAATAATTGTCTATGACTCATATTAAGCATAATAAAACAAGTTATCACACAAACGAACATCATGCCACATCACAAGAAATAATAATATAGTGTAAGTATAAAATTAAAGTGATAAAGAAAATTTAGTTTTTATTTCATATTAAGACTCGATAAAGCGGTGATGGTGAGCGGCTCCAACAAGCAACCTAAATTAGTATGGAAAATTTAGTTTTTATTTCATATCAAGGCTCGATGAAGCTTTACAAAACTTTATAAGTTTTACAACGTTGGCAAGTATTGGCTCTTGGAAATGCTTAAGTATATAATAGGAAAAATAGAAAGGGTGAATGAGTCTTTGATTCGATGGTAACCGATGTACGGAAAAGTGATTACACGAAATATTTAATGTTAATAGTTTATGTGTATATTATTGACAATGCATCTATTTAATTCGGTATACATATAGATATACATATTTTGTCTTTCACTATTATTAGTTAAAATAAAGGTACTCGAAAATGTAAGTGTTAACTTAAATATATTAGTTGCTTTTGAAAATACAATAGGTTTCAAAAATTACGCTGTTCGGGCATGACTCGAGTGTATATCCATATTTGTTTGTGGTGACTAATGTCAAAAGCTTTCATAATTGGCTTTTATCGAGTTCTAATTATCTAGTTTAATAATTGTAGATGTACTTTTCTAAGTTTATAGTTTCACATTGTTAAATATGTGACAATTTTTCAATTAAATTGTGACTTGCAAAAGTACTTATTTTAATAACTTTGTTTACAAAACCTTGTTCATGCTTTGTATTTGTTTTTCGTGTCTCATTTTAACGTTAGTGTTAATGGTACATTGTGAGTGTCTTGTTGCAATTTGGGTTGATCGAGTGCAAACAATATGTCGAGTGCTTGTCGTGAGTGACTTCATGTGAGGCGAGTCTAATGAGATGGAAACAAGTCGAATGAAACAGAGTCGAGTCGGGTATAACTCGGGACGGCATGACCTCCAACGCCCCGGGTGGGCTGTTCACACCAAACGGACCCTCAATATAACTGGGCTTCGGCCCAGTCAATAACACATATGTTTAAAATATCAATATGTATGCTATTTCCTGTTGTAATGTGCAGGATAACTTCCCCAAAACAATCGTTTAATCTTACATATACTTAAAAATATCAATCAGGGAATAATAATTTCATATTCATTATTAAAACAATTAGAGGAAATTTACCGTGTGTCACACTAAATCCTTCCTCTAATTAAGTTATATTGAAGTCCTTTTAATTAACGTTTAACGACCGTTAGTTTAACTACCGTTAAATAACTACATTAGTTAACGACCGTTATGTACTTATCGTGAAATATAATTAATATAATACTTTAATATATTAATTAATTAATTGTATCTACTTGTTAACGCGAGTGACCCCATAGACTCATGTATTATTTGTGATATGATAATATTCCAACATTTGATATCGTCCTATTATCGTCACACTAGTTTTCTTTCTTTATAAAAAGAAATTAAAAGTCAGTGGACAAGGCAGGGTCGTCTCAGGTAATGCGAGACGTAAAGTGGTAAGGCCTTGTGAAACGTTTTTATACTTAAAAAGATAATAATCGCCTCATTGTTAAAGCTTCAATTTTCGTGTTACATAAAAAAAATCATATTACTTGATAAATAAAGTATAATCACATAATCTCCTGTAAGTATTGTCATTGTGTTATTGATATATATAGATCATGATTCACATTCACGTTGAACTTAAATTGATAGGGTTTAAAGTGATAGTCATTTTTAATATAGAAACCTCATACTAATCTTATACATGTAATAGAATGAGGTATTGTGCCCGCGCGTTGCGGCGGGTTTTTTGCAATCTTACTCGGTTCTGCTTGTTCATCGTCAATGTTAAGGCCAATGGAAAAGTCCCTAGTAACTTGCGTTGCCTATTTCTATAGTAAACATGCTAGGCGAAGACCAACCTGGGTAAAATGTTGGCTACCAATTCCTAGACTGTTGTTATAGTAAATGTCCATCATATTAGGATAACAGAAGAGGTAAATATTTAATGCCAATTATTCTTGGAACTGGTACTTTGTCGCGGTGTTTGTATACGTTAGTTAGGAAAAAAATAGTCATTATCAAAAACGAAAATGATTGACAACTGGTCAGGTAAACAAAGCTCATCATATTAATATACCTACACATTTAGCATAACAATTGTTAAGTGACTCAATAAGTTCCAACTTCATGAGGTTTAACCCATAAGGCTCTCTACATGCAAAATCATAAATGACTTAGATGAATATTTTCAACAGAAATCCACTATAGCAAGACCCAGCACATCCAATTTTCCACATCTGCGAACATCAATCAAAGCCGCTCTGCTACCCAGTTTCTTATCTTAAATCGGCCCAATAAAAATCATAACAGTTTCGCCTAAGTATATAAATGTTATATTATATCAGCTCCAGGCTTAAACTTGAGCATATTGTTGAAATGTCATATCTACTAATCTCAGAGTTGCCTATAGTGCTTGTTCCCCTGAACTTTATGGCTGCTATCTCATCAGATTTTGCCACTTCCTCTTGTATACCTATATTATAGGACAACGACGTCAATAGTTCACTCAAATGTGCCTAAATGTACTAACAAATTATAGTTTTTTTGCTTATAGTTTTCGTTACAAATATATAAAACAACCCATAAGCCTGTCCACATGCAAAACCAAACATGTTACGTATGTATGCAGTAAATCAAAACAATACTCCTCTGTCTGAAAACATATACTATTAAATATCCAAACATATACTATTGATAATTATGCACTGTAGGTTAACATTCACCAAAAAAGGAATGAGTTAAACGGGTTCACAGTCCTTTACAGTCTAGAATTAATGCATACAAATATACACTATTATAAAGCTATGTATTCAAATAATCAGATTCTTCTTGCAAAAATTATGTTTTAAGATCAAGCACATTAAGCTTTATAAATTAATCACATAACCCAATTTTAATATGTAATATTGTGATTATGGTCTCTTTTGAACGTATAAACAACCTTTTATAAATCGGTTAGCTTTATCAATCGCGATTATTAGTTTTACTTGTATTAGATACGGAAATATATATAAAAGTAACTTTTGCAGAATTCATAATCAATAAATATATATATATATATATATATATATATATATATATATATATATATATATATATATATATATATATATATATATATATATATATATATATATATATATATATATATATATATATATATATAGTAGGAATCCAATGAGAAGTAAATTAAAATAAGAAGTGGTGAGAAGTGACCAAAACCACGCATTTGAGATGCAACGACTTGCATTATATTCTTTTCTATTCATATAGATACAACATCTTGAGTTTCGAAAGTTAATTTGATGTATAGATGGTGCAAATTGATTTTCATGATTTTGGCACGTGTAGAGGAACAAAAAACAAGAGAAATCATGAAATGCATCTAATATATGTATATGCATCTGATTAAAAGCTAGAAAACACACTATGATGCATTATAATGCATCTAAGATTATAGGGATGCATCTAATTTAGGTCGGTGCATCTCGAATTTACAGTTATAGTTCTTCTTATTCCTTCTTATTTTAAGCAATCTTCTTATTTGATCCTAACTATATATATATATATATATATATATATATATATATATATATATATATATATATATATATATATATATATATATATATATATATATATATATATATATATATATATATATATAGGTTTGGGTTATTATGAAAAGTTTCTTATAATGAAAAGAATGAGAAGGCATGTGGAGGTGACATGTGTCACCTTTGCCACATCATCATGCCACATCACCATACCCCACCCCCTCCCCCCCCCCCCCCCCACCCCCGAAAAAAAAATTTTCCCGCCAAAAAAAATTTTTTTTTTGGGCAAAAAAATTTTTTTTTCCCGCCAAATTTTTTTACTGCATCACAATTATGAATTTAGTGCATCAAGGTTATAAATTACTGCATCACAGTTATAAAGTTACTGCATCACAATCATAATTTTAGTGCATTAATGTTATAACCTTGATTTTAGTGCATCATAGTTGATGCACTACTAACTATGATGCAGTAACTTATAAAAAAGATGCACCAAAACTTATTAGTGCATTAAGGTTATAAGTTACTGCGTCACAATTATGATTTTAGTGCATTAAGGTTATAAATTACTGCATTACAGTTATAAAGTTACTGCATCACAATCATGATTTTAGTGCATTTAAGGTTATAACCTTGATTTTAGCGCATCATAGTTGATGCACTGAACTATTAACTATGATGCAGTAACTTACCAATGGAGCATTAGTCCAATGGTTGGAGCACTTGTGCTTGAGTCAATTGACCCAAGTTCAAGTCCCATCCTTGGCATTTGCTTCATATAGGTACCCACATCCGCAAAACCTGTGGGCACACTGGAGAGACTTTATGGAATAAGAGCTTAGGGGTCCTAGTCTTGGCTCGTGCTCACTCCAGTTGGTGCCCCACTAGGCTAGGAGAGTTTCCGGAGCTATTCCTTGTGGGGTGGACAATGGCTGGTGCCAAAAGGCACCCGGGGTCAGGGTGTTCCCGCCAATCTACACCTTTTGTAGAATGATGCAGTAACTTATAATAAAGATGCATCAAAACTTATTAGTGCATTAAGGTTATAAGTTACTGCATCACGGTTATAAATTTACTGCATCATAATCATGATTTTAGTGCATTAAGGTTATAAATTACTGCATCACAATTATGATTGTGATGCAGTATTTTTATAACTGTGATGCAGTAATAAATTTTGGCGGGAATTTTTTGGCGGGAAAAAAAAATTTTGCCAAAAAAAAATTTTTTTTTGGCGGAAAAAAAAATTTTTTTTGCTGGGGGTGGGTGGGTGGGGTGGGGGTGGGGGTGACACATGGCATGGTGATGTGGCAAAGGTGACACATGTCACCTCCACATGCCTTCTCATTCTTTTCATTATTAGAAACTTTTCATTTTAACCCTACCCTATATATATATATATAGACCTACCTATTTATATCTCGTTCTTAAAACTTGATTATCTTATCGTCATATTAAACCACATGTAAAAAAAAGACATTGTAACACCCCAACCTCACAAGGGTAGAAGTGTCACATTCTGGTGTCATATCAGAACATACAATAATTTCTTTGCTAAAGAAAACCTTAAAATGAAGTATTAAATCATATGAACAGTTGACTGACAAGGAAATACACTATTCGAAATGAAAAGAACACTCAAAACAAAAACTCATCAAAATAAGTCCCAAAGTAATAAGGTGCTAGGGTTGGTCCACTCAGATACTCTAACTCTCAGCCCATCGAAGCCCATCTTCCAACCTAAAACCTGCCGCAGGAAAAGAAATGCGGCTGAGCTTAAAAAGCCCAGTGAACAGATATAACAAAACGAACGCTAAACAAAAGCAGAAATACGAAATGAAACAAAGGAACAATAGCAAGGTTGCAACGGAAAGGAAACAATGAGTCAATGAGGATCCGGCAGAACACAATTATACAGATATCCAGAAAGAACAGATAACAAATAGAACGAAGCAAAGCAATGCAGAAATGACATATAAATAAGCACATACAATAGGCATACAAGAAATCAGGAAATCAGACAACACATAAGCCAAACAGAAATCTAAAAGTTAGCGGAAGCAAGTAATTAGAAAGTGAGCATGGCAGTCACAAAAGTCAAGTAACCCACAATCAAAACATAATCCGTATCATAACAGCAGAAGTACTAGCAGCAGTCAAAACATGGCAGTCACATGTAACAAGTAGGAAATACAGTATGAACATTATCATTAAATGAATTAAAGACATAGCAGAGCAACAAATCAAATTAACAAATCCAGATGTCACAAGTTGAACCATTTACCCGATCAAACCGTAGCATAGACATAAATGTAAACATGGCAGGTCAACAATAAGCCGATAAGGACACAACGAATAGTCACAGTCCACGAGATTAACTTAACGAAGTACACATAATAAACAGACAAAGCTATCGATTACACTTTAGCATGGTCCCAGACAATTCAGAGGTTCACATAACAGTGAGATCACATACCATCAGATGAAAACAGGTAACTCAAATAATCGCATATTAATCACATCATAGCAGGATAACCAATAGTCACATAAAACATAAATAGCTTAAACAAATCCAACAAGCATATAATAACCCGGTATGTGAATGGAATGGTAGTCTGAGGTAACGGAATGAGGGTATAACAGATCAAAGCAATGGGACATATATATCTTGGTAGTATAGTGATTCATATAAGGGTATTGGGTAAAGGACAGTCAATTCAGAATATGGTGCAGTGGGGAGTCCAGAAGGTATAATATAGGTATATCAAAAGTGTAAGGGTTGTCAGAAATCTATCCCGAGCCAACAAAACAAACCATATCAATAGTGGCAATAACAGCCAAGTAACCAATAGTAGCCATTGTATTCGGAGGGGTGACCTCGGAATACCAAACCAATAGGAGGGGAGACCTCAGTAACCAATGGAGTAGCTAGCTCCCAAAATGTGAGGGGGTGTATTGCACACACGCACCACATCACCAAAACAAATCATATCATATCAAATTCAAATCAAAACAAATCTAGGATGCATCCATACGCCCCCCAAAACAAATAATGGCCAAATCATATACATATAGTGAGCTCATAATCAAATCAAAATGGGGACGGTGTGCAACATCACTCGTGCACACTGGAGTCATGCCATTGGTGCATCAATGACACGGTCAGGTTACCTTCCTGACTAGGAAACAAATTTTGGCTCGGGTATCAGACTGAAGGGTCAAAGCATATACATATCATAAGGGTTCATATCATATTTCATATCAAAGTTTCATATCAAAGGTCCATATCAAAGATTCGTATCAAAGGTTCATATCAAAGGTTCGTATCAAAGGTTCGTATCAAAGGTTCATATCAAAGGTTCGTATCAAAGGTTCATAATCAGAAGGTTCATATCAAAGGTTCATAATCAGAAGGTTCACATCAGTGGTTCACATTAAACAGTTCACATATGAGCTTCAATCAAAGGGAGCATAGCAAAGTTATAGAGAAACCTTAAATAAAAGGCTCAGAGCAAAGGATAACAGTTCAAAACCAATATCGAAAGATGTAAACGAATCATGAGAAACCCCTACTGAAAAGGGATAGAATATATGTACCTTATACCGCAAACGAAACACAACAGAAATACCAAGGTCGGAAGCAAACTCCATCTCCGGCGAATCTACACGAATTCATGACTGGTTTTATTAAAAACTTATTTAATTCAGATTACTTATTTTAGTCGGCTTTCCAGTTTTAGTGACTTTCCATATTTAGCAGGTTTCCAAAAATAGAAGGTTTCCATTTTTTAGAAAGTTTCCTTATTTAGCATATTTACACAACAAGCCCTTAAGTGTCAAATTTTACATATTACACCCTCATTATCCATATTTATATGAAATACCCCCAAGTTTCTAGAATTTACAAACAAGCCCCTCTATTTTTAATAATTACATTTCGGTTTACATATTTTCCCGATTTACAAAATAAACTCCTAAGTCACATATATTACGAAAAAGGTCCTCATGTTACATTTTATACTAACACCCCCTGGTCAAAGTATATTACAAAAATAGTCCACAAGTTTTATAATTTACGAAACAACCCCTTTTTATTTTGAAAATTCAATCGGTAATACAATAAAATCATCAAAACCTAACCCTAATTCCCCAAATCAAAAACCAATCATTATTCCATCCTTATTTCATCATAAGGTCAGATCTAGACCATAACGTAAACCCTAGGTCGATCGTTCCAATTTTGTTTATCCATTTATACGATTTTTAAATAAAAACCCGATTATAAACAATAATTCGACAAGGCCATTATAGACAATAACAATTCGAATGAACATTTTTTTAGTATCATATTGGTCGTATAGGTATTAAATAAAATGGGTTTCACACCTAGAAAATTCGTTTATAATTATTTAGGGTTTTAATACGTTTTTAGGGTTTAATTCTCAAATAATTCGTATACCATGAATGGTTCGTTTTTATTATTTTATTTATAACATATAGGATGAATATAACATGAGAAAAATACCATATAAATTTTAGAACATTTAGAACACGCTGGATGAAATTATTCCTCTCGGTTAGGATAGAAACGACTCCAAAATTCCAAAGAGCAGAAACGAGACTCCAAACACCTTGTAACCAATTTTCACAGATCATATATGATGTAAGGAACTCAGAAAAAATGGAAAATGAATTTATGGAGGGTCGTATGAATTATTGTGAGTTTTACCTTGCGTATGAACAAAATTCGACAACAAATAGATCAAGCCTTCAAAATTCGAATTGGCAATTTTCTTGGCTTCCTAGGAGTGTAGAGATCACAGGAAAAATACTATTGTGCCGTCATTTTAGATCTAGGGTTTTCTTTGTGTTTTTGAATGAAAAGGAAATGTGTAAATATGGTTTAATGAGATTGATATGGTGATTAAGGGGGGGAGCCCAAAAAATCGGGCCATCAAGGGGGGAAAACCAATTATTTGACTTTCCAATCTTATCTTTTCATTATGTATGTAGTCTCCTTTGTAGTCTAGGTGAATTGTGTACGTTTTGACATGTTTATTTGTTACTTAGAAAGTAATTATTTATGTTCTTTTAATTTTTATATCATAAGTATATTACTTTCATAATGTGTATAGATCACAGATGATATAATTTGTTAAATGATGTTGACGTGATTCCCGAGTTGGTAAAAAAAATTTAAGTTTGAGGGCAAAATTGTCATTTTACGCGATTTGAGATTTTAGGGTTTTACAACTCTTCCCCTCTAAAAGAAAATTTTCGTCCTCGAAAATTGAAGTCGCAGAGGTACACAGAGACGTACAAGTTAGGGCAGACGTAGCAATCCATAGTTCACACAGATCATAGCGATCTCGGTTCCAAAGCGTACAAAACTTATACGTAACAGATGTCGGTGAGAATTTCGCAAAAAGGTACAGAATTTCGAACGAACATGAGGAGTGTCAAATAACGGATATAAGCCTTATTCCATTCACGTACCAATCCCAGGCATTTCCCAAAACGTCGTATGATTTCAATAAGTTCAAATTATATGATCTCGGTATTATCACGTTGATCAGGCGTCATAATACTTGCATCACATAACAAGCCCTTATTGTCACCATATTCTGTCCCGGGTCATGACAAACCACATAGCCGATATCACACAAAACATATCACATACAGATATCAAGTAATATATCAGAGCAGACCAGATTCATATACATACAGCACATAACACATCAAACCAACTTACCATACCACAAAAGAGAGAAGGCCACTAACTAGCTCGAAATGGTTCCTCATAACTCATTACTGTCAGTTCAAAGGAAAAGCCGAGATATCACCAAAATGCTAAACGATAAAACTTCACGATTCAAACTGAGTTCTGAACAATTCAAAGAAGAGCAATGCCGATCAAAATCACATAGCAAAATATCAAACCGCCACAAACGCATGACAAACAAATCAGAGTAACACAAGTCGCGCCCAATCACATGAAGTAGATGAACCTTCTCAGACACTGGTTGAACCTTTTCTCCGTCCTTGCGCCTTTGGTTGATCCGTCCAGCTCCCTCCAGCAGCATCCTGATGCCTCCAGCAGCACGGCAGTCGGGTGTGGTTTCTGCTTCACGAACCTCTTCAGCTCAGAGACTGTTGCAGCAACGCAGGTTCGGCACCATCATCTTCGGCTCCACGGGTAGTCTCCATCTAACGATCGACAAACGGATGTGCGAAGACAAAATAATAAAATCAAATGTGAAGAGAAGAAGACCAAAACAGTGAAGATAAAAGATTATCGAAGTCAAAACTGAACGACAATCAAAATGAATCGGAAACGATCATAACAGACGGAAACCTAGTGTCTACCCAAGTCCTCACAGGTCAATCCTAAGGTCAACAAGACGAAACCTGGAGCTCTGATACCATAATTGTAACACCCCAACCTCACAAGGGTAGAAGTGTCACATTCTGGTGTCATATCAGAACATACAATAATTTCTTTGCTAAAGAAAACCTTAAAATGAAGTATTAAATCATATGAACAGTTGACTGACAAGGAAATACACTATTCGAAATGAAAAGAACACTCAAAACAAAAACTCATCAAAATAAGTCCCAAAGTAATAAGGTGCTAGGGTTGGTCCACTCAGATACTCTAACTCTCAGCCCATCGAAGCCCATCTTCCAACCTAAAACCTGCCGCAGGAAAAGAAATGCGGCTGAGCTTAAAAAGCCCAGTGAACAGATATAACAAAACGAACGCTAAACAAAAGCAGAAATACGAAATGAAACAAAGGAACAATAGCAAGGTTGCAACGGAAAGGAAACAATGAGTCAATGAGGATCCGGCAGAACACAATTATACAGATATCCAGAAAGAACAGATAACAAATAGAACGAAGCAAAGCAATGCAGAAATGACATATAAATAAGCACATACAATAGGCATACAAGAAATCAGGAAATCAGACAACACATAAGCCAAACAGAAATCTAAAAGTTAGCGGAAGCAAGTAATTAGAAAGTGAGCATGGCAGTCACAAAAGTCAAGTAACCCACAATCAAAACATAATCCGTATCATAACAGCAGAAGTACTAGCAGCAGTCAAACATGGCAGTCACATGTAACAAGTAGGAAATACAGTATGAACATTATCATTAAATGAATTAAAGACATAGCAGAGCAACAAATCAAATTAACAAATCCAGATGTCACAAGTTGAACCATTTACCCGATCAAACCGTAGCATAGACATAAATGTAAACATGGCAGGTCAACAATAAGCCGATAAGGACACAACGAATAGTCACAGTCCACGAGATTAACTTAACGAAGTACACATAATAAACAGACAAAGCTATCGATTACACTTTAGCATGGTCCCAGACAATTCAGAGGTTCACATAACAGTGAGATCACATACCATCAGATGAAAACAGGTAACTCAAATAATCGCATATTAATCACATCATAGCAGGATAACCAATAGTCACATAAAACATAAATAGCTTAAACAAATCCAACAAGCATATAATAACCCGGTACGTGAATGGAATGGTAGTCTGAGGTAACGGAATGAGGGTATAACAGATCAAAGCAATGGGACATATATATCTTGGTAGTATAGTGATTCATATAAGGGTATTGGGTAAAGGACAGTCAATTCAGAATATGGTGCAGTGGGGAGTCCAGAAGGTATAATATAGGTATATCAAAAGTGTAAGGGTTGTTAGAAATCTATCCCGAGCCAACAAAACAAACCATATCAATAGTGGCAATAACAGCCAAGTAACCAATAGTAGCCATTGTATTCGGAGGGGTGACCTCGGAATACCAAACCAATAGGAGGGGAGACCTCAGTAACCAATGGAGTAGCTAGCTCCCAAAATGTGAGGGGGTGTATTGCACACACGCACCACATCACCAAAACAAATCATATCATATCAAATTCAAATCAAAACAAATCTAGGATGCATCCATACGCCCCCCAAAACAAATAATGGCCAAATCATATACATATAGTGAGCTCATAATCAAATCAAAATGGGGACGGTGTGCAACATCACTCGTGCACACTGGAGTCATGCCATTGGTGCATCAATGACACGGTCAGGTTACCTTCCTGACTAGGAAACAAATTTTGGCTCGGGTATCAGACTGAAGGGTCAAAGCATATACATATCATAAGGGTTCATATCATATTTCATATCAAAGTTTCATATCAAAGGTCCATATCAAAGATTCGTATCAAAGGTTCATATCAAAGGTTCGTATCAAAGGTTCGTATCAAAGGTTCATATCAAAGGTTCGTATCAAAGGTTCATAATCAGAAGGTTCATATCAAAGGTTCATAATCAGAAGGTTCACATCAGTGGTTCACATTAAACAGTTCACATATGAGCTTCAATCAAAGGGAGCATAGCAAAGTTATAGAGAAACCTTAAATAAAAGGCTCAGAGCAAAGGATAACAGTTCAAAACCAATATCGAAAGATGTAAACGAATCATGAGAAACCCCTACTGAAAAGGGATAGAATATCTGTACCTTATACCGCAAACGAAACACAACAGAAATACCAAGGTCGGAAGCAAACTCCATCTCCGGCGAATCTACACGAATTCATGACTGGTTTTATTAAAAACTTATTTAATTCAGATTACTTATTTTAGTCGGCTTTCCAGTTTTAGTGACTTTCCATATTTAGCAGGTTTCCAAAAATAGAAGGTTTCCATTTTTTAGAAAGTTTCCTTATTTAGCATATTTACACAACAAGCCCTTAAGTGTCAAATTTTACATATTACACCCTCATTATCCATATTTATATGAAATACCCCCAAGTTTCTAGAATTTACAAACAAGCCCCTCTATTTTTAATAATTACATTTCGGTTTACATATTTTCCCGATTTACAAAATAAACTCCTAAGTCACATATATTACGAAAAAGGTCCTCATGTTACATTTTATACTAACACCCCCTGGTCAAAGTATATTACAAAAATAGTCCACAAGTTTTATAATTTACGAAACAACCCCTTTTTATTTTGAAAATTCAATCGGTAATACAATAAAATCATCAAAACCTAACCCTAATTCCCCAAATCAAAAACCAATCATTATTCCATCCTTATTTCATCATAAGGTCAGATCTAGACCATAACGTAAACCCTAGGTCGATCGTTCCAATTTTGTTTATCCATTTATACGATTTTTAAATAAAAACCCGATTATAAACAATAATTCGACAAGGCCATTATAGACAATAACAATTCGAATGAACATTTTTTTAGTATCATATTGGTCGTATAGGTATTAAATAAAATGGGTTTCACACCTAGAAAATTCGTTTATAATTATTTAGGGTTTTAATACGTTTTTAGGGTTTAATTCTCAAATAATTCGTATACCATGAATGGTTCGTTTTTATTATTTTATTTATAACATATAGGATGAATATAACATGAGAAAAATACCATATAAATTTTAGAACATTTAGAACACGCTGGATGAAATTATTCCTCTCGGTTAGGATAGAAACGACTCCAAAATTCCAAAGAGCAGAAACGAGACTCCAAACACCTTGTAACCAATTTTCACAGATCATATATGATGTAAGGAACTCATAAAAAATGGAAAATGAATTTATGGAGGGTCGTATGAATTATTGTGAGTTTTACCTTGCGTATGAACAAAATTCGACAACAAATAGATCAAGCCTTCAAAATTCGAATTGGCAATTTTCTTGGCTTCCTAGGAGTGTAGAGATCACAGGAAAAATACTATTGTGCCGTCATTTTAGATCTAGGGTTTTCTTTGTGTTTTTGAATGAAAAGGAAATGTGTAAATATGGTTTAATGAGATTGATATGGTGATTAAGGGGGGGAGCCCAAAAAATCCGGCCATCAAGGGGGGAAAACCAATTATTTGACTTTCCAATCTTATCTTTTCATTATGTATGTAGTCTCCTTTGTAGTCTAGGTGAATTGTGTACGTTTTGACATGTTTATTTGTTACTTAGAAAGTAATTATTTATGTTCTTTTAATTTTTATATCATAAGTATATTACTTTCATAATGTGTATAGATCACAGATGATATAATTTGTTAAATGATGTTGACGTGATTCCCGAGTTGGTAAAAAAAAATTAAGTTTGAGGGCAAAATTGTCATTTTACGCGATTTGAGATTTTAGGGTTTTACAGACATGGATTAAAGTTTCTAACCTTGGATGATTAGCTCCCAGTATATCCTTCTGACCATATTTTCTCCGACTATAACCATCACTAAGAGGACCTTCCACCATGCTCCCTGAGTACACTCTCACATGTTCACTCCATCTTGCCATAGTTTTCCTACAACAATTTGAACAAAAGCACTAAATTGTTTACTTATTTTCTATTTTTACTGATTTTGTTTGTTGCATTACGTCTAGAACTCAGGGACCAGTTTTGAGTGCAAATGAGGCTTCATTGCCCACTATGAGACATGAATCAGAATCAGGGTTTCAATACAGTTTCTCAAATTGCTGCTGTGAACAATGAAACGACTAATGGGTTTGACACACACGAAATAGCATTTTTGGATGATGGGTTAGAACCCATCCAGTGGCAAGCACTCCTTGTTTAACAAATAGTTTATTGTGAAATTAATCGTAAGCGAACTCTAAAAAAAGCATTTAAAATTTATTATTAACTTTTACCTTTGAGATCAAAACTGGTAGGCTCACAACACTGAATTTCCACATCGTTCACCCTTATGCAAGTGGCGACACCTTATGGTCATCCTTTGTGCTAAGTGCTGCTGGTCCACATGTCACAAACACCAGCAAGAATCTAGCCTCTATTTCCGCTACAATCTGGTTGAAAAATATTGTCAAATATTCATGAACATATACTGAAATTAGTTAATCAATATGGAAGTGGTACCTCACATTTCGTAAAAATCGAGGAGGGTAGACGTGAAACAATGTAGCAACTTTGAGTTGCCGGTTTTCTGGTATTTCGGTCGTGATGATGGTTGAATATTAAATCCCAATTTCTCAACTGCAATCTTCATGAACACCCTGCAGCCTGTCGACAATCATATTAAATCCGTAAGGTAGAGAAGAATTTTTATGTTTTGGTATTGCATGTAAGTACAAATTGATGCAGTTGAAGATATTTGTGTTGGCTAAAGTCAGTAGCAAAAATAACAGTTGGAAACGTTTTAGTCTACATTCCAGACTCTATAGGAACATAATTTTAGACTACATAAGAGGACTACAATAGAAAAATGATAGCAAATAAAAGTGCAACATCAAAGACTCACAGAAGTAATACGCATATTAACATAGCCAACATATAATATTTTTGAGCTTCCACCTAATCAAAAAATATATGAATTCTTTAAGCCTAGGGGGTGTTTGGATTTCTATATTTAAAACAACTTAAATCATTCAAGATCAACACGTATTCGTAGCCACGTCAATAATACACTCTTTACTATTATTACTATCATGACAAATGACTTATTGTGCAACACAACACACTAATGATATATTTAAGTATTATTCTAGTTTATAGATGTTCTATAATGTTAACAAATGCAACAGTAAGTTCATGTTAATAGCAGCAATTTAACCTGTGGTCAGCAAGATTGTCTACAGTAGGTTCATGTTTACATTATAGATATAATGCTCAAATATAGACATGATTCATTTAACTCATTTTAAATTGAATATGCAAGAATAAAGATGACAAAATAAAAACGAACCTAGAGATAACATGAAAAACTCTGTAAATCCAAGGTCCCATCTTTTTCCTAGAAAACATATCTACACATGCAAATAAGATCCATGAGTAAATTCACAACATAAGCCATGCTCACCAGGTTTGACCATTTAATAAGATTCCAAATCCACATTGGTTATAGCTGTCTTGTGATGATGAGGAGTGCAAATCCTCAATTACATCAATAACTGTAAGTTTGGCATCATCACCATCAGTTATGTCTTCTTTTGGTGATACTGTAATTCTATTATACAAATCGGATGAAAATCTACAAATTCCGGTTTCAAATAGTACAAAATGGTTATAATTTTTAGGATAAAATGGATGCACAAAACAATTATACATGTTATTGGGTGAGACTAATTTCACAGTACCCACAATACAATGCATCTGTAAGTATATGGTTCAAGTTGGCATACCTATGCTTCAGACAATCTTTATACATTTACCATTTCCGCGGGTTCCCATAGTTTCTTCTATGTAAATTGCTAAAGAAAAGGAGGTTGTGATTACCTTATGTAGATGAGAGAATGAGCAAAGGTGTCTGGTGCAGAAAAATCTGTCGATTCATGCATATCAGAGAATGAGAAAAGTTGTATGGTATAGAAAATCCGCATGTTACGTGATCCCACGTGTTTACTTTCGGCATCACGGGTCATTAAAGGACCAGAAGAATGTTGTCGTTGTAGATGACCAACATCATTCTGTGTCCTCGTTGTAGAATCTAAATCAAACGATCCTTGGCCATTGTCAACAAAGCGTCTTTGCACACATCATCTGTTACATGTAAGGCTTTAAGTGATGCCCGTACCACCTACCAAAACTAAACTTTTTTTACTGTCAGTGCTACTTGTGTAAATTTGCATATTTTCCTTTGTGGAAATCCCATAAAAAGACAATTTTACTCTTTGATTTTTGAAAATGTCGTAGTAAGAAATAGTTTTACGTCTTTGAAAATTAGTTACTATTAGAATTTAGTTTTGTAATTGCGTTACACCACTTTCTTTCCTTGTTTTAAGCTATCACTGGTGCTAACAGCCAAAAACCATCACCAAGAATACATAAAACCGATGGAAACTGGATTTCACCGTTGCATTGCAGAAGTGTAATACCCTTTCCGTTTCAAATTATGAGTCGCTTTTTATTTTTTAGGCGACTTGTAATAAGGAGTAAATGCAAAAATTACTTTGAATGCATTGTGTGAAGTCCCAAACCTTGGATCTAGAACACTTAGCTTGTAAACGTGTTGTTGCCTTGGATGGTTCCAAAACAATAATGAGAAACTTTGTTGTAGATACACACAAGTATGCGGAATCTACTTGAATGCACTTAGAAGATTAAAGTAAATACAAATGTAACACCAACAGCTTCAATAATATTAATGAATAATATGAGTACCCTCCTAGTACATGGGTTTACAACCTTGAAGCTTTTCTTAAGATGGCTAGAGTATGTGTGTGTTTCTGACCTAGCTAGGATCTCCTTTTATACACTAAGGAGATCCCTTACAAAGATAGCTATGTATTAAACGTATCATATCTTCTATTGGTATAGAAGATATGTTGTTACAAACCATACACGACATTCTTAATATAGACCATTACAAACTCAACAGTATCAGTACTAACTATTGAACTATCACTACTAACTAGTCAATACTTTTTAATACCACTATCAGTACTAACTCCAAAGCTATAAGTATTAACTCCATTTGTGAATTTCCCAACAATCCTCCCCTAAACTTGTGATTAGGTTTCTGAATCACAAGTTTCTTCAGTCTTAGAGGATTCTTCCAAACTTCACTTTCTTCTGCTAGGTCTTCCAGCTTGATCAAAAATCTTCAACAGCAACTCCATGGCCATTTCAATAGCATTTCCCATCCTTAGCCCTGCATCCAACATCTATAGAAGAGTCCCAAGTGCAATTGGATATGTTCTTTCAACCAACATGTATATATCTGTTCCATTGCAAGTAGTAACAAGGTGAAGTCCACAAGAATCTAGCAAAGTCCAACTGAGAGCTTCATCACCAGGTTGAAACTTACATTGCTCTCATGTTGGATCAGGTTCAAAGATGTTCTGGAGTTCATAGAGTAGCTCCAGATCCTTGTCATTATCTGGATCTTTGTTCTTGAACCTGTCTTTGACTAGTTCCCACAGCTTAAGTAGAACTTCCCTGTCAATGACTGCAAACAGATCCACTAAGTACAGATAAGCACTTGTCCTTCCACCAGCTCTGTGAATCCTCCAATGTCTTTTCCCATCTTCAGTATAGATGTCCCAGTTGATGATTGGATATCTTGTGTTGATGGGCTCTGAGTACAATGCTTCTCCTAGAGCTTCAATTATAATCATACTGTTAAGCTCCTCTTCAGTGAGTCCACCTTCATCTTCATCAGAGGATTTCAATCTTTTTGGAGCAGTTGAGGAAGCACCTTCTTCAGATGGTCTTTTGTAGCTTCCTATAGGCTGTGACCTTTCAAGAGTATTATCTGATTGCATAGGCCTGAAGTTGAGAAATCTTCTTTGAATTGTATCAGCAAGTCTTTGGAGAGTCTCCCAGGACAGTTGATTCAGTTGCTTAAGTGTTCTCCTTTCTTCACCTAAATTCTTGATGTACTTGTAGAGATACATCTTCTGCTGACTCTTGGTAGGAGGCTTTGAATGCTTTTCAATCTCCTTTTGCTGCCTGAACTGACTCTGCCTTCTAGCCAAAACTTCACTGAATAGCTGAGCTGCTTCATTAACACTTGTACCTTGATCTTGTTGCAGCTTCTGTTGTACCTCCTTGGTAGATTCTATTTTGACTCTGATACCACTTGTGAAGTCCCAAGCCTTGGATCTAGAACACTTAGCTTGTAAACGTGTAGTTGCCTTGGATGGTTCCAAAACAACAATGAAAAACTTTGTTGTAGATACACACAAGTATGCGGAATCTACTTGAATGCACTTAGAAGATTAAAGTAAACACAAATGTAACACCAACAGCTTCAATATTATTAATGAATAATACGAGTACCCTCCTAGTACTAGGTTTTACAACTTTGAAGCTTTTCTTAAGACGGCTAGAGTATGTGTGTGTTTATGACCTAGCTAGGATCTCCTTTTATACACTAAGGAGATCCCTTACAAAGATAGCTATGTATTAAACGTATCATATCTTCTATTGGTATAGAAGATATGCTGTTACAGACCATACACGACATTCTTAATATAGAACAGTACAAAGTCAACACTATCAGTACTAACTCCAAAGCTATAAGTATTAACTCCATTTGTGAATTTCCCAACACATTGTTGACATTTTGCTAACATACGCTTCCAAGTCTAGAGCTTCATCCTAATTTCCATTACTCATACACCTACAAAATTTAGGATGTTAAAAGGAAACAGTAGACGTTCTAGATGCATTTGTGTTGTTTGATTGGGATCAATTTTCATATTAATAGATATCTTTGACACCATTTTGTTTTTGTTAATCATTTATCAAAGTATTTATTAAGAAAAATAAGAACTTGCCATGTCTCCTGATTTAGGAGGTGAACCATGCCATTTTGGTATAGCGTTGGCTCCACATAAACTGCATTTGTATCTGTACCCAAAATCACAGCAATGGCAACATCCTTATTGCGTGCCAACTCTATCATTGACGAAAGCGGAAACACACATATCAGTGCCCTTTATTTTCATTGCTTGTATCACTTTGCAACTACATCTTATGACCAACTTATATATTAGAAAACACATGTTATGCTTACAATCTATAGAAAATATACTCAACATGGCACTTTTGAAGAATGGCTTAACACACAAACTTGAACAGGGCACTTTTGTAATCATATCATTACTCTTACTTCTAATTATGAACAGGGCACCTTTGTAATACAAAATCATTAAAAGAATTAAAGAAAACCCCACATATACAATAACCAAAATAAGAGGGTGTTTGGGATTGCTTACTTTTCTGGTTATCTGATTATACTAAGCAGCCTAAATCAGACTCAAATTCAGAGTTAAAAACTGCAATCAAACAAAAAACAGTCAATATAATACAAAGTTTTTATAAAAAAAATTAACGATGAATCATTGTCTCACCTTGAGCTTAAACTTGCATGTAAAAATAAACTTATAATTCCACAGCTTTTAACTCAGACATTTCTTCAAACACATTATATGCATATTCCAAAATCTTAATCACCAACAAAAAAATTAACAGAAACAGTACATCTAAAAACCAATACATAACCATCATAATCCTAATAAACCTAAACTTTTAAAAATAATAAATAATAAAAGAAAGAAAAAACCTTACTTTTTGGAAGATCAATATCATCATCATCAATCTTTTTAACTTTCGGTTCTACACTTGTTCTTCAACCTTAACGCCTAGATGTGTTCTAATTTGTTATAAAGTAAGAAATCAAAAAATGAAAAAGATACATGTGAAACTTAAGAGGGAAACTGATGAAATTAGGCAAAGATGAAGAAACATCAAGATGGAGGTGAATCGATAATCATTTTTTTTTTGGGATTTAGTTTGTGGAAGAAGATTGATGGTTTTGTTTGTTTTGCGGATTTAGCTAGTTTGTGGAAGAAGATTCAGGGAATTTGTGGAAGGTGAGTTTTCTTTGGTGAGAAGACACTGTACATTTCTCTATTCATTCCCTCACAAAACACTGTACGGGTCAGGCATAATGAGACATATACCCGGGCTCCACCCAAAGGGTCCGGAAAAAAAAGAACCCACTATGCACTATTCATTTTATGCCCCATAAATGTAAAATATACTAATACCAGTTAATCCAAATATATAACCAAAGTCCAAAAAATATAAGTATTGGTCCAAGCGCAATACTCTGTAGCATTTCCGCCTTTCAGGTCCATGAATAGCGAAGGTCCACCCCTTATAAACACCTCCTAGCATAGTAGGAAGTGTGGGAGTTCATTGTATATTTCATATTACGGGTATGTTTGGCAAAATAAGTTGGGTTGGGGCTAAGGCTAGAGCTGGGGCTGAGGCTTATAATATAAGCAAAAACTAGAATTTTTATTTTATAAACTTGTTTGGCAAATTAGTTTAAGTTGCGGCTTATTATTGTAAAATTACTAAAAAGGGCATATAATTAAATTAACATATGTATATATTAGATATTTTTGTGGGTAATTTAGTAATTTAACATACTATAAGCCCCGGTTTAAAATTTTTAGCCTCTTTTTTGGGGTTGGGGCTTATAACTTCAAAAGCCCGAAGTTAATAATATAAGCCTCTTGTCAAACAATGCTTATTTTTTAGCTAGGGCTTATTTTAGAAATTTAAGCCTCATAAACCTCGTATAAGCCCCTCCCAAACACACCCTACATATAACAGAGTGTGTGTTTCATGTGCGAAGTTTGGTGGGACTTCTCTTATACTGAGGTTGATTCTTATGAAGATTGGCTTTTCTGGTTGGATTCGTTAAGGATGTCGGTTAAGCTTAAGATGATGTTTGAAGGTGTTTTCTATGTGCTATGGTGGTGTATGTGGAGTTATCGCAACAAGACTATATTTGAAGATAAAATTCCCTCAAAGTCGACTATCTTTGACGATGTAGTTTCGAGTTCATTCCATTGGTGTAGGTCTAGAAGCAAAGTAATGTTTAGTCAGAATGTATGGTTTAAAAATCCTCATTTAATTGTCTTGTAATCTAGCTCTTTACTAGTTGTTCTTTAATAAAATTGATGTTCAAAAATATATATATATATATATATATATATATATATATATATATATAGATGAGAGAAATGTCAATTCACGTTAATGAAAAAAATGTAGATAGGTCAAAAGTCAAAACAACAACAACATATTCTTTTACCATTTTATTGATGGGATACACTATTCCTACGGGGTCTAACCCGTAGGCCTGCCCCTTTTCAGTTTTTGTCCCCCCCCATTTTTCCAGTACAACACAGTTTTTTGTCAGTTTATGTTCCGTATTTCTGACAGTTTTAAGCGTTTGGCTTATTAAACTTTATATTTACAGTTCCGCATTTTCAGGTTTATAGCTTTTTGATATAAACAAAATTATAAAAATAAAAAAAAAATAAAAAAAAATAAAAAAAAAAACAAAAAAACTAGCCACCGTATGAATAAAAACATAGCCACCGTATTAATAACTTATCCCTTATTGATATAAGAAGTATTTTCGGGGTGGTGCTCCATTTCTGTAGACATGTGAGGACTGACGACACATGCACTTGCAATTGACATATGAATGTAGAAGACTAATAATCAACCCTTTTGCCATTCCAATAAAGATTAATCTTCGATAAGAATTTAGAATTTCTATGGGTGTCAGAGTTTGACATTTTTTTTTTCTTTACATCTATGTCATATATCTCACAACTAGCTTAGAGACCCGTTGACACCGGGTTATTTTTTAAAAAAATAGATAAATGAGATGATAATAAAAGTAATAACGTAAATTTGTTAAATTTAAAATATGTGTGAGTCACAATCGATTTACAACCATCGCATTGCCAATCTAAAATAGATTGACTCTAACATAAAATGATGTGTGATTTTTATGATCAATTGAGTTGCTAACAAACCTTGTAACATTAAAAATAATGAACCATAGTATAATATAACGTGATTACACCAATGATACATACATGATACAACATAGCCGGGTACCCGCGCGTTGCGGCGGCGGGTACCCATGTGATTATATTTTCCGATGAGAATCGTTTTCGAAGTACTTATTTTTCGGTGGCACGATTTTCAGCTGCATAATCCGTCTAGATTGGATTAATGATAGGGCGTGGTTTTATATGGTATATGTTCGGGTGTGTAATGCTTAATTTTAGGTTAGCAATATGATATTCAAACTATGATGAACTCCACAAATTACAAAAGTAAGCAACATGCAAATGAAGAATTCTCAAGCGAAATAAATTATTCAGTGCGTTAACTTCTTCATAACATGCAATGTAATAATCTTTTCTTTTATTGAAGTAACAACAATCTTTTCAATGATACTATTGGCAAACGGAGTAATCAATCATCCATTCGCAATTAGTTCTATTAACAAAATTGTTGCAATTAATTCTATTAACCAAACTGTTGCAATTAATTCCTTTCGGTTACTTAATTTTTAGGTTTGGAATTAGGTTCGGATTATGGGTGTGTTTTTATGTGGTCCATGTGCAGGTGTGTAATGCTTAATTTTAGGTTCGGTTTTAAGATCGGAGTTAGGAATAGGATATTCACCCATTATATAGTAGTATAGATAAACCTTGTTCAAAGACCTTCAGGTACTTCTTTAAAGAAATATGAAAATGAGATAATAAGAAAATAACGAAAATAAACATGTTCCATTAATATATGAAAGAAAGAATGAGATAATAGATGAATTATTGTCCATTAATATATGAAAGAAAGAATGAGATAATAGATGAATTATTGTACAATCAACTGAGTTTGTAACAATGAAATAATAAACATCGACGCCGTTGTCGTTTCTAAATTTGACAGTCTTGAATAGCAAATGACGTATGTGAGCGCTAATCAATTTGATAGCAAATGTCCATTCCGTGCACACATAACATTCCACAGAAAAAATGTAAATAAAAGCAGTTTGTGATTCATAATGTATTATAATTTAAAATATGGTAAAAAAACTTGTGATATGTATATTGCACATACCTCTTCGGCCTTGTTCATAGACCTTGAATTACTTCTTTGTACACGACATTTGTAATTCATATAATTTACAATTCATGCTTTTAATTCTATAATTCATTTTGGATGGGACCTTCGCAGATATATTTTCATCGAACATATAATTCACCAACTCATGCTTTTCAAGGATGCTAATTCATGCTTTCTTATTTGTTGGAAGATCTTGCATTCGCCTAACTGAACAGAGCAGTTGGCTATAAAACTCGAAGATTTACGTTGAATCTGAATCTTGAAATTTTGTTAGCAGTTAAGAATGCTAATAACTTTTGTAGGCTTTTAAAATATGCCATATACAAAGACCTAAATAATCAATCCCAAACACCTCTTTTTATTTTCCAATCGTTCGACATCATAGTGTTGTGAATAAAGCAAAAGAATAACGCAAAATTGTAACGCACCAACTTCACGTATGCACATAAACAATTCTTATCATTTTCAATTGTATCACATCCGTTGCCATATATTTTCTCCCCAATATGCCTCTAGCTGGGTAACAAAACTATATTCATTTTCTCTTGCCAAACAATCACCAATTCCATTATAAAAACAAACAAATAATATATGTCCAATTTGCTAAAATAACGTATATTATAGATCATATGATTATACAATCGTATCGAAAAAATTATATTTATGAACAATCAATGTAGAAACACAGCCAAGACAGTGTTTTTTCACATTAAGTCCATCCACATACTTTCGATGCATAATTAAGTAACAAAGTTGAGGTTTTGTTTCATGAACGTACACATATAATGCATTTGAAATATTCTTATTACAATTTTCTACTCCACATATATTAGCAAGCCAAAGCCCCACATGTATGTAATAACTTGACTACATTGTTCATCTTCTGCTCATGACACCGACGTGTTCTGCACCAAACAATAGTTGAACAATCATGAACTTTCAATCACGCTTAAGCTTTTATACAAAGAATACCCACACGATTTCTGTATAAGGGCACATTTCATTTCAGGTTTTAAAGCGACCTCAAGGGATTTCCAATCAAATTCCTCCATCATATGCAAGCTATAAAAAAGTATACATAAGAATTATTATCCAATACATTAATATAGGTGGAAGTTTCGACCCGTTTAACCAAGGTTATGTAGTTACCTCTAGATAGAAATTCGGTCACATGGGCGCAAATCCTTCGAAACGTAATCACTATATCATAAACAACTTTTTGTAATCGCTATTTATAAAACTAAAAAAATGTAGCAAAAAAATGGCGATAAAAAATAGTTTTTCGGGTAAGTCCAACCTGACCTGACCCTTACTGAAGTTTGCCACTTTACCTGATGCCAAACTGAAACAGTAAACATTATCCAACCTGTCCGATCCACCCATATTGTCAGCTCAACCATACATGTTAAAGTTAATGTTAACATCAACTTACTGCAGCATACTTGACTCCAAAATCTTTCGAGGAATCTATCCCATCACCATACGTGGTTCCTATAACTTCCAGATGACTCGTTAAAAACGGCACCATATATTTCTGCAAAAGCTTTGTCAAGCGCTCCTTGATCTCCGGCTTCTTCAATGCCATAGCCGATGCAACCACTGAAGTTCTAAATCAACATAATAACAGGACATATTATAGCGGGCCAAATATCAGTTAATATCGTAAATTTACACTTATTACGAATGAAGTTGCATCCCATTCAAATGTTTTTTGATATATGCAAGTTTTGATATGTTGGAACATCCAAATTACAAAATTTTAGAGCTGTTAATATCAACACATTAATGGGTCAATTCGGGTTAGACCTGATTTTTATCGGGTATTATCAGGGAAACCAAAAAGCAAGAAGCTCAAAGTGTATTTTGGATGCAAAATCAGAGAACGAACTTCGTATAGGATATGTGATTACCTAATATCTTGAGGTGTAATGAAAACGCAATAGGAGCCTTGTACCATAAGAAAATACACAATCGTGTCCAAACTGAATTTCTGACTGACAGCATCGTGGAAATCAATTTGCAGTAAAAAAAATCAGCAAAAAACAGCTCATATTTTTGGAAAAAGGCTTGCAACACTTTCAGCAAATAGTGATTACCGTAAACACATCAAACTCGCCCATGGATCGGCATGTGCCGCCATGAAATACGACATAAACATACTTCACGTGTATTCACTAAAACATTGTGATGAGTTGTTTTGTGCATGACCAGTAAAATACTTCATATAGTATATTTACTTTTAAAACTTTGTGATGAGTTGTTTTGTGCATGACCAGTAATTTATGGGGTGTTTGTATGTATGTTTTGGAGTAAGACTACATTTTACAATCAAAGGTTGGTTTCTTTATCAATAACTATTCTTTGACATATTCAGTTCATTAGTGTCAAATATGAAGATACATTTACTATAAATTGTTTTCCAAGAGAAAAAAAAGATGATCATTGAGAATTAAGTTGCAATTATCAAATAACAACTTCCAAACAAAAAATCCAAATAGCCCAAAAACACACATCCATGTACCCTCATGAAAGTGTTTGGGTTTGTGTTTTGAACTTAAGTCACATAACCGCGTGTAGTTGGATAAGTGACGCATACACACACATAAAAACGGATAGATTGAGACCTGAAATAAGCTTTCTTCGAGAGTCATTACAATATTAATGCATCCTTCAAGATATATTCCTACCATGGCGTTAACCACCCCTTGATTTCTGCCATTTTAAGGCGTTGTTCATGTCGATGTTGCTCAAATGCACACCTGATTGCAACAACCCTACATAACAAAAAGATCATATCCATTAAGAAGAAAAGTGGTTCATACTTGATTGTTCATAGTAATGATGAATACTATTTGCAACAATAGCTTTGGAACTGATAGAAATAAAACTCGGTACACACCTATCGGAAGAGATAGTCAGTGCCGCCTCAGGCTCATCTACTTCCATCGCTTCAGCTCCCCGAAAGAAAAGAATAAATATGATCTTATTGAATAAACTGCAACTTAAATCAAATGAAAGGTTCGGAACTTTGACTCGTTAAAGATAAAGCACGCCAAAATCAACCCATTCACAAGTAAATGACACTGGATTGACTTTCTTAACTACGAAAACCTTTAAATCCTAAACAAAATATTATAAGAGATAAGAGATTTACCTCTATTGACAGCAACATATTGTCCTTCAAGATCTTACTAAAATCGTGTATAGCCTTTCCTTCCATCTATACGAAACCCATAAAAACACAAAAAGAAAAAATAACTTGAAGTTTCAACTAATAATCGAAAGAAAGAATATCAGCTGAAAAAGGTTATGGTGATCAAGGATGGATGACAACACTCCAATATTCTCTAACGCAAGTAATAATGAAGCCCAACCATGCTACGTAACCAATTAAGGTCTACTTTTACTGGTGCAATATCAGGTATTAAGAAGCCCAACCATCGTACTTACAGTTTAGTATAAGGTAGCCAATTCGACCCATTTCCACATGAACTTGTCTCTGGAGGAAGAGCTAAAGGGCAGTTCCTATACAAAATTTTCTTGGTATAAGGTAGCCAACTCGACCCATTTACTATTGAACTGGCTTTGCTTGCTTATGCTTACCTATACGGGTGAAATGGGCCAAATCAAACAATTTATTAACAAATGAGTTGAATCACTTAAAAGTAGTCCAAAGTTTAATTTAATGCAGGCAACCTCTAAAATGACTATATGCATAAAATGTAGTTGAATACTGGTGCAATGCCAAACTTTCTTCCAAATGCTGATCTTCACCAGTTAATGCAATTCTTAAGTACCATGGTACAACACAAAATTCATAGTGGTACAGCAAAAAAAATAAAAAAATAAAATAAAATAAAATACTCACACTGTTTTGACGCTTGAAACAATGGCTTTGCATTTTGTGCAGTACCATGGTGACAAATGCATTGTTAACTGAATTTACAGTGATAAAAAATACTCACTATTTTGATGCTTAAAACAGTGGCTTTGCAATTTGTGCAGTACCATGGTACTTAACAATTGCATTTACTGGTGCAATGCCAAACACCAGCACCATCCTAATCCACGAATGCCAAACACCCTAATCCATGAAAAAAAGACCATAGGCAATTGGTAAGACCACTATGAATGCCAAACACCCTAATCCATTGTGGACTACTATGAATGCCAAACACCCTGATCTACATAATATATAGCACTACAGTAATAAGACCACTATGGATGCCAAACACCTGAAGTCTGGAAAAAAAATTAGAAATCAGTAGGATAAATAATAATAATAAAAAAAAGTTACACATAGGAAATTGGTCATAACAACTGATCAGGAAACAAATTTTGTATTCATTTTGAATGAATGGGACTCCCCAATCAATACAATAACAATGTCTTAATAAGTAACAAAACAAAAGTAACTAAAACGTTATTGGGACTCCCCAATAACAAATACTGAAAGGATATCAGAAATAGTTCAAAATGCAATTTCTTGTAATAGACATCAAAAACCTTGTAACATACATAAAAAACCTAAGAACAAAGATCAGTCATCAATCATCCTCATTGACCTATTCATACGTTCAATCAAATAATTATTAGAGTAAAAAACAAATTATATTAAAATTAAGGGATTGAATCCATACCAACATACTCTTTCGATCAGTAATCACTCACTTCTGCACAGGCTTGCACCTCGTGTGACTCGCCAACAACCCTGCATTATAATCAAATATAAAGATTGTATAATCAATGATCAATACAAACATCTATCATTCACTTTCTGGCACACTCTTTGAAACCAAAATGTGCACAAAGATTTGAAATAATCATAAAAGAAAATTGGCTTAAACTTACTTATCAATAGGTTTTTCATCATCAGCTTCAACAACAATCTTCTTGGCTTAAACTTTACCAATCTGTCATCATAGAAAAGAGGTTTGGCTCAGACTCAACAAAACTATAATTGGATTGATAAATAAATATGAATCAAATTGTTAATTTAAAAGATGAAACACAAATCTTAAAATCAATTCATCAAGTAATTAATCACAAAAATAATAGTAATTTGCAACACATAAATTGAAACCCTAAATACTAAAATTAAATGGATACTTACCAGATAGTGTACAAATCACTTGCACAATGATGTAAGAATTTTTTTTTTCTTTTTTTTTTTTTTATGTAACCAATATTTCTTGATCTTGAACGATGCTGGTGTCTTGATTTGCAATTATGTGTGTTTTTTTAATCGAAGAGATATGCTTTTGAAGGGATCTCATAGATATTCGAAATTGTGATTTTGAATTGATGATTTTGAAACGTTTTTTTATTAAATGCTGATAAGAAACTGAATACCGAATGTGAAGAAGAAGTGTTAAAAATGATAAATGCTCGTATGGAAAGAGGAAGTGTGTAGAGGAAGGGTTTGTGCAGCAAAAGAGTTGTACCATGAAGCTAAATATGATAGTGCATTAAACCAATTTTTAATGCAACGTGCTTAGTAAGCTTGTACAAAAGCTTATTTTATTATATATAATAATAGATAATAGATAATAGATAATAGATAATAGATATATCTTATAAATGTTTCAGTCAACTTAAACCCATAACTTTCCTTTTTGGAATAAATTCAACACTACTCATATGGATATACTAAATATATGGCATGTGATGTGGCCACACCCCAAGTGTCTAGGTCCCAAAGAGGCCAACGCGTCTTAAAAAGGTGCAAAATGGTCATTGCACTACATAATAAAAAGGATTATCTCTTAAATCAAATATTATATGCACCAACATGAGATATTTGAGACACCCCCACATGACTAAAACCTAAGTTTTGAAAACACCAACATTATGACGCTCATAATGCTCATTTGGATTCATAAGCCTACCCAAGCAGAAATTTAGCATGGGAGGAACTGGACCACCTTCATGTTTAATATAATTGGAGCAAAAGGGGTATGCGATCCATATGTTGTTAACAATAATTATAAAGAAGTGTTAAGAGTAAAATGGAAAAGTAGACATAATGATAGATGTTGAGATGTTTGTTCACTTTGTTGTGCTAACACAAACATTTTGATCATCACTTTCTTCCTTTTAAGTGCTAACTATTTTTAATGTTAAATAGTTCTAAAAAGAACATGTATTCGAATGCTAGTAATGAATGGTCTTTCGGCAATTGACATTATCGCAATTTTTTATTTTACACTAATCTTGTAACCAAGATTACCAAGATTAGGAGATAAGATAGGAAATATGGACACCTTTGATTTATTTGGAATTTTCAGAACCAAATTTTTCCAGGCAATGTTTCACAAACCTTATATAAATTTTGATGTCCACTACAATGTCAATTGAACTAAAAGATTTGTGTCAACATTAATTTATAAATTTCTTCGTAAACAATCTTCTTCAAATTCACGAAATTCACGGGTACTCTTAAACTTAGAGCTTGCAGATTAAGTTTTATACATGACTTTTAACTATTTAAAAAAGAAAACATTTGAGTCATTTGAAGCATTAAGATAAAGACTTTTTGCAAAATGACTTGTAGAACCTCAAGTCTTTGACAAAATAAAATAAAATAACAAGCTATTAGAGGGGAAGGTATGGTGATGGACCATCATCACTTCATCAGTGTCACCTCAGCGTCACATCAGCATCCCACTTCTCCACAACTAACCACAACAAACCCCCCTCACTCATAACAAACTGCAACCTCTTCATTTGGGGCCCACCACTACCATTTTATTTTTTTTTATTCATAAGAAAAAAACAACACTTAAAAAAAAAAAAAAAAAAAAAACCCGACACGGATAAAAAAAAAATACAACACATACTAATAATACGAAACCTAGTCATCTCTTTGGTGATATTTCTTGATTAGTCGTTCCTGCCTCTTGCGGATGATTTCTGATTTTACCAGGTCAGGATTCAAATTCGGATCTATCACCAGAAAATCCATCTCGATCTTCTCTTGGAGAGCTTTTTCCTTCTCCCGCCTCGCCTCGTAACAAGCCCTTTGAGCGTCGGCTTTTTGAGCATATATTTCGGATATATGTCCCGAAAAAGTACTCGATTGACTTCCACAGGAGCTCGTAGCGCTCGACGTTGAAGTCGACTTTTGTTTCTTTGCGACTCGTTTGGCTCCATCTCTTTCAGGACTAGCTCGTCTGTCCGGCCCGAATATATCCTCGAGACATGTAATGTCAATGGGATCTTCGGCATCCCACTTGGGATAATTTTTCAAAACCTCCCAACATTTTTCATACACGAACTCCTTCCCACCATAACGTTGCGCAAAGCTAACTTTGGCATTCTCGAAATGATCGTGGTCATTTTCACCACTTCGACGCTGAAGATGTTTGTAAATAGCATTGAACTTCTGGCAATCACCGTTAATCCGCGACCATTTACCAGTTACCATATTCTTGCCACGTTGGTTATCGGTGGTCTTAGTATTGAACAAGTCGAGAATGTCGTTCCAAAAGAAATCTTCGGAATGGTCATTTCCCATATCTCGATCTTGGGAAATTTCTATCCAACACTGCGCAAGTAACCTTTCTTCAGACTTGCTCCACTTCCTCCTGTCTGCCTGTGCTATGACTTCAACATCATCGTCGTCGTCTGCGTCCAAATCCACAGCTTGTTTTTTTGCCTTCTTCTTTTTCCCCCCACCTTTGGCCGGTTCACGTGATTTTGGAACTTTGAATTGTGAACCGGACGGTTGTGATTCCATTTGGGGCAACTGTGGAGGCTGTGACGGGTTAAAAAACTGTGGAGGTTGTGACGGGTTAAAAAACTGTTGTGATGAAAATCGGGCGGGGTAAGCTGCGAATCCTTGTTGAAACTGATATTGTTGGTTAAGAAATATTTCTTGTGGAGACACGTTGCAATTTGTTGAGGAGGGGGTAGACGGGTTTGAAGAACCCCCGTATTGTGGTGGGTTTGAGTTAAGTAAGTTTGTGAAGTACCCTCCGTCATTTGGGTTTTGAGACATTGTGAGATTTTATTTTTTTTGAATAAATGTATAGAGAGTTTAGGAAGATGTAGGAGATGAAGATGATAAAAATGGTGGAGGTGAATGTTATTTATAGGGGTGGTGGGTTTAAAATATATATATATATATATATATATAAATAAATAAATTAAAAAAAAAGAAAAAAAAAAAAAAAACTTTTTATATCCGTTTAATAACGGATATATATCCGTTGCACACCTTTTGTCAGAAACAAGCTTCGTCGTTAGAACGACGAGCCACTCCACGGCGAACATCGCCGGTGTGACGGCGAAGGACGGCGAACGTCCACGTAAGACCACGGCGAGGCACGACGGCACCATACCTTCCCCTCTTAGCATTAAGTGAATTATGCATTAATTGTGGAAGAAGGTATTAAATGCATCAAGTATTCAAAAACTTGATGCATTGCAGATGTTTTTATAACAAAACTATTTAATCTTAGAGTTTTGCACCTTTGTTAACAATATTGAATTTGAATTAGTTCATTAATGACAAAAGATCGGACTCGTATTTAACATAAATCCAATAAACCAATCATAATTATTCATTTTTGATCAAAAATTAAAAAAATAAACTTTCACCTTTTCTTTTAAAAATTAAATATCTCGCAAACCGTTAATCGTTACGCGAAAAAAATCATACCATCGCGACGAGAATTAAATTATCTTTTTCTAGATATGCACTTCTATATACTTTCGACTAATTTTTATTTATAAATTTCCGCCTAAAAAAATCAAATGTGATTCGGAAAAATCACATGTGATTTTTAAAATGAACCACATGTTATTTTTCGCGTCGGAAATTTTGATGAAAAAAATTCATCGAAAGTATAAAGAAGTGCATATCTATAGAAAGATAATTTAAATCTCGTCGCGATGACGTATTTTTCGTAGCTTGATGATTTAGCATTTGCAAGATATGTTTGTTTTAAAAAAAGTGGAAAATTACTTTTTTATAAAATTTGATACTAAGATTGATTAATCTATATTGATCTCAACTAGACTCAAGTGAGATTTTTGTATTTTAAAAAAATCAAACCATTCTTTATTAAGTAATAATTCTTTTAATTATTCTTTTTATTAAAGATGTGTAATAAGAAAAGACTTAAATATTTTCTAATTTGATATAAAATTTGATAAATTTGATTTTTTATTGATACATGTAAAAAAAACTAAAAATACATATGTACCTAGTAGTCTTTTTTTTTATTGTTTTACCCAAAAATGTAAATCAAGAGGAAGACCCTTCAAATGGGATTCATGTACATAAAAAAAAACAAAAAAAAACTCCAGGTCCACACTAGCCAATCATCAGAACACAACCACCAATTCATCATCAACATATTATGATCTAAGCTTCCGTTTTAATATTGTAACATCAATCTAATTCGTGATCTAGCAATAAGGTTTTTCAATCATCAATGACCTATTTTTGTGTTTTATATCCATTCAACAATTGAGGATATTACTGAATAGTTGTTATAATTGATTATTTTATATGCTTTATGTTGTTTTGGTTATGTTTTAGTGAATTTGTTGGGTTATGTATGTGAGAAACATGAGTTTATTGATTTAGTTTCCTGTTTGTGATTTTGTTAGATCAATTGTTCACGTCAAAGGAATCTTTGATATAATTAATGGTTTATTGATGAACTTAATGGTATAACATTTATCTTTTATATATTAAGAGAACTCATTTTAGGTCAAATCGATGGATTCGATTAACCAATGAGATGGTTCAGTTGCAAAATCGAGCCCTCTCATTTGTCAATTGAATTTTTAAGTGCGAAAAAATAGGGGCCGTTTAGGAGTTTTTTAAAAAGCTCCCCAAACATAGGCGTGTCAAAAAAGCGATTCAAATTTAAAATTCGATTAACCAATGGGATGATTTATAAAAACATTGTGCTAAAAATATATTCTAATAAAACTTGCTTGCTAAAAGTTAGATTACGATAAAATGTTTAAATTTTTTAGGAAAAAAATAATACCGTATATTTTCCAAAAAGTAATTTCGTGATAACTACTAAATTTATATGATATATCTTTTTTTAGCATATCTTTTCCAAATTTAAAATTTGACATAAACCCTAATCTCATCTTATAAATACCCATCTTTGGCATTCCATCTCATTCATTCATAGTTGATCGCAATAAGCTACATGCTTCTCATTCTTTGTGCTTGATTGTTTGGAATTGTGGACAGCAGCATACACATAATATGTGAAGAAACAAAAAGATCTTTTTGGTTATGTGGTTTAATGATTGCGCACGACAATAATGATCAAGTGATTTTTTTTATTTTACTTTTTTTTAGCTATTTGTTACCATTCTTTTTTATTTCCTCCTTATATTTTTAATATTTGTTGTCCTTTGATGTTATTTACTTATTCTTGAATTTAGGGTTTGGGTTTATGAAGAGAATGTTTAAATTAGGGTTTTGAGTACATCTTGATTGTTTAGTTAATTATAATAATTTTTTTATGTAGATTGATTTATCAGTATCACAACGATGTTAATTGTATTTATTATACTAAATCATAAATTATGTGTTTCTTATACGATTATTGTATTTATAGTGTGCAGGATGAATAGGAAGATGAGTCTGAGATTGTCGAAGTTGTTGATGATTTACTAAAAATTAGGGTTTCGAGTTACACATCATAATATAAAAAAAGATAATATAAGGTTTATGAAGAGAATGTTTAAATTAAAGTTTTAAAGTACAGATCGATTATTTAGTTAATTCTAATATATTTTTTGGTATTTTGTTTGATTTATCAGTATCACGATGATGTTAATTGTACTAATAAATTATTTGTTTCTTATACGATTATGGTATTTTAGTGAAAAAAACATATGTGTCAAATATATGAAAAAACAATTAAGGCAATTTATGGTTTTATCATAAAGAATCATGATTTCACATAAACGTTTATTATTTTCTAATGTACATAATCATTTTCTAACCGCAGATGATTTATTTAAATATGAAAAGAATGTATAAATCAGGGTTTTATATTTCATATCAGAATTTAGAAAAAGATTTTATGAAATGTATGAAGATAATATATTTGAATGCACAACACAATTTATGGTTTCTCATAAAGAATCATGGTTTCTCATAAAGATTTATTATTTTCTTATGTTATAATCAGTTTCTGATGACATTATATTTATAACTGTTAGGTCACTAGTTTTACAAACACAAGTTATAGAGAAAGAGATAAGGCGATTGAACAAGTATCAAACACACACACACACAATATAGTATACGGTTAGGCGTAGGAGGTGAGTGAAAGAAAAGAACTTGAACAACCAACCCTCAAATGAGGGTTTACAAGAGTATTTATAGGAGGGAAGCTAGGGCAACACTCCTAGTTCCCTTCCTTTCTTATGTGGTCTTGGGCCTAAGCTTATGGGCCTTCTACATAAGCTTGACCTTAAACAAACATAAAGGCCATAATGAAGCTACCTATTACATATGAAATATAAATACTTGAAGTACTGTTTAGGAGTGATTCCAACAATCTCCCCCTCAAGTATATATGAATGTAAACGGTGAAGGCGTTGATGTAATAGTAGCTGTGACGTCTTCTGATATTCTTCTTTCTTGTGAGAGGAATTGCCTTGATTCGAACAATCTCCCCAGTGTAGAGAGATAGTTATCTTTGAACAGTTATGCTTCGACGTCATCTTTAACTTTGTTCTTTGATCATTGTTCTTTGTGGTGAAAGTGATAGTATGTTGTTGTCTGCATCAGTCTGCCTCAGGTCTGCTTCGCTGCTCCAGTGTCTCCACGTCATTCTTCAACATGCTCACACGCTCTTTGACGTTGGAAATCAATACTGATGAAGTTCTGTAAGTCTTTGACTTTGTAGATTCTTTGATTGATGAAGAATCATTCTGACTGTTGTGTTGCATTCGAATAGAACTTCCATTAGTGATGATGTTGGCGTGAGCATGAGAAGAATCAGCACGATCATCCCGCTCCGGAGCTTCCATAAGAAGAAAACATTGCAAACGGTTAGTAATAAGCGGTTTCCGGCACTTACAAGTTTGAATTTCGAGAGTGTTAACAGCATAGTGTGAAAACACAACTCTAATTCTTACAAAGGCCGTTTCTGAACTGGAGTCCCACAAGTGAGATAACGCGATGTACCGAAATACATCTACAGTTCAGATGAGTCGCTGAGGTATACCGAAGCATCACCTCACGACTGTAGACCGTTTGAGACACACTCCGCGTAATCCACGGGGAGTTACCGAGGTGACCTGTGGTCAGGGCTGTTTGATGTTGACCCTGGCAGGAGTTTCCATTCAATCACTGAGGATCACAGATGTGAACCTCTCATAAATGTTCTCGACAGATTGCTAAGATCTGTGAAGGACTCGATATGAACCACTGATGATCTTATTTGTTGATCATCAAGTGATTAAATGTCAAGTGTTCCTAAGAGATCTTTTGATGAATCTCGTGGCTCTAGACTCAATAGTGCGTTTTGGTTTTCCTGAGCGGAGACAAGGGAGAGGGTCTCCTTCTTCAATACCAGCGATCTCTAAGAGAAAGCCAATAGATTACTTAGGGTTCCCTGTGAGAATGAAACAAGCTTCTGTTGAGAGAAACTTGAGTGGCTAAGAAGGTATGGTGCATGCGTCACTGGGTCCATGACGACTTTTAATCTTCAATACCGGTGTCACTAAGTGACAACCAGTAGCATATGAATTGAACCCGGTGTCTGCCCTAAGTTGAATAATCTGGAGGGCTATTTCTTTTCACCCTTTACTTTACATTTCTTTTTGATTCTTCAACTCCTTCTTTCTCCGATTCTCATTTTCTCCTTTTTATAATCATACCTAAGGACTTCTAACACTAACTAATGGTAGTGTCCTTGGGTAGATCCCTCCGGCTCTGGCGGATCATAGGACGGTTGTTTCTAACCTTAGTCACCTTATAACTCCATGACTAACCTATGTTTGCCATTAAAACCACTGAATGTGAAAATATCTCTCAAAGGGTTTGTAAATGAAAAACATGTTTGAACCACTGTGAGAGATAAGTTTTTTTTTTTGCATAAATACTCCCCCTCCACATGTGCTAGAGAGTTTTAATGGTTTAAATGCACAGTGAGGAAAGAGCACGCACTTTTAGAATTGATCCACTGAAGATAGAAAATCCCCCGCGAGACACGGTTACGTAGCATAGTTAAAGAGTTACATTGTCAGCTTTTTGGTGACAGCTAGCTCTAATAACTACCTTGAAGGTGTAGGCAAACCTCGAAAGGTTGTCATACCCGTCAGATTTCATGTCTATCAAGAGTTTCTCGAATGGTACTTTCTACTTGGACAAGTCCTTTGCGAGACACGTTTACATTACTAGCGAACTAGCTTGAAATTATTACCCGTCCAAGACAAGTCTTTTCGAGTTACAAACAGTTTAGTATCGTCAATTCGTTGGTTAAGTCTATTACACAAAGATTCATTTGCATTTACACAACATATTTCTTATCACATAATTTTCTCCCCCTCAAAAATGGCATAAAAATGTTATTTTTGAACGGTTGACAATAAATATGACCATTTCGAGTGTTGCGGGAAGAGTGACCACTGTGAACAATTTGTGAACAAAGTTTTCATCAAATACTCCCCCTCAACTAGTGATATAAACGGTTGAGGTTTTAAAATCATATGGGGAAGTACTTGTCTTTTTGAGCAAAACCTTGAAAAAATGAAAGGTTTGATAGGTTTTACTCAAAAATAAGAAGCTTTCGCTCCTTTTATAAGGATTGTGGCACTGAGGCGTACCACAGGGTCCTTTCTTGACAATTACGGGTTGTACACTGTTATGTGTGCACAAGCCATATACATATATAATCACACATCCAAATTTGTAATGAAAGAACCAAATCAAGGGGTACCAGGAAGTGCAGTGATGTTCCCAGGAGTGCGAACAGGGCGTTGATAGCCGGTGATGTTGATCCTGGGTCGACCACCAACAAAACTTTCTAACGTTCTGAACTGATCCCTTCTGAACAACCGTTCATCAATCATGGTGATGATCCTTCTTACATTCCTCCGATCCTGAGAATTCCATCGCTTAGGGTTCCCACTGTTTTCACGTATGTCCTTCAATCGATAAGCTAATCCGTCCCTAACCATCTTCAGAGTATGATCTCCAAATTTGTGAAGCTCATTACACGCCATCAAGCAACTCTGATGAAGTTCACTGCGATAAACGACACCAAACGGTTTGCTGATGAGCGTTAATTGTGATAGCTGGCTAATATCGGGAAGATCAAGCTGTGGTGGAGTGAAGTTGACACGTTTCTGATATGATTCAACTGCAAGCTGAAGATCTTCAACACGTTCTTTAATGACTATGCGTCTGATGAAGATGAGCAGTGACTTGATGAATTCACGTTGTACATCAGTTGGAAATTGTCTCATGCGACCTTGAACTTTGGCAAGGTACATGTCTTCAATATCGTTGATGTTCAAATTCTCAAAGTCAGCTTCAGAGAATGCATAGTCCCTTTCGTCTTGTCTTTTGACCACAATCTTCTTGAGAAAAGTGTAGTCCCATTTAGACGATAGACCAACATGTTGGATGGCCACGATACTTTTAGTACTGAACACTGCATGTTGAGACTTCTGGACCCAGCAGCTTCTGTAGTAGATTCTTCGGCGTTCCGGCCAATGGTGAATCCCATACATTGCATCTTGGTCATATGCTACCACTTTGTCGGAGAACATGTGGGTAGCACGTTCCTCGATGGCTATACAATCAGAGTATATTGCAGCAGGGAATGGAAGTGTCAGAGATGTAGCGTATTTCCTTGAACCATCGCCACCGTGTTGAAGAAAATCTAAGTCTTTGTTGAAAAAATGTCTGAAAGGAATCCTAGGCTGATCAGGTTGGCCAATGGTAGGTAGAGGTCGAGACCAGTCGGTGTAATATGGAGGATTGTCCCGTTTGGTGAAGTCGATGTTTGCTTCTGGGTTGAGCCAATCCATGTTATTAGACATGGCTCGAGCAATGTTATCAAGGTGATATTCAACCTCGATTGCACTTTCCGAGCTATCTTTCAACAATAGGAATGCTTCATTCTTGATGCGCTTCAATTCAGATTTTGTCATCTTCTTCACCCGAAACCTTTCTTGCAAGATCTTTGCATGCTCCAAGGTACTACCGTCTACCAATTCTTGCCCTTCTTCAGGATAGGGAGTGTAGTTAACAAGTGTAGCAAACCATTCAAATTCTTCAGTTTTATCGTCATCTAGCCATGATACGACGTTAGTAATAAGCGTCTTCTTCTTCTTTTTCGAAGGCTTGGATGATGATGCTGGTTTCTGTCCTTGTTTGGGAGAGGTGGGTTGTTGTTGGGGCTCAAGGACCTCTTCATCGTCACCACCCATATACTCAAAATAATCACCGGTTTTCTGAGTCATGGGTGGTAACTCGGAATCGTCCCGAGGTTTATCAGTAGAAGACCGAGGTGGAGGAGACTTTTGTTGAGAAGAAGTCCGTTGTGGAGGAGGTGGCATCGAAGAAGGTTCACCAGACTGCTTCTGACGTTTTGGTGCAGAGTCTTTATCCTTATCATCGTCATCTCTTGGCCGTTTGGGTTGATTGGCTGACTCCTTGCATGATGATCTGAGTTGAAAAGCAAGTAGACCTTCGAAAAATTTAGCTTCATCCAAAGTAAACGTTCCAGATCGCTTTGACATTTTCATCACTAGTTTAGCGATTAACTCAGATTCAGAGAGATCAGCTTCTTTGGCCATTGTATGTTTAACCAATGCGACGATGTTAGGGGTGAGTTGTCTGGAAAATACTTCTCTAGTCACACCGGGGACAGTGTCGAGAAGAAACTTGTGGGTATGATCTCTTGCTGTCTTCTCCAGTTCCTTTTGGACTTTAGGAATGATATCCTGAAGGTACTTGTTAGTGTAACCTTCGATCATTTCGTTCAGTTCCTCTTTACGATGACTCTTCATGAACTTCTGAACAAATTCCCTTTCTTTCTGCATCTTGTCTTTCTCATCATTTAAGTACTGTATTTGGTCAGCAAACCAATTCAGTTTTCTGTAAAGTATGTCCTTCTTTCTGACTTGTTGGACAGCTTTCACAATTCTTTCATGAGTCTGAGAAATCCAAGATTTAGGTGGTTTCTTCACGGATTTGGATGATGATCTGGTTGACTTCTTAGATGGTGGTTGTGATGAATGAGATGAAGAGTCTGATGATGAGGAGACATGAGGAGACTTCAGGTCCTTAGGAGTTTCTGAGGTTTTCTCCTTTGAGTGTGTTGGACTGTCTAGAAGAAACTTCGTATAATCATCATCGTCATCTCTAGACTTTTCTTTCTCAGACTTCTTGGTGTCTGGTTTCTCAAAATCATATACAATAGTATCCTCTACAGGCTTTTGTTGTTGCACAATAGTGGTGGCACCAGCTCCCTTATCGGGTTGATTAACCGTATCAGGAGTTGGTGAAGATTGAGCTACACCACTTGACCCACCGGGGCCACCCATTTGGTCTTTAGCAAATTCTTTAGCCTTTTGAAGATGTCTGACGATTTTGAACTTCTTCCTGTATGATTTATCCAGTTGCTCTTCTTCTTCTTCTTCAGAGCTCTCATCATAGGGTACAATTGCTGGAGTCTTCCCTTTTTCTTGGACAGCTGGAGGACTTGGAGGTTTTGCTACTGAGGCAGGTGTTTCGGTTGCAGTTGCAGAGTAATGAACCTCTTCATCTGTATCAGTGTCTTCAGAGCTCTCGTCCTCAAGCTTTCTTTGCGGTTCAAGTGTGGGAATAGGTTCGGCCTCCTTTGCGGGAACAATCCTTTTAGAAGGAGGATTCCTTTTAGGAAACTTCCTTTGACTCACAGTACTTGTTGCGCTTCCTGCACTTCCTCTTCTGGTTCTTCTTACAGGTGTTCCAGAAGATTTTTCGTCGAGATGACCAGAAACAGACTTGCAGTTCCATGAGCTTAGGATGCTCATAGCCACTGTCACGACCAGAAACAGACTTGGTGATGATCATGTAGAGAGTTCTCCATGGTTGAGGAATACTCTTAAGCTCTACGTGAGAATGCTTGGTGATTACTCCTGTAGCCTCGTCATAACCGATATCAATTAAGAATTGGAGAGTGAGCTCTTCAGCAGGTGTGGCATATAGTTTGGTTGGATCGACTTCAGGAATTAGGAGAGCAGCCCTTAAGTCTGCAGGTGTAATGGTGACTTGTTTGTGATTCAGAGTCACCGTCACAGCAGTCCGTCCTTTGACCCTTTCCATAGTGTTCCAGAACTGTTGGATATAGATCTCAGGAACAGTTGCAGAGTGAGTGAGCATATTCTTATACGGATGAGTCCTCAGATTATCAATAGCAATTAGACACGAAGATTCTGAGCAAGTGAGGGTGTCAAAGTCAACACGGAGATTATTCTTTCCTATCTTCATTGGATAGCCATGAGGATAGATATCAGCAATGGAGAGAACTTCAGATGCATCCACATTCATTTGTTCAGCCATGTTGTGATCTGAAATAACATTAGCCAAAAGAACCAACATATCGAAAGACATAATGTTAGTCAATAGAAGGTCTTAATGTCTAGTTATTGAATGTACAGTGTCAATGATTGTTACGAGTCCTAAGTCACTTGTATGTCCAATAGTCTAATGACGTCGTGAAATGTTTCGTGAGTTAGTTAACTTTAAGTTTTAAAGTTTATGTTATCACTTATTGTTCACAGCATATTAGACGATTAAGTTTATTAGTGACATTATTGGATTCGTGACGTTATGATTAGTTTATTTACAAGTTTGTACACGTAACAATTCATCATGAAGGTCAATCCAGGGTTAAGCGTAGTTTTGGCAAAGTTATGCGTAGACAGAAATGATATATGCGTAGGCGTAAACTTACGCGTAGGATCCTAACTTACTCGTAAGAAATGTTACGCGTAGGAAAGGGGACCTTATACGTAGGGTTTACGCGTAGGCAAATATTAACCTTACGCGTAAGGCTACTCGTAAGAGTTGACCTTATGCGTAGAGGTCACTGTTTACGCATATCCTTCACAGGATACGCGTAGTCCCATATGTAGAACCTTATGCGTAGAAGCTACGCGTAAGACTAATCTTACGCATAACAAGCTACGCGTAAGGTGATCCTTATGCGTAGAGTAACAACAACCTTGATTCTGAATATTAAGTGTAGCAAGCCTGAAACAAAGCATCATATCATCAATGTTTAACACATAACATTCATTTTATGACAGATCAAAACACAGTTGGACAGTTTGTCAGTTACGCGTAGAAAATCTTACGCGTAGACTAAACCCTAATTCTACGCGTATGAGATCTAGCCATGGAATATGCATAATACTGATTCTGGTAGTCCTAAGATATGTTGAGAGTCTATAGGCCAAGTTATAACACTTAGTTTGCTGAGAATCAAAAATACCCAAAAGTCATGAACATTAAACCCTAATTTCAAATTGTTAGCCAATTCGTGTTTCTGGGTGGTTAGAAACCTTGGAAATCATTAATTCAACAACACAAGAACATAACCCAACAATCTTTTTGACCAATACACTTCACATTCAAGAATACCCAATTCGACTCACAAACCCTAATATTCAAAAATCATTAATTCGTGTAACTGGGTTTGTTTTGAGCTTAGAAACGATATCATAGATGTTGTTAAATCATTTTGACACATTCCTTTTAACCATAAACACCCAATCTTGATCATGTGATCATACACTTATGCGTAGACCACAAAAACGAGATTATACAAAGTTTTAACCGTTGGATTTTTGAAAGATTCAAAACCATTGCTTAAAAACATGTTGTAACCGCAAAATCACTTACAAAATGATGATCTGAAACACGAATTTCTTGAGTGAATACTATGCGTAGGATGGTTTTAGGTATTTTGTAATAAATGAGAAGTGAAAGTTAGGTGGAGGATATTTTTATTCAAAATATTTTTAAGGTTTTGACAGTTTTGGTCCCTCCACCTTTTCCTTTTTCAAACAAAGCCTTTTAACTTCCATTTTGGTTACCAAACAAAGATTTTTAGGAAAGAAACATGATGACACTCCCCCTCGACTTGAGAAAATAATGAAAGGTTATTATCTTAAGTCCGAGGAGTGTCTTTGAACCAGAAATGTACCACCATTTGTAAAAGAATCAACCGAGATATGATAACATGCAAGTACACAGATGTTTTGAAACAGTTAAGAGATTATTTTCTCCCCCTCAACACTTGATCGGAAAAATACTGAATTTTGAAAGATTAAAGTGTTGACGGAAGAGATGTACTTGCCATGTTGAAAGAAAGATAGATTAGGAGAATATTTTTGTTGTTTTATCGGATTTTATATTTTTGTATTTTGTTTTTGAAAAATTATTTACAGAAGATGTTTTGGTGTTTGACAGGTTTTTAAGACTGTTTTAAGAGGTCATTCAATTCCTCTTGAGTCAAACACCTCATACCAATTCGGTGGACCAACTCATTAAACCTAGCGTGAGGCAAGGCTTTGGTGAGCAGATCTGCCAATTGGTATTCAGTACCCACAAAGTATAATTCAACGGTACCCTGTTCCACGTGGTCCTTGATGAAATGATAGCGTAGATCGATGTGCTTTGATTTCGAGTGCTGAACTGAGTTGCACGAGATTGCAATGGCACTCCGATTGTCGCAGTACATCGGGATTCTGTCAAATGCGTAACCATAGTCTTTGAGTTGTGTTCTCATCCAAATGACTTGAGCACAACACGCGGACATGGCTACATATTCTGCTTCGGTTGATGACAGCGATGTACAATCCTGCTTCTTTGAATGCCAAGACACCAGTTTATTGCCAAGAAATTGTAGAGCTCCTGAAGTACTTTTCCTTGAGTCTAAGCATCCTGCGTGGTCAGCGTCTAAAAAAGCGGTTAGTTCAAAACCAGAATCCTTCGGATACCAGATCCCCAAGTTAATGGTTCCCTTGATGTATCGGAGGATTCTTTTAGCCTCAGAGAGGTGGGTTTCAGTAGGTCGCGACTGATAACGGGAGCATAGATAAACGGCAAAGACAATATCAGGTCTGCTAGCTGTTAGATACATGAGAGACCCAATAATACTTCGGTATTTGGTAGGGTCAACTAATTTCCCATGTAAATCAGCATCTAGCTTCTTGGTATGAGCCATTGGTGTGGCATAAGTGTCACAGGTTGTCATTCCAAATTTGTTTAACAGTTCAAGGGCATATTTGGACTGACTCAAGAAAATACCACGGGGTGATTGATGAACTTGCAATCCTAGAAAGAATGTAAGTTCACCCATCATGGACATTTCAAAATTTTTCTTCATTAGTTTTGCAAAAGCGATTGAAAACTTTTTATGTGTAGACCCAAAAATGATGTCATCCACGTAAATTTGAACAATTAAGATATGTGCCCCGTGATATTGTATAAAAAGAGTTGGGTCAACCGAGCCTTTGGTGAAATTATTGGCAATGAGGAAAGATGATAGCTTATCGTACCATGCCCGAGGGGCTTGTTTGAGACCATAAAGAGCTTTGTTCAGTTTGTAGACATGGTTCGGGAGCTCAGGATCAACGAATCCATCTGGTTGGCTGACATAGACAGTTTCTTTAAGTTGTCCATTGAGAAACGCCGTTTTGACATCCATCTGATAGACCGTCATATTCATATGAGCTGCGAACGCGAGAAATATCCGAACAGCCTCAAGACGAGCAACCGGAGCAAAAGATTCTTCAAAGTCTATTCCCTCTTCCTGACGATAACCCTTAGCAACTAGACGTGACTTGTTTCGGATGATGTTCCCTTCAGCATCCAATTTGTTTTTCCAAATCCATTTTAGACCAATGACGTAGACCCCTGTTGGTCTTTCAACCAGTTCCCATACTTCAAGACGTTTGAATTGGTTGAGTTCTTCCTGCATGGATTCAATCCAGTTGTCTTTTGTCATTGCGTCTTTAATGTTTTTAGGCTCAGATTGGCAGACAGTGAGTGCATAAATGCAATGTTCACCATCTGTGTGAAGACGTTGTCTCGTAACGACTGGTTGATTCGGGTTGCCAATAATATTAGCCAGAGGATGGTCTTTTGTCCATCTATGTGTAGAGGGTTGATGTTGGTATACATTGTGCAGATTCTGAGGGTTCAAATGGTTTGTTGAAGATTTTGCGACATCTGGTGCAGCAGTCTCATTAGCAAACGGATTGAAGAACGCATTTGGATCAAAATCTGCAGGTGGGGGTACTTCATTCAGAATATCATCAGCTGGTTCATCATTGTTGGAAGCGGTGTGTTCAACTGTTGTGTTGGAGTCAACTGGTGTAGGTTCATCTTCAACAGTAGTTGTTGTAGCAGGTGTATCAGGTATAGGAATATTATCAGGTTGTGCAGCGGGAACAACGGATACACCTGGAGCACTTTCATCAATATCGTCACAGAACAGAGGAGCAAATAACCTTTCCATTTGTTGACGAGTTAGCTGGGGGCTTTGTTCAGCTGATGATGGGGGTTGAGGGAAGTTTAAACGGTTGTGACCGGGTTCTAAGCTGTTATGCTCAGAAGCCATTTCCGTGAGTTCATCAAAATGAGCATGAATCGTTTCCATTACCTCCTTTGTTCGACGATTCCAGATTCGGAAACCTTTAGAATTGTCACAGTATCCAATAAAGACTCCAATATCAGCTTTGGCTTTGAGCTTTCCAAAATCATCACGATCATTATTCGGATAGCAAAGGGATCCAAATACATGAAAGTGTTTGAGGTTCGGTTTATAGTTGTGGACAAGCTCGAAAGGTGTTTTGTTGTGGCGTTTTGTGATCATAGAACGGTTTTGAGTATAGCATGCAGTAGATACACCTTCTGCCCATAAGTAATCTGGAAGTTTAGCATTGACTAACATTGTTCTTGCAGATTCCACTAACGTTCGGTTTCGTCTTTCAACAACTCCGTTTTGTTCAGGTGTACGTGCAATAGATGTTTGATGCTGAATTCCCACTTTCTCATAGAATTCACGAAGGGTTTTGTTAACAAATTCAGTTCCTTTGTCTGTTCTGATTACCCTGACGGTGTTGCGGAGCTGAACATGTTTTTTTGTGAGAAAGGTGATGATCATTTGTGGAGCTTGGTCTTTGCTTCGAAGAAAGTAGACCCAAGTCCATCGTGAGTAGTCATCAACAATTACTAAGATGTAGCGTTTGCCATTAATCGTTTGCACGCGCATCGGGCCACACAAATCCATGTGAAGAAGATGAAGCACATGCTGAGAGCTGTGTTCCACCTTTGAAGGAAAATGAGCACGAGTGCTTTTCCCTTGTTCACAGGCTGAGCAAAGGTGATCTTTTGAATACCGGAATCGTGGGAGTCCTTCAACTAGTTTGTGTCTAGCAAGGTTGGTGATGGTTTGAAAGTTTAGATGTGAGAGACGACGGTGCCATAGCCAGGATTTTGTAGATGTTGCCTTTGAAAGTAAGCAAATGGGAGAGGAAGCAACCATGTCTTGCATAGAGATAGTGTAGAGACTAGAATTACGCGAGCCAGACATAAGGTCATTTCCTTGTAGATCACGAATGAAACAAGTTTTCTCCCTGAAAGCAACCTCCAAATCTCCATCACAAAATTGACCTACTGAAAACAGATTGTGACCGAGGCCTTCCACATAGTAAACCCTGCTGATTTCGATGTTCCCATTGACATAATCTCCGTAGCCCATGATAGCTGCGAAGTGATCGTTCCCGAACCTGACAGTGCCAATGAACTTTGCAATAAAGTTTGATAACAGTTTAAGATTGCCTGTCATGTGTCGGGAACATCCGCTATCAACAATCCAGAGAATGATCTGTATCACCTGCATTACACACAGACGACACAAATGGAATAGAAGTAGATGTGGAACCCGAAATGTTAGAGGGTTCCAAAGCAGGTATATCAGATATACACACATTAATAAGTTTAGGCATCCATTTAAATCCTAGTGTGTTGTATATCCATTTCTGCCATCTATAACTACTTTTTGCTTTAGTCTTAGTGAATGCACTAGGTGGTACTACATTCTTAGGAGGTGAAGCGGGAGCTACTGTGATAGCAATGGTTGCCTTAGAATCTAAGAAAGGTGGTTTACCAAGCACAGACTTAGAATGATTAGTGGGCCTAGAGGTATTCCGATTCTTAGGATTCCGTAATCTAGAGATTATAGCTTTAGCAACACATTTGTCATGACAATCAGAATTCATACTCTTTCGACAAATAACACAAGGTGCATCAGACTGAATATCAAAAGTACTTAACGGTTTAGCATTCGTTACATCACTATTTGTATTACATTTGCCAGACGCAACATCTATAGTGGAAGCAACATGAGTTTTATTCAGAGTCCTAGGGTGTTCTTCTACTTTAGCATTCCTTATTGATCTTTTCTTAGGTCGCAACTTCCTATTCGTCGATTGAGTGCTCCTAGGCTGTGAAGTGCGGACGTTTGGAAAAGATGCAACTATTCCTGTTTCAGTAGAGGGAAACACATTAGCAACTTGTGATTTGGCAGTGGGAATTCTAGGTTCACGATTACTAAGTGTGACTGGTGCTAATCTCTTAATCACAGTAGGCGGAAGTTGTTCATACTTTCCTAACATTTCCCGTAACTTAAAGATAGTGTGAATCAGATCTTGATTTTCAGAACGAATATTTCCAGCAAAATTCATGACATCTCTAGTGTGAGAAAGATAGTGATCAAGTTCGTTTGATGCTTCAAGTCGAGCCTTTTTGAGTAAATCAAATATGACACCATATTCCTGTTTAACTTTTAAAAGTTCTTGTTCATATTTTGAGATTTGACTTTTCAAAGACACATTTTGATCATCCAGTTGCTCAATTTTAGGATCAGAAGATTTTGCACTCAACTGAGCGATTTTCTTTTGAAAACTAAGTTGATGATTGTGAATATCTTTTTCACACCAATGAAGACGACGTTTTGCATTGTAAATTTCATTGAGTAATCGTTTATTTTCAGCTTTTAAAGACTCGATCTGAAGCACATTATCGGTGTTCTCAACAGTTACAACAGTTTCAACAATATCAGCAGAGATGTAATCAGATGCAAATGGCAAGGCATGAAGTAACACAACATTATGGATATCAGCACAGATAACATCTTCCAAGAGTCGATCAACATCTTTTCTCAACAGTTTCTTTTTGCGTTTAGTGTTAGAAATAGATGTTTCTGTTTTCTCGAAAACGTTTTTCATTACCCCAAGTTCCTTATGAAAATCCTTTTCCCAGGCAATTGCACAACTTTTCAAGTTTTTAACATTAGGTAAAAGATTTTTCTGAAAAATGTCTCTTTGTTCTCGCGCCAGAGGCGATTGACAATGTTCAACTTTGATTTCAGATCGATATTCTATCTCATGTTGTAAAATTTTGAGGTCAGCCATGAAAATGTCAAAATATCTAAGAATATTTCGATTTTCAGGTTTTGAGTTTACTTCACTAATGGAAGGTAAAGGACCATAAGTTTGTGCAAAATCTGTTTTGGGATTAACATTAGGAGACTCAGGTGTTTTGATGATAACCCTTGGTGTGTTAGAAGAATCCGTTGGTGTGACGAAAGTGACCGCGTTTTTATAATTAAAAGGTTTGTTGTAAACAACGTTTTTTAATTTTGATCGACTCTCGTCTTCTGCATCTAATTCCTCTTGACGATGATATTCAACAACACTCATGACAGTATTATCAATTTTGTATTCTGCACTGGAAACTTCAGGAGTTGGTTTGAATGTTTTTAGTGAAAGCTTTGGTTTGTAATCAGCTAGATTTTTTCCATATCCTTTTGGATTGGGTTTTAAGGTAAACTTTTCAATAGCTGTTACTGATTCACCATGTTTGTAAACAACAGTTTTAAACTCTTTAAGTTTGTTTTGCAAGCCGAGAATTTCTGCAAGAAGGTCATCTACCCGATTCGTTGAATGCTTTTTGTATGCGGAGAACTGTTTTTGACAATTTAACAACTCAGCCTTAGCTTTTTGATTTTCCAAGGTGAGAGCGTTAATTTTCTTTTTATGTTCATGTTTCAGTTGTTCTAATTCGGACAACAAAGCATTCTTCGAGGCGGCTAGATCACGCATCTGTCTCTCTAAATATTTTTCGTTTTGATGAGATTTTGCAAAAGCGGCTTCAAAACCTTTTTCACGTTTTTCTTGAGTTTTGAAAAAATTGAGTTGCATTTGTAAGCATTCAAAATCCTTGGTTAACAGTGCATTCTTACTTTTTAAGGTTTGATTTAATGCAACACATTCAGCAATTTGGGATTGTTGGTCTTTAAGTAACAGAACAAGATCTGGATGAGGCAAAGGTTCATCGTGTTCAACGTGAGTCACAACATGATCATTATGTAGATCCTCAAGTATAACCACGGAGTCAATTTGATTATCAAGGGAAACCATAAGGTCAACTGGATCGTCAAATGTAACTACGGGGTTTATTTGAAAATCGTCAGAATGAGATGTAGATGACTCATTTTGAACATTCTGAGCCGTGCCGGATTCAGATATTGATGGAGATATTAGTTCGGATATGATGATGGTTTGTTCGGGTACCTGAGACAAGCCATCAGTGTCATACACTGGGCCTGTTTCACTCATGTGTAACTCTTGCATATTAGCCATCAACATAACAGCTGCATTGGCCTGCAAGTCCTCCATATCATCATCCGAGTCTGCATCTGCCATAAAGCTCTGTTCTTTGTCTGTGAGAGATCCACCAGCTTCATCCTTAAGAGCCAAAAGTAAAGCCTCTTTGAAATAAGCACTGCCCCTAGTTCTTGGCTTTGGGCATGCATTAGCCAGGTGTCCCTTCTCATTGCAGTTGTAGCATCTAAGACCATTTAACCGATTCTGTGCATTTCCATGTTCCACCACTTGAGCTCTGTTGTTATTCCTACCCACAGCATTAAACCCTTGACCACCGGCCATCTGACGACCATAATCATGATTCTAAACTTCAACACGTCCATTGTTCACAACAGCTTGAGTCCGTGTGTTAGATGAGGAACGAATACGATTGTTAGATTTGTTGGTGTAACGGCCAAAAGCATTAGCAATCATCACAAATCCTTGTTGCAATGCTTCGAATGGATCGATTTCCTCAGTCGCTTCACTGACATATGCTTGAGCATTGTTGCTGTATGGAACCAATTGATTTTGTTGAGGTTGTTGCAGTGAAGGTGTGTTAGAAGCAGTTGGTTGAGTTGCTGATTGAGAGGGATAATTCTGTTGAGCATACAAGGCAAGTTGTTGATTATCCGGATGTGACTGTTTAGCCATTTGAGCACGGAGAATCCTTTCCCGATCAACTTCCTTTTCATGAGGCTTCAAGTAATCGTACAACAATCCATAAGTAGAATGGTGCATATTCTTCGCTTGACGGAGAAAAATGACATACTTCTCCCATTCTGGACCAAGACTACTCAGGAACTTAGTATTCACTGCAATTCTTGGCATGATGATGTTGTGTTTATCCAAATCATTGATGATGTCTGAAAATCGATGATGATAGGACTCTAGTGTCTCTCCAGGTTCAATCATGAAGTGTTCATAAGCCAAGTAAATTTTGGATTCCAAATCCTCTTGATTGAGTACAGATCCTTCCATAAGAAGACGAATATGATCCCACATTTTTTGTGCAGTCTTTTGAGCATCAACACTACGAAGAATTGGGTTTGGTAATCCTAAGAGGATGTATTCCATTGCAAGTTCATCAGCTTCATAGTGTAGAAGTTCTGTAGCATTGAGATCTGCAACAGTAGCAATGTTGGTTTGTTCATCTCTTGGTGGAACAGCAGTTGGATCTCCGGGTACAATGACAGTAGGCATCTCAAATGGACCTTCCAAGATAACCTTCTTTAAGAACTTTCCATGTGGTTTCTTCAGATCACAAAATCTAAAGAACCTTATTACCCATTGATCGTAGTTTCCTGGAGTGAGCATAGGAGGTCTATCAAGTGATCCAGCTTCATGAATTGATTGTTGGCTGCTTAAAGCTTCACACATCTTTGCAAACCAAGTGGGTTCCTTCATAGTGTTCCTTGATGGATGTTGATTAAAATCATTTGTGTAGGGTTGAACTTGAAGGCTTGGTGGTGGTTGAACCATTTGTGGTTGTGGAATTGCACCAAGTTGTGGAGTATGTTGCTAATTAAATTGTAGTTGATAAATAGCTTGTTGTTGATTCCATTGTTGATGTTGTGGAGTTAATTGTTGTTGTTGTTGATGATTATAAGTGTGAGGGAAATAGTTAGAGTATGGTGGTTGAGACATGTTGAGAAACTTGTGTAGTAAAAATGGATCTTTGTAGTCGAATGAACCTTTGTTGATGAAGTGTCCTTAGGCGTAGAAAAGACAAGAAACCAAGTAGCACTTATGCGTAAAAACACCAAAAATTACGCGTAACAATAAGGAGTTACGCGTAGGATTTAGCTTACGCGTAAGTAGGATAAAAGCACTAAAGTTATGCGTAGACAAAAGTTAAGCGTAGAAAGTTAGGCGTAGGATTACCTTATGCGTAGACCTAAGGTTACGCGTAAAGTGAATCTTATGCGTAGGATTTCTACGCGTAAGCTTATGCTTATGCGTAAGTTTAGGGTTTTTGCCCAAATGATCTTTTACACTATCACAGTGCAAAAGATATCCAAAGTTGACGTATTTTCAGACTTATCCAAGTAAGAAAACACGGAATAAACCAGGAAAATGAAGATCAAACCAAGGAAAATCTTACGCGTAAATTTAGGGTTTTGATACGCGTAGGATTACTCGTAACTTTGATTTTGCCCAAATGTGTTTCTAAACCAGATTTTTGTTATGGAATAGCTTCAATAGTACCAAAAGAACACAAAAATGTGAAACTTGATGTACCAAAACTGCTAAACGGGTTACGCGTAGAACGACACTCACGAACAAAAACAAGCTTAAAAACGTAGATCCAAGCGTAAAGTTTGAAACTTTTTGCCAAAAACAAGTGTTTTAACACCTCAAAACATTGAAAGTACAAGAATCTTGGATTAAAAAGTGTAAAAAACGTGTTTTTAAGCGAACCAAAGTATCACTCGTTAGCCTTACGCGTAGGACCAAAACCTACTTCAAAAGCAATAACGATTCACCCAACTATTTGGCGATTGATACCACTGTTAGGTCACTAGTTTTACAAACACAAGTTATAGAGAAAGAGATAAGGCGATTGAACAAGTATCAAACACACACACACACAATATAGTATACGGTTAGGCGTAGGAGGTGAGTGAAAGAAAAGAACTTGAACAACCAACCCTCAAATGAGGGTTTACAAGAGTATTTATAGGAGGGAAGCTAGGGCAACACTCCTAGTTCCCTTCCTTTCTTATGTGGGCTTGGGCCTAAGCTTATGGGCCTTCTACATAAGCTTGACCTTAAACAAACATAAAGGCCATAATGAAGCTACCTATTACATATGAAATATAAATACTTGAAGTACTGTTTAGGAGTGATTCCAACAATAACTCATAAGCATGTTGAGTTTATTCATTGTTTCCGATGATTTATATATCAGAATCGTGAAGATGTTTAATCCGTGCTAAAAAATATACAATATATATTCCTGAAAAATAAATCATGATAAGTTTCTAAATTTTTATGATATATCTTTTTTTGACCATATCTTTTTCATGTTTGAATGTGACCGAAATTTTAATTATATCTTATAAATAACATACAAAGTTAGAACTTATCACGTAACTTAATTAAAATATATAATTTTTTAAACATTTTAGAACATGCATCTTATATTTGGAAACGATTCTGATAGGGCAAATTTCTTTTTATTATATTTCTTACAGGTTAATGTTATCAATAATTTGGTTTCTTTGTTTCTGATGGTGTTGCATTGCTAACGAAATAATTTTTATTAGTTAAATACACCATCAAGAAAAAAATAATAACATAATTATGAAGAGAATATATAAATTAGGGTTTCAAATTGCATATCATAATTTAGAAAAAGATATTATAAATATACGAAGATAGTATATTCGAATGCACAACAAAACTTATGTTTTCTTATGTATATAATCAGTTTCTGATGACATTATATTTACAACTTATGAGCATGCTGAGTTTATTCATTGTTTCTGATGATTTATATATCAGAATCGTGACGATGTTTGATCTGTTCTAAAAAATAAAAAATATATTTTCCTGAAAAATAAATCATGATAAGTACTAATTTTTTTATGATGTTTTTTTTTTTACCATATCTTTACCAAATATGAATGTGACAGAAACCTTAATTATATCTTATAAATACTATACAAATTTAGAACTTATCACATAACATAATTTAAATATATAATTTTTAAAACATTATAGAACATGCATCTTATATTTTGAAACGATTTTGATGGGCGAATTTTTTGTTATTATATTTTTTACGGGTTAATGTTATCAATAATTTGGTTTCTTTGTTTCTGATGACTTTGTGTTGCTAACAAAATAATTTTATTCGTTAAATACACCATCATGAAACAACAATAACATAAATACAAAAATTCAAGTTTAATCATTTCTTAATAGTATTTTTTTTTTGTTGAATGACTGGAGTCTGATTTAATGCCCGAACTATTTCTGATGAACAATGAATGTTTCATGTAGTATATTTCTGACGGGTCAAGATGATACATGTGCATGATGATATTTGTTTTGAAAGTATGTACGAATCCAATTTTGTAGGTTTTACCTTTAATTTATGTTAGTATACTATTTTTTTAACATCCACGTAATTATAGATATTATTATTCTAAGAATGGGTTAGATTTATTTTTTTTTAAAATCACATAAGTTTCTTTAGATGAAAAAGTGTCACATTCAAATATTGAAAAGATATATACCATATAAATTTAAAACTTATCACGTAAAATAATTTAAATATAGAATATTTAAAACATTCTAGAATATGCTTTTTATATTTCTGTTCGGGCGAATTTCTTTTTATTATACTTCTGACAGGTTAATATTATCAATAAGTTGGTTTCTTTGTTTTTGATGGCTTTGCGTAGCTAACTAAATAATTTCATTAATTACATACACCATTAACAAAACAACAATAGCATAAATATAAAAATTTAATATGTTTAACCATTTCTAAAACGTTTTTTGTTGAACGACTGGTTTCTGATTTAAGACCATAGCGGTTTCTGATGAACAACGATTTATTCATGTTTTATATTTCTGACGGGTTCAAATAATACATGTGCAAGATTTTGTTTGTCTAAAAAGTAGGTGCAAATTATATTATGTAGGTTTTACAATTTATTTTCGTATACCAAATTTTTCATCTAAAGAAACTTATGCGGTTTCTTACAAATTAAACTTAACCCATTCTTGGGTTAATAATATCTATAATTACTTAGATATTATAAAAAAAATGATGTAAATATCTATAATACGTAGATATTATATAAAAAAAAAACTAAATTCAATGTTAGTATACTATTTATACTTCCAAAAATTATTGTGTCCAACAAAATTTAAGCCAAAGCTTAATTTGACAAAAATCAAACCTAAAGCCTCGTGCGTGTACGAAAATCTAAAACTAGTAATTTAATATGTGTAACTGGTTAAAAAACTGTAATATTGCACAACATGATATCAAACAAAAAGATGGTAGATATAATCTTATTTTACCGTGGCGAATGAAATCAAGACATTAAATCAAGACATGTTGCATGTTACGTATAATACACAAATACTATCACAAATCAGGGAGAGGGTCCTCTCAAATAACTCAGAGGATCCTTTCAAATAAATTGACTCAAGTTAGAGGATTGATCTGGTCCGAACCGTCAAGTCTAATCACACAAGCTGGCCACTTGTGAATGGCCAACCGTAACAGGCTTAAAACAATTCAGACACAAATGCAATGAAGATCAGAGAATACAATGAATTCCCGGGTCGTTAAGTCCCACGGAGACACAATGGTGTGCAAACATTTGATCAGACGATAGAATGATCATTAAGGATAGTGATCTGTAAGGAATTGGATGGATAATTACACTACTGAAAAAGTTAATAAATAACAGCGACTTAAATACAAATTAAGAAAATTAAAAAGATAAAATATATTAAATAAACGCTATCACTATTTTAAAATTGATGAACGTTTAAAACTTAAAACTTACGTTTAAATAAAAATTACGTAAACGTACAAAATAAAAAGTGAGATCTAAGAAATAAAAGTCCTAAAAATATGAAAAATACATTTTTACAAACCTAATGATAAAAGAAAATTTATAGAAAAAGAAAATTATTTTTACAACTATTTTTCTAATTATTATTAATTAAAAACTATTTTTAACTATTAAATAATAACCTAAAATACAAGAAATTAGGAAATAAAGCTAGAAAAATAAAATTAAGACTTAGAAAAATCTAAAATATCAAAATAGAATTTTCAAAACTATTTTTGTAATTTTCTGATTATTTTTCTATTTTCTAGGAATTAAAAACTATTAAAAACTAATTAAATTATCTAAAAATATAAATTTAACTAAGAAAAATATGGAAAAATATTTTTTTTGTCTTTTTATATTTATCTTAACTTAAGAAAAATGAAAAATTAATTTTTTGAACCTTTTCTTAATTTTTTGTATTAAAAGCTAATTAAAAATGCTTAAAAACTAATTTAAATTAAGAAAAATAGCAAACAAGCTTGGAAAAATATGAAAATTTCAGGAAAACTCTAAAATAATATTAGGAAGCTAGGAAAAATGGAAAAACATGGGGTTTTGTGCAAGATATTGAAACTGATGAGGAAGTGCTTATTGAAATAAGCACTTGAATAAGCAAATGAAATCCAAAGGCTACCAAACTGATACACAAGCTATAATAAGCTAAGAGAACTAAAATGGAACAAGTCTCAACTGATAATAACCTCTAGAATGCAAGTAGCAATGATTTGGTTGTTTTTGATTCAAGTGCTAAAATCAGTTGAGGGGGTCTACTTTGGATAGGGAAATAAGCACTCAAATAAGCTGGAAACAGAAAATAAACAAATGGGACATAGAGTAGACCTGGTTGAGAGCTTGTAAACCAAATTACAGACCTAGACAAGCTCAAATGAGACTTGTGCAAGGTCTGCAAAACCTGCAAAACCCCTGTGCATGCTTAATGCCCTGCACAGGGGATTCAAACCCATTTTGACAAGCTCTTTAAGGGCTTAAAGAAAATTTACAAAATTATGTAAAAATGACAACAAGGAACTAGAGCAGATGAACTTTTAAAAGACACAAATCTCACTTGAAATGACCTAGGAATGAGCTCACTAAAATTCTTCTCAGTTGAGCAAAAACTGACTAATTATGCAATTTGACTTTTGATACATAAGTGGAAAGTTGACTTTTTCCAACTTTGATTCAAATTTCTGGACTGGAAATGATATATTAAGATGAAATGAAGCTAAAGCAAACTAGTTATATGAATTTTGAACCCAAAATAAACTTTTGATATGCAAAAAACTCCAACAGTAGGCTGCTAAGACAGATTTCAAAGAGAATTGACTTTGGACAAGTGCAGGCACTAGTTGATGACAGAAATGAGCTCAAAAGTGATAAGTAGACATGAACCAAAAGGTTTCCAATCCAAAACAGACCTCAAACATAAACCAAGCAACAAATCCAAACACCATTTTAAAACTGAAATGAACTCAAAACTGATATGGATACTTAACTAACTACTATCACTGATCAAAATAAGTTTAAATTACCTAATTATAGCTAATTAAACACATAAAAATCAATTGTAACCACAGATACAAGATAAGCTTGAAATGTAAAATGACTTGAAATATGAAAACTGAGAAACTCACTTACATGTGTCCAAATTGTTTGCAGGCTAAAACAAACCCAAGACTAACCTAACCTATGCTATTTCAACCCATTATCACCTCTGCATCAACCAAATTCATCACCATTTCCAATTTGAGCTCATAGTTGACTTATGTTGACCATTATACAATATTGCTTGAAAATGAAATGTAAGCTTATACAAAGCTTATAGAGACCTTAACTAAACTTGTTTAAGCTTAAAACAAGCAAATGACAACCTGGACAGAAGACTTTGAAACTGAAAATCTCAACAGTAAACATAGAACTTGGAACTTAAATAAAAACTTGAGATTGATACTTGAAAGTGAATTACAATGATACAAAGACTTGAACTTAACACATTTAAAGCTTGAAATTACATTTTTGCACATTAACTAAGATAATTTAAAAAAAACGACATACTAAGAAAACTCAAAAACTAACTAACTGCTTATCACTTCTCCTCATTCTTCTTTTATACTCCAAGTGGTCTTTTTTTCTCTCTCTTAGCAAATCCCAGCTATATTTGAGGCCATTGGATTGGTTAAATGAATCTTGGCCCTCCATTGGTTTTTGGCGGGAAATGCTTATTTAAGCAGATGAGGCTTGAGTGAGGGGAATGGTGAGGCAATTAATGATTCTTGGAGTTTGGTGTTGGTGGGGGGACAAGAGGAGTGGATAAGTGAGGAGGGGGGATGGGAAGGTTGAGTGTGCAGAGCTGTTGCAGGTGAGCAAGTGGAAGGGATAAGGAAAAACGCGCCAAAGAGGTGTTTGACCTGTGGGATTGACCAGAGTTATTAATAGAAGGGGGGTCCAAAAGGCTTTTTGACAGGGGTCACAATGGGATAGGCAGGCCAAAAAGGGTGTATTAATACAAGGACTTTATTTGTAATTTCTGAAACTGTAGGGACCTAGGCTGCCAATATCTCAAAGTTGCTCCAAGGACTGAAATTGACAAGTGTTAATATTACAAGGACCAAAGTTGCCATTTTCAGATTTTCCAAGGACTAATTTTGCCAAATTTGAAACTTGGAGGACCAAACTTGTAATTTTCTCAAACTTTTGACATTTTTCACCAAAGGACTAAATTTGACAACTTATGATTTTAAAAGGACCTTTGGTGATTTTTCTTTTGAAATTTTGACTCAGGGACTATTTTTGACAATTTTAGAAACTTGGGGGACTGAAACTGCCAATTATGCAAACTTTGCTCATTTTTCATCTGATTTTAAACATTTTGCATCTGAAACATATAAAATGCAATTTTTGGAATATTTTCAGTATTTTGATGCATTTCTGAGCATTTTTAGACGTTTTGCAGTTCAGATTGACCCAAAAATGATGAGTATTTACACACTCATCAATCCCCCACACTAAACTATTGCTAGTCCCTAGCAATCTTTTGAGAAAAACTTAATGGATTTGAATCTCTTTACCAAAAGCCATTACTTCTGGAGTAGCCAAATGTTTTAGTTCAAGTAAGAACCATGGTACACCGATAACCATGTGATTTTGAGCAAACCACCAGCTTTCAACGGTTTTGATTTGTCTTTACCAGAAGCCGTTTGCTCTGGACTAGCCAACTCTTAGATAAATTATCAGTATTATCTTTGGTGAGCTGATTACCAATTATGGTTTTTCCACTGCCTTTACCACAAGCCATAACCTTGCGGGCTAGCCAACTCTTCACTTTTAAGGATATGGTGAGCTGAATACCATACAATTTTGGGCAAATTGCAAGCCGTCAACGGATTTGAGATATCTTTACCAAGAGCCGTTTGCTCCTGGATTAGCCAATCCTTTTGTTTATTAGACAAGGTGGACTGATAACCAAATGAGTAAGTGCAAAACACTTACTCCAAAAAAACAATTTTGGCCAAAAACGGGGGAATTGGGTAGATAATATATGAAATTCGTGAGAATTCCCCCCCACACTTAGAAATGAATATTGTCCTCAATATTCAAAGTACCGGCGGTTATGCCGAAACAAAGAACGTAAAAGGGAAATATTACGGCCATTCTTTTAAAAGATTTTTTTTTTTTTTTTTTTTTAGAAATATATATATATATATATATATAACATGTGGGGCATCACCCCCACACTTGGGTGGTAGAAAGGGGGTAAGAAGACAGAAATATGGGTGAAAACCCATATGGTGTGTGCTATTGTTTTTGTTTTCCGAGTCGCTAGCTTGACTCGACCCCGAATTCATTTGTTCATGGGGAAGCAAGTGGAAGATACAATCTCCATCGGACTTTCATTCAAGATGTTTGGATAAACATTGAAGTACGCGAAAGTTCCACACCGATGAGATATACAGAGAAAGACCCGGCTCACAGATGATAAATGAAAATACCGGGGTCAAAGATAGTGTCCTCACTCCCGAAGGAGTGAAGAAGAGAAGAAGTCACATCATATGTGAGGAATGGAAGAAAGATGTTGATAACAATCAAGATCCATTCTTCATCCTCAAATGTAGACATATCGGGAGGAAGGGTGAGGGTAGTATCATCAATAAGCAAACTCTTATGATAGAGTACACCTTCCTCCGAGCCAATATCATCCTCAAGATCAAAATAGAAATGATCATATTCCGGAGGAGATATGTCATGAGAGAGCTCACCGGAGAATTCTTCATGAAGAGAATCATTGGAAAAAACCTCAAGCTCGGGCTTGTCCAATGTAGAGTCACTATCCACAACGGGGATAGGAGATGAAGCTGACTTAGCACAAAATGATTCGATCTTAGAAACGAGGAGATTTATATTGAACAATTTTTCACGAAGTATCTCGTCCTCAATTTCCAGATCATCAGAATTTCTCACTTCTTCTAAGCTAACTAGCTCAGAAGGTAGCTCCTCGACATAATCGATGTCTCCATAGGATAAAGAATCGTCAAACGAAGTACAATCGTTATCAGAATCGGAGAACATCTCGACATGATCATATGGAATGTCAAGAGGAGGAGAAGAATCATTATTAAGAGGCTCATCACACATATTACCGGAGATAACCTCGGACTCACTTGGGATTGGAACAAGGCTCTCAACACTAGACGATTCCATTTCTGTAATAGTGCTAGAAGGCTCGTCCCCCATTATGAGAGAGTCTTTGGAAGCAATAAAAGGTAAGATGGGTGTGATAGCAATAGACTGAGGGAGTTGAGAAATAAGATCGTTCAATTGAGTAACACTCTCCTCGTCGTAATCATAGTATTCCTTCATTTGAATACTATCCTCATCATCATCGTCATCATATCTGATTCTTATATTCATCTGCTGAAGCTTACACACCATTCTTTTCATTTGCAGTTTCTTTCGAATGCTTATTTCTTCAGAACTTTGAGGAAGATTACACTCCTCGTAATCATTGAAATGATGTGAAGGCTCGGAAGTCTGATGACTGATGGAATACTGCGGGGGTTGGAAATTGTCAAAACCGGGAGAATTGGAATTTTGAAAATTTTGATTCATTGGTTGACATTCAAAAGTCTCATGAGGATCCCCGCAATTCTCACAACAGAGATAATTGGGAAAATAACTTTCACCAAAGTTCTGATTGTAACACGGTTCCGGCTCATAGACAAGCGGGACCCGTGATGGACAATCAAAACCGTAATGAGAATCATTCCCACAAAACTCGCATGAGTAGGATTCGTATTGGGGCTGTGGAGGTAGGTAGGAAAAATCGGGTGTTTCATTTGAAATGGGATCGGGATTACCGACAAACTTGTCTCCGAAACTCACATTGGTACATCGCCGACAATTTCCACCGTTAAATGGACCTCCACACCAGGAACATGTCAAATACCATGACATAAAGAATTAAACAGATAAGAGGGATAAGAGATGAAGAATTAAACGGTTATAGAGGATAAGGAATGGAGAATTAAACAGATTAGAGGAATAAGAAATGGAGAATTAAACAGATTAGAGGATAAAGGATGGATATTTTTGGATTTTTGAAAAACAGGCTATAAAAACAAAGAATGAAAATATTTTTGGTGTTGATAACACTTCAGGAAAAGTGTTAATGAACTTTTTGAGATTTGAAAACTTTACAAAAGAAAACTGTTTACAAAAGGTGGTATATGTGCAAGAATGGGTCTGAAAATGGCTAAACACACGCTAAAGCCTCCCCGGCAGCGGCGCCAAAATTTGATCTGGTCCGAACCGTCAAGTCTAATCACACAAGCTGGCCACTTGTGAATGGCCAACCGTAACAGGCTTAAAACAGTTCAGACACAAATGCAATGAAGATCAGAGAATACAATGAATTCCCGGGTCATTAAGTCCCACGGAGACTCAATGGTGTGCAAACATTTGATCAGACGATAGAATGATCACTAAGGATAGTGATCTGTAAGGAATTGGATGGATAATTACACTACTGAAAAAGTTAATAAATAACAGCGACTTAAATAAAAATTAAGAAAATTAAAAAGATAAAATATATTAAATAAACGCTATCACTATTTTAAAATTGATGAACGTTTAAAACTTAAAACTTACGTTTAAATAAAAATTACGTAAACGTACAAAATAAAAAGTGAGATCTAAGAAATAAAAGTCCTAAAAATATGAAAAATACATTTTTACAAACCTAATGATAAAAGAAAATTTATAGAAAAAGAAAATTATTTTTACAACTATTTATCTAATTATTATTAATTAAAAACTATTTTTAACTATTAAATAATAACCTAAAATACAAGAAATTAGGAAATAAAGCTAGAAAAATAAAATTAAGACTTAGAAAAATCTAAAATATCAAAATAGAATTTTCAAAACTATTTTTGTAATTTTCTGATTATTTTTCTATTTTCTAGGAATTAAAAACTATTAAAAACTAATTAAATTATCTAAAAATATAAATTTAACTAAGAAAAATATGGAAAAATATTTTTTTGTCTTTTTATATTTATCTTAACTTAAGAAAAATGAAAAATTAATTTTTTGAACCTTTTCTTAATTTTTTGTATTAAAAGCTAATTAAAAATGCTTAAAAACTAATTTAAATTAAGAAAAATAGCAAACAAGCTTGGAAAAATATGAAAATTTCAGGAAAACTCTAAAATAATATTAGGAAGCTAGGAAAAATGGAAAAACATGGGGTTGTGTGCAAGATATTGAAACTGATGAGGAAGTGCTTATTGAAATAAGCACTTGAATAAGCAAATGGAATCCAAAGGCTACCAAACTGATACACAAGCTATAATAAGCTAAGAGAACTAAAATGAACAAGTCTCAACTGATAATAACCTCTGGAATGCAAGTAGCAATGATTTGGTTGTTTTTTATTCAAGTGCTAAAATCAGTTGAGGGGGTGGATAGGGAAATAAGCACTCAAATAAGCTGGAAACAGAAAATAAACAAATGGGACATAGAGTAGACCTGGTTGAGAGCTTGTAAACCAAATTACAGACCTAGACAAGCTCAAATGAGACTTGTGCAAGGTCTGCAAAACCTGCAAAACCCCTGTGCAGGCTTAATGCCCTGCACAGGGGATTCAAACCCATTTTGACAAGCTCTTTAAGGGCTTAAAGAAAATTTACAAAATTATGTAAAAATGACAACAAGGAACTAGAGCAGATGAACTTTTAAAAGACACAAATCTCACTTGAATTGACCTAGGAATGAGCTCACTAAAATTCTTCTCAGTTGAGCAAAAACTGACTAATTATGCAATTTGACTTTTGATACATAAGTGGAAAGTTGACTTTTTCCAACTTTGATTCAAATTTCTGGACTGGAAATGATATATTAAGATGAAATGAAGCTAAAGCAAACTAGTTATATGAATTTTGAGCCCAAAATAAACTTTTGATATGCAAAAAACTCCAACAGTAGGCTGCTAAGACAGATTTCAGAGAGAATTGACTTTGGACAAGTGCAGGCACTAGTTGATGACAGAAATGAGCTCAAAAGTGATAAGTAGACATGAACCAAAAGGTTTCCAATCCAAAACAGACCTCAAACATAAACCAAGCAACAAATCCAAACACCATTTTAAAACTGAAATGAACTCAAAACTGATATGGATACTTAACTAACTACTATCACTAATCAAAATAAGTTTAAATTACCTAATTATAGCTAATTAAACACATAAAAATCAATTGTAACCACAGATACAAGATAAGCTTGAAATGTAAAATGACTTGAAATATGAAAACTGAGAAACTCACTTACATGTGTCCAAATTGTTTGCAGGCTAAAACAAACCCAAGACTAACCTAACCTATGCTATTTCAACCCATTATCACCTCTGCATCAACCAAATTCATCACCATTTCCAATTTGAGCTCATAGTTGACTTATGTTGACCATTATACAATATTGCTTGAAAATGAAATGTAAGCTTATACAAAGCTTATAGAGACCTTAACTAAACTTGTTTAAGCTTAAAACAAGCAAATGACAACCTGGACAGAAGACTTTGAAACTGAAAATCTCAACAGTAAACATAGAACTTGGAACTTAAATAAAAACTTGAGATTGATACTTGAAAGTGAATTACAATGATACAAAGACTTGAACTTAACACATTTAAAGCTTGAAATTACATTTTTGCACATTAACTAAGATAATTTAAAAAAAAACGACATACTAAGAAAACTCAAAAACTAACTAACTGCTTATCACTTCTCCTCATTCTTCTTTTATACTCCAAGTGGTCTTTTTTTCTCTCTCTTAGCAAATCCCAGCTATATTTGAGGCCATTGGATTGGTTAAATGAATCTTGGCCCTCCATTGGTTTTTGGCGGGTAGGGGTGTTCACGGGGCGGTTCGGCTCGGTTCGGTTAGAGATTTTAACTATCCATCGCGGGGTGGGTAGTTCATTTTACTATCCGAAACCCAACCGTACTAGGCGGGTAACCGGACATGCGGGTACCCGAAATGAGCGGTTACCCGCGGTTCGGGTCACGGTTAACCATTTTAAAAAATTAATCGAATTGAATCGGATGAACAATAACATAAATTAGAACGTAATATGTCAATTGTAGTAAAATTTAAATAATATTGAAAAGATTTAAGTCATAATAATGTTGTTCCGTCGCAATCAAAGCATTCAAATTATCATATTATTTATTTGACGTTTATAAGTACGATCACTTTAATCATATGTAATCCATGGCGCTAGTAAATGATCACATTAGGTAAGTAAAAATGCGTTATACGATAAAAGTAATGCAATAAGATAGTTAATACTTATACATTTTTAAGAATGGTTTGTTGAAACCTACATGTATATTATAGGCGGTTCGGTTCGGGTAACCGCGGATAAATAAAAGTAAAAACGGAAACCGAACCATGATAAGCGGGTTTTTCCGGTTTCGGTTTTTCTCGGTTTCGGTTTCTTCGGTTATCGGTTTTTTGCGGTTTCGAATTGAGCGGATCGGCTCGGTTCGTCGGTTTCTCGGATTTTTTGAACACCCCTATTGGCGGGAAATGCTTATTTAAGAAGATGAGGCTTGAGTGAGGGGAATGGTGAGGCAATTAATGATTCTTGGAGTTTGGTGTTGGTGGGGGGACAAGAGGAGTGGATAAGTGAGGAGGGGGGATGGGAAGGTTGAGTGTGCAGAGCTGTTGCAGGTGAGCAAGTGGAAGGGATAAGGAAAAACGCGCCAAAGAGGTGTTTGACCTATGGGATTGACCAGAGTTATTAATAGAAGGGGGGTCCAAAAGGCTTTTTGACAGGGGTCACAATGGGATTGGCAGGCCAAAAAGGGTGTATTAATACAAGGACTTTATTTGTAATTTCTGAAACTGTAGGGACCTAGGCTGCCAATATCTCAAAGTTGCTCCAAGGACTGAAATTGACAAGTGTTAATATTACAAGGACCAAAGTTGCCATTTTCAGATTTTCCAAGGACTAATTTTGCCAAATTTGAAACTTAGAGGACCAAACTTGTAATTTTCTCAAACTTTTGACATTTTTCACCAAAGGACTAAATTTGACAACTTATGATTTTAAAAGGACCTTTGGTAATTTTTCTTTTGAAATTTTGACTCAGGGACTATTTTTGACAATTTTAGAAACTTGGGGGACTGAAACTGCCAATTATGCAAACTTTGCTCATTTTTCATCTGATTTTAAACATTTTGCATCTGAAACATATAAAATGCAATTTTTGGAATATTTTCAGTATTTTGATGCATTTCTGAGCATTTTTAGACGTTTTGCAGTTCAGATTGACCCAAAAATGATGAGTATTTACACACTCATCAAGGATCCTCAACTATTTGATTAAAATCAAAAGTCAATACTAACCCACTTTTAATCTTAATCTTTGATTTTAATCTAATGGTTAAGGATCCTCTAACTTGAGTTAAGTTATCCTACCAACTTGAGAGGATTCTCTTCCCATAAATCAAACGTCAATACCTTTACCTCGAGGATCATCAAGGTACGTTAAAGGTTTTGGAATTTAGTTAGGTCTTTGTAAATTACTTTTGTACCATAAATGTGAATGTCAATTATAAATAATTACTTCCACTACCATTTGTAAGAAACTAAGAATAGCAATCTCGATACATCTTTGATTATGATCTCATTATCATTGTTGTAATCGGATGATGAATCTTTTTATGTTGTCTTTGGCATTACATGCTGTTAAGGATGAAAGCATTTTACAAGTTGTGACATTGCATTATAATTGGCGCGGTTCTTTTCAATTGTGTTTATTAAATACAAATATCGTTTAAAACGTTATTTATATTTTACGATCTTTGCTAAAATTTATTGATGACAATAACAAACTTTATTTACACAAAGTATAAACATTGTGAAGTCTTTTTATATATCCACAAGTTTTCATCTAAAAGATCTTAATACATATATGATACACTATTAATTTTAAGATGTACAAGTCTCTTATGTATACTATGTTGTACATACTTCTTAATGATGTTTATATCATGTTTAACTAGAAACATTGTGTTAACATAAGTAACAAAACAATTTCCGTTACTAACATATCACTTCCTAATACACATTGTTATAACTAGGTACTTAAATACATTTTACTAATAAACTTTGTCATACATTTTAATCAAAATGAAAATGTATTATCTCATCACTCTTAGATCATCCTATACTAGCATAATCTGAGATATGAAATCATAGTAGGATCCTAGAAAATATTTTGGAAATATTTGAACTAGATTTATAAGATTTACAAAGATTTTCTTGATCTTGTGTCAGAGACCCACGAAACCAAAATTTAACATAGACGGAACCAAAAAATTTGGTTTTGGCTGATCCGTGAGCCCCTGAGCCAGTTGGCTATTAATAGCATCTCAAACTCTTGTGGTTTCTCATCTCTTGCATACATAAACTTGTACTCTCTCACTCTAGTTCATATTCATCATCTAACACTTTCATTTGTGTTTCTCATTAGCAAGAAGATCTAAGCATCAGTAAAGACTTACTAGCTTCAAGTCATTGTTGCAAGTTAGCTCTTTGTTATAACATATTATTCATGCATACATCATTGCTTGTACCAAACCATCATAAAGCTCTGTAGTGATTGGTTATTATTTTAGTCCTCAAAATACGTAGTGTGATGGGAGTGGTTGTACCCATGTAAAAGAACTCGACATCTAGCTTTTTGTCGGAAATACTGTGTAAGCGACGTGTAAAGGTTTTTCTTCACCGGTTAAAGGATACTCTCGAGCTGGATACTCGGGGAGTGGAGTAGGGCAAGGAAAAAGAGTCCTTGTAGACTGAACTACTATAAATTCTTGTATTGTGGTTTGATCGTTTCTATCTTTACTTATTTACTTGTTATTATTAGAACTCGAATTCACATAAAGTTTCAAAGAAAAGAAATTTAAAAATGGTAAAACTATTCAACCCCCTTCTAGTTTTCCACAGTGTGGTTGTTTAGGCGACATCAATGGACGAACTAGAATGTCATGTGCTCATTGAATAATATCAGTTTATAGAGAATGCCATGTTCTTTGACTTTTGAATCATAGACCACACATCACCAGATAAATTTAATGGCCGTTAGCGTTACGAATACCACTGCTTTTAAAGTTGTAATTTCATGTGTCAAAAGAACTTATGAGTTATGACGTTGCTATGGCTTAAACTATGCAATATGTAATGTTCTTCCCCTTTTATTAAATTGAGTAAAAAGTATAGCTCTTCTTTCTTCCTATAAGATCAGTTTGGTCAAAATCATGCTTTATGATATGTGAATCTTATGTTGCAGACTTGGGACCATAAGTGGATGAAATTCGTATTAGTGTATTGTAAAGAAAGCAAGCCAAAACATGACACTCTTGCTATAAATTTAAAGCATCATATAAGGTTGTTATTGGCAAGATCAGGAGTGAACCAACTGCATTTAGTTGAAACTAAGTTAAACCCCCCCCCCTATATTGAGGAATGAGTGTTAGGTCACCATAATGTAACACAAGCATCAATATGTAAGAAATATAGATGAAGATAGATTGGTTGAACAAAACACAAACACACACGTATGATAATATGGAAATGTCATGCGTAGGTATCGAAGTGAAATGAACAACCAACCTTCCAAGGAAGGTTTACAAGAGTATTTATAGGGGAAGGGAACTAGGGCAACACTACTAGTTCCTTCCATCCTTATTGGACTTGGGCCAAGGCTTATGTGCTTTCTACATAAGCCTTGCCATTAATACAAACACAAAAGCATAATTAAGCAACCTATTACATATTGATTACAAACACTTGAAATACAAGTTAGGAATGATTCCAACAATATCCCCCTCAGTGTTGGTAATTAATAAGTGACTCCAGCAATCTTGAAAATTTGTTGGTGTTGATGTAATAGCAGTTGCTTTGACGCCTTTTGAAATTATTCTTTCTTGTGAGAAGAAGTGCCTTGATTCTAACAATCTCCCCTGTGAGAGGATCTTGTTTTTCTTTGAAGTTTTCAGCCTTGACGTCTTTAGTATCATTGTTCCTTGTTCTGGTGTGGATATGGTAATGTTATGTTGTTGTTGTTTGCATCAGGTCCGCTTCGTTGCTCAGGTGTCTCCACGTCCTTCTCCAACATGCTCACACGCTCTTTGACGTTGGATTTCAGTTTTGATGTAGTTCTCTTAGTCTTAAAACTTTGTAGATTCTTTGTCTTTGAAGAAGAATCATTCTGACTTTTGTGTTGCCTTTCGAGAGAACTTCACTTAGTGTTGTTGGTATGAGCATGTGGAGAATCAGCACGATCATCTCCCAGGAGCATCCATAAGAAGTAAACATAAGAATGGGTTAGTGATAAACACCAATCGATCACTATGGTCGTTTCTTAAAGAATTGACCACTACGATTGTTCTTCTGATGAATGTCTTGATTCCATTCACCTTGGTCGGGCGAATCAGCCATCCGAATCCCATAAGGGACAGCTGGCATTACATTGAACAAGTTCAAGTAATGACTCACATCTTCAACACTCGATTTTTGAAAGGAATCTCCTTAGCGGGATTTCCAGTACTTACAAATTCGAACTTCGAGCTTGTTAACAGCATAGTGTGAAAACACATCTCTAATTTTAGCAAAGGCTGTTCCTGAACTGGAGTCCCTCAAGTAGGATAACACGATGTACCAAAGTACACCTATAGTTCAGGTGAGTCGCTGAGGTACACCGAAGCATCACCTCACGACTATAGACTGTTTGAGACAACACTAAGCGTAACCCACGAGGAGTTACCGAAGCGACCTGCTGTCAGAACTGTTTGATGTTGACCCTGGCAGGAGTTTCCATTCAATCACTGAGGATCACAATTGTGAACCTATCATAAATGTTCTTGACAGATTGCTAAGATCTGTGAAGGACTCGATAATGTTATCACTTGCGTCCTTGATGTTGAACGACAAGTGATGAAATGTCAAGTGTTCCTAAGAGATCTTTTGATGAATCTCATGGCTCTAGACTCAATAGTGCACTTTGGTTTTCTTGAGCGGAGACTAAGGAGAGGGCCTCCTTCTTCAATACCAGCAATCTCTAATAGAAAGCCGATAGTTTACGTAGGGTTCCCTGTGAGAATGAAACAAGCTTCTGTTGAGAGAAACTTGAGTGGCTAAGAAGGTTTAGTGCATGCGTCACTGGGTCCATGACGACTTTAATCTTCAATACCGGTGTCATCAAGTGACAACCACTAGCATATGAATTGAACCCTGTGTCTGCCCTAAGTTGAATAATCTGGAGGGCTATTTATTTTCACCCTTTTCTTTACTTTTCTTTTTAATTCTTCAACTCCTTCTTTCTCCGATTCTCATTTTCTCCTTTTTATGATTATACCTAAGGACTTCTAAATTCTAACTATTGGTGGTGTCCTTGGGTAGATCCCTCCGGCTCTGGCGGATCATAGGACGGTTATTCCTAACCTTAGTCACCTTATAACTCCATGACTATCCTACGCTGCCATAAAACCATTTTCTTGAAAATCTCTCAAAGTGTTTAGGAGTGAAAACATTTTATAACACTTCAAGAGTTTAGTATTTTCATAAATACTCCCCCTCCACATGTGCTCAAGTGTTTTGACAGAAATCTGCACAGTGAGGGTAGAGCTCGCACTTTTGAATTGATCGACTCAAGATAGACAATTCCCCACGAGACACGGTTACGTTGTATAGTTAAAGAGTTGCATTGTCAGCTTTTAGGTGACAACTAGCTCTAATAACTACCTTGAAGATGTGGACAAACTCAAAAGGTTGTCAAACCCGTTAAAGTTCATGTCTATCAGGAGTTTCTCGATAAGGTACAATCTACTCGGATAAGTGTTGGAAGACAAATCCTTTTGATGTATGACAGTTCAGATCTCGTCAATTCATAGGTTAAATCTTAGCACACGAATATTCCATCATATTTACAACATATTTGTATCACATAATTTTTTTCTCCCCCTCAAAAATGGCATATGTGTTATTTTTGATGAAATTTTGATATCGATATGTCCATTTCGAGTTTTATGGGAAGAGTTCCACGAAAAACGTTTTGTGAACAAAGATTTTTATCAAATACTCCCCCTCAACAAGTAATATTAACTTTTGAGGTTTTGAAAACATAAGGGGAAGTACCTGTTCTTTTGAGCAACACTTTGGAAAATGAAAGTTTTGATAAGTTTTACTCAAAAGTAAGAAGCTTTCGCTCATAAGGATTGTGGCACTGACGCGTACGACAGGGTCCTTTCATTACAAGTACGGGTTGTATACTGTTATGTGTGCACAAGCCATTGTCAATTATACAAAACATATCATCCATATATCAATCAAAGAAACAAATTAAGGAGTACCAGGCAATCCTTCAATAACACCAGGAGTTCTCTCTTGTCATTGATAACCCGTAAGAGGGAAACTCTGTCGTCCACCCACAAAACTCTCCAAATTCCGCATCTGATCACGGTGAAAGCCTTTCATCAATCCTCTTGATAATCATCTTCACACCCCTCTTTTCTCTAGAATTCCACCACTTCTTCAACCCAATGCCTTTATGTATCTCCTTCAACCGATACGCTAACCCATCACGAACCTTCTTCAGAGTATGATCACAAAACTTGTGAAGCTCATTGCACGCCATTAAACAGTTATGGTGAAGTTCACTGCGGTAAACTACTCCAAACTTTGGTTTCTTCACAATGGTGTACTGAGAGAGTTGGTTGATATCGGGAAAGTGTAGCAACGGTTTCGTGAGATTGACTCGTTTCTGATATGATTCCACGGCAAGTTAAAGGTCTTCAATACGTTCCTGGATCACTATGCTTCTGATGAATATCAACAGTGACTTGATGTACTGGAGCTGGATGTTGGTGGAGAAATGTCGCATTCGACCTTGTACCTTAGCCAGATACATGTCTTCAATGTCGTTGAGCGACAATCTCCAAAAATCAGCTTCAGTAAAATCATATTCCTGCTCGTCTTGGCGTTTGACTTTGATCTCTTCCAGGAATGAATAATCCCACTTTGTAGCCAGACTGACATTCATGATAGCAACGATTCGTTTGTCACTGTACACCTCTTTGTTTGATTTTAGAACCTGGCAGCTTCTGTAGTATAGTCTTCTTCATTCAGGCCAATGATGAATTCCATACTGTGCATCGAGATCATAATTCACCACATTATCAACAAACATTCCTGTGGCTTCTTCCTCGATGGTAACATTATTGGAGAAGACTGCTGTCGGGATGTTGAAGGTGAGTGAGGTAGCATATTTCTTGCTTACATCGCTACCGTGTTGAAGAAATTCCAGGTCGTTGTTGAAGAAGTATTGGTAGGGAATCCTTTGTTGATCTGGTCGACCAATGGTTGGTAGTGGCTTGGTCCAGTCAGTGTAGTATGGAGTCTTGTCAGGTCTTGTGAAGTCGATGTTAGATTTAGGGTTGAGCCAATCAATATTGTTGGACATAGCTCATGCGATGTTGTCGAGATGATATTCGACTTCAATAGCACTATCGGAGCTGTCCTTAAGCAGTTGAAACACATCGTTCTTGATTCGGCGCAACTCTCCTTTCGTCATCTTCTTCACTTTGAAATTTTCTTGAATAATCTTGACGTGCTCCATGGTTCGACCATCTACCGGTTCTTGGCCTTCCGGTAATTGAGGGGTGGCATCAAAAAGCTTGGAAAACCAGTCGTATTCATCAGTGTCATCATCATCCAAACAAGATACAACTGAGGTAGACTTTTTCTTTTTTGGCTTGGAGGATGATGTTGGTTGTTGCTTGCTTGATGTTGTTGATGAGGGCGGTTGTTGGGGCTCAGGAATCTCTTCGTCATCACCACCAGTGTATTGGAAATGATCACCAGTTTTCTCCGATGGTGGTGGAGACTCAGAGTCCTGAGGTTTATCACTAGCAGGTGGTTGTTGAGAAGATCTTGTGGTGGTGGTGGTCTTTGGGGGTGGTGGAGGAATAGATGAGGATTCGCTTGTTTTCTTTTGATGTTTAGGCTCAGAATCCTTGTCCGCATCATCGTCGTCTCTTGGTCTCTTTTCTTGAATAGCTCCTTCCTTGCAAATTTGCTTTAGTTGATATGCCAGCCTTGGTTTAAAAATGCGCGCATCATTGCGTAAATTACGTGCATCATTGCATTGCTTTTAGGATTTCGCATCATGATACCTAATGCGAGGCCATCCAAAAATGCACTCGCATTAGACTGCAATTTACCGCATTTGTGTAATGCTAGCAACGATCGCAATTGTCGCAATATGGAATTTAGGTCATTTTGAAAAAGTAAACAATTTAGAAGAAGATAAAAATATTTTAATGTACTTTGAAAAATAGAAGTTGTTGAAAGACGTCTAAAACAAACACAATAACAATATCCAAATTACTGTCGGTTCAAGATCATGCACCATTAACTTGATTTGAAATCTTGCAAACAATCATTTTATTACAGCTTCATGTTATGCAATAGTTCATATTGTTCTTTGATCATAAATTATCATATATGTTAAATAGTTGAGTTAGAAATCATATGTGTGATTAAAATTTGACTAAAATATTTGGTTTTGACTTTTGTTGTTGATTTGGTAATGAATAAATTATGATTTTTAGGCACTGGTATAACTTATCAATATACCTTTAACATATTATAATATCATGTCATCATGTATATGTATAGAATAGACTTTAATTATTCATGTTCAACCGCATTACTGCTAACAATAACAAGGATCTATAAATTATGGAATTCAAGATCCTAAAATTAAAAATAAATTTACATGTTCATCTTGTTTGAAAGTAATTTAAGAAGGAGTTTCTCTTTTAAAACAAAATTTAGTTGGAGTTTATAATGTTGTTTCTAAGTATTTTATGTCGTGACTTTGTGACTTATATGTTTTACAAATAGATTATTTGCCTATTTTTTTTTGTATCTTTGTGATTTATTTGTATATTTATTGCATTTACTTGGTAATTTTTTTAATTTACTACGTATAAATAATTTTTGTATTTTTTAATACAAAACGCATCACGTCCAAAATGCGCTCGCATTCGCAACACGCATCGGCCTCTGGGACCTTTAACGCATCGGATCGCAAAGCACAATTTTAAACCAAGATGCCAGCAATGCTTCAAAAAGTTTTGATTCATCAAAAGTGAAAGTTCCAGATCGGGAAAACATCTGCATAATCAATTTTGAAATTAAATCTGCTTCAGTGACAACAGGAGGTGGAACTGGTCAGATTTGCATCATTGGTGGTGTAGTTGACAGTGTTTTCTTGACCAAAGACATCAGATAAGGGTAGAGTTGTCTTGCGAACATTTCTTTTATGACTCCAGGGACGGTGTCGAGAAGGAACTTATGAGTGTAGTCCCTAATCATCTTGTCCATTTCACCCTAAATATCTCGGTTGAGGAATTGATGGATCTGGTATCTTCCTTCGAGAACTCGTTCATCACTTTACCGAGTAAGTTAACTCTGTCAGCCAGCTGGTTCAACTTCTTGTTAACCACGTTTCGTTTCCTTGCTTGCTTGACAGCCTTAACAATCTTGGCTTTGGCACATGATGTCCAAGTGTCGGTGGGTTTCTTGATCGATCTGGATGATGATATGGTGGTAGCATCTTTGGATGGTGGTGGTGATGAATGAGATGATGAGTCAGTTGAAGATGAGTCATGAGAAGGCTCAGGGTCTTTAGGTGACTCAGAAGATTGTTCCGGGTTATGTTCTGGATTATCTTGAAGATAATTATCAGCTTCCTCTTGAGCTCTTGCCTCTTCCTCTTTGTTAGCCTTGATTATTTTTATTAGAAGTGATGGTCATTCACGATTAGGAACTTTGTAATGTGTGTTAGATATCGTGATAGAATAGTCAACGGGCTCGTGGATTGGGCTAAGCTAATTGGGCATAAGTTATGTTAAGCTAGCCTTGTCTAGTTCGTGAAACCCAAGCCCAATCCAAGTCCATCTCAAGGCCCATGGCCAAGCCTTAGGGCATCATCCTCTCTTACTATAAATACCCCTCAAGTATGTCATTTGAGGGGTGTGCTTGAGTGTGTGTGTGTGTGTTTTTCCTTGAAGCAATATACAACTTATTGGTTCATCTTTCTTCTCTCTACCTCTCTAAACATATACACGAATATACATCAAGTCACCATCTCTTTATCTTTTCTTTCTATTCGTATAGCATAACTGTTACGTGTTTGTGTTGGGTTTGCTTGGTAAAGTGATAAGGTTGATATATCTAAGGTCCTACACTCTTCTTTAGCCCGAGCTTCTTCTTCAGCCCTTTCCTTAGCTGCTTGCTCAATGTCTTCATCTGTTATATTTTCATTCTTCTCTTGTTCCTCTTCTTCAAAGTCGAATATGATTTCATCCTCTTGATTATGTTGCTATGTTGATTCTTTAGTAGTGGTACCAATTCCCTTATCGCGTTGATTAACCGCATCAAGAACTGGTGTGGTTTGTGCACCACCACTGGAATCTCCAGGGCCTCTGGTTTGTTGACGATTGAATTCAGTAGCAGCATGCTGTAACCTTAGCTGCTTGAGGGTCTTGTGGTAATCTCTCTCTTCATCCTGTGGTTCATCATCAGAACTTTCTTCTTCTTCCTCAGCAACTGGATTCTTTCCCTTGTCTGATTTGGGACTGGGTGGTTGTTTATCGGATCTCAGCGAGGTTGTTTCATCAGTAGCAGATTCAGAATAGCGAACCACCTCATCAGACTCAGTATCCTCAGAGTCTTCGTCCTCTAGTTTAAGTGCCGGCTTAGGATTAGGGATGGCACCCTTAGATGGGACTTTTCTTTTGAGGCTTGGACGCCTTTTAGGATACTTGAGGGCACTCCCATTGCTTTCTACGCTTCCAGCGCTGCCAGACCTTCGTGTCTTCTTGGTAGGAATAGCAGAAGTCTTTTCATCCATGAACCCTACTTTGCCTTTGCTTACAGCTTCAAGGTATCGACGATACGATGGAAGACTTTTGATATCATCGGTGAGAAGGCAATCCAGTAGCAATGCACCTTGCTTCTTTGTTGATGAGTCCTTAAATCTGACAATGTTTGATATGGGCTCATACAACACAGAGTGATGGTTGGGGTCATTAAGTATCAAGGGAATGTCCTAATTTTTCCCGAGAATATTTTGGATCAACAGCTTGGTGTATCTGATAAAAGGAACTTTTGTCCCGGGCTTCTTGAGATGGGACATCATGTCTTCCCATATCAGGCTAGCAAAGTCGATGTGCTTCTTGTTGACCATGCCCCAGAAGGTTTGCAGATGCATGAGTTTGGGATGTTCGTGACCGTTGTCTCTTCCAGACACAGACTTGGCGATCATGATATACAGTGTTCTCCAAGGTTGAGGAATATTCTTTAGATCCACAGAGGAATGTCTGGTGATGCCCCGGCAACTTCATCATGTCCAATGTCGATCATGAATTGAATGGTATCCTCTTCACTTGGATTTGCCACATAGTCAGCAGCCTCGATAGCAGGGAGAAGAAGAATTGACCGAAGATCTACAACAGTAACGGTGACTTCCTTGTCATTGAGGGTCACGGTGACAGCGTCTTGACCATCCACCTTTTTCATTGTGTGCCAAAATTGATGAATGTAGATTTCTGGCACAGTTTCAGAGTTTGTAAGCATGTTGTTGTAGGGATGAGTCTTGAGAATATCCACAGCAATCCTGCATGAAGATTCTGAGCAGGTGAAGTTCTCAAAATCGACCTTGAGGTTATTCTTTCCAATTGTCTTGTTGTAATCAGTTGGGAAGATATCTTCCATTGTGAGCTCATTTGGTTCGTTGACATTTTCCATGATGACGTCCATATCGTGATCTGAAAGGTATCGAGACAAAAGAACCAACATATCAAAAGACATTATGTTAGTCAAAAGTTGATTTTATTGTTCAATTATTGAATTTGTTATGTTAATGAATGTTACGAGTCCAAAGTCACATGTTCCAATAGTCCAAAGTTGACGTGATAAGTTAAGTGAGAATCTTAATTTTGAATTTTCAAAGTCCAAATTTTCACTCATTCACACATCATTTTAACCATTTTTTCTTATTAGTGACATTTTGGTCTTGTGACTTTATGAGTAACTTATTACAAGTTTGTCCGCGTAACATTTCATAAGTTTAGATACAATTTTGGCTTAAGCATAGGATTGTAAGCTTATGCGTAAACAGTGTAACCATACGCGTAGGATTAAGCTTATGCGTAAGAGTCACTCGTAGGCATAAGAAAGCTTACGCGTAGGAATGGACTCTTAGCACAAAGCTTACGCGTAAGCGTAGGTTAGGGACTTACGCGTAAGGTTTACTCGTAAGAGTAAGCCTTATGCGTAGAAATCCAAGTTTACGCATATCCTTCACAGGATACGCGTATTCCCATTGTAGACCCTTACACGTAAGAGTTACGCGTAAGATTTCTCTTATGCGTAACATCTACGCGTAAGGTATTCCATAAGCGTAGAATCCGTTTTTTAACCTTGATTCTGATTTGGTACGCGTAGAAGCCTAAAATAGATCAATCACAACACTCCAATTAACAAGTTATTCAATTACTTTCAATATCACATGATATCACAAATATGTCCAGTTATGCGTAGGATAATTGTTATGCGTAAACATAAACCCTAGAAATTCAAATCCTACTCCTAAGCAATCTAGCCATGGAAAATCCACCAAATGATTTATGGGACATCTTAGAGGCTATATGAGTTGTTTGCAACAGGTTTTAACATCAAATGTATCAAGAATCAAAAGTGCCCAAACCAACGAGTTCATAAACCCTAAAGTCTAATTTTGCAAATTTAATGTTTCTGGGATTGATTCAAATGTGCATTTGGTTAATTAAACATGTAACAAACCTATCTCAAGCATCTAATTAGTCTAAAACAGTCACACATGAAAGTACCCAAATCCACGCATAAACCCTAAACCTCGAATAAGATCAAAAACGTTTTCTGGGTTGAAAATCTTGATGAAAATGTTTGTAAAACATGTTTTTAACCACTTTGATACTATCTTTTTCATCAGAAACATCCCATAGTGATTTCATGTTCATATGCTTATGCGTAGAACACAAAATCACCTCTAGTTTAAAATCCAACCGTTCGTTTTGAATAAGGTTTAAAACCTATGTTTGTAATCATTCAATGAAACTTTTAACACTTACAAATTAGAAGATTAGAACACGGAATTGAGAATGAATTATTAGGCCTGGATGAAGTAGTTGGAAAATTTATTGTTTGTAATAAATGAGTATGTAACACCCCCAAATTTCGTGATATGCAGCGGAATTCAAGCTGGGTGTTACTTCATGGCTTAACAGTTACAATAACAGAAACCGAACTCTAATTGTGTCATTTTAAAAGATTTATCATTCGATTTATATAAATATCAGAGTTTACAAAATGAAGTCCCAGTGGTTTTACAGTTTATTAAATAAGTTTTCGAATGATAATATAGCCTTCTTGAGTATCCGTGCCCTTCCGTGCCATCCTCGTAAATTATGAACCTGAGATAAACATGCTAAAAGTGTCAACACAAAGGTTGGTGAGTTCATAGAGTTTATGATTAAAACAGTTGAGTTCAATAGTTTCGAGTTTGAGCGATTATTGTAATCAATCCAAATATCGATGAAATAAGTAGTAGGTTACGTTGTTTTACACCCATAGTTCGTTTGTTTAGTAATTAGTTGAACACAAGTTTCAAGGTTGGGCCACATTGTTGCACCTATAAATTCAGTAGTTGCAGCATTTGTATCATTGCAAGACAATATATATTGCCTTAAGTCTCATGACACGCAAACCTTAACAGTACGACATCATAGTAATGAACTAATGATGTAAGTTACTAACATCATAGAGATAATGTAAGTAACAAGGCCCTCGGGTAGGAGTTTGCCACTTCCTATGGGGTTCTCAAATAAAGTGCACTTGGCTACTTATCCAGCAACACAAGTGGGGCGTCAACTGCCAATAGATCTATTCACTATATTCGTGTTCTCTCGCAAGTGATTAATGGCTCATGATAGAGGGACTTTTAGTGGCAATAGTGTATAACTTAGGCAATAACAATCAGGATCGCATACAAATAGTACATGTGTTCAGGTTTGTAGCAAAACGTATAAAGTGTGATTATGTACTCATAGTAGTATGTAAAAGCTTTAGAGTACTTGTGAAAGTAAAAACGAGTAGTTAAGCATGTATCTCCCCAAAAACAGTTTAAAGGCAAGTAAAGGTAGGGGCCATGAACTCAGAGTAATATGTAAAAGTTTTTAGAGTACTTATAAAAGTGAAAGCATGCAATTGAGCATGTATCTCCCCCAAAGAGTTTATAAAACAATTCAACGAGTAAAAGTGGGGCTGAACTCACAGTAATATGAAAAAGTTTAGAATACTTGTGAAAGTGAAAATAGGTAATTGATCATGTATCTCCTCCAAAAATAGTATAAAACAATTGAAAATGGGGCTATGAACTCACGCTAATTCGTAAGAGTTTAAAATAAATGTAAAAATATCAAGCAATATTTGAGCATGTATCTCCCCCAAAACGTTTAAAATAAGGAAAAGAGGGGCTATGACTCACCTCGGTGTTACCGTAGTCTGGATGGAAAACAAATTAAGCAATGTGAATAGACTGCTCCGACTCGCGACCTGAGTTGGTATGTCATGTTTTTAGTATTCGAGTTCAAGTTTATGCGATGATAATGCTTTATCGGTAATTGGGTAAACATGAAGTCTCTTCAAAAATTAGTAGTACTTATCATACTTATCTGTATGGCTCGGTTGATTGTTTATAAATTTTATCGAAACCCAAATTGTTAAATATGATATGTTTCCAAAATGTTATATTTTACAATTTTGAATATTTACGGTTTTTACCCTTGCACTTTCAAAAATGACACTTTATACCCTCAACTATGGGTTATTGACAAAATCAGCCCTTGTATAATTAACTTTGAAGAAATTACATTTTTAGCCCGAGAAAACTTTATCTTTCAAAAATTACAATTTTTATCCTTGTAGTTTTATAAGAAAATTTTACTTGTTTTAGGCCTAAATCGACAAAAGTTAGGGTATATATAAGCGAGGCCTTAAGAGGTTTTTACTACATTCTTGATCCGTTCAAGAGTTTTCCGGGTGGTCTTTCTAATGGTTCAAACTAGAAGTCTTAAGCTCTTACAGTTTGGTCGCAATAACTTCCCAGAGTAGAGGGGTTGGGGCGTTTTGACAAAAAGAGTAATTTCAGTGGGTGACAAGCCCAAAAGAGTCTTAAGTAAAAACTATACGAGCCAAGGTTTCCGTTATACCTTTGTTCCTTTATTATCTATGCCGTAAGGACTTAAAAAGGGCCAAGTTATAGATTTTATGGACCTTGTTTGATAGGTAAAATAATTGGACAAAAAGGGTCACATGGGCAGTTTACTCGATATGGACAGAAATGATAAACAATTTGGTTTTCAATTTTAAGGCTCACGATTTGACTTATTAAGCATAGTAACATGTTTATAAACTTATTTAGTCTATCCTTGAAAGGTTTTAGGGTCTCTTGTTTAGAAAACATGTCGAAATTTTTTAATAAGGGTGTTTGGTCTAGTGGCTCGCGACAAGGAAAAGACAAGAGAATAAAAATGTGACATGTGCATCTTTTGGCCAGGTCTTGGGGGCGTTCTAGAGTCTCCTATGGGCTTATTAAAATGGTACAATAGCTCAGCTTAAAGCTCAAAACTCATGAGTTAAAACTTGGTCCAAAGTGGGGCGTTTGGTTTTTATAAAATCAAAACAGCTGTTGGGATTTTTATTAAAATATGACTTCGTTATGCGTTTTCTGGACCCGTGCACCCGAGTTTTTGAAGAAAACGTCATTACGGACAACTTTCGTGTTTTAACTTTTTGATGAAACGGACCAAAAGTGCCTCGTTTCGCGTGCCCAACCCTTCTGTCCATAGAAGGTTTTGGACAGATTTTTGGTAACTTTGTTTGGTCATAACTTTTGATTCGTGTACTCGTTTTATGTGATTCAAATTGCCACGTTTTCCTTATAAAATCATTTTTAACAACATGCAATTTATATTAAAGGTGATAATGATATTGAGTGAATTTAATAGACTTACAAATTGTTGGTACTTAGTGAAGGAATTCGACTAGAATGGCTCCAAATGGAAACAAGGCCTATTCCAAAGCTACTAGACTTTAGTGCAACTTCCTTCTACTTCTTATTGGGAATTAAGATCAGATTATAAGTGTGTGATTGAGTGGTTTGTTGTTAGAACAAAGTATGAGATGAAAAGAGTGTTTGTGTCGATTTATATAGGCAAGGGGGATTTGGGTTTATGGAAGGTAATTTGGCCACTTGTACTAGGTTGTAACCATAATAAGGAGTATAGTGATGTGTAGCATGGTATTTTGTATGTGTTGAGGGGGACATGGTGAAGTGTTTACATGATATCCATGACTTGGGTTATTGGTTCGAATGGTTCTAATGAGACCACATAGATAGCTTGAGATGTTTGTCATCATGGTTAGAGATCATGAAGACAAGGTGATGTGGCTTAGTTTGTGATCACATATGTGTCTAATTAGGGTTTAGTTGATTTGTAACTAGATTTAAGTTAGTTTAGTTAGGTTTATGAAAAGTATAGACTTTAGTTCCATGCATTAAGTACTTGTACCACAAGCATTAAGGACTTGTACCTTAGACTTGTAAATTATAAGAATGTCAATTTTAAGGGCTTATGCATTATAGGTTTGTATCATGTGCTTTAAGATAGGTACATTGAGGTTTATAATATGATTTATATAAGTATTAAGCTTGTATGCATTAAAGACTTGTACATGTGCTTGAAAGACTTGTACATTAGTATTTTGAAAATATATCATGCACATAAAATCATAGAGTTGTATATTAGGGCTTGTAACGTAAATTAAAGTATAGCTAGGTTCTGTGCTTTAATGACTTGTACTCTAGGTATAAAATGTTGTACTTTAGTGTTGATGGGTTAGCTACGTGAAATCATAGTTATAATAAAGTAGGGCTTTGTGTAAATTCTAATAAATGGCTAACGTTTAGTTTGAAAGTTTAATAATCGTACCCTAACGAAATAACGTAACGTGGTAAATAAAAGTTGAAAACTTTTGTTACTTGACATATAAAGATGTTTATGTAAAATAAATATAAGGTCGTTGGTTTCGGTCCGCGTGTGAGCACGTTTATTGAGATGTGAATTACATCACATGAATGGGTAGTTGTGATCAAATAAACTGATAACGAAAAAAAAATTATACGTAGAAAATGGATAAGAATATTAGTACAAGTGGAAATTTTCCGGTTGTTACAGTCTCACCCCCTTAAATGGAATCTCGTCCCGAGATTCAGTCCGTGCTAGATGTTGAAGTAATGTTGACGATTATGGTTTCTTGTGTCAATTTATTTATAAGATAACTAGTGAGGTATTTTACTTGTGAAAAGTTATAAGTTAGAATTTTATTGTTTTACATGTGAAAAATACTATTCCGAAGTTCAAATAGATTTTAGGAAAAATTCATTTTGAATGAAGATTGCTATTAGTTTTGAAAATTGACATTAAAAATGTCTTAAACAATGAAGATTTCGGATGAGAATTTGTTGGGTGTAGAGAAAGTTGTTGTACTTCAGCTTTTGTAGATTATGAATCAGTTTGTGATCCTCGAGTTCATACTCATGTCATTTCAGATACAAATAAGCCCACTCATTTATAATTCATTATTTACATAGAGAGGCGTCCCAAACAATGTAAATAAAGAAATATAAACTTATAGTTCGGTGATTTGTAATTTCTTTATTTAAATAAAGAGGCGTCCCAATCCATTTAAATAAAGACATTGTAAATCATCCTACTTAAGAATTTCTGACTCAACATTCGTACTTAACTGATGAGTTACAAGGAAATTTGGGTGTTCTGGGAGTACAGAAGGAGTATTTACACTCATCTTTTTAGAGATGGGAGTAAGAAAATCAAGGAAATTTGCCATAATACTCAAAATAGTTGGTGAGTATATATATTTAGTGTAAATAAGATAAGTATGGGAGACCATTATAACTGGTTACAATGTCTTGAGAAGGTTTCATAAATTTGAAAAATATAGAAGTAAGTACATGCTTGGGGAAATGTGATTAAGTCACAATGCCTTAGAATAGGCATATGCAGGTATGTTTATTTTGTATAAAGTGACCAGAAGTATATATCAGTATACTAAAGTGTTTGTGTAGCATAAACTGTCTAGAAGTCACATAATTACCTGGAGGATGGAAGGCACGGAGAGCGAAAGGCTATAAAATATTTTTGTGAAAAAGTAGTTATAGTTTAGGTCCCAATTAGAACCGTTTTTCTCTATAACTGAGGCTCTGATACCAATCTGTAACACCCCCAAATTCCGTGATACGCAGCGGAATTCAAGTTGGGTGTTACTTCATGGTTTAACAGTTATAATAACAGAAACCGAACTTTAATTGTGTCATTTTAAAAGATTTATCATTCGATTTATGTAAATATCAGAGTTTACAAAATGAGGTCCCAGTGGTTTTACAGTTTATTAATTAAGTTTTCGAATGATAATATAGCCTTCTTGAGTATCCGTGCCATCCTCGTAAATTATGAACCTGAGATAAACATGCAAAAAGTGTCAACACAAAGGTTGGTGAGTTCATAGAGTTTATGATTAAAACAGTTGAGTTCAATAGTTTCGAGTTTGAGCGATTATTGTAATCAATACAAATATCGATGAAATAAGTAGTAGGTTACGTTGTTTTACACCCATTGTTCGTTTGTTTAGTAATCAGTTGAACACAAGTTTCAAGGTTGGTCCACATTGTTGCACCCATAAATTCAGTGGTTGCAGCATTTGTATCATTGCAACACAGTATATATTGCCTTAAGTCTCATGATACACAAACCTTAACAGTACGACATCATAGTAATGAACTAATGATGTAAGTTACTGACATCATAGAGATAATGTAAGTAACAAGGCCCTCGGGTAGGAGTTTGCCACTTCCTATGAGGTTCTCAAACAAAGTGCACTTGGTTACTTATCCAGCAACACAAGTGGGGCGTCAACTGCCAATAGATCTATTCACTATATTCGCGTTCACTCGCAAGTGATTAATGGCTCATGATAGAGGGACTTTTAGTGGCAATAGTGTATAACTTAGGCAATAACAATCAGGATGGCATACAGATGGTACATGTGTTCAGGTTTGTAGCAAAACGTATAAAGTGTGATTATGTACTCATAGTAGTATGTAAAAGCTTTAGAGTACTTGTGAAAGTAAAAATGAGTAGTTAAGCATGTATCTCCACAAAAACAGTTTAAAAGCAAGTAAAGGTAGGGGCCATGAACTCAGAGTAATATGTAAAAGTTTTTAGAGTACTTATAAAGTGAAAGCATGCAGTTGAGCATGTATCTCCCCCAAAGAGTTTATTAAACAATTCAACGAGTAAAAGTGCGGCTGAACTCACAGTAATATGAAAAAGTTTAGAATACTTGTGAAAGTGAAAATAGGTAATTGAGCATGTATCACCTCCAAAAATAGTATAAAACAATTGAAAATGGGGCTATGAACTCACGCTAATTCGTAAGAGTTTAAAATAAATGTAAAAATATCAAGCAATATTTGAGCATGTATCTCCCCCAAAACGTTTAAAATAAGGAAAAGAGGGGCTATGACTCACCTCGGTGTTACCGTAGTCTGGATGGAAAACAAATTAAGCAATGTGAATAGACTGCTCCGACTCGCGACCTGAGTTGGTATGTCATGTTTTTAGTATTCGAGTTCAAGTTTATGCGATGATAATGCTTTATCGGTAATTGGGTAAACATGAAGTCTCTTCCAAAATTAGTAGTACTTATCATACTTATTTGTATGGCTCGGTTGATTGTTTATAAATTTTATCGAAACCCAAATTGTTAAATATGATATGTTTCCAAAATGTTATATTTTACAATTTTGAATATTTATGATTTTTACCCTTGCACTTTCAAAAATGACACTTTATACCCTCAACTATGGGTTATTGACAAAATCAGTCCTTGTATAATTAACTTTGAAGAAATTACATTTTTAGCTCGAGAAAACTTTATCTTTCAAAAATTACAATTTTTATCCTAGTAGTTTTATAAGAAAATTTTACTTGTTTTAGGCCTAAATCGACAAAAGTAAGGGTAAATATAAGCGAGGCGTTCAGAGGTTTTTACTACATTCTTGATCCGTTCAAGAGTTTTCCGGGTGGTCTTTCTAATGGTTTAAACAAGAAGTCTTAATCTCTTACGGTTTTGTCGCAATAATTTCCCAAAGTGGAGGGGTTGGGGCGTTTTGACAAAAAGAGTAATTTCAGTGTGTGACAAGCCCAAAAGAGTCTTAAGTAAAAACTATACGAGCCAAGGTTTCTGTGATACCTCTCTTCCTTTATTATATATGCTGTAAGGACTTCAAAAGGGCCAAGTTATAGATTTTATGGACCTTGTTTGATAGGTAAAATAATTGGACAAAAAGGGTCACTTGGGCAGTTTACTCGATATGGACAGAAATGAAAAACAATTTGGTTTTCGATTTTAAGGGTCACGATTTGACTTATTAAGCATAGTAACATGTTTAAAAACTTATTTAGTCTATCCTTGAAAGGTTTTAGGGTCTCTTGTTTAGAAAACATGTCGAAATTTTTTAATAAGGGTGTTTGGTCTAGTGGCTCGCGACAAGGAAAAGACAAGAGAATAAAAATGTGACATGTGCATCTTTTGGCCAGGTCTTGGGGGCGTTCTAGAGTCTCCTAGGGGCTTATTAAAATGGTACAATAGCTCAGCTTAAAGCTCAAAACTCATGAGTTAAAACTTGGTCCAAAGTGGGGCGTTTGGTTTTTATAAAATCAAAACAGCTGTTGGGATTTTTATTAAAATATGACTTCGTTATGCGTTTTCTGGACCCGTGCACCCGAGTTTTTGAAGAAAACGTCATTCCGGACAATTTTCGTGTTTTAACTTTTTGATGAAACGGACCAGAAGTGCCTTGTGTCGCGTGCCCGACCCTTCTGTCCACAGAAGGTTTTGGACAAATTTTTGGTAACTTCGTTTGGTCATAACTTTTGATTCGTGTACTCGTTTTAAGTGATTCAAATTGCCACGTTTTCCTTATAAAATAATTTTTAATAGTATTCAATTGATATTAAAGGTGATAACGATATTGAGTGAGTTTAATAGACTTACAAACTGTTGGTACTTAGTGAAGGAATTCGACTAGAATGGCTCCAAATGGAAACAAGGCCTATTCCAAAGCTACTAGACTTTAGTGCAACTTCCTTCTACTTCTTATTGGGAATTAAGATCAGATTATAAGTGTGTGATTGAGTGGTTTATTGTTAGAACAAAGTATGAGATGAAAAGAGTGTTTGTGTCGATTTATATAGGCAAGGGGGATTTGGGTTTATGGAAGGTAATTTGGCTACTTGTACTAGGTTGTAACCATAATAAGGAGTATGGTGGAAAACAAGGTGATGTGTAGCATGGTATTTTGTATGTGGTGAGGGGGACATGGTGAAGTGTTTACATGATATCCATGACTTGGGTTATTGGTTCGAATGGTTCTAATGAGACCACATAGATAGCTTGAGATGTTTGTCATCATGGTTAGAGATCATGAAGACAAGGTGATGTGGCTTAGTTTGTGATCACATATGTGTCTAATTAGGGTTTAGTTGATTTGTAACTAGATTTAAGTTAGTTTAGTTAGGTTTATGAAAAGTATAGACTTTAGTTCCATGCATTAAGTACTTGTACCACAAGCATTAAGGACTTGTACCTTAGACTTGTAAATTATAGGAATGTCAATTTTAAGGGCTTGTGCATTATATGTTTGTATCATGTGCTTTAAGATAGGTACATTAAGGTTTATAATATGATTTATATAAGTATTAAGCTTGTATGCATTAAAGACTTGTACATGTGCTTGAAAGACTTGTACATTAGTATTTTAAAAATATATCATGCACATAAAATCATAGAGTTGTATATTATGGCTTGTAACGGAAATTAAAGTATAGCTATGTTCCGTGCTTTAATGACTTGTACTCTAGGTATAAAATGTTGTACTTTAGTGTTGATGGTTAGTTACGTGAAATCATAGTTATAATAAAGTAGGGTTTTGTGTAAATTCTAATAAACGGCTAACGTTTAGTTTGAAAGTTTAATAATCATACGCTAACGAAATAACGTAACGTGGTAAATAAAAGTTGAAAACTTTGTTACTTGACATAAAAAGATGTTTATGTGAAATAACTATAAGGTCGTTGGTGTCGGTCCGCGTGTGAGCACGTTTATTGAGATGTGAATTACATCACATGAATGGGTAGTTGTGATCAAATAAACTGATAACGAAAAAAAATTATACGTAAGAAATGGATAAGAATATTAGTACAAGTGGAAATTTTCCGGTTGTTACAGTCTCACCCCCTTAAATGGAATCTCGTCCCGAGATTCAGTCCGTGCTAGATGTTGAAGTAATGTTGACGATTATGGTTTCTTGTGTCAATTGATTTATAAGATAACTAGTGAGGTATTTTACTTGTGAAAAGTTATAAGTTAGAATTTTATTGTTTTACATGTGAAAAATACTATTCCGAAGTTCAAATAGATTTTAGGAAAAATTCATTTTGAATGAAGATTGCTATTAGTTTTGAAAATTGACATTGAAAATGTCTTAAACAATGAAGATTTCGGATGAGAATTTGTTGGGTGTAGAGAAAGTTGCTGAACTTCAGCTTTTGTAGATTATGAATCAGTTTGTGATCCTCGAGTTCATACTCATGTCATTTCAGATACAAATAAGCCCACTCATTTATAATTCATTATTTACATAGAGAGGCGTCCCAAACAATGTAAATAAAGAAATATAAACTTATGGTTCAGTGATTTGTAATTTCTTTATTTAAATAAAGAGGCATCCCAATCCATTTGAATAAAGACTGTTAGGAATTGGAAATTCCATGTTAAAGTGTCGGTCACCCCAATTATAGTCTAGCATATGTTAGCTCGTAGACATGTCGTTATTTACGTTATTCGGTAGTCAATTAGTTAGTTAGTAGCGTAGATTAGGTTAGTGCAACACCGGGGAGGAAGGACGGGTCTTTACCCACTGTATGCCTGATCCACAGTATTTTGGAGGACGTATTCATTGTAACTATAAATACCCCTTCCATCCATGGAAGGGGTGGTGCTTGGAATCTAACCATTCATATTTTGCTCATCAAGTCTCTACCAAGAAAACACCCAACTCTCTACTTTCTCTCTCTAATGGCTAACATGTATTTTCATCATCCAAGACCACCCGAATCATCAACGCAATAAATATTTCGATCCTACAAATGGTATCAGATCCATGGTTATTGTGTTGATTTGATTCTTTGTGGTTTTGATTCTTGTAAAAAAACTGTTTTTTGTACTTTATGATGGTCGGAAAAAAAATTTGAGTATACTTGTGGTTAACAGTTTTGCTATACTGGTTTTAATATCCTTTTTGGTCAAAAGTGTCATGTGGTATATCAATGAATATTTGTCTTGTGTCAAGTTTTTGTCCAAGTCATGTTCTTTATTCAGTTTTGTATGACGTTTTTACCAAAAGCTAGAAATATATGTGGTCTTGCTGTGGTGATACAATGGTCAAACTGGGTCAAAACAGTCATATGTAGCAGTCTTTGTCATGGTTTCTGGGTTTCTTTGAATATGGTCGGAAAATGGTCGAAAAACTCGCCAGAATATCATGTTAGCAACTTGTCGTAAAACTGTCCAGATGCAATGAATCTAAGTAGCGACTTGTATCATGCAAAAAGGGTAGCAACTTGTCAAAGTTATTTAGCGACTTGTTTTTGAATAAGTATAGCGAGTTGTGTGAACAAAAACAGAACTAGCGACTTGTCAAATGAATTAGCGACTTGCTGTGTTTGAAACTGATAGCGACTTAACTCTTAAAACCATAGCGACTTGTTCTTAAATCAGGTGGCGGTTTGACTTTTGAGTCAAACTAAAATAAGTTAGCGACTTGATTATAACATAGCGATTTGACAATAGAACAGAAATGTAGAAGAAGAATCATCTCAAGACCACGACCACAATATACTATGACTCAAAAATCACTCGACCTCCGTAACAGGTACATCATCAGTCCAAGAATGATCAAACCCAACATCCTATACCTAGACTCAAACAAATACTCAAAACATAAATGATAGAACCAATCGATCTCAGTTGTTTCTTATTTCGTGGTACCAAAGAAACTGCATCATGACTATCACAAGTCCCATTCACGAAATAGAAAAACCTCTTCATTGATCAAGGCCAAAAAATTAACAAATATATAATTAATATCTCAGATCGATTCGTGTTAATTCAAGATTAAATCTGACCTTAAAAGGTATTAACTCGAAAATTGTCATCATTGATTCTTGATGAGTTGCACTTCATCTTATATTCGAATCATATGGACTGAATCATAACAAGAATGTTTGATTCAATATCTTTGGTTCGTTTATGGTCCTTAAAAAAGAATGAACAACAGTCGAGAAGCCTACCTTGTGCCTTGGTTTAAACTCGAAACCAGTCCTTGCATCACACCATCTCTGTGGCGTGAATGATGAACCCTATGCCATCCCTGTGGCTAGGTCATTCTTGAACGAAATTATTGATTGTACACATGTCTTATTGTGGGATGCGTTGCTCGGCTATAAGAGATATCATGTTTAAGATGTTTTAAGCGATTTGGGTTTTTGAGATTAGGATTTGATAAAAGCATTAAGGCTGCGTCCTTATTGTTTTTTGTTGTTGGGATTGACTGCGTTCTGGAGAATGATATTAGGGGGCGGACCAATTGGAGATATTTTAGGGTTTGTTTTGAGAAGGGGAGATAAAAAGAGGCGGAGCATTTGAGGTGTTTAGGGTTAGTATATAATGTGCTATTATTTAGGGTTTGATGGGATTTATATCCAGATGGGATTTCTTGGAATGGATCGGGCATGGTTGTGTTTGAATGGGAGATGAAATGGGCTGCATATCTCTAGGACTGATGACAATAGGCCGCATATTTTTATTGGATCAGGCGTGGTAGAGTTTGAATGGGCCGTGACAAAACTGCAAATGGTTATATAATCAAACGTTTATTGAAGTGTTTATAGAAGTATGGTAAATATTTAGGATACTTCTATAATTAAACGTTTATTGATGTGTTTATTATTGGTTAGAGCATTATTGAAAACGTTTGATTTTCAAACGTTTATATAATCATGGATGCGTGTGGAGAAAGTGTGAAAATTGTCAATTATTATTCCACAGTTATGATGAGAGTGTATCCGAACTTGAGTGTGTAAATGACTTTTGACATGGGCCTAATTATTATTGTTTCCTTCATCTTTGGGTTGTGAGCATATTGGACTGAAACATTTATAGCACTGTTATGTTTTGAACCGGACTACATGATTGGGCTGTGAATTCATCCTTTAAAGAGTTATCAAAGTGGGCATATGTTTCTTTCTTACATAACGTTGGAATTAATTGGCTCGGGTTTAAGGTTGCAGTTGGGCTTCTCAAAATTGGATAATTTATCTGCGGTTTGGATAACATGAGGTTTGACAATGAGATATGTCGAAGAGTTTAGATGGTTATGAGATTTGATGGTGAGATTCAAAATCTGGGTTGATTCTTTGGTATATACATTTTCGCGAAGGATACTATGTCACGGCTTAAATTGATATGTGAACAAAGTTGACTTCGGGGATGATTATTCGGTATTTCTTATTTGGATTTGAAGTGAGTTTTTCCGGGCACGTTTACTTATTTTGTCTTCTTTCTTTCTACCCTTCCACGAAGATGACTTGTTTGGGCGTTTATTGAGGGTGATAAAGACTTGGCTATTTGGTTACGCTTGTGATTCTTTCTTGCTTAACCCACAACGTAATTATCACTTCGGTGTCTCACTCAGTTGAGAATGTCAAGAGGTTTTGTACATTGGGTACACCGTTTCTTTTTCACGAGGATTAGTACAAGTTTAAGTAACAAATCTGGGGATTTCTACTTCATGATCAAGTTTGGTATATTGAGTTTACTTCTCCATGTAGTCACTACCATAGCCGACAGAATGTGTGAATGATGTGTTTACCAAAGTGATTGATTGGATGGTTGATGATGTTGTTGATGTTGGATAATGAACAGTTACTGAACCACTACATGTTCCCCTAAAACAGATATTCACCGAAACCAAAGTTGTCATAACACATTCAAGCTGACATTGTTTACGGTTTTGTCTTGATTTTGTAGAATCTCGCGAAAGAACCTATTTCTCGGTTTAAATCAGAGACTTGTAAAATCCCCTGACAATGGAAACATCCTGGTATTAGTAAAGTGCATTTCCGAATCTATCTTACGGTTTATTCTTGGTTTTGTAAAATCCCGCGAAAGAAACTATTTATCGGTTTAAACCATAGAATTGTAAAATCCCGTATTGATGGAACCATCCTGGAGAAAGGAAAGTGTGTTTCGGGATCTTATTTGATGCTGGTGCTACGGTTTCTACTTCGAAGAAGGGATAAATGAGTGTACTTCATGAATTGGATGTGTGTTTTGATATTCGTCATGGCAGTTTGGTTATTACATGGTTTTACGGGGTTATATGCTTTTAACCATGGTCGGGATGAAAACCATTATCATAGTTCACTTAAAACGTCAAAGAAGGCTAGATTTGAGCATTTAATCAGAAGATGTGACAACGGGGTTAATTCACTATTATTTATTTGAGGTTGAAGTGAAATATCACGGGCAAGTGTACTTAGTATCTGAAGGTATCGGGGATGGATGGATGAAGATTCTTCAAGATCCTTGTTCAAGCTTATTATCAAAAAGGAAGACTTGGGAATCTAGTTATTGTTGGGTGACTTTTTCCTTTTCTTTTTTCCACTTGGGGGAATTGGTATCTTACCACCACAAAATAACTATCACTTTAAGGATTTACGTTGTAGTGCTCAGTGTCACATTCAATTGTGGATTTTCAAGAGGTGATGTACGTCTATTACTTGATGGTTGGTTGGATGAAGAGTATAGAGTACTTAGAGAGTACTTAGAGATGCTAATGGAAATCGTCACCGCTCTTTGTTACATATGTGCAAGTATAAGTCACGAGTTCAGGTTAGTTTACTTCAGGGTCAAATTCACCATATTGGGTTATCTCCATCAGCTGTCACTACAAAGAGCCTACTGAATGATAATGGTTGTTGATTATATGTTTTGCCAAAAGAGATGAAAAGAGAGAGATTATGACGTCTGTTCACATCAGTTCAGGCCTCGTACTTCAACATTATGACGTATGAACACATCAGTTCATGCCTCGTTCTCTAAAGAAAAGAAGAGTGTACGTGTCAGTGCGCTTTATCTTCTAAAGAAGAGAAATCTTCTTAATATGACCATTCTCATCAACATGCTTCATACTTTTTCCATGCGCTTCAGTCATCAAGTGAACCGAACTACTGTTGATTGTTTTCGTATTCCACTTGCTCAACTATAATGACGATGGCGACATCATGTGCTAATTTTGCGGGGGAGAAGTGTGAATAGACTACATTTGTTGAAGATATTCACTTATTCAATCAAGAATGGCAACTCCGTATGCAATTCTTGAGGGGGAGAAGAAGTGTGAATTTACTGCATGGTTGATTGATTTCTGAGAATAAATGGTCAAACGGCTCCAAATTCATGTAAGAACCGAGCTTCTTCTTATCGGGTCATCTTCACATGGAGTTTTCTTCTAAGAGCCGTTGGTTGACATCTTCACACGGGCTGATATGATTAAATGACAAAGTGCTTCCAGTTGCTGGGCTAATTTCCTTAATGAACATCTTTCTGTTCTTGTTTGATTGGGAGGGATTTGAGCTAAGGGGATTTGCTATTTGTATGTTAACGGGAATGCATTTGGTGAGTTGAAGATGTTGACTTTCTATTCCCCAACTGGACAATCTTGAAGAAGGTCGAGTCTACAGTCTGTTCTACATTTTCTGCTACATGTTAGAAGACTAAAGACGAGTTGCACTTAACGATCTAAAGACTTCTTCTTAATTCTATCATTCATCATAAAGATTGTCGGTTTAGGGGAGAGCACTAATTGGGGGAGAGTGAAAAGCCAAATTTAATCCCTAATTAGATTTGCTCACGTTATTCTTCAGCAAGTTGATTCTCACAGATATATCTGAGCTAATGATGTTCTTCTCAACAAATTTCAAGTATTCGAGCTTACAATATGTTGCTGATTCTGAAGTATCAAAACCAGCAAGGGGGAAGGAGACACACATCTAAACACAAAGCGAGTAAACTTGATGAACTTAATTCTTCTAAGTGATTGAAGATATCCCGGAAAGACAAATGTTATTACCGCAGAGAAACTCAAGGTTTGACTCATGGCGAGTAAACTTGATGAACTTAATTCTTCTAAGTGATTGAAGATATCCCGGGAAGACAAATGTCATGACCGCAGAGAAACTCAAGGTTTTACTCATCAAGGCTTTTAGTGTTATTATTCCAACGACGTGGGGGAAGTGATGTAAGAGAAAGTTTCTGAAGATAACAGAGGCACACAAGTGTGGGGGCATTTGGGTACTTTGGGTTCTTGAGCTTCATACACAATCATCAGGAAAGATAAATGTGCATTGGGTGGTGTGCTATCATTTATTCTTTGGAACTCTAATTGTGTATTCGGGCTCTTGAGCTCTATTCTAAGAGACGGGCTGCATCAATTCAACTACTCGGGGGAAGTGGTCTCTTGACACCTTTTGGAATGGATTGCTTCAGACGTCAGTAGAAAAGAAAATTGAGAAGATTATTTAAATGTGGGATGATACGTTGTTGTTGTTCGTTTGGATGATATAACCTCGAACGAAGAATCACGGTGATTATACTTAAAAGGAGCAGCAAGATCGATGATAATGGTGTGCCTCTTCGTACACCTGGCTAAGGGAAGCTTGAAAGAAAGCTTTGAATCTGCTCAGCTAAAGGATTTTCAGTTTGGGGAGAAGCTACCAAATTCTCACATTCTTAAAGGCTCTATTTCTTCTTTTCAAGAGCCTCGGAAGCTTTGGTGGTGGACGTTTAAGAGATGATGATTTCTATCTTCTACAACGGGGCTGCTCGATATCCTTATCTTGGTACTCGTATTATCATCTTCTTAAATTATATCATCTACTTTATCTTTGTAAATATTTATCAAAAACACCAAATACAAAAATATAAAACCAACAAAAAGAAAATAGAAAAATATAAAACCAACAAAAAATCCACAAAAATCAGAAAATTTGAAAAACTCCAAAAATATTGTTTTTAAAGACATGTCTTCTGGTATCGATAACATCTGCGGTCTTAGAAATGTCATTCAATAATGGCACGGGACCATAGATGAAGTTCGAGCAGGAGGTGTAAATATTTCTTTTCAAAACATGTCACAAATCAAAAATGGCTTGCAGTTATTTCAGACTGTAACCCGTGCTTAAACGATGGCTTGCTATTATTTCCGATAGCAACCCGCTCTTCAAAGAAAGGAAAGTGCTGTGCTAAACCAATTTTAAAATATTTCGTGCACTTATCCTAAAAACATAACAAGGAAAGCATGTCGTCAAAAAGACTGTTGTTCCTACTCAAATATTTTTCCGTCTAAAAATTCTTCAGAAAAATATTTGTTTTAACTAAATGGTGGTAAATGAGTTGCTTGAAAATCAATCAGATTCAGAGTTTTCGTAAAATTTGAAAACTCAATCAAATATCCAGCGCTTTTAATCTTTTCAAAAATGAGTCATTGATTGAGGGGGAGAATGTTTTCAAATCTGTATCATCTAACGAGATTATCTTAATCATCCTACGTGCTTATCTGTAAAATACAATTTCGTATGTTGAAGGACTAGGTTTCTAGGATGTGATTGTTAGGATTAGATGATTGGAGTTTGATAAACACATAATTCCCATGCTTTATACGAAGTGATTGATATGTTGAATTGACTTTTATTAGTCGATTGCTGTTTGGGTGTTATCGACCACCATATATTTGTATGTGTGTTCACTAACGTATGCAGGTATATTGGTATATAAGAATGTTCCCGATCCGAATCCCACATATGAAGAAGATTGGATGCTGAAAGGAAAGGGTAAATATTTCTTGGGTTGACAAATGAAGAAACGGAGCTTAATTGGACTTCTATGGAGAGTTGGCATGGAAAAATGCAACGTAAGAGGTCTCACTGCATCAGCAGATGGTTTTCTTCATCAGCAAATGAAGAAACGGAGCTTAATTTGACCTCAGTTGGCATTAAAATGCAACGTAAGAAGTCTCACTGCATCAGCAGACGGTTTTTCTTCCAAGCCCTACAGCAACAACATAAGCTTCTCAACCACCTAACGTATCTTTGTGCAGGATACCATTTTTAAACAATTTTGAAATTAAATTGTTTTGAAAATGGAAAATATTGTTTTGAAAATTAATTGGTCTAAATTTTGAAAATCACCAGACTTCATTTTATCAAAACTTAAGTCACTCAATCATCGACTACTATCATCGATTGAGGGGGAGAGTGATTTAAAATAAAATATTTTCAAATAATATATCTTTAAAAGAGTCCGTTTGTACGTTAAAATGTGGTGATCTAAAGATTTAATGTTATGTCATGGTATGATTTTCTTTAAAACTCAAAGATCTGTCAAAATGAAATTTTTTCTGTTCTTGTTTGATTGTGAAATTGTTTTATTTTAATTAAAGATCTCTTAAAACTTTCATACCTGATACTAACAATCTTTAATGTCTTAAAATGGTCCTTATCAGTCATTTTTCAAAACTAAATCAAGCCACGTCTTTCCCCAAATTTTCTAAATGATTTAAATCAGATGGGATCACAAATCTCAAATGGTTTGATATTTTCTATCGGGGGAGAGATCGTGATTTAAATCTCAAATCTGTTTTAATGGAATTGGTTTTAGTCCTTCAAAGGCACTCCTGCCTCCATGTGCCAAACGATTTCAATATATGATGCACATGATTGAGGAGGAGGATTTATCCAAAAACAAGATGAGTATTTAAACCAGGCCACATATTCTCCCATGTTTTCTAAACCTTATTAAATCACTTGGGATCCAAAATCTCAAAGGGTTTGATATTTTTGATCGGGGGAGAATTTGTGATTTAATAATGAAATTTGATAAAAGGTGATCGTTTTGATTCTAAGTGCAAGTTCTCTCTAATATGTGCCAAACACTTTCGTATATCAATGCATATATTGAGGGGGAGCGAATGGTTTCTTATTGGCAAATGTGATTGTGAAAGTACTTTAAAGAACTCCTGCCTCTATGTGATAAAATGATTTCAAATATCCTATGCACATATTGAGGGGGAGAATTTACCAAGAAAATCAAAGGCTTTTTCAAAGGAAATTGTGATCAAGAAATTATTTCAAAGAACTCTTGCCTCCATGTGCTAAAAAATTTCAAAATCATACGCACATGTTGAGGGGGAGCATTTCTAAATGATCAAAAACAATTAAGGTACAAAATGTTTTGATTTTATATCACAAGTACCTTGATTGGATTTTCCAAATGATTTTTCAATTGGTTTCGGGAAGGAATGAACTGTACCAAAATACCGACCATTTTACTTTATGCATGGAGTTATAAGGATGGTTAGGTTAGGTATTTGTTCCCACGATCCGCCAGAACCGGAGGGATCTACCCAGGGACAATCCACAAGATAGTGTAGAGTGCTTAGGTATGATGAAAAAAGGAGAAAAGTGAGATATGGGAAGAGTGCGGATTGAGACAGAGCTAGTACTGGAATAAACCCAACAAGGTTCTAGTAATGAAGTCTCGGTAAGCACTGAAGGGGTTGAAGAATGAAAAAGAACTGAATGTGACAAAGGGTGAAAAGAAATAGCCCTCCATCAATTCAACCTTAGGGCAGAAACCGGGTTCAATACATATGCTACTGGTGGTTACTAAGGTAACGCCGGTATTGAAGACAAGACGTCATGGACCCAGTGACGCACTGCACCTAACTTTCCAAGCTACTCAAGTTCCTCTTAAAAGGGCTTGTTTTATTCTCACAGGGAACCAACATTATTTATCGACTTTCTCTTAGAGATTGTTGATATTGAAGAAGGAGACCCTCTCCCTAGTCTACGGCATAGGAACCAAATGTGCACAATTGAGTCTAGAGCCAAGAGATCATCCACAATATCTCATTAGGACACAAATTTAATGAAGACTTGTTGTTTCACACAATGTGGAAAGTAAGAATATATTAAGAGTCCTACGCTTTATCCTTGTGGTATTGCCAGAACATCCAAGTGATATGTAAATATTCACGATGAAGATGAAAATCCTTCTAGAGCCAACATCAAACAAGCTCTTAGTGGGTGACATGTGAGATCTTGCAAAAGATCAAGCTTGTGACAACTGGATAGAAACAATGGGGCGATTCAATCTTGAATCAACCTTGGTCCAGGAATAGGATTGACGGATACCTTTGAAAAACCGGTCGTTGTGCTCAAAAACTCTTTTCTCTAGCACTTCGACTGTGTATTATGTTTTCAAAATAAAAGGGTATTTATGATTGAAAATTGATTTCTTCTTCTAAACCTTCATCGTATTGAAAAACTCTTTATCTTAAGCAATACGCGATTGTTTTCAAATCATTTTGAATCAATAAGTGAATCTCAATTCGCTGGTTCACTCACTCCATTTTGTCTTCTTTGAGACGTTTCGGTTTGAGAACAGCTAGAACAGCTGCGAAACCCTGTCAAGGAGATTCTTTGGAATCATACCTGATTACAGGCAGTACTTGTACTGATCAACGGGGAACCGTGGGTTGTGTACCTCAATTCAACGAAAGTGATCAAAGACACTTTCGTGTGTTTTATTGCTAACTGTTGTTTGCAGGTACATTTGGACGGTTGCAGCTAATCAGAATTGAGGAGTCAATCCAAAGCCGCATGCTCACAGCATCCACACTTAATTGAAGAAATCATGACTTGTGCTAATCTACATAACCTGGCTCAGATATTTTTATACTATGCTTCTGCTACGCTGCTGCAAATATCTTGAACCAGTAAAGCTTCCGCTACTCTGATGGAAAGATGTCATGATCCAAAAGTGTGAGCATGTCGGTCCAAAAGTCACAACATCACATGAAGGCAACACAACTATGGATGATCCAGAGAGATTTACTGTGGCTGATGATCTCATAGAAAGCTCGAAGATCATCAAAGATGTGGATCAGTTATAGACCTCCACTGAAAGTACAAATCATTCGGACTTTGAAGAATCGCTATTAATGCACAAGATTGCAGATTTGAAGAATTGAAGTCTACGAGCTCAAGAACGAAGTCAAGAATAGAATGCTAGGATTCAAAATGTAAATCATGGGGTGACCTCCCGTAGGGGGAGATTGTTAGGAATTGGAAATTCCATGTTAAAGTGTCGGTCACCCCAATTATAGTCTAGCATATGTTAGCTCGTAGACATGTCGTTATTTACGTTATTCAGTAGTTAATTAGTTAGTTAGTAGCGTAAATTAGGTTAGTGCAACACCGTGGAGGAAGGACGGGTCTTTACCCACTGTTTGCCTGATCCACAGTCCGTTAGGAGGACATATTCATTGTAACTATAAATACCCCTTCCATCCATGGAAGGGATGGTGCTTGGAATCTAACCTTTCATATTTTGCTCATCAAGTCTCTACCAAGAAAACACCCAACTCTCTACTTTCTCTCTCTAATGGCTAACATGTATTTTCATCATCCAAGACCACCCGAATCATCAACACAATAAATATTTCGATCCTACAAAGACATTTTAAATCATCCTACTTAAGAATTTTTGACTCAACATTCGTACTTAACTTATGAGTTACAAGGAAATTTGGGTGTTCTGGGAGTACAGAAGGAGTATTTACACTCATCTTTTTAGAGATGGGAGTAAGAAAATCAAGGAAAGTTGCCATAATACTCAAAATAGTTGGTGAGTATATATATTTAGTGTAAATAAGATAAGTAGGGGAGACCATTGTAATTGGGTACAATGTCTTGAGAAGTTTTCATAAATTTGAAAAATATAGAAGTAAGTACATGCTTGGGGAAATGTGATTAAGTCATAATGCCTTAGAATAGGCATATGCAGGTATGTTTATTTTGTATAAAGTGATCAGAAGTATATATCAGTATTCTAAAGTGTTTGTGTAGCATAAACTGTCTAGAAGTCACATAATTACCTGGAGGATGGAAGGCACGGAGAGCGAAAGGCTATAAAATATTTTTGTGAAAAAGTAGTTATAGTTTAGGTCTCAATTAGACCCGTTTCTCTATAACTGAGGCTCTGATACCAAACTGTAACACCCCCAAATTTCGTGATACGCAGCGGAATTCAAGCTGGGTGTTACTTCATGGCTTAACAGTTACAATAACAGAAACCGAACTCTAATTGTGTCATTTTAAAAGATTTATCATTCGATTTATATAAATATCAGAGTTTACAAAATGAGGTCCCAGTGGTTTTACAGTTTATTAAATAAGTTTTCGAATGATAATATAGCCTTCTTTAGCTTTTGACAATAATAGTCCCTCCACCTCAACCATTTTCAACCACAACCCATAACTTCCATTTTGGTTAAGCAAAACGTGATGTTTGGAAAGAAACTTGACGACACTCCCCCTCGACTTTAGAAATAGTGAAATTTTACAAATTTGAGTCCGAGGAGTGTTTTAAAACAAGAAACGTATCCACCATTATCAAAGATACAACCAATATTGGGTAACATGCAAGTACAAGGTTTTATGAAACAGAAAAATGTTTATATTCTCCCCCTCAACACTTGTCCGAGAAAATAATGAAATGTTTGAAAGAGCAAAGTGTTGACGGAAGAATTGTACTTGCAATGTTGGAAGAAATTTAGATAGAAAAATATTTTTGAATTTTATCAGATTTTATATTTTTCTATTTTGTTTTTGATAAATTATTTACAAAAGAGGTTTTGGTGTTTGACTGATTTTAAGTATGTGTTCTCATCCAAATGACTTGAGCACAACACGCTGACATGGCCACATATTCTGCTACGGTTGAGGACAGCGATGTACAATCTTTTTTCTTCGATTGCCATGACACCAATTTATCACCAAGGAATTGCAAACCACCGGAAGTACTTTTCCGAGAATCTAAGCAACCTGCGTGATCAGTGTCTGAAAAAGCTATTAGTTCAAAACCAGAATCCTTCTGATACCAGATCCCCAAATTAATGGTTTCCTTGATGTATCGGAGGATTCTTTTAGCCTCAGAGAGGTGTGTCTCAGTTGGACGCGACTGATAACGGGAGCAAAGATATACAGCAAATACAATGTCAGGTCTAATGGCTGTTAGATACATGAAAGACCCAATAATACTTCGGTATTTGGTAAGGTCAACCAATTTCCCATGCAAATCAGCGTCCAGTTTTTTTGTATGTGCCATTGGTGTAGCATAGGTGTCACAGTTTTGCATTCCATGTTTGTTTAATATTTCAAGAGCATATTTGGACTGACTTAGGAAAATACCACGGGGTGATTGATGAACTTGCAGTCCTAGAAAGAACGTAAGTTCACCCATCATTGACATTCAAAATGTGTTTTCATAAGTTTTGAAAAAGCGTTTGAGTACTTTTTATGTGTTGACCCAAAATGATGTCATCCACATAGATTTGAACAATTAAAATGTGGTCCCCGTGATATTGGATAAACAGTGTTGGGTCGACCGATCCTTTGACGAAATTATGGGATAGAAGAAAGGATGATAACTCATCATACCATGCCCGAGGGGCTTGTTTGAGACCGTAGAGAGCATTGTTTAGTTTGTAGACGTGATTAGGGAACTATGGATCAACAAATCCTTCTGGCTGACTAACATACACCGTTTCCTTCAGTTTACCATTCAGAAAAGTAGTTTTGACATCCATCTGATAGACCGTGATGTTCATGTGAGCCGCGAATGCCCGAAAAATCCGTACAGCCTCAAGTCTAGCAACCGGTGCGAATGATTCCTCAAAGTCAATCCCCTCTTCTTGTCTATAACCCTTAGCCACCGGACGTGACTTATTTCTGATAACTGTACCTTCAGCATCCAACTTTTTTTTCCAAATCCATTTCAGACCAATAACATAGACCCCTGTTGGTTTTGCAACCAATTCCCATACTTCAAGATGTTTAAACTGATTAAGTTCTTCTTGCATGGATTCAATCCAGTTGTCATATGTCATTGCCTCTTTTATGTTTTTAGGTTCAGCTTGGCAGACGGAAAGTGCATAAATGCAATGTTCATCGTCAGTCTGAAGGCGTTGTCTAGTTACGACTGGTTGATTCGGGTTTCCAATGATGTTCACAAGAGGATGGTCTTTAGTCCAGCGATGTGTGGAGGGTTGATGTTGATATACGTTGTGTAGATTAGGAGGATTCAAATGGCTTGTAGATGATTCTGCAACATCAGAAGTGGAAGTTTCATTAGTGAAAGGATTGAAGAACGCATTTGGATCATAATTTGCAGGTGTAGGTACTTCTTGGTTCAGAAGATCATCAGCTGGTTCAGCGTCATTGGATGCGGTTTGTTCGGCTGTTGTTGTAGAATCAATTGGAGGTGCTTCTTCAACAGTTGTTGTTGTTTCAGGTGTATCAGAAATTTGATTATGATCAGGTTGAGCAGCGGAAACATTTGATACATCTGAAGCACGTTGATCAATATCATCACTAAACATAGGAGCAAATAGATGTTCCATTTGACGTCAAGTAAGCTGTAAGCTAGGTTCAGCTGATGAAGGGGTTTGGGGGAAGTTGAGACGGTTATGTCCGGGTTCCAAGTTGTTTTGCTCAGAAGCCATTTCAGTAAGCTCATCGAAATTGGCATGAATCGTTTCCATAATATCCCTTGTACGACGATTCCAGATCCGGAATCCCTTAGAGTTTTCACAGTATCCAAAAAAGACTCCAATGTCAGCTTTAGCCTTGAGCTTTCCAAAGTCATCATGATCATTATTTGGGTAACAAAGAGAACCAAATACATGAAAGTGTTTTAGATTCGGTTTGCGGTTATGGATAAGCTCATAAGATGCTTTGTTGTGGCGTTTAGTGATCATAGAACGGTTCTGAGTGTAGCATGCAGTTGACACGGCTTCAGCCCACAAGTAATCTGGAAGTTTAGCATTTATCAACATCATTCTTGCAGCTTCCACTAACGTACGGTTTCGTATTTCAACAACTCCATTTTGTTCTGGTGTCCGTGTAATTGATGTTTGATGCTCAATTCCCACTTTCTCATAGTATTCACGAAGAGTTTGATTCACAAATTCAATTCCTTTGTCTGTTCGGATTTGTCTGACTATGTTCCGGAGCTGAACTTGAATTTTCGTGAGAAAGGTGATGATCATTTGTGGAGCTTGATCTTTACTTCAAAGAAAATAAACCTAAGTCCATCTTGAGTAGTCATCAACAATTACAAGAATGTAACATTTGCCATTAATCGTCTACACACACATCGGGCCACACAAATCCATGTGAAGAAGATGAAGCACATGCTGGGAGCTGTGTTCCACCTATGAAGGAAAGTGAGCACGAGTGCTTTTCCCTTGTTCACAAGCTGAGCATAGATGATCTTTAGAATACCGAAATCTTGGGAGACCTTCAACAAGTTTGTAACGTGCAAGATTGGTTATGGTTTGAAAGTTCAAGTGTGAAAGATGACGGTGCCATAGCCAGGATTTTGTAGATGTTGCCTTAGAAAGTAGACATATGGGAGAAGAAGCAATCATATCTTGCATTGAGATTGTGTAAAGACTTGATATGCAGTTTCCAGACATAAGATCGTTTCCCTGTAGATCACGAATGAAACAAGTTTTCTCCCTAAAAGCAACTTCCAAATCTCCATCACAAAATTGACCGAAAGAAAAGAGATTGTGACCGAGACCTTCCACATAATAAACTCTGTTGATTTCGATGTTCCCATTTATGTAATCTTCGTAGCCCATGATAACTGCGAAGTGATCATTCCCGAACTTGATAGTGCCAATGAACTTTGAGACAAAGTTTGATAACAGCTTGAGATTGCCTATCATGTGCCGGGAACATCCGCTATCAACAATCCAGAGGATGATCTGTATCACCTGCATTACACGCAGACGACACAGGTAGAATAGAAGTAGAGGTGAAACCCGAAGAGTTAGAAGGTTCCGGTACAGTTACACACATATTAATGATTTTAGGAATCCATTTAAATCCTGGTATGTTTTGTAACCATCTCTGCCAAGTCCAACTAGTCTTTGCTTTGGTCTTACTGAATGCACTAGGTGATAAGTTCTTCCTAGGAGGTGTAGTGGGTTCTATGGGTACATCAATGACAGTTGTAGAAACACTAGAAGGCGGTTCACCTAGCACAGACTTAGAAGCATTAGTGGGCCTAGAGGTATTCCGTTCTCTATTATTTCGCTTGCGAGATAATATAGACTTAGCAACACATTTGTCATGACAACCAGAAAACATGCTTTTACGACAACCAACACAAGATGCTTCAAACAAAACACTCAAGGTACTTAAAGGTTCAGCATTCGTTACATCACTTTTACTATTACATTTGTCTAACGCAATGTCTAAAGTGGGTGCAACTTGAGTTTTATTCAAAGTCCTAAGGTGTTCTTCTACTTCAGAGGTCTTTATTGATCTTTTCTTACGTCGCAACTTCCTATTCTTCCTGTTTTTACTCTTAAGCTGTGAAGTGCTAGCGTTGGGAAAAGAGGCAACTATTCCTGTATCAGTAGAAGGAAGCACATTAGTGTCTTGTGGTTTTCCATTAAGTGTTCTAGTGTCAATTTTAAGCATTCCAGGTGCAAGTACATTTGTGTTACAAATCTTATCTTGCTTAAGTTTCACCAACTCCGCTTTAAGTCATGGATAGTGTGTAACAAATCTTGATTTTCAGAGCGAGTGTTTCCATTATTTCGTAAAACTTCTTTGGTATAAGCAAGATGAGCATCATCATTTTTTGACGCTTTTGCATGAGTCTTTTTGAGCAAATCAAATATGACACCATATTCAGTTTTGACTTTGGCAATTTCTTGTTTATATTTTGAAATTTGACATTTTAAAGACACGTTTTCACTATCCAGTTGTTCTATTTTTGGATCAAAAGATTTTGAACGCAACTGGTTGATCTTGTTTTGCAAAGCAAGTTCACGATTTTGACAATCTTTTTGACACCATTGAAGATGCCGTTTTGCATTGGAAAGCTCATTTAACAATCACTCATTTTCAATTTTTAAGGACTTGATTTGTGACACATTATCGTTATTCTCAACATTTTCAACAGAATCAACAGCGATATAATCAAATGCACATGCAACAGTATGTAGTAACACAACATTTATGGTATCAGCACAGATAACATCTTCCAAGAGTCGGTCAACATGATTTCTTAACATTTTCTTTTTACGGTTAGTATTTGAAATCGATGTTTCTGTTTTCTCGAAAACTATTTTCATAAGCCCAATCTCCTTCTGAAGTTCCCGTTCCCAATATATTGCACACATTTTTAAATTTTGAACATGTGGTAAAAGCCTTTTCTGAAAAATATCCCTTTGTTGTCGCGCAAATGGCGATTGAAAATATTCAGCTTTGATTTCAGAATTAACTTCAATTGCATGTTCCAAAAGTTTGATGTCAGACATGAAAGTGTCAAAGTATTTTAGAACCTGACATCGTTCAGCTAATGGCTTTATTTCACAAAAAGAAGGTAAAGGACCATTAATTTGTGCAACACTGGGTCGGGGACCATCATTAGAAGAGGACTCAGGAGTAGGCGTGATAACCCAAGGTGTGTTAGAATTATCCTGTTGTGTGACGAAAGTTATGGATTTTGAATAGTTAAATGGTTTGTTATAAACAACATTTTCCATTTTTAACCGACTCTCGTCTTCTGCATCTAATTCCTCCATACGATTATATTCAACAACACTCATAATGGAGTCATCAATTCTATGTTCTGCACTGTAAACTTGAGGATTTGGTTTGAATGCTCTATGTGAAAAACGTGGTTTGTAATCAGCAAGAATTGGTCCATATCTATCAGGATTTGGTTTAAAAGAAAACTTTTGAATTGTTGTGATTGACTCACCATGTTTGTAAACAACATTTTGAAACTCTTTGATTTTGTTTTGTAAGTCGACAATTTCCTCAAGATAGTCATCTATTTGTTTCCTCGAATGCTTTTTGTACTCACAAAACTGTTTTTGGCTAGTTAACAACTCAGACTTGGCTTTTTGAGTTTCCGAAGTGAGAGCGTTAAGTTGTTGTTTATGATCGAATTTCAATTGTTCTATTTTAGACAACAAAGCATTCTTGGATGCAACTAGATCACAGATCTGTTTTTCCAAAGATTTTTCATTTTGGTAAGATTTAGCAAATGCGACTTCAAAACCATTTTCACGTTTCTCTTTAGTTTGAAAAATGTTGAGTTGGAACTTATAGCATTCATTATCCTTAGTCAACGGTGCAATTTTATCTTGAAATTTATTATTGATCTCATTGCACTTTTCCAGTTGAGATTGGTTGGTCTGAATTAATTTGGTCATGAGTTCAAGATCTGGATTAGACAAAGGTTCATCTTGTTCATCTTGTTCATCTTGAGTCTCAACATAGTCATTATTTAGATCCTCAAATATGACCACGGAGTCAACTTGATTATCAATATTAACCATAAGGTCATCTTGATCGTCAAATATAACTACGGGATCCATTTGATTTTCGTCGAAATGAGATGTAGAGGGCTCATTTTGAACACTCTTTGCCTTGTCGGATGCAAATGTTGACGGAGATATCAGATCATGTATAAGTATGTTTGGATCCGGTACCTGAGACAAGCCATCAGTGTCATACAATGGGCCTGTGTCACTCATGTGGAGCTCTTGCATGTTTGCCATTAACATCATAGCTGCATTAGCCTGCAAGTCCTCCATGTCATCATCAGAATCTGCATTAGCCATGAAGCTCTGTTCCTTGTTGGTAAGAGTTCCATCAGCTTCATCCTTGAGAGCCAAGAGTAAAGCCTCTTTGTGATAAGCGCTGCCTCTTGTCCTCGGCTTTGGGCATACATTAGCCAGATGACCCTTCTCATTGCAGTTATAGCATCGGAGACCATTAACCCCAGTCTGAGCATTTCCCTGATCAACCACTTGAACCTGTTGTTGTGGAGCACCCATGTTATTCCTTCCATTAACATTAAACCCTTGACCACTACTCATATGACGACCATTTCCACAATTCTGAACCTCAACCCTTCCATTGTTAACAACAGCTTGATTACTTGTATTTGATGAGGTGCGAATGCGGTTGTTGGATTTGTTAGCAAAACGTCTGAAGGCTCTTGCAATCATAACAAATCCTTGATTCAATGCATCGAAGGCTTCTGCATCCTCATTTGATTCACTATAGAGTGCTTGATCATTGTTGTTGTTGTATGGAACCAAATGAGTTTCTTGTGACTGTTGTTGTGATGGATCATATGGTGTGATCTGAGCAGTTGGTTGTGGAGGATTTGTGAAGGTTGTTGACAAGGTCGGGAATTGAGGATAACATGCTTGAGCCCACAAAGCAAGAGTTTGATTATCCGTGAGTGAAGGCGAAGCAGGGACCCCACGGATGATTCTTTCTTTGTCAACTTCCTTTTGGTGGTGCTTCAAATAGTCATACAACAATCCGCATGTATCTTGATGAAGATTCTTCGCTTGACGGATGAATGTAACATACTTTTCCCAATCAGGACCAAGACAGCTCAGGAACTTTGTGTTGATTGCAATTCTTGGCATAATGATATTATGTTTATCCAATTAAAGATGATGTCTGAGAATCGATGATGATATGACTCTAATGTCTCCCCTGGTTCAATCATGAAGTGTTCATATGCTAAGTAGATTTTTGATTCCATGTCCTCTTGATTGAGTTTAGTGCCTTCCATTAGAAGATGAATGTGTTCTTACATTGCTTTAGCAGTCTTCTGAGCATCAACACTATGAAGTGTCGGATTGGATAATCCCAAAAGGATATATTGCATTGCAATTTCATTGGCTTTTAAGTGAAGAAGTTGGTCAGTAGTAAGTTGATCAAGACCGACAACGTTGGTAACATCATCTCTTGGTGGATTAGCATTCGGATCTTCGGGTACAGTGAGAGTAGGCATCTGAAAAGGACCTTCAAGGATGACCTTCTTCAAAAACTTACCATGTGGCTTCTTTAGATCACAAAACCTAAAAAACCTTATCACCCATTGATCGTAGTTTCCGGGAGTGAGCATTGGAGGTCTGTCAAGGGATCCAGCTTCATGAATGGATTGTTAGCTACTTAAAGCTTCACACATCTTTGCAAACCAAGAGGGTTCCTTTGGTGTTGTAACATTCATAGCATACTTGGCAGGATACTGATTTTGAAAGTAGGTATAATGTTGTACTTGTTGACGAGGGTTTGGTTGAACCATTTGTGGTGGAAGAGGGTTTGCTCCTTGAGGAAAGTGTTGAAATTGTTGCAGTTGTTGTGGAGATGGTAGAGGATATTGTTGATAGAATTGTTGTTGTTGTTGAGGATACTCATGAGGAAAGTAGCTAGAGTATGGTGGTTGAGACATCTTGAAACTTGTATTGATGATGGATCTTTGTAGTCGAATGAAACTTATAGTTTGTTGATGAAGTAACCTTATGCGTAGAAATTAGCTTATGCGTAGACAGAACCTTATGCTTAATACCCAACTTACGCGTAGACAAGAGCTTACGCGTATTGTTAGCTTACGCGTAGACTTGAGAAAAAAAAACGTAGCTTAGGCGTAAACCAAAGACTTAGTAGTAGAAACCTTATGCGTAATATTTCCTTAGGCGTAAGCCAAGCTTAGGCGTAGGAAATGCTTAGGAAAAGAAGTTTCTACGCGTAAGTGTTAAGATTAGGAGTAAAACTAGGGTTTTACCCAAAAATCCTTTACACTTGTCCAAGTGTAAAAGATATCCAAAGTCGAAGTGTTTTCAGGCTTATTCAAGCAAGAAAACACTGAGTAAACCAACAGCTCTGAAGATCACGTGATGAATTCCTTATGCGTAACTTGCTGCTTAGGCGTAGACTTTGTGCTTGCGAGTAAAAATAGGGTTTTACTACGAGTAGAAAGTACCAACTTTCACCAAAACTGATTTTTATGCCCAAAAGTTTTTGTAACCTGATTTCAATGATGAAATAGCTTCAATATCACCAAAATAACAAGAAAGTTTTAAACTTGATGATTGAACACAACTTTCACCCTTACGCGTAGAAAACACTACACGATTCAAAAACAAGTTTAACACTAATCTACACACGTAAAGTTTGAAACTTGATGCAAAAAAGTTAAACTTTAACACTAAATAAACCTTAAACCACAAGAATCTTGAGTTTACAAGTGTAAAAACTAAAGCTTTATGCGTATGAAAGTTTATAGCCTTAAAAACCCACGCGTATGAAATAATACTTCAAAAACAAAAGTGTTTCACCCAACTAGATGGCGATTGATACCACTGTTAGGTCACCATAATGTAACACAAGCATCAATATGTAAGAAATATAGATGAAGATAGATTGGTTGAACAAAACACAAACACACACGTATGATAATATGGAAATGTTATGCGTAGGTATAGAAGTGAAATGAACAACCAACCTTCCAAGGAAGGTTTACAAGAGTATTTATAGGGGAAGGGAACTAGGGCAACACTATTAGTTCCTTCCATCCTTATTGGACGTGGGCCAAGGCTTATGGGCTTTCTACATAAGCCTTGCCATTAATACAAACACAAAAGCCTAATTAAGCAACCTATTACATATGGATTACAAACACTTGAAATACAAGTTAGGAGTGATTCCAACAATGAGGAATACGCTTCTAAGGTTAAATATGCTTATAATTAAGTGTGTTGTACCACCAAATAAATTAATATTCTAAGTTGGGTTTTATTATTTACTCTTTTTTTTTGTTACTGTTTTCATACTTATGCAGGGAAAGGTAATCACATCCAAGGAGAAGTTGCGCTTCCCTTAGCAGTAAAAAGCTTTCTCAATGAAAAAGGGTTCAATTTCTTCATCTTTTTATACACTGGTACTTTAGTTGGTTAAATTCCTTGTGTTGTCATTTTTTCAAGCTTATAAATTAGTTGGTTATATAAATAACGAGTATTATTACTATGAAGCGAGGACTGGGGTTATAATTTATAACAGTGCAACCTAAATTTCGTCAAACACTCAATTGTCAGTTGCTCTATCAAACACATTATACCCTTAGACATGTGCAGTGTGTTTATGGTTAGCTATAGTTGTCATTGAGGCTACTACGAATTTTTTATATTAATTGAACACAAGGTTAGAATCCAGTAACAAAGAATTAAAGCAGTCCGTGTTTAAGTCTATACTAAGTGAATATTATACGTAATACTTATTAATATATGCATCTATGAGCTACAATAAAACTTACAGGCTCATTTATCATAACATGACACTTGAGGTTTCGAGCTCCCATATTGTGATACTTGAGGGTATCTATGCCTTAAATAAGAAGTTGCGTCCGTTATGAGATCTTGTAGTATTTGCTATAAGTGTTCACTTTGATCTTGTGAAAAGGTTTTTATGGGACATACAACGAGTTGGGCAGGAACCCGAAGAAATAATTTACTGGATATCTGAGACGGTTTTTCCTTGCTCTTCTATAAGTAGATTCTATACTCGAACAATATACTATAAGAAAATGGTCTCATTGGGCAAGTTGGGTAACGGGTCATAATGGATAATCATGTGGGCTGGGTTAATCAAGTTGGGCAACAGGTCAAAATGGTCAAGTGTTTGTATGAGTGGGTTGATCCAGATCTTATTTTGTCATGAAGTTTTCCTAAAATTTTGTAGGTCAAATATGACTAAAAAAGTATGATACCTCAAATAATAACCTACTTATTTGTATAAAATAACTATAGAGGTTTATGATTTGAAAAGTACAAGTTTAGCTACTTTTGACCCATTTCTTTTTAAACAAACGAGTTTCAGTAAGCCAAAGCTATGGTTTATCATTCATAAGGTAAATCATATGGATATAATTCAGGAACAAATGTTTTGATTTTGTTTAAGGGTTCGCGGCACTAATTAGTAATTGGTATAAAAAATGGTCAAGTTTTCAAATTTCTTATTAACTCATTATTTAGACTTGAAACACATTGAATAACTATTTTGGACAACCTGTTTTTTATTAGTAATCACCTTCTTGATACTCTAATAGTCTAATACATCACATATACTGCACAACAAGACTGCAACACTTATATCGACACAAGTGACGGGATTACTACCTTGATGTGAAACATGGCAATAGGTAATTCGTTTATTGCATGATATTATTTTAGTTCTTTATCATATAAGGTATGAACCTGATATGGATCATTTTAAAAATATTTGGGCCACTATTTGCCTAAGTGTTCAAAAATGATTAAGTGGTATTTTTTAATCAAAATGAGGAATTAGTGATTAAGTGATAGTTTTTAATCAAAATGAGAAATTCTTTACGCTAAAAGGGATTGTTCGACAGTGTTTGGATATTTATCAAAGTATATTCATAATTTGTACTTTTTTATTATATTATATATAATCCTTTGATTTTACTCTTTTGACCCGTTAGACATGAGTCTCAAAAATTAAGCGATTTTGTAAGTAAATGGTACTCATAAGTTTTTCTCTTAGTTTTACCATTACTTTTACAAGTTAGACTAGAAGGATTCACAAAACGTGACCTATTTTGTATGTAAATGGTACTTATGGTTTTAATACTAAGTGACACATTTGCAACTAAAAAGCACTTACATGTTATTTGGTTATCTTTTGAACTATAACTAAGATTCATTATAACCATTAAAACTACACTTATGTTAATTTTAAACATCCACAGTAAGTGTTCCTTACTATTGAGGAATCTTGAAACATAAGCAGCATTGACTCTTAACGTTGAACGAAACATAATTCTACCAGTCAAGGATTGCTCATTATGTGTGACAACTATTTGTTATGCTTCTTTTTACTGACGGTTTGATATCACCTTCGTCAGATGAGCATTTGTGTGGGAAGTACTATATAATGATGATGATTTTAGACAAATGGTCATTTATATTAATCTTGGTACCACTCTCTATTCATAAATTATACTATTATTATCTTTTTTTATTGTTCCTCTAAGTTTACCCATGTGACCCGTAGGCATGGAACGTGTTTTATAGTACCTACTTATTACTTAAGTAGATCATCGACTTGAACTAAGCTATTGCAAACACCCCTTAAGACTATATAACCTTCCTGTCTTTGGGTATAATAAGACCTGATTATGATTATTTGTATATTTACATCACACATTGAGTTTAGTAATAGTTACACTAATAGTGTCATGTTACTAAATCGATTCTCATTATTAAGCGTCATGTTACATATTTTTATACATCCTTAGTGGGTACAACATAAACACATGGCAATGGAATGATATTAGGAACAATGACACAAAATAATTGATTTTTTTTTAAATACATAAATCCCCGAGTAAATTACACCGTTCGTCCTTGTGGTTTACGTTGACCGCAGGAGCTCGTCCTTTGACCAAAAAAGTTGCACCGTCCATCCTTAAGTGGCAAACGTTATGCGTCATTAGTCCCTCCCTCTAACGGAGCCCACTAACGGTGCAAGGACGAACGGTGTAGTTTACACTTTTTGTCCGTTTTTTTACGTTTTCGTCCGTATTCTTACGTTTTCGTCCGTTTTCTTACGTTTTCGTCCGTTTTCTTACTTTTAACTCCGTTTTTTTACGTTTTCGTCCGTTTTCTTACGTTTTCGTCTGTTTTCTTACGTTTTCGTCAATTTTTTATGTTTTCATCCGTTTTTTTACGTTTTCGTCCGTTTTCTTACGTTTTCATCCGTTTTTCATCCGTTTTTATACGTTTTAATACGTTTTCTTCCGTTTTACTCTGTTTTTTTTACGTTTTCTTACGTTTTCGTCAATTTTCTTACGTTTTTGGCTGTTTTTCTTACGATTTACTCTGTTTTTTTACGTTTTCGTCAGTTTTTTTTACATTTTCGTTCATTTTCTTATGTTTTCGTCTATTTTTTTACATTTTCGTCCGTTTTCTTACGTTTTCGTCTGTTTTTTTTATGTTTTCTTCCTTTTTTCTTACGTTTCACTCTGTTTTTTTACGTTTTCGTCCGTTTTTGTCCGTTTATTATGTTTTCTTCCTTTTTTCTTACGTTTTACTCTGTTTTTTACGTTTTCGTCTGGTTTTTTTTTACGTTTTCGTCCATTTTCTTACGTTTTAAAACGTAAGAAAACGTAAAAAAACTGACGTTTTAAAACAGACAAAAACATAAAAAAACAGACGAAAACAGACGTTTTTTTTACGTTTTCGTCCTTTTTATTACGTTTTTGTCTGTTTTTTTACGTTTTAAAAGGTTTTAAAACGTCTGTTTTTTTACGTTTTCTTACGTTTTAAAACGTAAGATAATGGACGAAAACGTAAAAAAAACAGAGTAAAACCTAAGAAAACAGACGAAAACGTAAGGAAACGGACGAAAACTTAAGAAAACGGACGAAAACGTAAAAAAAACAGACGAAAACGTAAGAAAACGGACGAAAACGTAAAAAAATAGACGAAAACGTAAGAAAATGAACGAAAATGTAAAAAAAACTGACGAAAACGTAAAAATTCAGAGTAAATCGTAAGAAAAACAGACAAAAACGTAAGAAATTGGACGAAAACATAAGAAAATGGATGAAAACGTTAAAAAAAGACGAAAACGTAAAAAAAACAGAGTAAAACGTAAGAAAAACAGAAGAAAACGTATTAAAACGGACAAAAGCGTATAAAAACGGATGAAAAACGGATAAAAACGGATGAAAACGTAAGAAAACGGACGAAAACGTAAAAAACGGAGTAAAGCGTAAAAAAACAGATGAAAACATTGTTAGGTCACTAGTTTTACAACACAAGCTTACTAGAAAGAGATAGAGAGGCGATTGAACAAGATTCACATACACACACACGATATAATAAGGACGGTTACGCGTAGAGTGTAATGAAGAGAATAACTTGAACAACCAACCCTCAAGTGAGGGTTATTACATAGTATTTATAGGCAAGGAGCTAGGGCAACACTCCTACTCCTTCCCTTTTCCTTATTGGACATGGGCCTAAGCTTATGGGCCTTCTACATAAGCTTGACCTTAAACAAACATAAAGGCCATAATAAACTACCTATTACATATGAGTAACTAACACTTGATTTAAGGTTTCGGAGTGATTCCAACAATCTCCCCCTCAAGTGTTGGTGATGAAAAACGGTGAAGGCGTTGATGTAATAGTAGCTTTGACGTCTTCTGACATTCTTCTTTCTTGTGAGAAGGAATGCCTTGATTCGAACAATCTCCCCAGTGTAGAGAGATAGTTTTCTTTGAACAGTTATGCTTTGACGTCATCTTTAACTTTGTTCTTTGATCATTGTTCTATGTGGTGAAAGTGATAGTATGTTGTTGTCTGCATCAAGTCTGCCTCAGGTCTGCTTCGCCGCTACAGTGTCTCCACGTCATTCTTCATCATGCTCACACGCTCTTTGACGTTGGAATTCAGTACTGATGAAGTTCTTTAAGTCTTTAACTTTGTAGATTCTTTGATTTGACGAAGAATCATTCTGACTGTTGTGTTGCTTTTGGATAGAACTTCCAATAGTGATGATGTTGGCGTGAGCATGAGAAGAACCTGCACGATCATCCCGCTCTGGAGCTTCCATAAGAAGAAAACATTTAAAACGGTTAGTAATAAGCGGATTCCGGCACTTACAAGTTTGAACTTCGAGAGTGTTAACAGCATAGTGTGAAAACACAACTCTAATTCTCACAAAGGCCGTTCCTGAACTGGAGTCCCACAAGTGAGATAACGCGATGTACCGAAGTACATCTACAGTTCAGATGAGTCGCTGAGGTACACCGAAGCATCACCTCACGACTGTAGACCGTTTGAGACACACTAAGCGTAATCCACGGGGAGTTACCGAAGTGACCTGCTGTCAGGGCTGTTTGATGTTGACCCTGGCAGGAGTTTCCATTCAATCACTGAGGATCACAGTTGTGAACCTCTCATAAATGTTCTCGACAGATTGCTAAGATCTGTGAAGGACTCGATAACGTACCACTGATGTTCTTATTGTTGAACATCAAGTGATGAAATGTCAAGTATACCTAAGAGATCTTTTGATGAATCCCGTGGCTCTAGACTCAATAGTGCGTTTTGGTTTTCCTGAGCGGACACTAGGGAGAGGGTCTCCTTCTTCAATACCAGCGATCTCTAAGAGAAAGCCAATAGATTATGTAGGGTTCCCTGTGAGAATGAAACTAGCTTCTTTTGAGAGAAACTTGAGTGGCTAATAAGGTATAGTGCATGCGTCACTGGGTCCATGACGACTTTTAATCTTCAATACCAGCGTCACTAAGTGACAACCAGTAGCATATGAATTGAACCCGGTGTCTGCCTTAAGTTGAATAATTTGGAGGGCTATTTCTTTTCACCCTTTTCCTTGCATTTCTTTTTAATTCTTCAACTCCTTCTTTCTCCGATTCTCATTTTCTCCTTTTTATAATTGTACCTAAGGACTTCTAAGTACTAACTATTTATGATGTCCTTGGGTAGATCCCTCTGGCTCTGGCGGATCATAGGACGGTTATTCCTAACCTTAGTCACCTTATCACTCCATGACTAACCTATGTTGCCATAAAACCAATTTTCAAGAAAATCTCTCAAAGGGTTTGTAAATGAAAAACATGTTTGAACCACTGTGAGAGTTTTATCTTTTAGCAGAAATACTCCCCCTCCATATGTGCTTTAGAATTTTGACGGAAATCTACACTGTGTGGGAAGAGCGCGCACTTTTGAATTGATCAACTCAAGATAGACAATCCCCCGCGAGATACGGTTACGTTGCATAGTTAAAGAGTTACATTGTCAGCTTTTAGGTGACAACTAGTTCTAATAACTACCTTGAAGAATTAAATTTTTAACATTAGGTAAAAGATTTTTCTGAAAGATGTCTCTTTGTTCTCGCACCAGAGGCGATTGAAAATGTTGAACCTTGATTTCAGAATGATATTCTATCTCATGTTCTAAAGTTTTGAGGTCAGCCATGAAAATGTCAAAATATCTAAGAATTTTTTGATTTTTAGGTTTTGAGTTTACTTCACTAATGGAAGGTAAAGGACCATAAATTTGTGCATAATCTGGTTGGGGATTAACATTAGAAGACTCAGACGTTTTTATGATAACCCTTGGTGTGTTAGTAGAATCCGTTGGTGTGACGAAAGTGACCGCTTTTTTATAATTAAAAGGTTTGTTGTAAACAACAGTTTCTAATTTTGATCGACTCTCGTCTTCTGCATCGAATTCCTCTTGACGATGATATTCAACAACACTCATAACAGTATCATCAATTTTATATTCTGCACTGGAAACTTCAGGATTTGGTTTAAATGCTTTGTTTGAAAGCTTAGGTTTGTAATCAGCAAGATTCGGTCCATATCCATTTGGATTGGGTTTTAAAGTAAACTTTTCAATGGCAGTTACTGACTCACCATGTTTGTAAACAACATTTTTAAAATCTTTAAGTTTGCGTTACAAGCCGATAATTTCTTCAAGATGATCATCTATTCGTTTCGTTGAATGCTTTTTGTATGCAGAGAACTGTTTTTGACAAGTTAACAACTCAGCCTTAGCCTTTTGATTTTCCAAGGTGAGAGCGTTAATTTGCTTTTTATGTTCATGTTTCAGTTGTTCTATTTCAGACAACAAAGCATTCTTCGAAGCGGCTAGATCACGCATCTGTCTCTCTAAATATTTTTCGTTTTGATGAGATTTAGTAAAGGCTGCTTAAAAACCTTTTTCACGGTTTTCTTGAGTTTTGAAAAAGTTGAGTTGCATTTTTAAGCATTCAAAATCCTTGGTTAACAGTGCATTTTTACTTTTTAAATCCTTATTTAATGCACAACATTCTTCAATTTGGGATTGCTGGTCTTTAAGTTACAGAGCAAGATCTGGATGAGGCAAAAGTTCGGTTTGTTCAACGGGAGTCACAACATGATCATTATTTAGATCCTCAAGTATAACCACAGAATCAATTTGATTATCAATGGAAACCATAAGGTCATCTTGATCGTCAAATGTAACTACGGGGTCTAGTTGAAAATCGTCGGAATGTGATGTAAATGACTCATTTTGAACATTCTGAGCCTTGCCGGATTCAGATGTTGGCGGAGATATTAGATCAGAGATAAATATGGTTTGTTCGGGTACCTGAGACAAGCCATCAGTGTCATACACTGGGCCTGTGTCACTCATGTGTAACTCATGCATATTAGCCATCAACATAACTGCTGCATTGGCCTGCAAGTCCTCCATATCATCATCTGAGTCTGCATTTGCCATGAAACTCTGTTCTTTGTCTGTGAGAGATCCACCAGCTTCATCCTTAAGAGCCAAAAGAAGAGCCTCTTTGAAATAAGCACTGCCCCTAGTCCTCGGCTTTGGGCATGCATTAGCCAGGTGTCCCTTCTCATTGCAGTTGTAGCATCGAAGACCGTTCAACCCATTCTGAGCATTTCCTTGTTCCACCACTGGAGCTCTGTTGTTATTCCGACCCACAGCATTAAACCCTTGACCACCACCCATCTGACGACCATAACCACGATTCTGAACTTCAACTCGTCCATTGTTTACAACAGCCTGATTTCGTGTGTTAGATGAGGAACGAATACGATTGTTGGATTTGTTGGTATAACGGCCAAAAGCATTAGCAATCATAACAAATCCTTGTTGCAATGCTTCGAACGGATCGATGTCCTCATTAGCTTCACTGACAATTGGTTGAGCATTGTTGTTGTTGTATGGAACCAATTGATTTTGTTGAGATTGTTGCTGTGAATGATCGTTTTGTGTGACAGAGGCAGTTGGTTGAGTTGCTTGTTGAGGAGGATAACTTTGTTGAGCATATAAGGCAAGTTGTTGATTTTCCGGATGTGTAGGTGGAGCAATTTGAGCACGGAGAATCCTTTCCCGATCAACTTCCTTTTCATGAGGCTTCAAGTAATCGTACAACAATCCATATGTAGAATGATGCATATTCTTCGCTTGACGGAGAAAAATGACATACTTCTCCCATTCAGGACCAAGACTACTCAGGAACTTAGTATTCACTGCAATTCTTGGCATGATGATGTTGTGTTTATCCAAATCATTGATGATGTCTGAAAATCGATGATGATAAGACTCTAGTGTCTCTCCAGGTTCAATCATGAAGTGTTCATAAGCCAAGTAAATTTTGGATTCCAAATCCTCCTGATTGAGTACAGATCCTTCCATAAGAAGATGAATATGTTCCCACATTTCCTTTGCAGTCTTTTGAGCATCAACACTTCGAAGAATTGGGTTAGGTAATCCTAAAAGGATATATTGCATTGCCAGCTCATCAGCTTCATAGTGTAGAAGTTCTGTTTGATTTAAATCTGCAACAGTAGCAATGTTCGTTTGTTCATCTCTTGGTGGATTGGCATTTGGATCGCCGGGTACAATGACAGTAGGCATCTGAAATGGACCTTCCAAGATAACCTTCTTTAAGAACTTTCCATGTGGCTTCTTCAGATCACAAAACCGAAAGAACCTTATCACCCATTGATCGTAGTTTCCTGGAGTGAGCATTGGAGGTCTGTCAAGTGATCCAGCCTCATGAACTGATTGTTGGCTGCTTAAAGCTTCACACATCTTTGCAAACCAAGTGGGTTCCTTCATAGTGTTCCTTGATGGATGTTGATTGAAGTCATTTGTGTAGGGTTGAACTTGAAGACTTGGTGGTGTTTGAACCATTTGTGGTGGAGGAATTGCTCCAAGTTGTGGAGTATGTTGTTGATTAAATTGTTGTTGATAAATTGCTTGTTGTTGATTCCATTGTTGATGTTGTGGACTTAGTTGTTGTTGTCGTTGAGAATAAGTGTAAGGGAAATAGTTAGAGTATGGTGGTTGTGACATGTTGAAAACTTGTGTTGGTAAAAATGGATCTTTGTAGTCGAATGAACCTTTGTTGATGAAGTGTCCTTAGGCGTAGAAATCACAATAAACCAAGTATGACTTATGCGTAAAAACACCAAAGTTACGCGTAACAAATAGAGTTACGCGTAGTTTTAGCTTACGCGTAAGTAGGGTAAATGCACTAAAGTTATGCGTAGACACAAAGTTAGGCGTAGAAAGTTAGGCGTAGGATTACCTTATGCGTAAGACTAGGCTTAGGCGTAAGATGAATCTTATGCGTAGGATTTCTACGCGTAAGCTTTATGCTTATGCGTAATTTTAGGGTTTTACCCAAATGATCTTTTACACTATCACAGTGCAAAAGATATCCAAAGTCGACGTATTCTCAGGCTTATCCAAGCAAGAAAACACGGAGTAAACCACGAAAACGAAGATCGAACCAAGGAATAACTTACGCGTAATATTAGGGTTTTGATACGCGTAAGATTACTCGTAAAAATGATTTTGCCCAATGATGTTTGTAAACCAGTTTTTGTATGATGAAATAGCTTCAATAACACCAAAATGACACAAAAGTGTGAAACTTGATGATCCAAAGCTCTCAAAACGGTTACGCGTAGGTTTACACCCTCGTTCAAAAACAAGCTTAAAAACTTAGATCCACGCGTAAAGTTTGAAACTTTTTGCCAAAAACAAGTATTTTAACACCTTAAAACGTTGAAAGTACAAGAATCTTGGATTAAAAAGTGTAAAAAACGAGTTTTTAAGCAACCCAAAGATCACGTTAGCTTTACGCGTAAGACCAAAACTTACTTCTAAAGCAATAACGATCCATCCAACTAGTTGGCGATTGATACCACTGTTAGGTCACTAGTTTTACAACACAAGCTTACTAGAAAGAGATAGAGAGGCGATTGAACAAGATTCACATACACACACGATATAATAAGGACGGTTACGCGTAGAGTGTAATGAAGAGAATAACTTGAACAACCAACCCTCAAGTGAGGGTTATTACATAGTATTTATAGGCAAGGAGCTATGACAACACTCCTACTCCTTCCCTTTTCCTTATTGGACATGGGCCTAAGCTTATGGGCCTTCTACATAAGCTTGACCTTAAACAAACATAAAGGCCATAATAAACTACCTATTACATATGAGTAACTAACACTTGATTTAAGGTTTAGGAGTGATTCCAACAAACATAGAAAAATGGACGAAAACGTAAGAAATCAGACGAAAACGTAAATAAACGTAAGAAAACGGACGAAAACGTAAAAAAACGGAGTTAAAAGTAAGAAAACGTAAGAAAACGGACGAAAACGTAAGAAAACGGACGAAAAAGTAAAAAAACGGACAAAAAGTGTAAACTACACCGTTCGTCCTTATGGTGTTGAAATGACGATTATACCCTCAGGTTAACAAGACTTAACGACCGTTAGGGGGCTCCGTTAGGGGGAGGGACTAATGTCGCATAACGTTTGCCACTTAAGAATGTACGGTGCAACTTTTTTGGTCAAAGGACGAACTCCTGCGGTCAACACAAACCACAAGGACGAACGGTGTAATTTACTCTAAATCCCCACTTTAGGTTTTGTTTTATTATATAAAAGATTGATTATCCATTAAATCATGAAAAATCCTTCTTTTCTTAAGCAATCTATTAACTTACTATATCCTACATTTTCATGAGAAGATCGTCAAGTGACCCGATTTGAGGTGTGTAAAAATCTTGGAATCAAAACTGTAATTAGATAAGTTGATGAGTTTCTAACTCAGGTAAGCTGTTATTTGTCAGACATGTAGAAAGGTAAACACATGAAATTACAACCAATAGCATTTGGGTAATATGAGTATGTCTGTTATTTTTAAATGCATTTTATTATCATATTTCTTTTCAAAAGATGATGACATATTTCATAATTCATGCCAAGTACCTTCACAAGCCCGAATCGTACAGAAATAATGAATAGATGAACTATTTCAAAGTAATAATATCACAGAGTGTTAGTAGTGATATAGTAATTTATATCATCTTTCTTAGATGTTTTAACGTGGCTTATTTTTTAAGGAATTTTTTGTTCTAATTCAATATATGCTTGGTTTACATGTTTCTTAATAATGCCAATTGGATATCCATCCCATTAATAGGTTTTTAGAAGTAATCATAGTAGATGCTATGAAAATTGGTGTCCTGTAACATTTTCGGGTGGTTTTATAGGTTATAGATGAATCATTTTCTGCCCTATTTAACACCTATGGACAAGTAAGTCCCAACCTTACAAAGTTTATTTTTCTTTCTACTCTCACTGGAAGTTGACACTAGAGGTTAAGTTAATTTATCTGTTAATACAAATAAACCGTAAAAATGTTTATTAATATTTAGTAATCTCTTTGTGTTTTGTTGATAACAAATATAATATTATCATGAGTAAAATTATAAGGATACATGTTATTTTTGTAAAGCATTTACATATAGTCATTTAATACAAATTGTTGTAATAAATCATTTGTTGTAATAGTTTATTAGGATGGGTAAAAACCACAACCCATGGAGCATATCCATAACCTATGGTATTGACCTATATCCATTTGACTAGATGCATTGCATCTATTAGATACAGTGTATCTACTGAAATACCCATGGACCAACCCATAACCCATGACCCATGACCCATAACCAAAAAACCCATGGGCAAAGAGGAGCGTCCCACGGATCCCGGAAGTTACACTAGACGGATCCCTTAAGGGAGGGATCCGTGAAACAGTGGCAAGTTTTTGCCTATAAATAGAGAGTCATTTCTTCATTTCTCTTCACCCATCTTCTTACTAACTCTCTCATATATTCTTACACTCTTCTAACAAAAGATCACTTGATCTAGAGAGTTGTTCTTCTTTCTTCTATTGTGATTCTCATATAGGTCCTTCTTTAAGGCGAGATCACGAGCTTTCTACAAGTCATCCAAGCAAGGGGTCCTTGATTGATTTGTTCCTCCACAAGATTTCTGTAGCAAAGATCTTGTACTTGATATTTCACATATTTGTTGTGTAATAGTCGTGTTGGTTTGGTCCTCCGTGTTACGGACTCGGTATTTAGCTTTGTACCGGAAAAAGGTGTAAGCAACGTTGTGAAGTCTTCTCCGCCAAGTTGAAGGAGTTTGTTGACATAGTGCTTAAAATCTCGAGTAGGTGACTCGGGGAGTGGAGTATGGAAATGAAGGTGTCCTTGTAGCCGAACCACTATAAATCGGTTGTGTCATTTCTATCCCTTACTTTGCTTTCTTTACTTGCATTACTCTTAGATCTATACTTTATCTTCATCCATACGATTTCACATAACATCGAATCTAAAGTTTTTAGAAACTAACATAAAATCGACAAAACTATTCAACCCCCCTTCTAGTTTTCCACAATCTCCTTAATCCAACCAATTTATATGAGGTTTGATGCAACTTAGCAACCAATTTATATGAGGTTGGGAATTGGGTCGGTTGGGACTTGGGTACAGGTTGTTGGGTCAAAAACTCTTTCCAGGGTGATAAGGTCAAATGCGTCAAAAGATGCCCAAAATGTATATTATGTTTGGTCAAATGTTTAATTTCAAGCAGTAGAAATATTACGAGTTCGTGATTGTTTTTGGGTATTGAAGTACTCTAATCATACATGAAATTCAAGGTGAAATGTCTCCTACATGAGAGCTTAGATATCCGTCTTACCCTGAGAAAGATGGAATATGAAAATTTCCAGAAATCGGAGCATTCCAATATTACGACAAGATTAGTCCATTCTCACATCTTAGTTAAAAGCTCATGGTTATAAACTTTATATCAATAGTTCTGAATCTCTGATGTGATCAACTTGCTACATGCTTTGTAGCTTGAAAGCCGCAGCTAAGAACTACGGTCATCCAGAATGGGAGACACGGGTCCCACAAATGCTGGTGACTACAACAGTTGGCCAGAAGACACTAACTTCTTCAAAAGATAATTTGGTGGTTGGAACGGTGAATATGGCAAGTTCTTCCTATCGTGGTACTCTCAAATGCTATTAGATCACGGACAAAGGATTTTATACACTTTTTGCACAAAACTCAATATATAATGGGGGTGTTTGGATATGTGTTCCTCATTTGGAGTTGCAAGTACTTTTGAATAAATCATTTTTTTTTTCTTATTATTTATCATAATTTGTGATGCAAAACAAATAATAGCATCTTTGGTTTTTTAGGTGGTACCAACTGAACTCATAGATGCCCTTGCGTTTATATAATAGTATAGAATTCATTTTGGCAGTTTATTTTGAAATAACATGTAAGTGAGTGTTCCAAGTCAATAAGGGTAATGCTATAGTGATGGATTGATGGTACCCACAAACACTTCTTTATCCGTTTTCAATATTGAATATAACTATTGTTTTAACTATTACTCTTTCCTTAGACATGTTAGATATATCCCAAATCTACTCATTGTTACCAAGCTGATAAACGGCTCAACGATGTCATATCCACGATCTTCCTACCTTTATCATTTCTAAATAAAACTAAATGAGCTACTATGAACAAATTTTCTTCCTTTTGACAAGTGTTTCTCTGGTTTTGACAGTTACAAGCTCAGACAATTCTCATGCCATTAAGATCCATAACTAAAAAAACAAAAAATAAACTATTTTTTTAACAGATAAGTATACATTTTGAAAATTTTAGAAAAAAATATGTGTGTACACGGGAATTATAACTAGTATAATTTACAATCAAGTCTAAAGTTTTATATAATGGTTTTGAATTTATACGTAGAATCTTCGGTTTTCATTACTCTTAATTAAGTTCATAAATGTAACAAATACTCGTAAACTTTGTATTTCTTTAACAAAAACCACTTATTATTATTACTATTACTATTATTATAAATATTATCATTATTAAATTAAATAATTGTAATATGAAAAAATCCGTACGTGATCAGAATTATAAATATCAAAATAAAAGCACTAATTATCATATAATTATTATGATATGTAAATGAATACACAAAATTATAGATATAACAACAATAATGTAAAATATTAGTTTGTAGTTTACTGCTTAAAATTTAAGTTAAGTATCAAGGAATAAGAGTCATAATCGGGTCATAATGAGCTATCTTAATCGGGCTCCATAGGCAATAGCTGATTAGCTGTTCATTCCTCAATGGGTGGTAAAGGGCCTAGTTTTAGGATTCATTTATGACTTATAAGGACTTTACATTATATACCTTAAGCCCACATCCATATAAGGCCCACTTAATAATACATCATAAGAATATCCAAATATTCTTGAATAAATATATGGCTAAAAGATTCCTACCAAATGAATAATATTTTATAATTATAATTATTTCATATTTGACAAATTTTGTAACATAATTTGATGTGTTTCTGCATAACCTAATTGTTATTATATAAAACGTTGTTATAGGATACTATTACTATCTATGCCTGCTTAAACTTGTTAAAATGGCTTGCCAACTTTTTTATTGTTATGATGACAATGTATATAGTATTTGATGTGTGTATCTGGCAAACAACAACCCGTTACGTTTGATACATAAAACATATGTGGGGGTATTGGCCATACGGTTTTTGAGAACGATATATTAACGAAAGTGATAACGACGACTGGTTGAAGCTAGGCAGACCTATGTGTGGTCCCCTAAGTATGCACATGCATACCAAGATAAAATCTTTCGTTGTTTCCTAGATTGAAAATCCCTATTATTATTGTGCATTTCTGGAAAATTTTACAATAATGCATATATAGTCGAAAAATTGAACTGTCAATGATTGAAAGTTGAAGCATCGAAATTAGACCAACTTAACATCTAACCATTATGGTATGCTGTGGTTGTGAATAAGGCTATGTGGCAGCTCGAGGTACGTTCAAATAGTGCATGGTTAATGTTGTTAGATAGTGAGAGGTCTTTAACTTTCATTATGAATCTAAGTAGTGATATTAGACCCGAATGCAACATTGAGTTCTGCAAGGTGGAGTGAAGTTACACTTAATTTTATCAGTTTTCTATGACCGATTGGTGAAAGCTTATAAAAATGCTTTAGTGGCAAAATGTAGATAAATCAAATTAGCACACTCCTGCAAACTCATGCAAAGTGAATGAATGATAACTATTATACTAGGTGTATAATTGTATTTTTAAAGGAACGAAGGAGTAACATCAATGAAGTCGAGTATGTAATATATATCGTATAATATAAATCAATTGGCTTTACAACACCTACATTAAGTGACTACTGAGGAATATTCATGCTTTGATTTATTACCATCTTTACACTACGATCAATTACGAACGAACTATTTGTTCATAGAATTTAGCTTGATGCCTTAACTTGATTAGAGGATGTAGTTTCCTCGTCACGAACAATTCGCCTCCGCTTAATTAACATACTTGGTTCTTTTTACTCTACAGGTAAAGGTAACGTAACATAATTGGTTTAACCAAGGTCATATGATGTGCATGTGTAAAAGAAGTTAACTGTACTTATTGCTCGCATAATCTGTTTGAAGCAAAAATAAACTGCAACATTGATGCACATGTGTAAAAGAAGTTAACCCCGCATAATAACAAACTAATATGCTTTGCCACTATCACATGTACCACAAGTTGTGGATGATTATTCTCAAGCGGAGACTTTTCTGCCTCTACACCTCTATCTGTGCAGTAACTCCGAGTCTCCACTTTTGAGAGCTAGACCAGACTTCCTCACTAAGGACAGCTGGCTTAGACAGTGGCTTTGAGTTCAAAATGCTATAGCGTTATACTATGAGACGAAGATTCAAGCGTCAACCAACTCTTTTTTTTATTGCTACCTTGATATCAACAACAAACAGCAGCGCTAATCATCGCCTGTCTCGATATAAAAATTTTGTGTTTTGCTTTCGATTTGCATTCAAAAGCTGCAAGATCATCACTCCAGTTTAGCATAGTTGCTCTCCACAAAACCCAATTTTTTTTTATCAAATTTAACGGATGAAGAACACTACGTTGTTTTAATTCAAATCGTACAGAATCCATATGATAATAAAATAATATCGATACAGGTAGTCTCTTTTCAATGTCTTGAAATCACACATTCATAAAACATAAATCTACTTGGACACCAAAGATTCTTACAATGGAAATATCTTAAATAGCTAAAACATACATATATAAATCCCAAGTATCATAACAAGGAAGTGAAATGGCTCTTCCAGTGAAGTAATGCTTCATCGAAACCTGGTGCAAATCAACTTTTCCCCATGCAGATGCAACCAGATATTCGAAAAGAAAGGAACATAACTGCAGGCAGCAGTACAGCCCCCTGATCGCGTTTCCTCTACAGCTTCCCTCCAAACAAAAACTGGTCTTTTGCTTTCCGACCAAACAGTGGCTAAAGCTAGTTTCTGTTCTTTGATTTTTCTGTGGCCCGGGGAGCTGTGAGGCATTCCAACAAGATATAATGTTATCATGTTTTGACATAAATAAATAATAATTCCTTGGCATCATGATAAATTTTGGTATATACATCTTCTTTTGTAAGCGACAAAAAGGAATGAAGCCATGTACTCTGAATAGGATAAATTACGAAATCGATTTTGAACACTTTTTTAATGGCCACTACTTGGATAACAACCTACAGGTTATATGCTAATGTTTATGAATTGCCCGACTAAATAAGCTAGATGTGTGACTAAGAAAAACTGATGTTTGCCAACTGCAGAACTTGATTGAATAAACGAAATAGAAATTTGCATGTTGTTATACCTAAACCAATAGCATCAGAGCCTTTCATGATCTTCAGCCTCTTGCATGAACCGATGAACATACTACAACAAACAACAATGTGTATGAGAAATTTATGTAAAGTGAAATCTTCAGATTAAACTGCTGAAATTTTACATAAGCAAGCTATACTATCAAAAGAAGTTTTATGCGCTCCAAGAGGAATTGAACCCAAACAAAATGCTAAATATACCTAGTCCAAGCATTTACTTAAGCTGCCCATGATGGTTGCAGTTGTGTCTCTAGCCTAGAAAATCGTTTATCACTTTCACTAGTCCATCAGACACAAGAAGTAATATATCAGATAATATTACTTGTAATTCTGCCATAGCGCCTCTTAAGTATGAGTCATGTATCAGATAAAAAAATCATAACGAAGGAACCTAGACATGCTGAATCTATGATTGAAAGAAGAAAAAAAACAAATCCATTTTGTAACATAATACATTCAGAATAGAGTTAAAGAAAACCTACAAGGTCATTAACAGTACCATGATACAGACTAATCTATTAGTCTTGCCAGTCACACATATGCCGTCAATACACTGACACCAGGACCATTTTTCCAAGTGTAAGTCTTGAGGGGACGGTCATATAGGTTAGGAGGTATTAAGACTAGCTATCCTGAATTGGTGAACTATAACTTATATTTAATGACAGTACATGATCCTGTGTCACATCCACCTCAGCGAATTGGCATTAGTTGGAAATGGCCAAATGGGTCATGGGTGTACCACAGAAGGGGTACCTGCCTGCCTACAGGTTGTAGTGCAGGCCCAAGATTTTAGCAAACAAGCTGCTTGACCATAATTATTTTCCCGCACATATGCTTAAGGGGATGACTACATGAATCCACATCGAACAAGTGGGGTTGGGACTTTCCATCCATAACGAGTGAACTCTTATGTATTGACTAAAGGTAGAACCCACATATTAAGCATTCAGTAAAACAAGGAGGAACTATATACAAATAAGAACAGAGACATACAATAGTGCCATATTAAATGTACCAAGGTTGTGAACATGCTAGGGTAAAATAGGGCTTGATAACTTGAAACACAAATGGAACGGGAAGCAAACTATTTATTTCAGATATTCTTTGCTCCGCAAAAATATCATATTGCAAAAAGGACAATGACACTCTTTTAGCTAAAAAATGGGAGACCAATGATACGATCCTGCGTTATTATTATTATTAGTATTAATTATTTAGTTTCCTTATATTATATTTCTTGGTGAGAAAGTTAGGGCATTAGGTTAAGTCAATTATAAATAGGGTATTAGGATTGTAATTCTGATTATGTTGAATGATATGAAGTATTGATTTGTTAATCAATTGGGGAGTCGGTTTATCTCACTAATATAAACCATCGGGGGGTCGGTTTATCCCATTAACATAAATCATCTATCTTGTTTATTTTATTCTCTTTATTCTATTATCGAGCCGGTTCGTATCAATTGGTATCAGAGCCGTTCGATTCTAGGGTTTCTCAAAAAAAAAAAAAAAAAAAACGAATTTACTGTTCATCAGAAGCCACTGTTCATCCGAAGTACTGTTCACAGCTGTGGTAGTGTTCATCCAGAAAACAATTTTTATCCAGATTCTTTTTTCTATTGTATCCCGATTTCTTGGATCAATGGCGCACATATGGCGGGCTATAATGGAAGAGCATCGAGCAAATATGCAAGATTACACAAACGCCCATAAGGAGACGGTGAGATCTGAACTAAGGATGGCAATTGTGCAGCAAACTATGGAGATGGATATATGGGAGATCAAAGAAAAACTTGCGCAGAGACGGGAACAAATGGCCATTAGAGCTTACCAAGTGGAAGAGGATCAGAGGCGTAGGCGTGAAGAAGTGAATCAAAAGATTGAAGAACTGAAGACTCTAATTCAGTCTTTCATTCGCAATCCCGAATCGGAGGTAAAAATGCCTCAAGCAATCACAAAAGCACCCTGCTACGATGATTTGGCTGCTCGTGAGGAAAAGCAGGTTGTGGAGAAAACTGATTTTGCGGGGCCAATTTTGGCAGCAAATAAAGAGTTAGGGCAGAAGTTAATCGATGATGACTTGGATGAGCCTCTTATGGAGCTCGAATCAGATGGGAGATTAACAAGAACAAGTTCTCTATTGTACCTATTAAGCAAAGTTCTACTGGAAAGAAAAATCAAGCAGAAAATCATAAGATGTGCATATGGCAGATTATAAAATTTGAGTCGGGATGTGAAATCTGTCTTAGACATCTTTGGGCTAATGCTCGGTTGAAACAAGAACCGGTTCCCGCTCAAAGAAGAACATGGGATCCCGGAATTACTCAATATGACGTTTTGAAGCAACACCTTGAGGACAAGGTGTTTTTGGGGGCGGGAGTATTGATACGATCCTGCGTTATTATTATTATTAGTATTAATTATTTAGTTTATTTAGTTTCCTTATATTATATTTCTTGGTGAGAAAGTTAGGGCATTAGGTTAAGTCAATTATAAATAGGGTATTAGGATTGTAATTCTGATTATGTTGAATGATATGAAGTATTGATTTGTTAATCAATTGGGGAGTCGGTTTATCTCACTAATATAAACCATCGGGGGGTCGGTTTATCCCATTAACATAAATCATCTATCTTGTTTATTTTATTCTCTTTATTCTATTATCGAGCCGGTTCGTATCAACCAACATCGCGTTTAGCAGTGCATCCATTATTCTAGTGTTATTTACTTCAAACAACCATCTTTATTTATAAAGGCAATAAGTAGAGCATGACATGGCACGAGTACAGCATTCTATATTTCTTTTGTTTGTCATATATATTAGCTATTAGAGTTATGAGGATAAACATTATTCAGCAATATGCTTAGCTATATCTTTTATGCTTGGTTCTAGCATGATACTTCTCACAATGATCTTACCATATCAATGACATAATGTACAACAAAACAGACAAGACTTCTTAATACTTACTCCCACGGAACATCTCCCACAAGCATCCAGTCACCATCCTTATCCTCGTATGTCAGCACATACTCTGACCCATGCAAAAGATCCCTTAACTTGCTCTCGCTAAGACTTTCCCTTCCTGGACCTCCTTGTGATCCACACTGACCTGTATACCACACCTTCACAATTAATATAAAAATCGCTATGAATTAGCAAGAAACTCAACAAAATCAACTGACCGATTGTGAAACAGCTAAACATCTTCTCAAGAGCTGAAGAAAGTTGCTGATAAGTAGAGTAACCTCTCAAATCAACCTTCCTCAAATAAGGAGCACCGTCCATGCTAACCTTGACAAATAACGCACCGGGACCAGGCTTCCCATCTACTTCATCATTGTTCTTTGAACTTGTTGCTAGAATGTTCTTGCGAAACGACCTCACTGGAGGCCAACCAACCACTTGTGCTCTGTAAATTCCATTACAAATTAGTATAATAATATTCTAACCAACAACAAAAATAAAGTTTTATTATATTTAATAGTTAAATACTTACTTAGCAGCAGGAGGATTCGAGCTGTTAACTTTGTTAAGATTAGTTCCACTTGTTGCATGACCCATTTTCGACGCTTCTGATAATACAATCCCATTTACATTCGAATTACTCGAATATTTCCCTTGACCCAAAGATTTCAAACTATCCGATTCCATCGCAGAACCACCAAACATCCAATTTCCATCCGATAACCCCTTTACTTCCGAACAACTATCCATTGTATCAGTAAACACTCTTTTATGTCCAGACACTACCATTTTCGGTGACGACGGAAGCAAATGAAACAACGGTTTCTCCTCAAGTTTATCAGAACTGCTTAAACTACTTCCCGGATCCCGATCAGGTGACCGAGATCCAGGAAGGCCAAGTCTTAATTCAGTAGCCTTAAGGCCTAAACTACTTTTGTTAACTTCTGATAAACCGGATACATTAGAGCTATCCACAGACGAACAATCCGATAAACCTAAGTAGTTTCTTTCAGTCATCAATCCGGGAGTATCCTTAACACCTAACAGTTGTGAAGTCATCATATATATGTTGTTGATTTTGCTAGTCAATCTGCTTCATTTAATAAATACAACATTGCATTAATATCCTTGTACTTACAACATACATAACGGAAAATCGGAACAAAGGTAGTACTATACTTTAGGGCAATTTAATAAATAAATAAAATTCTCAACTGATGGCAAATTAAAATTTTGTGCGTTTTTTTGACTTTTCGAAAGATCTCATCCTTTTGTTAGCTGAAATGGTTAATTAATATTAACTTATATTGAAAAGTAGAAAAAAGTACAATACATTTTTGTGCAATTTGCCCTATACATAAGTATCACTGTAACTATAAAGTCGATCAATACTATTTTTGTTCTAACATTTGATTGTATTCATTTTTTTATTTTTTTGGTTACTAATTACATAAAGTAAAATAAATAAATAAATAAATAAATAAGTGAGCTAAATTTGTAGGATACATTGATTAAGTTTCAAAGCAACAGATCTAATTTACTGCATTTAAATGAAATTCAAAAGTAAGCAAAATAATGCAATAAATGGAACAATATTTTTGCCAAAAATAAGGTAAAGAGCATAGGAACACATATGCAACAAATTCTTGTTACAAAAAAAGGTTGTTGGGAAATTTAAGGTAAAAGTATAAAGCATAATCCAGATCTCAAAAGCTTAAAAATTACTGTATTTAAAATAAAAAATAAAAAGTACAAATTTGGAATTTAGGTGAGTGAGTGATCAAAGTCAACAAACCTGAAGCAAATTGAGTTATTGTTGTTGTTGAAGAAGAAGAAGATCTGATTAATTGAATTGTGAGAAATGAATAGGAGAGAGAGAATTCTAAGGACCTTCCATCAAAGCAGAAGAAGAAAGCAAACAAAATTGGTTTTTTTTTTGTGAGAGCTTGAGCTGTGTGCCCCCTCACTTTAATCCATCCATCATCTATTTAATTTCTTGAGTTAATTGCATTTTTGGTCCCTGTGGTATGGCCAAATTGCAGATTTGGTCCCTAAAACTTTAAAAGTGCACCAGAGGTCCTTATTTTCAAGTTTTTGTTGCACGTTTAATCCCTGATCAACATCAAATGTCTAAAATGCCCTTGTCTTCTTCTTTCCTATTTTTTTTTTCAGTTCATCTCTTTAGTTTCTTACATAAATGGTCCTTGTGTCTTGCCAAGTTTTACAAATTTAGTCTAATTTTTTTTTTAATTATTTATTTAACTATTAATATTACATAAATGGACCAACAGTGTAATTTTAAAAAAAAATCGAAAATTAAAAAAAAAAATTAATTTTGAAAAATTTATTGGAAAAAAATTTTGAATATTTTTTTTTTTCAAAAAAAATTCGAAAAACAAATTTTTTGAAATTTTTTTTTCCGAATTCTTTTTCAAAAAAAATTTTCAGTAAAGTTTTTTCGAATAAAATTTCAAAAAAAAAATTCGAAAAAAAAATTATTCGAAATTTTTAGCCATTAGAAAAAAAATTTTGAAAATTTTTGACAAAAAAAGATTTCAAAAAAAAAATTTCGAAATTTTTTCGAATAAATTTTTCAAAAAAAAAAATCAAATAATTTTTTCAAAAAAAAATTTCAAAAACATTTTTTTTAAATTTTTTTCGAAAAAACTTTTCTAAAAAATTTTTTCAAAAAAAAATTTGCGAATATTTTTTTTTTCGAATTTTTTTTTTTGAAATTTTATTCGAAAAAACTTTTCTGAAAATTTTTTTCGAAAAAAAATTCGGAAAAAAAATTTTCAAAAAATTTGTTTTTCGAAATTTTTTTGAAAAATTTTTTCAAAAAATTTTTTAGAAATTTTTTCTAATAGATTTTTTCGAAAAAAAAGAAATATTCAAATTTTTTTTCGAATAAATTTTTTAAATTTTTTTTTTTAAAATTTTCGATTTTTTTTTTAAAATTACACTGTTGGTCCATTTATGTAATATTAATAGTTAAATAAATATTAATAGTTAAATAAATAATTAAAAAAAAATTAGACTAAATTTGTAAAACTTGGCAAGACACAAGGACCATTTATGTAAGAAACTAAAGAGATGGACTGAAAAGAAAATAGGAAAGAAGAAGACAAGGGCATTTTAGACACTTGATGTTGATCAGGGACTAAACATGCAACGAAAACTTGAAAATAGGGACCTCTGGCGCACTTTTAAAGTTTTAGGGACCAAATCTGCAATTTGGTCATACCACAGGGACCAAAAATGCAATTAACTCTAATTTCTTTTTAACTTTTTTATTATCATCAAAAGAATACTCCAATATACGTGATTTCTTATTTTTGATTAAATGTTAAATTTTAGTGTTAAGCATATAAATTAGAAAGGAACTTACTAATTTTTATATTTGTCATAAACATTGTTGGAAATGTCTTCATTTTGTAAATAAAACTTGTTGTTTTGTGCATGTATTACTAATTTCATGACCTGTTACCGGCTAAACAGATACTACCTCCTTCCCAAATTATAGTCCTCTATTGACTTTTTCGGTCTTTCCTTTTCAACTTTGACATTAAATATTTTTATTTGTGTTATACAATAATTGATGAAAGATATACCAATGAGAATACATTTAAAACTCAATCTATTCATATATTTTTTATCAAGTATTATATAACACAAACAAAAATATTTAAGGTCAAAGTTGCAGAAGAAAGACCGAAAAAGTCAATAAGGGACTATAATTTTGGGACGGAGGGAGTAATTTTTATGCTTATAGTAAACATTTTAACACATCTTATATCCTGTTAACCGTCAACCCCCATCACCACCACCCAAACATCAACCTCTACTACCACCATCATTCAAATACCAAGCCCCACCATTTAATCAGGACACGAAAGGAGAATGGAAAACGGTTACAAGAAAACACCGAGGATCAAGTAGGTTTGGAATCGCCAACAGCACCAGATTCCCCTTTACAAGAAATAAACAGAAGGTTACAGATTTTGACAAGGTGATGAAGGAAAATGCCACTTCTTTCTTTTTCACCAACTTCCCAGATAACTGGGATACAAGAGCACTTTGAAAGATGTTCGATAGATGTGGAAAGGTTGTTGACGTCTACATCGCGTTTAAACGTACGAAGAAGAACACCCGATTCGGTTTTGTGAGATTTTTCCACATTAGAGATATGGAGAGTTTCAGAGGGAGACTCAAAGGGATACATATAGGTGATTTGAAACTTATTATCAACCATATTAAGCTTTTCAAGTCATGCGAGAAGGGATTTTCAAGTGATGACCCATTTCATCTAAAGGGTCTAGGAGCTAAACAAGAATATGTTTCCTCGAAGTGTTCCTTTTGTGAGGCAGTAGCTAGGCTTATTCCAAATATCATTCTCATTTCAATAGAAGACAAGTTGTACGAGAGTCCTTCGCAGATCTTAGTAATCTTGCCAGAATATTCATAGTGGTAATCACGTAGTATTCCATGATTATTGAACGGAAAACCACCAGTGTCAACATCAAACAACATTGAAAGTGGGTCTCCTAGTTAATAATTTATGGATTAAGCATGGGTGTAACTGGTAATCTGCGTGAACCAGGATGTTCTTTATGGCGGTAACTCTGTACCAAACGGTCTACAGTCATGGAATGATACTTATGTGTACTCCAGCACTCGCTTGTATTGTTGTTAGCTTTCTTGAGGGCATCCAACTCAAGTAACGGCATGTGGGGTAATGCTTATGGATTATCTAGCACTTCGAGCTGGAAATCCTACCAAGGAGATTCATTTCAAGAATCGATTCCTGATGATTTAGGTTTATACTTGTATTTATCCAATGTATTGATATTAGTCCTTAACGGGATTCAGAGGTTAATTCTATCCAACTAAGGTGAATGGAATTAAGACATACACTAGTAGAACAATCGTAGTGAAACAATTCTCTAAGAAAAGGTCCACGATGATCGATTAGCCATAAATTATTTATCTCTACATTTTTTGTGACAGGTAATGATGAATGCAGTCACTCCTGATACACCACCATAAGCAGCTCAACATGTTCAAACTTCACATATTAATACTCGCATGATCTATCCTCGACAAGTTCAAGATAAAGAAAGTCAAGACTAAGAGATACATTAAATTCAAGAATGTCAAGAACAAATCAAAGTCAATTACAAGAAAAGATGAAAGACAAATTAGTAAAGTTTAAAGATCTTCAAGAGGTATGAGTATGTCGAAGAGGACACAACAACAAATACTTGAAGATGTTGATCGAAAGCAAGACAAGAGATCACAAGCATGAACGGAACAAAGAAGTCTATCAAGTCTATTACACAAACAAGGTTCAAGATTAAGTAACAAGTGCTGAAGATTCAAGATTCAAGTACAAAGACTGAAGATGCATCATTAATAAATGACCACCCCTTATGGAGAGAGTGTTAGCTTTAAGAAGTGATGGTCATTTATCTTCTAAGAACCTTGTAATATTGTAATAGCATTAGACGTTATAGTGGGTGTTTGGACTTTGTTGGACTAGTTAAGCTAATAGGTTCCTTGTATTAGTATAACTAGCTCATGTATCTCACTAGTCCATGTCCAAAACTAAGGTCCAAGCTCACAAAGCCCAATGCGGCTTTCTCCCATGTTTATGAATGTCCATACCTTCATTTTTGAAGGTGTGAGTTTTTTTAGTGTGTGAAAGTTTGTTTAGTGTGTGAAAACAAGACAAGTTCTCTTCATTCTCCTGTGTTGGATCGATATACTTTAATCAAACTAACTTAACTAGCTTGTTTAAGGTTTAACAACCTCGGATAAATCCTAAGTTATTAACAAAGAAACACTGAACAATCTTTATCAAGTACGCGGAATTTACTTAACAAAGTTAAGAAGAATAACTTTTATTATTAACTCTAAATCTGCTTATTATGCAGATACTCTAAACAACTCTAAGATTATCGAACTTCTCTCTAAAACACTAAATAACTTGTAAATTCGTAAACTCTAAAACTCGTAGACTCGTACCTCTAATGCCAATCTAGGAGTCCTTTTATAGGCTCAAGGATATCCTAGTCGGTTTACAATTTGTATCCTTGTACGACAAGTAATCTAAACATAGAATATTCTAGAATTACAATACTTTCCATAAACGAATATAACAGTTCTTTTGTTCTTTTAGTACTTTGACTTCATAGTGCAGTACTTTGACTTTGTCTTTAGCAGTACTTTGACTCTTTGACTTTTTCCAGTACTTTGCAGCTTACAGTACTTTCATATCTTCAGTACTTTCATATCTTCAGCACTTTCATATCCCAACAATCCTCCCCTAACTTGAATTCTACTTGCTTGACTTCAAGTTCCTTTGTGAATATATCTTTAACAGTTTCATCTTTAAGAACAGATTGTTTCTTAATCTTTATATTGTATCTCTGTTAGTGTTTGTGCTTGTCAAAGTATCTCTAGAATTATTATTTCACAACAGCATTCAGCAAGCTCCATCTTTTCAGCAATACAGCAACATATGACAATTTGTACATTAATTCAGTTAAAGTTGCATACTATTCTCATCACTTCCAGGTGTGTTAACTCCTGTGAGAGGTGAATCATTGAAAATTTAATGGATTTAGATCTCTTTACCAAAGCCATTATCTCTGGAGTAGCCAAATGTTTTGGTGTGTAAGACCATGGTACATTGATAACCATATGATTTTTAGCAAATCATCAGCTATCAACAGATTTGATTTGTCTTTACCAAAAGCTGTACCCTTCTGGACTAGTTAGTTCTTCTATCTAATGGTGAACTAATTACCAATAATGGTTTTTCCACAGCCTTTACCACAAGCCATTTTCTTGTGGGCTAGCCAACTCTTCACATTAACTGATATGGTGAGTTAAATACCATACAACTTATTAGCAAGTTGTCAACTAAAAACGGATTTGAAATATCTTTACCAGAGTCGTTTGCTCATGGATTAGCCAATCCTTTTGTAACCATGGTGGATTGATAACCTATTGATGTTATCATCTCAAAAACCATTTATTCAACCTTTGTTTAAAAATATTTGTTACTTAGTAAAAGGTTACATTCAAAAATCACTTAACTGGTTAAAAACTGCAAGCAGTACTTTGATTAAAGTACTGTTTGATCAGCAGTACTTTGAATAAAGTACTAATTTATCAAAAATAATTTATTCAATTAAGTCTCATACCAGTTTATTCATCATCTTCAGCAATGGTAGTCCAGTTGATAAACAAGTTGATAACCATGCAAGCAGTTTCATTATCCTCTTCTACTTCCATTCCATGCTCTAGCATTCTTCTCATGAGCTCAACTGAGAGAGGGTATCTTCTGTCTACAAACATGTGTATCATTGTTCCATTTTCCAGCTTTAAAACATGAACTCCAGACTCTTCAAAGAATCTCCAGCAAACAATTTCCCAATTTTCTTGATTCTTCCAAATATCATCAGTGCTCTCTTCTTCAGTTTCCCATGCAGTTATGAGATCACCATGTAAAACTAAACCAATCCCTTCTAATGGATTATGTTCAAAGTAAGCTTTCACCACATGATATAAATAGAATAGATCTACTCTATCTATAATGTGCAATAAGTCCCATAACCTATTGAAAACTTTGAAGCTTTCATCTTCTTTATGAAAAATCATATAATCTCCATCTTTAGATTTCACAACTTCAAAAGCACTAATCTGTGATCTGTTCATCTTCATGTCGGCATCTTCTTTTGAATATTCAAAATCTACCACTCTGAGATAATTCCTTAGTTCATCCTTAGTCTTAGATCTTAATTCAACTTTTTCTTTCTTTGAGAACTGAACATCTGTAACTTCAGTTTTCCTTTTTCTTTTTAAACTCTTCTTTCTTTCTGCTTCAGTCCAAGTAGCTTCTTCTCTAAAATCTTTGATGCCTGCAACATCCTTCTTATAAGCCTCGGTTTCAGCATCATATAGTCTTTTCATATCAACATAGTTCAGCTTCTGCAATCCTTTATATCCTCTGCTTTTCAAATACGCCATCATTGCATTCATTTCTTTAGCTAAATTAGGTCTTCTTGACATATATCTAACAGGAGTAGGTGATTGTAATGGTTCAGCAGCTTCAGCATCTAATTTATCTTGTAACTTCTTAGCTGCTTCTCTACTCTGAGCTTCTTGAGCTTCTCTATCTTTAGCATTTAACTCTTCTTGAAACTTTCTAGCTGCAGCTTCATTCCTAGCAACTTCAATTTCTCTAAGTTCTGCCAAAGTTAGCTTTTTCTTCTTAGTTTCAACCAGAACACCCTTTCCTTTATCCTTAGGATCAATTGCAGGTTGAGAAGTTCTTTGTTGTTGTTCTTCTTGTACTTCTCGAATAGTAACTCCTCCTCTTGGTTGTGATAAATCTCCTAAAATTGTAGCAATGAACTCATCATCACTTGCAGAATGAATAGGTTTGAGTATAGCTTCTTCCTCTTGGAAAACAGTTGAGGGACCAACAACTTCTTCATGTACAGTTGTTGAAGGACCAGCTTCCTCTTCAAAATCTAACACTCTTGGAGTTATTAACTCTTGTCTTGGAGCAGTACTTTGGTGTTCAGTACTTTGATCTTCAGTACCTTGAACTTGCTCTTCAGTATCTTGAATGTTCTGTTCTTCAGTCTTTTCATACTTTTCATGTTCTTCAGTACCTTCAGGTTCTTTCTCCTTAACATCTTCTTTCAAATTTTCTTCTTCTAAATTCCTCCCCAATTGGACAGAAGATTGTTGATGAACCTTTTGGTGTTTACTGTTCTTAGACTGCCTTTGCGCTTTCTTCTTTGATTTAACCCAGATACGAAATTCTTGAACCAAAGGCCAGACAAAAGTTTTCAGCCTTCTAAATTTGAGCTTCAATTTCTTTATCTGCCTGGCTTGAGCCTTAGTAGTCTTTTGCAACTTAACCAACTCCCTTGTTAAAACATAATTGTCCAATGTCATTTCTTCAGGGGGTATAGTATGTGAATCATCTCCTTTAATTGATGAATGTTCCTTTGATTGAGAAGCAGGAACAGATTGTTGTGGAGATGGAGAAGATGAAACCGCAACATCTTCTTGAACTTCAGTACTTTGGAAAACAGTACCCTGTGGAGATGCAGTACCTTCTTGAGAAGCAGTACTTGCAGATGCAGTACTTGCAGGGGCAGTACCTTCACTTGCTGCAGCATCTTCAACATCAGCTCTAACAGCCTGAACAACTTCCATCATAGAAGTAGTTAATGGCGTATCTGGACCTCTGAATAGATCACTTCTTCTTGCCATAAAAGTAAAAATCTTTGCTTGTTGTACAATAACAGGAAGTAAATCGGTAGGCTTCGGTACATCAGCAAGTTGTTTGTTCAAGAAAACTTGTATAAACCTGGGATACATTAACCATTTTGATCCATGATTGATGTGAGAAAGCATGCCATCTAGAATCAGCCTTGAAAAATTAAAAACATGATCTGTAGCCAATCCCACCATAGCAGATGCTATATTTGACCCAAACTGCTCCCAAGAAGTACTTTTAGCACTAATACAATGTAGCAACACATGTATTAAAAACTTCCATTGAGGACAAAATAGTTGTTTCCGAAAAGTTTGTTCTGTTAAAGACCCTTCATAACCAAGATGTCCAAAAGTTTCCCAAATCAATTCCTTAGTAAAACGAATAGCCCCATCGTCATCATTAAACAACAAGTCTTCTCTAATAGAGGCTTCAGTAATCTTCACAGTTCTGCCAGCAACTGTAGCTCTAATATAAAATTCATCATTCTCCATATTATCCCTTGCAGTAGCCCAAAATTCTTGAATCCAAGGTTCAATGATATCCGGCTCCACTAAAAGAGCATAACTGATTGGCGACCCAGTGAGATAATCAATAATATCATGAAACGCCTCATTATCTTCAGTCTTGTCTAAATTGGCCACCATATTGTGCTTTGAAACAGTAGGTCGATTCGCCATTGGTGATTATGTAAGCACAATAAGAATTGGAATCGAATAAGAATGAGAGAAATATGGAAAAGATACTAAGGTATTAATATAAGAGGGAAAATCGGAAAGTAGTTATTTATAGGTGAGATTTGAAAAATCACAGCCCATAATAAAATGACCGTTAGCATTAATTACCCCTCAATATAACCGTTGGAACAGTACTTTAATAAGACAAACAGTACTTTCCACGTATGCAGTACTTTCCCAAGCAGTACTTTCTAAGCAGTACTTTCAGGAAAAACAGTACTTTTCCAAATTCTTCTGTATAAACTAAGTATACACAAATATCCTCCCCTCAAACAATACACAGGACTAAACTAATAATAAGTAGTCCTCCCCTTAAATGTAGCTCAGTAGTTAATCATGCCAATGCTTACCACCAAGTGATTGAATCTTGAAACATCAAAGCCTTTGGTGAGTAAATCAGCTACATTATCATCTGTGTGAACCTTAACCACATTAATGAGCATGTGCTCATAGCAATCTCTGATAAAGTGATGCCTAATCTGTATGTGCTTGGTCTTGGAATGATAAACAGGATTCTTCACAATACAAATGGTACTCTCATTATCAATGTTGATAGGAGTATTTTTGAAATTGAACCCATAGTCCAAGAGTTGATTCTGCATCCACAACAGCTTGCAGCAGCTACATATTCAGCTTCAGTAGAGGATGTTGCTGCAATTGTTTGTTTCTTACATTGCCAGGACACTAACCTTCTTCCAAGATATTGGCATCCTCCAGTGGTGGATCTTCTATCATAATTATCACCTGCATAATCACTATCTGAAAAAGCTTCTAAGTGAAAAGATGACTCTTTTGGATACCACAACCCCAACTTTGGTTGTTGTTTTAAATAACAGAAGATTCTCTTTACTGCATTCATGTGAGAAATCTTTGGTGAGACTTGATATCTTGCACATAAACAAACTGCAAACATGATATCAGGCCTTGATGCAGTAAGATACATAAGAGAGCCAATCATTGATCTGTATAACTTGACTTCAACAGGTTGTCCATCTTCATCTTTGCCCAATGAATTGATAGATTTAATAGGTGTAGTAACAGTCTTCATATCATCAAAATTGAACTTCTTAAGTATGTCAGTAACATACTTGTCTTGACTGATAAAAATTCCTTCCTTTGACTGCTTAACCTGAAGTCCCAAAAAGAAAGTTAACTCTCCCATTGAACTCATTTGAAATTCTTTCTGCATCAGCTGCTCAAACTCCTTAACCATGGACTGTTTGGTAGCCCCAAAGATGATATCATCAACATAGACTTGAACTAACATGATATCTTTCTTGTCTCTCTTGATAAACAAAGTCTTGTCTATAGCTCCCCTTCTGTATCCATGTTGCAATAAGAATGTAGAGAGTCTCTCATACCAAGCTCTAGGTGCCTGATGAAGGCCATAAAGAGCCTTAACCACCTTGTAGACTTTGTTTGGGTGTTTAGGATCTTAAAAACCAGGAGGTTGCTTGACATAAACTTCCTCTATAATCTTGCCATATAAAAAGGCACTCTTAACATCCATCTGATAAACTTGAAATCCCATATAAGAAGCAAAAGCAAGAAATATTCTAATAGCTTTAATTCGTGCTACAGGAGAAAACACTTCATCATAATCTACTCCTTCCTCTTGTCTGTATCCTTGTGCTACTAACCTTGCCTTATTCTTGATAACATTACCTCTTTTATCTCTTTTGACTCTGAAAACCCATCTGGTTCCAATAACTTTCTTCCCATCTGGAAGAGCACATAAAACCCAAACTTCTTGAAGTTTAAATTGAAGAAGTTCTTCCTGCATAGCTTCAACCCAGCTTTCTTTAGTCAAAGCTTGAGCAATGTTCTTGGGTTCCTCTTGAGAGATAAAACAAGTAAATAGGCAGGTTTGATGGTCCTTATGATTCAGCCTGTTTTGTTTGTAGACAAAGCTAAGTAAAGCATTATGAGGTTTAGTAAAACTCTTAGCTTTGTGTCTAGTCATCACTCCAGAAGTAGAAGGACCAATGATTTGATCAGAAGGATGATTCTTATGAATCCTTAAGATTGGAGACTGTGGAACTCCATACGCATCATCCAAGTTAGTTAAATCAACATCTTCATTGGAATCTGAGAAAATACCTTCATCTGCAAACTCATCATCAGTTTCCTCTAGTTCAGGCATGGTAGGATCATGCAAATCATCTAAAGTACTTTCAACAGGTGCAGCAGTACTTTGTTCGAAAGTACTGTCAAAAGTACTGTGAGAGTACTCTGCAGACTTGTTCTTCTTCTTTGCCTCTTCATAAGCTCTCCTTTGTTCATCAGTGTAAGAATGTGCTAATACATCTTGAAGAAGCATCTGATTAAGTTCCTCTTGTATAGATTGATCCTCAGCAGATAATGAGGATTGTGGTGAAATAGTACTTTGATTTTGAGTATCAGTACTTTGCTTGGGAACATCAGTACTTTGTTTTGGACTAACAGGATCTTCATCAGGAACAACATCTGGTCTAATATGAACTCCATGAACAACATATTGTAAATATTCTCCATTGTGCACAGGTTGATTTTCTTCTCTAACAGGTACATAATTCATTGAAGGAGTTAAAACCTCAAGATCAAACATCCAATCAGGACCTTTACCTTTCTCATTGTCTTGATCTTCTAAAAACTCAACATGAAGACAATCTTGAATCAATAACCTGTTGTATACTCTAAAGCCTTTACTGTTAGTGCAATAACCCAATAAGTATCCTTCTTCTGACTTGCCATCAAACTTCCCCAGATTATCAATGGTGTTTAAAATAGTGAGAGGGCATCCAAAAGGCTTCATAAAACGAATGTTGGGTTTATTGCCCATCAGCAATTCATAGGGTGTCTTCATCTGTGGTTTGGTGACTGAGACTCTGTTAAGTACATAGCAAGCAGTACTTACAGCTTCTGCCCAGAATTGAATAGGTAGATGGGAATCTGCTAGCATTGTTCTTGCTGCTTCAATCAAAGTCTTATTCTTTCTCTCTGCAACACCATTTTGCTGTGGTGTTCTTGCAATGCTAAACTCCCTCTTTATGCCTTTGTTTGCACAAAATTCATCCATAAGCTTGTTCTTGAATTCAGTTCCATTATTACATCTAATACCTCTAACCTTGAGTCTCAATTGGTTTTCAAGAGCTATTATGAGAGTCTGAATAACATCAAAAGTATCATCCTTAAAACCCAAAAAGAAAACCCAACTAAATCTACTGCAATCATCTGTAACAACCAAACAGTACTTTTTCTTGTTTAAACTTGCCACAGAGACAGGTCCAAACAAATCCATATGTAACAGCTCCAATGGTTCTCTAATAGTTCTCTCCTCAAGCTTCTTGCAGGAAGCTTTGTGTTGTTTACCCTTCTTGCATGCCAAGCATGATTGATCATTCTTGTAAGTCTTTGAAGGTAAACCTCTAACTAGATTGCCTTTGACCAGTTTGTTGATATTCTTGAAATTAACATGGCCCAATCTTCTATGCCATTGATGTGCCTCTTCAGATGTTGCTTTAGCCACCAAACATGTGGCTCTTCCATAAGAATGTAGACTCTTCATGTCTAAACTGTACACATCATTTGTCCTTGGTACTCTAAGCACTACCAAGTCATTATCAACAGGCTTAAAGTCAGAGGAAAGGATGAGACATTCTGTGTCAGTGAATAACACAGGATGCTTTTTATCACAAATTTGAGAGACTGATAAAAAGTTGAACTTAAGCTCCTTCACATATCTAACATTCTCAAAGTCTATAAGCCCTGCTTTGATAGTTCCTTTTCCAGTAATCTTTCCTCCATTGGGATCATTCCCAAATGCAACTCTTCCTCCACTAATATTTCTAAAATCAGACAGGATCTCTTTGTCTCCTGTCATACTTCCAGAGCAACCACTATCCACAATTAGATGATCTTTAAGCTCCTCTTCTGGGTTACCCTGCACACAAAGAAAAGAGTTAGTGATTTTTAGGAACCCAAGCCATTACTGACTTGTGTTCCCCTTGTGGAGTTACAAACTCAAATTCTTTGAGTATGTAATTCCCACTATCTTTCAAATGATGATCCAGAATTATCTTTTGATCTTTAGCATGTGGATTTTCAAAACTTTCTGATTTTTCAACATAAATCTCTTTTACAAGATTATTAGCTTTTTCTTGTATCACAAAAACATCAGATTCACTTTTTGTTGAGAGTACTGTTTGTCCCTCAGCAGTACCTTCCCTCTTAACCCATTCTGGTTTAACACGTGGTTCCTGTGATCTAGATCCCCTATGTGAATTGTAATACCTTCTAGGTTGATAGTGAGATCTCCTAGGATTCCTATTCCAAATAGTGTGATCAGTACCTTGTTTTTGCTGAGCAGTACTTTGGAAAGTACTGTGAGATACTGAAGGTTTTGAAAAAGGTATTCTCTGATGTGGGTATCTATGATCTGGTGTGAAGTTTCTGTGATTAACCCTATTTGAATTATTCCAAACTGGTTTGTGCTCTCTAGGTTTGTTGTTGGCAGATCTGTTCTTTGGAAATTTGCTAAGGTATTCTGAGTGATGTTCACAATCCTTGATTAAATGAGTAGGACTAAAACACACAAAACACAGTTTTTGACCCATACTTCCAAAGTGATTTCTTCTATGTCTATGTCCAAAATAATTTTGACTTCTTGGTGAATGATGAAACCTGTTTTGACCAAATTTATCCCAAAAAGGTTTAGCAGTACTGTTTTGAAAAGATTTTGCTAAAGGTACTGCTTGTGGAGCAGTACTTTGATTTGAAGGTACTGCTTGTGGAGCAGTACTTTGATTTGAAGGTACTGCTTGATTTTGAACATTATTTTCAACAGCTTCGTTGGGTTTTTCAGACCTAGATTGAGCTACAAGCTTCTTCCTAAACTCTAGACTATCTACTCCAAAACGAGAAACATCAGGCCTAGAGGGTTGATGAATGCCAGTGGGATAAGGAACAGCATGATAACCATTATCTTTCTTATACTCAGGAGGTGGTTCACTTATTGAGCCCTCATTACTAGATTTATCTACATAGTTAATGAGTTCATCATCACTAGTGGTTATGTCCTCAAAATCACCTACATCCTGATCACTAGGTTGGTTTTCATCTATGTTACTAAAATCCATTCCAAAACCTAATCCAGTTTTAATATAAGCTCTTCTCTGTTTTTGAACATAAGTAACATGTGACAGACCAGACTCTCCCCAAGCAGCAAACTTAGCTAACAATTCATCTCTTTCCTTAGTCAATTTCTCAATTTCAGCAATTTTACAGTTTAATTTCCATTCACTTAGTTTTAATTGGTAATCATGTTGTTCATATTTTTCAGCCCAAGCTACTTCATTAGTTTCATGTGCTAAAATTTTGGCTTCCATAGATTCTAAGGTTATTTGATAACCAGCTACCTCAGACCTAGCCCTAACACAATTATCTCTTTCAATTACATAACTGTTAAGTAATTTTTGATAAAAATCATAACAGTTTGAGCATACCTCAGAGATAGGAGACTGAGTTGGTGAAGTAGCCACCATTGCAAGAAGACAGGATCATCTTCACTTTCTTTGCTCCAATCAAATCCTCCAAAGCCATCATCAGATTCCAAAGCAGCATGTTCAGGTTCTTCATCGAAAGCAGTGCTCCAATCCAAAGCTTCCACTTTTTCTTCAACTACATCTTCCACTGCTACCATGCAGTAAGTCACTGGTTCATCATCAAAATCTTCACTCCAGTCAACTTCTGATAACTTCTCTTGAGCAACCAAAGCCTTTGTTTCAGTAATTGGAATTTCTTTGAGCTCAAGTTTTGGCTTCTCAGATGTCCTGTTTGCTTGATACTTAGCAAATCTGCACTCCCTTGCAAAGTGACAAGTCTTTTGACAATTGAAGCATTCAATTTTAGATTTGTCAAAAGTTATTCCTTGTTTTGGTTTGAAATCAATGCTTTTGCCTGTCTTCTTCATGTACTTTTTGATCCTTGCAGTGATCATAGCAACTTGCCACCTGATATCAATTTCTTCAAGTGCATCTTCTTCAATCTGTGCTAGATCTTCTTCATAAGTGACAGGTAAACTGGCTTGTTGTGCAAAGAAGGAGCACACAACTTCATCTGAGTGCATAGTGGTAGGTGGTGGGGTCTGCTGAACATATGAAGGTGGGGTGTAAACAGCAGTACTTTGAGAAACAGTACTTTGAGGAGAAGCAGTACTTTTGATGGAAGTACTGCCCTTCTTTTCAGATGATAGAAAAGCAATACTGTGAGACTTGGAATTTGTTTGACCACTCATCTCATGCTCATACACCTTCAGTTGATGATAGAGATCATCAAAGTCCATGACATCCAAACCTTGTTGTCCTCTGATCATTGTAGCAATCACATGCCATGTAGATGGCAAACTCCTTAGAAACTTTAAATTAGCATCCTCAACTGACACTTCTGCCTTGTATAACTCCAACATGTTGAGGAGATTTTGAAACCTATCATATGCAGCATCAAGACTCTCTCTTTCACCAACTGTGAAAGTTTCAAACTGTTGCTACAGAAAATTTCTGTGCATCTTCTTAGAGGCTTCATTCCCTCCAAATCTGGTCTTGAGAGCAGCCCAGAGCTGCTTAGCATCTTTAGCATCATGAAATTTGAGAAGATGACCATCTGGAATGGCAGATAAGAGAATGTTTAGTGCCTTTTCTTGATTTCTTAGGGTTGCTGCTGGTAAGACTGCCTTCGGTGCTTTGGGTTGTCCAGGAATATCAATGGGTTCTGGAACTACTTCATTCCCATTCACAATTACATTCCATAGAGCATGGTCTGTAATGGCAATATACTGCCTCATCTTCATGCACCAGAGATCATATTCTCCCTTATTGATTATTGGAATTCTGAGTGAGGTGATTGAGGGTGGTGGAATAGCTTCAGTCGACATCTTGAATATTGTTGAAGTAGGGTTTCTTCCTAGTCAGAGTTTCCACACAAGCTCTGATACCACTTGTTGGATCGATATACTTTAATCAAACTAACTTAACTAGCTTGTTTAAGGTTTAACAACCTCGGATAAATCCTAATTATTAAGAAAGAAACACTGAGCAATCTTTATCAAGTACGCGGAATTTACTTAACAAAGTTAAGAAGAATAACTTTTATTATTAACTCTAAATCTGCTTATTATGCAGATACTCTAAACAACTCTAAGATTATCGAACTTCTCTCTAAAACACTAAATAACTTGTAAATTCGTAAACTCTAAAACTCATAGACTCGTACCTCTAATGCCAATCTAGGAGTCCTTTTATAGGCTCAAGGATATCCTAGTCGGTTTACAATTTGTATCCTTGTACGACAAGTAATCTAAACATAGAATATTCTAGAATTACAATACTTTCCATAAACGAATATAACAGTTCTTTTGTTCTTTCAGTACTTTGACTTCATAGTGCAGTACTTTGACTTTGTCTTTAGCAGTACTTTGCAGCTTACAGTACTTTCATATCTTCAGCACTTTCATATCCCAACATCCTGCCTTCTCTCTACACCTTCTTTCTCTCTCTACTCTCTCTCTCTGAACTTCTATACTATCATATGTGTGAAACGATATTAAAGTAGAGGCCTACAGAGCTTTTTGACATAGTGAAAGGATACTCTCAAGTCGGATACTCGGGGAGAGGAGTGGGGCGAGGAAAGTGCCTTCGTTAATGAACCACTATAAATACTCGTGTTTTGGTTTGATCTTTTCATTTCTTACTTATTGTCCCTACTTATTAATTGTCGTGCATTTATTTATTTATTATCTTACTTATATATTCATTGTTTGATTTTACGTTAAGTTTTTGAATCAATAAGTTTAAAACGATAAAAACTATTCAACCCTCTTATACTCTTTTACAATTAGCATCAGAGCTACGTTAGCCAAGTTTTTTAAAATAAATTGTATTTTAAAACGTGACTCGGTCTATAGATTTCAAAAACTATAAAAAAGGACAATCTATGCAAAGACCACCACTTTTCGAAAGCGGCGGTTTATATATTGGAAAAATATATTCGAAACTTATGTGAAATCAAAAGACCTAGATTTTTGGCATATTATTGTTGAGGGTGATTTTCTACGGTTCTTAAAAGCCCAACTACACAAAAAGATGAAATTCTTTCATATGACAATCAAACCGACGAACTAAAGAAAAGGCTTGCTAAGAATAATGAGGCTTAAATGGTTCCCTATAATGCTTTACCTAAAAAGGATTATGAAAATAGTTATGTGTAAAACGACCAAAGAAATTTAGAAATCTTTACTAATCACCCATCAAGGTAATAGTAAACTCAAAGATAATAATATGATCTTCTTGTTCAACAATATAAACAATTTTCTATCCTGGAAGATGAATATATTGATAGTGGTTTTGCTAGATTTAATATTATTATTGCTGATTTGAAAGCTCTTGATGAATGTTTTTTCTAGCAAGAAATATGTTAGCAAGTATCTTAGGGCTCTTCATCCAAAGTGGAGGGTAAAGGTAACCGAGATTGAAGAATCACAAGACTTGTCATGACTATCACTAGATGAACTTATTGAAAATCTCAAAGTGCATGAAGTGATCATGGAAAAAGACTCGAAAATAGTCAAAGGCAAAAGAGAGAAGGTGAAGTATCTTTCCTTGAAAGCCAAAAAGGAGCCTAATGATGATAAGTCTTCCACATTGGGTAGTAAAGACCAAGACTATGCAATGGCGGTTAGAGAATTCAAAAAGTTTTTTAAAAGGAGAGGAAGGTTCGTTAGACAACCATGTGATGAGAAAAAGTCGTTCCTAAAAAGTCAGGATAATAAGAAGGGTAAAAATGAAAGAAAGTGTTTTAGATGCGGAGATCCGAATCACCTCCTTGGAGATTATCCAAAACCACTAAGAAACAAGGACCAAAAGGCTTTTGTCGATGGTTCTTGTAGTGATAGTGATGGGACGATGAAGAAAACCTCAAAGAAGAAACTTGTCTCTGAAGGGTTTGGTGGAAACAACACAACATCTTTCACACTTGCCTTCACGGAAATGCCGAAGGGTCACACCGGTGCACACTAAACGGGACAATATAAGTGGAAAAAAGAAACGAGTTACAAAATGAAATGAAAGAGTTGAGGAAATGAAAATACGACACTATTTTCATTAAGGGACTAAACGGTAATTAACCGTAGTTTAATATTTATCCTAGATAAATATTAGAGGGGGTAAAAAGAAAAAACACCAAATGAACAACCCCAAGGGATGTGTTTGTCTGTTTGGGCCGAAACCCCAAAGGCGGTGTTTTGTGTTTGTGTCTAACTAGGATAACTTGGTCTCCAAGTTAGTCTAAAACTTTCCTTTGCGCCATATATATACAATGGGTCTCAAAGTATAACACCCCCAAAAAATTAGTATAACATCGGAAAGCAACTGATGGTATTACTTCATAGCTGTAACATATTGGATTTCACAAACACATCAAATCATTATCAAATGGGGCGTATACAATAAGGTTTTTGAGAGAGAAATAGTTAGAGGTTTGTGAACTTAGTGAGAGAAAATGAAAGTATTATTATGAGCTCCAACTCTCTACCTTGGGAGGTAGAGAGTATTTATAGTCTTACATAAAACGCCACCTACGGGCTGTGGATCAGACATACAGTGGGTAAAGACCCGTCCGTCCTCCACGGTGTTACTTAACTAAATACTATTTAACTTTAAATAACTACGACTACGAGCTTTCTAACGATTACATATACTTGAGGTGACCGACACTTTAATAACTGGATTTACTAAATCCTAACAATCTCCCCCTAAGGGAGGTTACCTCAAATTACATTGAATACAAACATATATTACATTAAGATTGTTCTTGGATTCTTGATAATGTTCTTTGCTTTGTAGCCCGTAGTCATTGATTCTTCATTTTTGCATGTTTGGTTAATCCAAGTGGAGGTCTTTAACTGATCCACATGATAATGAGTGTTGAGCCAACTTTGAGATCATCAGCTACCATAAATCTCTGACTCTTCCTTTGTAGTGTTGGTATTATGTGATGTTGTGACATTTTGGACTGACATGCTCACATTCTGGATCATGATTTCTTCTTATCAGAGTAGCGGAAGCTTTAGTTGATTCATGATATTTGCAGCAGCGTAGCAGAAGCATGGAGTGAGAATATCATAGTCATTGATGCACTAATCATGATTTCTTTTGAAATGAGTGTGTTGTGTGAGCATGCGGCTATGGATTGACCTCTCCATTCTGATCAGCTGCAAGCGTCGGGTGTACCTGCATACAATAGTTAGCAATAAAGCGCACAAAAGTGTCTTTGATCACTTTCGTTGAATTGAGGTACACGGCCGACGGTTCCCCGTTGATCAGTACAAGTACTGCATGTGATCAGGTATAATTCCGAAGAGTCTCCTTGACAGGGTTTCGCAGCTGCTCTAGCTGTTCTCAAACCGGAACGTCTTAAAGAAGACAACACGGAGTGAGTGAACCAGGGAATTTGAGATTCACTGATTGATGAAAATGATTTGAAAACAATCGTGTATTAAATATAAAGGTTTTTGCAATACAACGAAGGTTTTATGTAAAACCAATTATCAATCATAAATATCCTTTTTAATTTTGAAAACATAATACACAGTCGACGTGTTAACGAAAAGAATTTTTGAGCACACCGACTGGTTTTTCAAAGGAATCCGTCAATCCATTTTCCTGGACAAGGAACAATTCAATTTTGAATTGCTCCATTGATGAAGTCCAGATGACACAACAAGTCTTGGCAATACCACAAGGATAATGCGTAGGACTCTCAAAATATATTCTCACATTCCACATTGTGTGAAACTGTGAGTCTTCAAGGATGATGTGTCCTAATGAGATTTATAGATGATCTCGTGGCTCTAGACTCAATAGTGCACATTTGGTTTCCTATATCGGAGACTAGGGAGAGGGTCTCCTTCTTCAATATCAACAATCTCTAAGAGAAAGTCGACAGATTATGTGGGTTCCCCGTGAGAATGAAACAAGCCCTTTTAAGAGGAACTTGAGTAGCTTGGGAAGTTTAGTGTAGTGTGTCACTGGGTCCATGACGTCTTGTCTTCAATACCAGTGTTACCTTAGTAACCACCAGTAGCATATGTATTGAACCCGGTTTCTGCCCTAAGGTTGAATTATTGGAGGGCTATTTCTTTTCACCCTTTTCTCGTTTCATTTCTTTTTCATTCTTCAACCCCTTCAGTGTTTACCGAGACTTCATAACTAGAACCTTGTTAGGTTTATTCCAGTGTTAGCTCTGTCTCAGTCCGCACTCTTCCCATATCTCACTTTTCTCCTTTTTTCATCATACCTAAGGACTTCTACACTATCTAGTGGATTGTCCCTGGGTAGATCCCTCCGGTTCTGGCGGATCATTGGAACTAATACCTAACCTTATCATCCTTATATCACCATACATAAAGTAAATTTGGTCGGTCTATTTGGTATTGTTCATCTGCCATTGGAACCAATTGAAAACCATTTGAAAATCAATCCAGATACTTGTGATATATTATCAAAGCATTTTGTACCTGAATTGTTTTTGATATTTTTAGAAAAAGAGCTCCCCCTCAACATGTGCATCATGTATTTGAAATCGTTTTGGCACACGGAGGCAAGAGGAAGAATTAACTTCTTTGATTACCATTTTCTAAAAGATATCAACATCACTTCGCTGATCAAATCAAGTAGATAAAGCATATTGGGGAAGGATGAGGTTTTCATAAGTTTGCTCCCCCTCAATATGTGCCTCGAGGTTTGAAAGAGTTTTGCACATATTAGAAGGAACCTGCACTTAGAGACAAATCAATCACGTTTCAATTCTTTGTTGTTTAAAAAGATGCTCCCCCTCAACATGTGCATGGAAAATTTGAAATCGTTTGGCACATGTGGGGAGGAAATCTTGCTAAACACTTATGAAACCATTTATCGAATTATCAGTTTAGATCCAATTTAAATCACAAATTCTCCCCCGATCACAATTTTCAAATCATTTGAGATTTGTGATCTCTGTAGATTTAAATTGATTTTGAAAGCTTTTGAGGGGAGATGTGACTTGATTATGAGAAACATTTAACCGATAAGGATCAAGTTTGAAACTTTAGACTCCAAAGATTAAACATGCTTGAGTATCTTTTGAAAACATAATAATAACAAAGGTCTTGTACCAATTGTATACAATATTATAAAACATTGTTCTTTTTTATTATTCAAGAGTAGACCTTTCTCGATTACGTGCCAATTGTTTGAAAAATACTCTTTTTGATTGAAATCATTCTCAACCTCAATCAATGACATATGTTATTGATTTAAGGATAGAGATTTTGACAAATGAAAAGCCCGGATGATTTTCAAAAGTAGAGTCCGAAGTATTTTCAAAGCAATTATGTTTAGATGACAAATATTTTTCAGAAGAATCATTTGAAGGAAAAATATTTGAAAGGAAACATTTGTCTTTTTAACGACAAACATTTGTTTTTAGAATCAGAGCATGAGGTTTGAAGATTTAAGATAAAGCATGGCTCTGTTCTTTCTTTGAAAAACGGGTTACTACCTGAAATGACAATAAACCATTGTTTCACTTTCTCCCAAAAATATTTTTTGATTTTTTTTAATGAACATTCGAACAACATCTAAAGACCCGTGTCATTCTTTGAATGACATCACAAAGACCGTAGATATTATCGAATCGAGAAAAACATGACAAAATGACAATATTTTTTTTGAAATTTTTCAAGATTTTCAAATTTTTATGGATTTTTGAAAGTTTTATATTTTTCTATTTGCTTTTTGTAGGTTTTGAAATTTTGTATTTTGCTTTTCGAATAAATATTTACAAGAGATGGATGAAGAAATACCTTTACTCCTCGTCTTCCTCTTGAAGACGTTTGAGTGTTTCCGGTTGTAGACTCTTTAGACCAAGTCGTGGAAGGATAAACTCAAAACGTTCTCTAGGAAGAGCTTTGGTGAAGATGTCTGCTAACTGGTATTCAGTCCTCACAAAATAGAGTTCCACCACACCGTTCTCCACTTGCTTCCTAATGAAATGATGTCGAATATCAATGTGCTTTGCTCTTGAGTGTTGAAAGTTGTTGCATGAGAGAGCGATAGCACTTTTATTATCACAGTACAGAGGGATTTTGTTGAATTCAAAGCCATAGTCAGATAATTGGGATCTCATCCATAGGATTTGAGCACAACAAGATGACATGGCTATGTATTCAGCCTCTGTAGAGGATATAGAAGTACTCATTTATTTCTTTAAAGACCAGCTCACAAGCTTATCGCCCAAAAACTGAGCACCTCCAGACGTACTTTGACGTGTATCTTGACATCCTGTATGATCAGCATCTGCATAGGCTGTTAGTGACATACCGGTGTCCTTCGGGTACCAAAGTCCCATATTGATGGTTCCTTGGAGATACCGAAAGACCCGTTTAACCGCTTCAAGGTGCTTTTTGGTAGGCTTAGCCTGATATCTAGCACACATGCAAACAGCGAACAGAATGTCTGGTCTACTGGTTGTGAGGTACATCAGGGATCCAATCATACTACGATATTTCGTTTGGTCTACCATGATCCCTGAGTGGTCCTCATCCAGTTTAGTACGCTCTATCATGGGAGTGTCAACAGGGTCACAAGAATCAAATCCAAATTTCTTTAAAATCTCATTTGCATATTTAGATTGATTTATAAAAATGCCTCCGGGACTTTGTGAAATTTGTAATCCCAAGAAAAATGACATTTGTCCCATCATTGACATTTGAAATTTGGAACCCATTTCATTTGAAAAATGGTCACATTCATTGGGGTCAGTCGAGGCAAAAATAATATCATCAACATAGATTTGAACGTGAATTAAATGTTTGCCTGACCTTCTGGTGAACAATGTCGGATCAACTGCTCCTTTGCTGAATCCAGTAGATAAAAGAAACTTTGATAGCGTATCATACCATGCCCTTGGAGCTTGCTTCAACCCGTAAAGAGCCTTCTTCAAACGATAGACATGAGTAGGATGCTCTGGATTCACAAAGCCTTCAGGTTGGCTGACGTATACGACTTCTTTAAGATCTCCGTTAAGAAAAGCCGTCTTTACATCCATCTGATAGACTACCATGTTCTTACTTGCAGCATTAGCCAAGAAGATTCTGATTGCCTCGATACGAGCAACTGGAGCAAATGATTCTTCAAAGTCAATACCCTCCACTTGACGGTATCCTTTTGCAACCAATCGAGCCTTGTTCTTTAATACATCACCATGCTCATCAAGTTTTACTTTGAAGATCCACTTTAGAGCAATGATCATAGCACAGTCAGGAGCAGGTACTAATTCCCATACATCTAGTCGATCAAACTCATGAATTTCTTCTTGCATGGCATTGAACCAGCTGTCTTCATTCATGGCAGTTTTAACATCTTTTGGTTCGATCTTGGATAATACGGAATTGAAGAAGCACCATAAGGCATCATTTGCAAGTTGTTTGCGAGTGGATACTGGACGAGAGGGATTTCCAATGATGTTGTCCAATGGATGATCATGTGTCTATTTTCTAAGGTGTTCGTGTGGTTGTTGTTGAGGAATTGAAGTAGCAGAGTCGATTTCTCTTGATGAAGATGTTTCTGATGATTATAAAGGAGCAAATATGTTTTCAAAAGGTGCATCTTCAGGAGTAGCAAAGGGATTATCTCCATCATAGGTGCCAGGCACAATTCCATGACGTACACTCGATGATTGATGATTTGTTGATGAGACAGAATGATCAGCAGTATGTGCTTCTTGACTTAATGACATAGAGACTGAAGGGTTAACTTCATTGACAGGGATAGGAGCAGCCTCTGATGATGGAATTGACAGATCATTAGCAATTGGCTCATAGTGTTCATCAAACATTGAATCAAACAGTTTCTTTAAATCATCTTCTGAAGGAGGTACATAAGGAGTTGCTGGTGAGGGATTTGAAATAAGAGTAGAACTGATAGGACTACTTGATGAAGGTTGAGATGCGGGTCTAGAACTGGAATGTCCTGGAGCCATTTGCCCGGACAGCTCATCAAATATGACGTGAATAGTTTCCATGATATCTCGAGTTCTTTTGTTGTAGATTCGGTAACCCTTCTTGTTTGATGCATAACCTACAAAAACTCCAATGTCCGCCTTAGCTCTTAATTTACCTAAATCTTGACCGTCATTCGTTGGATAGCACAACGCACCAAACACACGAAGGTAGGAAAGATCAGGTTTTCGTTTATGGACAAGTTCGTATGGAGTTTTTCCATGAGATGTATGTATGAGGGAACGATTTTGGGTGTAGCAAGCAGTGGCAATGGCTTTAGCCCAGAGAAACATTGGAACCTTTGAATAAATTAGCATTGTTCTTACGGCTTCCACAAGAGTTCGATTTCGTCTTTCAACTACACCGTTCTGTTGAGGAGTTCGTGGAACACTTCTTTGATGACTGATTCCAACACTTTCATAAAATTGACTTAAGTCTTCGTTAACGAACTCTGTGTCATTGTCTGTTCGAACAATTCTAACCGTATTGTTAAGTCGAACCTGAAGCTGCTTGATAAGTTTGATTATGACATCTGGAGTTTCATCCTTTGTCCTCAAAAACTTTACCCAAGTAAATCGAGAGTAGTCATCAACAATGACTAAAATATATTTCTTCCCATTAATCGTTTTCACTCTCATTGGTCCACACAAGTCCATATGAAGGGTATGCAGAACTTCCATTACTGAGTTTGTGGGTTTGGGTTTGTGGGCATATTTCTTGCTTTTTCCCAATTGGCATGCTGAACAAAGATGATCTTTTTCATACTTTAATCTGGGTAAGCCTCTTACAAGATCATTTCTGGAAAGATTATTAATGGTGCCGAAGTTCAAGTGATTGAGACGACGATGCCATAACCATGATTTTGTTTTTGAAGCCTTTGACAACAAGCAGATTGGAGAAGACTTCATCATGTCTTCGATAGAGATGGTGTATAGATTTGAACCTCGAGTTCCTCTTAACAGTTCCACACCATCGAGTTCTCTAACGAAACAAGTATGTTTTCTAAATGCAACTTCTAGATCGGAATCACAGAATTGACCTACAGAAAACAAGTTATGACCAAGACCTTCAACATAATATACCCTGGAGATTACACTTTTGCCAACAACATAGTCTCCATAACCCATAATTGCTCCAAAATGGTCGTTCCCAAATCTAACAGTCCCGATGAATTTACTCACGCAGTTCATGAGCCGCGAGCGATCTCCAGTCATATGCTTGGAACACCTGAGTCCAGGTACCACAGAACGATTTGAACGATCTGCAGTTGAACACAGACAAGAATGGATAACTGGATAATTGGGATCCCCATGCAAGAATGGGTTCCATTTGGTTAGTAACATTGATTGGAACTCCCACATCAGAAGTAGAAACAATGGAATCATCAGGGATAGATGCAGTGCTAGTGTCTGTATTTGACCTATTCAAAGTATGTTCACTTCTTAAAGGAATAGTTCTACGAGTAGGCATCCATTTCCTAATGGGCATTGATCTAGATAATTTAGGGCACATCTCATTAAGATTGAATTTGCGGCCAGTAGGTATCCACTGATAACCTATGTTACTAAATTTCCTTCCTGTGGGTTTCCAATGTTTTCTAACCTTCTTCCGCCATTGCTTTCTAGCCTTCTTAGCTTGATTTTTTGCATTAACTATCTTAACAGGGCATTTAACAGCATTAATCAAATCATTCACACCACATTCAAGATTAGTAACCGAAACCACGCAATCATCATTACATGTTTTGCCAAAAGTAGCAGAATTCGCATTAATTACAGTATGCTTAGAGCTAACACTAGAATCAACACGATTCGTTTTATTCAAATTCTCCCTAAGGTGATCTTCTACTCTCTTCCACTGAACATTCCTAGCTTGCAAGGTCCTATCATTCTTTGTGTTGCCTTGAGGCTTTGACCTGCTCGCTTTGGTGTCACTTTTTACTCCTGTAGAGGGAATTGGAACATTAGTTGGTTTTGCTACTTTTTGCATTCCTGAACTAGAAGTGTAGGGATCTGAACTACTTGAAGGCACTCTAGAGTTTACTTGCTTAATACTGGGCATAGAATGAGTTGCATACTTATCACTAGGCATCGAGCAAGGCATCACAACTTTACCTTTCGCACCTAAGGATTTAGGACATGTTGCTATTAAACATTCTAACAGCTCTTGAGATCGTTTGGCCTGAATGCAAGCAAACCTAATTTCTCTATCAAGTGGCTTATTTATGAAATCCTCTTCTACAATCTCACGGAGACATTCAAGACTATCCTTAAGGCGAGCAAAATAGTTATGAAATAAATATTCGTTATTCCTTAGATGAGGAGGAATGTATTTAACAGTCACAGTATATTTTCAGTCTGTAGATGACTTCGATGCAACATTCTCATTAAAGACAAGTGGCATTTTCACTTTTTCCTGAGTCTTCAGATTCTCAATTTCCTTTTGTAAAGACGTTATTTTTTCGTTGTTCTTGTCACGAGTGACTTTCATTGAATCATATAACTCTTTAAAGTGTTGTTTAACTTTTTCATTTTCTTCTAGAAAACTCTCATTTTCCTTTTGTAAAACATTAACCAAGTTTTGAAGATGAAAAGTTTGAGAACACTGAGAATCTAAAGGAGGAGGCATTTGGGAGCCAGTCACGTTTTTCTTTTCACCCTTTAATTGTGAAATTTGGGCTTTCAACTTTCTGATCGTGTTACAATGAGCTTGAATCTGTTCGTCACGTTTGTTTATTTCAAAAAGTGCATCAAACTCTGGAACATTTGAGGATGTCTTGAAGTTTGAGATTTTGACATTTTCTTTAAGATGTTGATATTTTAGTTGCAAATTAAAATGTTCAACTTCTAGCTTAGAAAACTGTTTTACCAAATTATCGTGATCATCCTGATCAATTTTCTCATTCAGTTCTGAGTTTTTGATTTCAAGCTCAATGACACGATCATGGGAAACTTTCAAGGCAACAGTTAATTCATGAAATTGAGAGGCAGTAATAGAATGCTTAGTAAGAGTATAAAACACATCTTGAGCCACACAGCTTAATACTAAGTTCTCATTTAAGATATGCAAGTTCTTCCTTTCAATTTCATTATATTTGAGTTCCCGTTCATAATCATTTACCTCAACAATCATTACATCAAATTCCTTTTCCATTTCTTTTATATCTAAGTTAATCCCCTTTTGAAGACTCTCAAATTGACCTTTTAATTGTTTAAAGAAGGGCATGACCTCAGTTAAATAACATTCTTTAGTTTGCTCAAAACCCCTTTCCCCTTCAGTTATCCCTGTAGGTGTGATTCTCTTCTTACATGTCTTCTCAAAATCAACGAATAGTTGATAAACAACATATAGGCTGATTAAGGTCTTGCTATTAGTGGCAATAGTTCTAGGAACTAAGTGCATTGGTGTATTTGGAGGATACACAGTAGCTGCAGGCATTTTCCTAAAGGGAGTGTTAGTTTCCACAAGTACATTAACTTTTTGTTTATCCATATCTTTCTTCCAAAAAATCTGTTCTGGGGTTAATTGAGTTTGAGGCTTAAACATGTTCAGGGAGATCCAATTTTCCTTAGTGTAATCATGGGGTTTGATCGTTATGTTATTCTTTTTACACGCATGATAGTTAAGCTTCTTATCCATTTTCTCCCTAGATGCATCATCTAATTTTCTATCCTCTTCCGTGCTTCCGATACATGATGGTGTTTGCCTAGGCTTAAGAATCTCATTGCCATCATATACAATCTTATGGAACGCTTTAGCTCTTTTGCAATATTCGGGATTTGGTTCCTCTACAAGGGGAATACTGTGCTTATCGCTTAAGACTCTATGCTTAGTGATCATGTGAGCAGTCTGAATGGTGTTCCCTTGTACGTACAACTTATTTTCAAGCTTGTTTTTCAAAGTTTTTAGATTAGAAAAATCATTCAAAAGTTTTGATTCCTTAGCATTGAATTCTTGTTTAAGCACTTTAACATTATCTTGAAGCTCTTGCTTAACAGTTTTAGAAAGATTTTCTCGTAAGGAGTTTAACTCTTGTTTTAAAACTTCTTCTCTAAAATTACTTTTTCTAATAATTGTACGCATTTGGTCATCCATTTCCTGCTCACGGCTAGTTAACTCAAACTTAGCACGTTGTTCATAAATAGCAACTTGTTCTTTATAGGCATTCAGTTCAGAGGTAACAGAATCATCAAGGGCACATGCAGTGTATTCATAAAAAACATAGTCATTATTGACTGCAGAAGATACATCACTTGGTACAATCTCACTTTCACTTTGTGTCACATATTGATCATATGGGACAATATTACTATTACCCTCATTATCAATATCTGAATCATAAGTTTCAAGAGATTGTACTTCGTTATGTATCTTTTGCTCATCAACCTCATCGTATAGTTTTAATACCTCTGAGATGATTGATTCTTTGGATGGACCAGCCTGTTGTGGTGATGAGACCTTTGGAGAGACCATAGGTGAGATGCTAGCCATGAAGATTGTCTGGGCAGTAGGTTCATCATCGACATCAGAGTCAAATGCATCACAGTCTACAACTTGAAAGGCATTTTGATGATTGTGACCTATTTCCTGAATTGGCTGCTCATCTACATCAGCATCATATGTCTTAGCATTCCCTTCAGCAAGAAACAACAACTCCTCTTCATCCAAAGCTGCTCCATTATCCTGAGCTTGCACAAGCAACATCTTGTCTCTGAAGTATTCTGCATTCTGTGGACATTTTGGAGATGTGCAGTTCCTCGCAATATGTCCCTCACCACCACAGTTGTAGCATTTGATTGGCTTTGCTTGCCCTTGATTGGCATTTCTTCCACGATTTTGATTTGCCACATATCCTCCACCTACTCCAGCATTACCATAACCTGCTCCAACCATCCCTTGTTCATATCGTCTTCCTTGCACATTCTGCACCACAACCTTACCATATCTGACAGTAGCTTGATTGTGTGGATTGGATGCTGTTCTGAGATTATTGTTGGTGTGTGGGAGGGAATTCATATTTTGACTTACCATGAGAGATAGTTGATTGATGAAGTTTTCCATGAGTGTGTTTGAGTCAGGAGGCTTATATGCTGGATCAGGGATGAGTTTGTAATTACCATTACCCGTGGGTATGACTTGAGAAGCTTTGGTGGTAATTCCAACATTAGTGTAAAAGGCTGTAGAATCATTTGATGAACTTGTTTCTCCCTGCTTAGATTTGAACTGTTCAAGAATCCTTCGTTCAAACATAGCATGTCTGTCATTCTGGAGAAGGAAGGCATACAGTTGCTCATAGTTGGTGTTCTTCAATCCTTTGGTTAGCTTCACAGAGGTGACAAATTTGTGCCATTAGGGATTCATGTTGTTCACAAACTTTGAGTTCAGCTGAATATTTGGCATGATCATTTTGATATTCCTCATATCATTCACAAGCTTGTGGAATCTCACGTAATATTCATAGACACTTTCTTTTGGTTTCATCTTAAAGTGCTCAAATTCATCACACAGTTGTGATTCTATGTCTTTATTAGTTAATTCAGAACCCGAGAGAAGCATCTTGACATTATCCCAAACCGCCTTGGCTTCAGTGTTGTGATTGATAAGCTTGTAGATATATTTTGGAAGACTTTGAAGTATAATGTTTGAGGCCCTGATATCAGCATCGAATCTCTTTTTCTCCTTATCACTGAGCTCATCATACGTCTTTGGTCTATCCAATCCAAAGATCATTGTTCCATCTGCAGCAGTATCAATTATGTCTCTTGTAGTCTCAATCTGATAAGGTCCTTCATCAATTGACTTGAGAATGTTGACTCCATTTTCCTTTCCCAGACAGTACAACCTAATTCGTTGAGCCCATGAGTCATAGTCAGTTCTGTCAAGCATGGATGGACGAGTGTCTGAACCAGCTGCTTAAACGTCCTCAGCTACAGTAGAGATGATTGTAGGCACGTTGGTAGACATGTTTACAGATTTAACGGGATTTTATAACTCTATGATTAAACCGGGAAATAGATTCTTTCACGGGATTTTACTAAATCAAGAGAAAACCGTATAGAAACAAATATTAACCAAGTCGCTATAACCCTTGAACCAAGTCGCTAAGTCACCAAGTAGCTAAGTAGCAACTCGCTAAACCTCAAGTCGCTGTGAATCAAGTCGCTAAGCACAAGTCGCTAAGACCCAAGTCGCTGAACACAAGTCGCTAAAGCACCAAATCGCTAAGCAGACAAGTCGCTAAAGAGCAACTCGCTAAGTATCAAGTCACTAATAACAACTCACTAAGTTTCCAAGTCGCTAAGTAGGAACTCGCTACAAACAACAAGGACAAGTCGCTAGAAATTATAGAGACAAATCGCTACGCCAACCAAGTCGCTAGCTGAGGTGGAACCTCCACTACGTTGTAATATTTGTCGGCTTATCTCAATAGAAAAGTCGCTAGGCTCAACTCGCTACTCCTCTAACTACAAGTCGCTGCAAATTAACAAAGCAAGTTGCTACGAAGAATATTTATCCGAGACTCAAGTCGCTAGGTTGAAAAACTTAAATACAACCCTTTTCAATCCAAAACAAGCTCAACCACAGTGATTCAAGCTTTCCAAATCAAAACCCAAGCACTTACAATGATTCTAAACACAAAAGTACACTCAAAATTCAAACTTTAACACAAGAAATGATCCAAATGATGCAAAAACCACTAAACTTTTTCAAACCCAAACACCATATAAAACCACTAGAAATCCAAGGATATGTAAGAGGGATAATCAAACCATGGCTCTTGATACCATTTGTAACATATTGTATTTCACAAACACATCAAATTATGATCAAATGGGGCGTATACAATAAGGTTTTAGAGAGAGAAATAGTTAGAGGTTTGGGAACTTAGTGAGAGAAAATGAAAGTATTATTATGAGCTCCAACTCTCTACCTTGGGAGGTAGAGGGTATTTATAGTCTTACATAAAACGTCACCTACGGGCTGTGGATCAGGCATACAGTGGGTAAAGACCCGTCCGTCTTCCACGGTGTTACTTAACTAAATACTATTTAACTTTAAATAACTACGACTACGAGCTTTCTAACGATTACATATACTTGAGGTGACCGACACTTTAATAACTGGATTTACTAAATCCTAACAATAGCACAAAGTTCAAGTCATAGAAAACTACCTTTAAATGAGACGTTTTTAAAAGATACAATCCGATAAATAATATCAGAGTTACAAAGTAAGAGGTCCCAACGTGATATATTACATCAAAATTTTTAAAATATTATCGAATGGTAAATATAATGTATCAAAGTCTTCAAAACATGGCGTGCGACGCTAATTCTCCAAGCCAAAGCAAATGCCTTACGGACCTAAGAAAACACATGCTAAAAGTATCAAAGCAAAGTTGGTGAGTTTATAGGTTTATGTAAATGTAAATGTCAAGTGCAGACCACAAGATTTTAGTGTGTATAACCATTATAACACATACAATGTCATAGAAAAAGTGTTAACATTGCCCTAAGCTCATGACTCCAAAGCCTAAATATGTATAGTTATGTGCCCCTGCACGTGTTCCTTTTCGTGAACACTTGAGTTTCTCACATAATTAGGTGTCCGTTGACATACCAATCAAGTAGGGCAACTACCAGGAACCCAATAGATCTATTCACAACATTCGCGCTTACTACATAATTAATGGTCCACGATATGTAACTTAGGCAATATGTAATTGTTTTGTGCACTTGTGTCCATAAGTAAAAGCAAGCAATCTATTTAACTAAACGAACATGTATTCTCACCCCAAACATAGTTCAAAACAAGTAAAAGTGGGGCTATGAAACTCACCTTAAAGCAAAGTGATAGCAAGTAATGAAAATAAGGTAACGAAAAGCCGCTAAATACCCTAGAAGAAACCTATATTTAATGATGTGTCTTAGGTTTATAAATAATACACGTAAATATGCAATCACTTTTATAAAGTTTTTATATCGATTATACCATTGTATTTGGTGTTTATATAGTTTTAAAATGACAAAAACTAGTTTTGACAAGTTTGGAAAGTTTAATAAGTTTTAACCTTAAGTGCTGATTGGTGTTTATATAATTTATCCGATTTAAAAAGTCCATTTCTCCTAAACCATAAATGTTTATGACTTCGTTTTTATGCTCATGGAAAGGTATTTAAGTATACTTATTAGATTTGTAGTCCCAACAATTTCCAAATTTACATAACCTGTGTGACATTACCAAAACACCCTCACATGTCAAAGTTGTTTATTTTATGTGTAAAACAGTCCCACGAAAATGACTATATCTTTTGATATACAACTGTTAGGATTTAGAAAATCCGGTAGTTAAAGACTCGGTCACCTCAAGTATATGTATTCGTTAGAAAGCTCGTAGTCATAGTCATTTAGTAATAGTTAGTAGTTAGTTAAGTAACATTGTGGAGGACGGACGAGTCTTTACCCACTGTATGCTTGATCCACAGCCCCGTAGGATGCGTTTCATGTAAGATACTATAAATACCCTTTCCCTCCCAAGGCAAAGGGTTGGAGCTTCATGATACATTTTTCTTGTCTTACTAGAAGTTCGCAACTCTATTTATTTTCTCTCTCTAAACCTCATCTCATTCGAATCTTGTGTGTGATTGATTGTGTGTTTGTGTAAACTAATATGTTACGATTGGTATCAAGAGCCATGGTTTGATCATCTACTTCACGTGTTCTTGGATTCTTAGTGGTTTTCATATGGTTTTTGGGTTTGAATGAGTTTTGAGTAGTTTTCATCATTTGATCATATTTAGTGTTAAAGTTTGAATTTTAATAGTACTTTTGTGTTTAGAATCATCATAAGTGTTTAGGTTTTGGTTTGGAAGGCTTGATTCATCTTGGTTGTAGTGTTTTGGATTGGAAAAGTTTGGTTTTGAAAGTGTTTCATTTAAGCGGTTTGAGTCTCGGACTATATTATTCTATGCGATTTGATGTCATTTGGATGCGATTTGATCTGATCTAGGAAGCGATTTGACCTGTTGTTAAAGCGTTTTGAACTCATTCTCGTTGCGGTTTGTGTAGTTGGCAAAGCGATTTGTTCTCTTTTGTGCGATTTGATTACCTGTTGTGTGGTTTGATCAGATAAGACAAAGAGGCAAAAGGACAAGTAGTGGATGTACTTGTGTTCCCTTGAGGTTTGTCAAGTCAAGCGATTTGTCCTTAAGCGATTTGTCATAAGCGACTTGTCCTAAAGCGTTTTGATTCAAGCGGTTTGTCAAGTCAAGCGATTTGTCATAAGCGACTTGTCCTAAAGCATTTTGATTCAAGCGGTTTGTCAGTTGTGCGTTTTGACTCAAGAGGTTTGTCTTCTGTGATTTGATCTAAGCGGTTTGATAAGAAGCGGTTTGAGTTAAGCGGTTTGTCTATTTGCGATTTGACTAAAGCGGTTTGTTCACATTGCAATTTGACTGAAGCGGTTTGTTAACTCTGCGACTTGTCTTTTGAGATTTGTCATTTCTTCATGTTAAGTTTTATGGTTTTCTCTTGATTTAGTAAAATCCCGTGAAAGAATCTATTTCCCGGTTTAATCAAAGAGTAGTAAAATTCCATGTACTTAGGAATCATGTCTATGATCACGTCTTCCGTTGCTGATGACGTTCAAGCTGTTGGATCCGATACTCGTCCTCCCATGCTTGATAGAACCAGACTCTTGGGCTCAAAGAATCATACTATATTGCTTAGGAAAAGAGAATGGTGTTAACATCCCTAAGTCAATTGATGAAGGACCATTTCAAATTGGAACTACCAGGGATATTCTCGAAACTGTAGCTGATGGAAATGTTGTGTTAGGGTTGGATAGACCAAGAATGTATGATGAGCTTGATGATAAGGACAAGAAGAGATATGATGCTGACATTAGAGCCTCAAACATCATACTTCAAGGTTTGCCAAAAGACATTTACAAGCTGATCAATCACAACACTGAAGCCAAGGCAGTCTGGGATAATGTCAAGATGCTTCTCTCTGGTTCAGAACTGACTAAGGAAGATAGAGAGTCTCAGTTGTATAATGACTTTGAAAACTTTAAAATGAATCCAGAGGAAAGTGTCACTGAATATCATGTGAGATTCCACAAGCTTGTGAATGATATGAGGAATATCAAAATGACAATGCCAAATATCCAGCTCAATTCCAAGTTCGTGAACAACATGAATCCCGAATGGCACAAATTTGTCACTGCTGTCAAACTGAACAAAGGACTGAGGAACACCAATTATGAACAACTGTATGCTTACTTACTCCAACATGAGAAGCATGCTGCATTTGAACGTATGATCATGGAAAAGTTCAATACTAATGTTGCTGCTGCAAGCTCTTCAAATGATTCAACTACATTCTTCACAAATGTGGGGATAAGTACCAAAGCATCACAAGTTATACCTACTAGGGATCATAATCACAAACTTATTCCTGACTCAGGTTCTAAGCCATCGGACATATTCATGGGAAACTTTGCAAATCAACTGGCCCTAATGGTTAAGCAAAACTTAAACCTCACTCCCCACACCAACAATCATCTCAGAACTGCATCTAATCTACACAATTATGCTACTGTTAAAGATGGAAGGGTTGTAGTGCAAAATGTGCAAGGAAGGCAGAATGCTTATCTACCACATAATGAACAAGGGAATGTAGGTGTTGGAACTGGTTATGGGAATGTAGGTGTTGGAACTGGTTATGGGAATGTAGGAGCTAGAGCTGGTTATGTGGGTAATCAGAATCGAGGAAGAATCATGGCTCAGGGTCAAGGGAAGCCAATCAAGTGCTACAATTATGGAGGGGAATGACACATTTCTAGAAACTGCACTCAACCAAAACGTCCACAAAATGCAGGGTACTTCTGGGATAAGATGCTACTGGTGCAAGCTCAAGATAATGGAGCAGTGTTGGATGAGGAAGAGTTGTTGTTTCTTGCTGAGGGAAATGCCAAAACTTATGATGCAGATGTGGATGAATAATCAGTGCATGGTGTGGCTCAGAATAACCCAATGTCTTTCAAGTTGCAGATTGTGATGCATTTGACTATGATGTTGATGATGAACCAACGGCACAGACCATCTTTATGGCTAACATCTCTCCTATGGTCTCTTCACCTCAACAAGTCGGTCCCTCCAAGGAATCCATCATATCACAGGTATTAAAACTATACAATGTGGTTGATGTGCAAAAGATTCACAACAAAGTACACTCAATGGAAATCATTGAATCAGATACTTAAAATATGGGTAATAGCAATGTTGTCCCATATGATCAATATGTAAAGCAAGATGAACGTATAATTGTACCAAGTGATGCATCTTCTGTTATCAATGATGAATGTATATTTGATGAATACACTGAATATGCACCTGATGATTCCATGACCACTGAACTAAATGCCTATAAGGAACAAGTTGCTATATATGAACAGTGTGCTAAGTTTGAATTGACTACCCGTGAGTAGGAGATGGATAACCAAATGCGTACACTTATCAGAAAAAGTAATTTTAGGGAAGAAACATTAAAACAAGAGTTAAATTCCTTACAAGAAAAACTTAATAAAACTGTTAAGCAAAAGCAAGATATTCAAGAAAATGTAAAAGTGCTTAAGCAGGAATTCAATGCTAAAGAATCAAAACTTTTAAATGATTTTTCCAACCTAAAAACTTTGAAGAACAAACTTGAAAACAAGTTGTGCGTACAAGGGAACACCCTTCAGACTGCTCACATGATTACTAAGCATAGAGTATTAAGCGATGAGCATAGTGATAGCCTTGTAGGAGAACCCAATCTTGAGTATGGTAAGAAATCAAAAGCTGCTCAAAAGGTGATCTATGATGGTAATGAAATCCTTAAGCCTAGACAAAAGCCTACTTGTTTAGAGCGCACTGAAGAGGATAAAGAGTTAGAAGATGCCTCTAGAGAGAAAATGGAAAAGAAACTTAAAGCTCCTTGGTGTATAGATTATAATATAACATTTAAAACTCCCAGTTACACTAAGGAAAATTAGATTTCCTTGAACAAGTTTAGACCTCAGACTCAATTGACCCCTGAACAAGTGTTTTGGAAGAAAGATACGGATAAGAAAAAAAACTGATGAACTTGTTGAAAAGAATCCTCCCCTCAGGAAATTACCTCCAGCTACTGTGTATCCACCAAATACACCGATGAATTTAGTGCCTAGAATTCTTCCCACTCAAAGTAAAACCTTAGTCAGCTTATATGTAGTTTACCAACTATTCGTTGACTTTGAAAAAACATGTAAGAAGAGATTCACTCCAACGGGAATTACTGAAGGGGAAAAGGGCTTTGAGCAAATAAAAGAATGTTACTTAACTGAGGTCATGCTTTTCTTTAAACAACTAAAAGAACAATTTGAGAGTCTTCAAAAGGCCATAGATACTGAGATTAAAGATATGAAAAGAATGTTTAATGAAATGGAAAACGAGGTTAAAGATTATGAATGTGAGCTCAAAAGCAATGAGATTGAGAGGAAGAATATTCACATCCTAAATGATAATTTGATTTCTAGATGTATTGCTCAAGATGTGTTCTACACTGTTACGAATTACTCTATTACTGCTTCTCAATTTCATGAATTATCTGTTGCTTTGAAAGTCTCCCAAGATCGTGTCATTGAGCTTGAGACCAAAAATTCAAAATTACATGATAAAATCGAAAAGGATGATCATGATAACATAGTCATGCATTTTTCTAAATTGGAAGTTAAATATCTTGATTTACAATTAAAATATCAACATCTTAAAAGAAATTGTTAAAACCTCAAATGCCAAGACATCTTCGGATGCTCCTGAGTTTGATGCAGTTTTTGAAATAAACAAGCGTGATGAACAGATTCGAGCTCATTGTAACACGATCAAAAAGTTGAAAGCTCAAATTTTCCAATTAAAGGGTGAAAAGAATGAAGTGACTGGCTCCTATATGTCTCCTCCTTTAGATTCTCAGAATTCTCAAAATTTCCATCTTCAAAACCTCATTAATGTCTTACAACATGAAAATGAGTGTTTTCTAGCAGAAAATGAAAAGGTTAAACTGCATTTCAAAGAGTTATATGAATCAATTAAGGTCACTCGTGACAAGAACAATGAAAAGATACGTCTTTGAAAAAAGAAATTGAGAATCTAAAGAGTCAGGTAAATGGGAAAATGCCCCTCACGAATGTTGAGAATGTTGCAGCGAAGGTGTCTGCTTGTACTAAATATGCTATGACTGTGAAGTATATTCCCCCTTATCTTAGAAATAATGAACTTGCATTTCAAACATATCTTTCGTACCTTAAGGATAGTCTAGAGTGTCTCCATGAGATCGTAGAAGAGGATAAGGTAGAGAAACCATTCGATAATGTGATTGGGCATGCATGCTTATATGCCAAACGATCTTAAGAACTCTTAGAATGTATAATTTCAACATGTCTTAAATCTGGTGCTAGGAAAGATAGTATAGTTATGCCTTGTTCTATGCCTAGAGTCAAGCATGTGACCTTTGATGTGCCTTCTAGAATCTCATATCCCAGCACTTCTAGACCAGAAATGCAGAAAGTAGTGAAACCAACTAATATTCCCATCATTCCTTCTACAGGAGTAATCAGTGACACTAAGGCTAGCGCGTCAAAGCCTCCAGGCAATACAAAGCAAGATAGGACCACGCGAGCCAAGAGTGACTGAGTAAAGAAAGTAGAAGACCACCCTAGGAATAATAAGTTTGAGTTAATTAAGATGAATCGTGTTGATTCTAGTATTAGCTATAAGCGTACTGTAACTAATTCGAATTTTACTACTATATGCAAAACATGTAATGAATGTTTGGTTTTTGGTATTTATCATGAATGTGTTATGAATGATCTGAGAAATGTTGTTAAATCTCCAGTTAAAGATGTCAGAATTGCTAAACAAGTTAAGGAATTTTGGAAGCCTATTAGGAAAAGGTTTAGTAATTATTGGAAGCCTACAGGGAGAAAATTTAGTAATGTGGGTTATCAATGGAAACCTGCTGGTCGTAAATTCAAAGTTAATGAATTTTTCCCTAAAAAGTATAGATCTATGCCTACTAAGGAATGGAAGCCTACTGCTAGGATAGTACCGTTAAGAAGTTGTCATACTTCTCTTAGGTCCAATGTAACTACTAATCTTGCTTCCACAACTAATGATGTCATAGCGTCGAATACTGATGTAGGTGTTCCAATTACATTTGCTAACCAATTGGAACCCCTTCTCTCATGGGGATCCAAACTTTCCAATAATCCATACTTGTTTGTGTTCAACTGCAGGTCGTACAAATCGTTATGTGGTATTTTGGACTCAGGCTGTTCAAAGCATATGACTAGAGATCGCTCACGGCTTAAGAACTTCGTGAATAAATTCATCAGGACTGTTAGATTTGGGAACGACCACTTTAGGGAAATTATGGGTTATAGAGATTATGTATTTGGTGACAGTGTAATCTCCCGGGTATATTATGTAGAAGGTCTTGGTCATAATCTGTTCTATGTTGGTCAATTCTGCGATTCTGATCTTGAAGTGGCTTTCAGAAAACACTCTTGCTTCATTAGAGAATTAGACGGTGTTGAGCTTTTAAAAGGAACTCGTGGCACTAATTTGTACACCATCTCTATCGAAGACATGATGAAGTCTTCTCCGATTTGCTTGTTGTCAAAGGCGTCTAAAACAAATTCATGGTTATGGCACCATCGTCTTAATCACTTAAACTTCGGCACCATCAATGATCTCTCTAGAAAGGACCTTGTAAGAGGCTTGCCTAGGTTAAAATATGAAAAAGATCATCTCTGTTCTGCATGCCAATTTGGAAAAAGCAAGAAATATGCCCACAAACCCAAACCTGCCAACTCAATTATGGAAGTTCTTCATACCCTTCATATGGATTTGTGCGGACCCATGAGAGTTCAAACTATATATGGGAAGAAATATGTGCTAGTCGTTGTTGATGACTACTGACTACTCTCGGTTTACTTGGGTTAAGTTTTTTAGGTCAAATGATGAAACTCCCGACGTCATCATCAAACTTATTAAACAGTTGCAGGTTCGGCTTAATAAAACAGTTAGAATCATCCGAACAGTCAATGGGACTGAGTATGTTAACAAAGAACTAAGTCAGTTTTACAAAAGCATTGGAATCAGCCATCAAAGAAGTGTTCCACACACTCCTCAACAGAACGGTGTAGCTGAAAGACGAAATCGGACTCTTGTAGAAGCTGCAAGAACTATGCTTATATTCTCAAAGGCCCCAATATTTCTCTGGGTGGAAGAAATTGCCACTACATGTTACACCCAAAATCGTTCCCTAATTCATACAACTCATGGAAAAACTCCATACGAACTAGTTCACAACCGAAAACCGGATCTTTCTTTTCTTTGTGTGTTCGGAGCCTTGTGCTATCCAACTAATGATGGCCAAGATTTGGGAAAATTGAAAGCTAAGGCGGATGTTGGATTTTTTGTTGGTTATGCACCTAACCGGAAGGGTTACCGAATCTACAATAAAAGAACCCGAGACATCATGGAAACTATTCACGTTACGTTCGATGAGCTGACTGAGCAAATGGCTCTTGGACAATCCAGTTCTGGACCCGTATCTCAACTTTTATCAAGTAGTCCCATTAGTTCTTCTCTTGTAAAGAATCACTCCCCTGTAGTTCCTTATGTACCTCCATCAGAAGAAGATTTTAAGAAATTGTTTGATCCGATGTTTGATGAATACTATGAACCTCATGCTAATGATAATTCCGCATCACCAACTGTAGCTGCTCCTAATCCAACCAATACTAATGGTACATCTATTTCAATGTCTTTATCTCAAGAAGCGCCAGTTGCCGATCACTCATCATCATCTTCGAATCCTCTATCTTCGGCTGTCCATCATGGAAATGTAGCTGCTAATTCTGATGGAGATAACCCTTTTGCTACTCTCGAAGATGCTCCGTTTGAAAAAATATTTGCCCTTGAACCAACACCTGAACCATCTTCACCAGGGGATCCAAACTCTGCTACATAAGTTCCTCAACATCAACCACACGAATATCTCAGAAAATGGACACATGATCATCCATTGGATAATATCATTGGGAATCCTTCTCATCCGGTTTCAACAAGAAGACAACTTGCCACAGATGCCTTATGGTGCTTCTTCAACTCTGTACTATCAAAGATCGAACCAAAAGATGTCAAAACAGCAATGTTTGAGAACAGCTGGTTTAATGCTATGCAAGATAAAATTCATGAGTTCGATCGTCTTGATGTATGGGAATTGGTGCCTGCTCCAGACTGTGCTATGATTATTGCTCTTAAGTGGATCTTCAAAGTGAAACTTGATGAGCATGGTGATGTTCTGAAAAATAAGGCAAGGCGTGTGGCCAAAGGATACCGACAAGAGGAGGGTATTGACTTTGAAGAATCATTTGCTCCGGTTGCACGAATTGAGGCTATCAGAATCTTCCTGACTAATGCTGCTAGCAAGAACATGGTGGTTTATCAGATGGATGTAAAGACTGCTTTTCTTAATGGAGATCTTAAAAAAGTGGTTTACGTCAGTCAACCTGAAGGTTTTGTGAATCCAGAGCATCCTACCCATGTTTACCGCTTGAAAAAGGCCCTTTATGGTTTGAAGCAAGCTCCTAGGGCATGGCATGATACATTGTCAAAATTTCTTTTGTCAAATGGATTCAGCAAAGGAGTATTTGATCCTACATTGTTCACCAGAAAGTCAGGCAAATACTTAATTCATGTTCAAATCTATGTTGATGATATTATATTTGCCTCGACTGAACCTAATGAATGTGACCGATTTTCAAAAGAAATGAGATCCAAATTTCAAATGTCAATGATGGGACAAATGTCATTTTTCTTAGGATTACAAATTTCACAAAGTCCCGGAGGCATTTTCATTAATTAATCTAAATATGCAAATGAAATTTTAAGGAAATTTGGATTTGATTCTTGTGACCCTGTTGACACTCCCATGGTGGAGAGTACAAAATTGGATGAGGACCACTCAGGGATCATGGTTGATAAAATGAAATAGCGTAGTATGATTGGATCTCTGATGTACCTCACAGCCAGTAGACCTGATATTCTATTTGTTGTATGTATGTGTGCTAGATACCAGGCTAAGCCTACCAAAAAGCACCTTCAAGCGGTTAAACGGGTCTTTAGGTATCTCCAAGGAACCATTAACATGGGACTTTGGTATCCGAAGGACACCGGTATGTCACTAACAGCCTATGCAGATGCTGACCATGCAGGGTGTCAAGATACACGTCAAAGCATGTCAAGAGGTGCTCAGTTTTTGGGAGATAAGTTAGTAAGCTGGTCTTCAAAGAAATAAATGAGTACATTTATATCCTCTATAGAGGCTGAATACATAGCCATGTCATCTTGTTGTGCTCAAATCTTATGGATGAGATCCTAATTATCTGACTATGGCTTTGTATTCAACAAAATCCCTCTGTATTGTGATAACAAAAGTGCCATGGCTCTCTGCTGCAACAATGTTCAACACTCAAGAGCAAAGCACATTGACATTCGACATCACTTTATCAGGGAGCAAGTAGAGAAAGGTGTGGTTGAACTTATTTCGTGAGGACTGAATATCAGCTAGCAGACATCTTCACTAAAGCTCTTCCTAGAGATCGTTTTGAGTTTATTCTCCCACGACTTGGCTTGAAAAGTCTTCAACCGGAAACACTCAAACGTCTTCAAGAGGAAGACGAGGAGTAAAGGTGTTTCTTCATCTATTCTTTGTATATATTTTATCAAAAAGCAAAATACAAAATTACAAAACCAACAAAAAGAAAATAGAAAAATATAAACTTTTCAAAACCCATAAAAATCAGAAAATCTTAAAAAATTCTAAAAATATCTTGTTTCTTTTATCATGTTTTATGGTTTCAATAACATCTACGGACTTAGAATTGTCATTCAATAATGGCACGGGTCTTTAGATGAAGTTCGAACTGAAGTAATAAATTCAAAAAAAAATGAGATGGAGAAAAATGTTGGTTTTCTGTCATTTCAGGCAGAAACCCGTTCTTAAAGAAAGGACAGAGCAATGCTAAATCATTTTAAAATCTCCTGCTCTGATCCTAAAAACAAAAGTTCATAAGGAACATTTGTCGCCAAAAAGACAAATGCTTCCTCACAAATATTTTTCCTTCTAAAGATTCTACTGAAAAATATTTGTCATGTAATGAAAAAAATTGCTTTGAAAATAACTCGGACTTAATTTTGAAAATCATCTGGACTTATCATTTGTCAAAATCTCTATCTCTCAATCAACAACTTAGGTCATTGATTGAGGGGGAGAATGATTTCAAACAAATCAAAAAGGTTATTTCTCAAACAATTGGCACTAAAATGAGCAAGGTCTATATTCGATTAATCAAAATGAATATTTTATCCACAATTGGATCAAGACCAAGGCTAATGTTGTGTTTTCATATGGTACCTAAGCATGTTTGATCAATGGAGATTAAAGTTTCAAAATCTGATCCTTATCAATTAAATGTTTTAAAAGCAAGTTACATTTCTCCTCAAAATAAGCTTTCGAAAATAATTTAAATCAATTGGGATCACAAATCTCAAAGGGTTTCAAAATTGTGATCGGGGGAGAATTTGTGATTTAAATTGGAAATAAGCTGATAATTTGATAAGTGGTTTTAGAAATACAATAACAGGCACTCCTCCCTACATGTGCCAAACGATTTCAAATTTTCCATGCACATGTTAAGGGGGCGCATTTATCTTAAACCAAAAACGATTGAAACGTGATTGATTTGTCTCAAAGTGCAGGTTACCTCAAATATGTGCAAAACTCTTTCGAATCTCGATACACATATTGAGGGGGAGCAATAAGAAGAAAACCACATCCTCCCCAAAATGTTTTATCTAAAGTATCTAAGTACTAGATTTGATCGGGGAGTGATGAGATCATTTTAGAAAATGTTAATCAAGAATTGAACCTTTTATTTTTAATCTGATATTTCAAAGACCTCTTGCCTCCATGTGCTAAATGATTTCCAATACAAGATGCACATGTTGAGGGGAAGCATTTCTAAAAGATAAAAAACAATTAAGGTACAAAAGGCTTTGATTTCATATCACAAGTACCTTGATTGATTTTCAAATGGTTTTCAATTGGTTTTGAGACGGAAAGAACAATACCAAAAGACCGACCAATTTACTTTATGCATTGGAGTTATAAGGATGGTTAGGTTAGGTATTCGTTCCCACGATCCCGCCAGGGCCGAAGGGATCTACCCAGGGACAATCCACTAGTTAGTGTAGAAGTCCTTAGGTATGATGATAAAAAGGAGAAAAGTGATAATATAGGAAGAGTGTCGACTGAGAAAGAGCTAGAACTGGAATAAACCCAACAAGATTTTAGTGATGAAGTCTCGGTAAGCACTGAAGGGGTTGAAGAATGAAAAGAATTGAAAAGTGAAAAGGGTGAAAAGAAATAGTCCTCCAATAATTCAACCTTAGGGTAGAAACCGGGTTCAAGTCATATGCTACTGGTGGTTACTAAGGTAACATTGGTATTGAAGACAAGACGTCATGGACCCAGTGACGCACTGCACTACAACTTCCCAAGCCGCTTTGTTAATACAAATATCGTCATTAAACGTTATTTATATTTTTGATCTTTACCTAAGTTTTGTTAACGACAAAAGTAAATTTAATTTTTATAAAGCTTAAAGCTTGTCAAGTTTAATAGATATTAAAACAAGTTTTTTCAAAAAATATCTTCATCACTCAAGCATTTACATTGTGATTAATCATATATTGATATGACTCTAAACCATAATGTATGATAGTAGTTTTAGTTCAAGAATGTTTTGGTTTCTTAAAACAAAACATTACATATGTATTTACATTTTAACATATTTCTAAAAATAGAAAAACAAACACATGACATCATGTGGTACATCATTGAAATCCTTAGAAGATTTCACTAGATACTTTGTGTAGATTTAGGCTCTACATATCTTACACAATCTTGGATAGATATGGTTGACTTTGGTAAGATTTTGAGATCTTGCTGTCAGAACTCGGCGACACCAAATATTAACACGGGCGGAACCCTTTTGAGGGTTCCGTGGTCCGTGGTGCTTGCTGATCTTTTTGGCTATAAATAGCAAAGCCAAACCAAGTTGTTTTTTCATCCCTTTCTATCATATTCTCATACATTCCTTCTCTCTAACATTTCTAACTCAGTTTCATATCATATTAGTGATCTCTTTTGTAGAAAAGAAGATCAAGATACATTCAAGCTTCAAAAAGAAGTTGGAAGTCTTGTTTGTTTGTTGTTGTATGATCTTGTGTTGATTCATACATCATTGTTGTACCAAACCATCATAATCTTGTGAGTGTGAGTGGTTAGTATTTTAGTCCTTAAAATACATTATGTGTGGGAGTGGTTGTACCCTTGAAAAGAACTCGACATTTAGCTTAATGTCGGAAATAGTGTGTAAGCGAAGTGTAAAGGTTTCTCTGCCGGTGAAAGGAGCTTGTTGACTAATGAAGTTAAACTCTCGAGTGTGAGACTCGGGGAGTGGCGTAGGGCAAGGAAAAAGAGTCCTTGTAGACCGAACCACTATAAACAACTTGTTGTGGTTTGATTGTTTCTTTCCTTATCTACTCTTTATATATTGTTGATTATTATTCACTAACATATCTAAGATCAATATCAATTGATCTTTCAATAAGTTTCAAAAAAAAGTTTTTAATCGGTAAACTATTCAACCCCCCTTCTAGTTTTCCACACACTCAAGTTCTCTTAAAAGGACTTGTTTCATTCTCATGAGAAACCTACATAATCTATCGACATTCTCTTATAGACGGTTGATATTGAAGAAGGTGACCCTATCCCTAGTCTCCAAATAGGAAACCAAATGTGCACTATTGAGTCTAGAGCCAAGAGATCATCCACAAAATCTCATTAAGACACAAAATTAATGAAGACTTGCTGTTTCACACAATGTGGAAAGTAAGTATATATTGAAAGTCCTACGCATTATCCTTGTGGTATTGCCAGAACATCCGAGTGATATGTAAAAATATTCACGATGAAGATGGAATCCTTCTAGAGCCAACATCAAACAAGCTCTTGGTGGGTGACATGTGAGATTTTTCAAAAGATCAAGCTTGTGACAACTAGATAGAAACGATGGGGCGATTGACTCGTGAATCAACTTTGGTCCAGGAAATGAATTGACGAATACTTTTGGAAAAACCGTTCGATGTGCAAATCTATTCTTTTCTCTAGCACATCGAATGTGTATTCATTTTCAAACACAAAAAGTATTTCTGATTGAAAATTGATGTTTTCCGTAAAACCTTAGTTGTATTGCAAAACTCTTTCTATTAAGTAATACATGATTGTTTTTCAAATCATTTTTCATCAATCAGTGTATCTCAATTCGCTGGTTCACTCACTTCGTGTTGTCTTCTTTGAGACGTTTCGATTTGAGAATGAATTGATTAGCTGCGAAACCCTGTCAAGGAGATTCTTCGGAATTCTACCTGATCATGGGCAGTACTTGTACTGATCAACGGGGAACCGTGGTTCTTGCAACCCCATTTAACGAAAGTGATCAAAGACACTTCCGTGCGCTTTATTACTAACTGTTGTTTGCAGGGACACTCGACGGTTGTAGCTGATCAGAATTGAGGAGTCAATCCATTATCGCATTCTCACACATCACACTCACATCTAAAGAAATTATGATAAGTGCATATCTTCATAAATTGGCTCTGATATTTTCAAACCATGCTTCTACTACACTGTTGCAAATATCATGAATCAACAAAGCTTCCGCTACTCTGATGAAAAGATATCATGATCCAAAACTGTGAGCATGTCGGTCCAAAAGTCAAAACTTCACATAATGGCAATACAACAAAGGATAAGTCAAGAGATTTAATGTGGCTGATGATCTCTAAGAAGGCTCAAAGAACAAACAATCCATGGATCAGTTGAAGACCTCCACTTGAAGTACAAAACATGCGGAACACGAAGAATCAAAGACTACAAGCTACAGAGCAAATAACTTAATCAAGAATTCTAGAACACACTAAATGTAATATCTGTTTAAAATTGAGGTGACCTCCCTTAGGGGGAGATTGTTAGGATTTAGAAAATTCGGTAGTTAAAGACTCGGTCACCTCAAGTATATGTATTCGTTAGAAAGCTCGTAGTCATATTCATTTAGTAATACTTAGTAGTTAGTTAAGTAACACCGTGGAGGACGGACGGGTCTTTACCCATTGTATGCCTAATCCACAACCCGTAGGAGGCGTTTCATGTAAGATACTATAAATATCCTTTCCCTCCCAAGGCAAAGGGTTGGAGCTTCATAATACATTTTTCTTTGTCTCACTAGAAGTTTCCAACTCTCTTTACTTTCTCTCTCTAAACCTCATCTCATTCGAATCTTGTGTGTGATTGATTGTGTGTTTGTGAAAACCAATATGTTACAACAACTCTGTTTTAATCGATTCGAAAAGCTACGTTTAATTCAAAGTTTCTACTACAGTTTCTCTTTTTACCCAAACAGTTGGTTCTATACAAAACTTTGGAGTTTTTACCATTTGAAATATGACATGCAAATCAAGAATACTTTTAATAAATATTTTCTAATTAAATCATCGTGCATCGATACGGCACAAGCCACTAGGCGAATCGAAGCTAAGACATAGACCTATAACTATATATTTTTCTCTAATTCTAGAAACCCAATCATTAGTGTAGAAAAATTATGTTTATGCCCCTGATCAAATCTGTCACATAAAGTTATGAACAAAAACATGTTTTTTTAATGGTTTTCTAGTTTAGTTTATCGAGTACAATACTTAATCTTGCAAAATAACTATACGTAACATGTAAAAATATGTATAAATGTTTAAAATGAAGATGTGATGATTTCCTTACTAATTTTTATGGTGAAAATAGCAAGAACAAGAACACTAGCCTAATTTCTAATCACCAACAAAGTTTTACCCAAGCTTCCAAACAAAAGAAAACCCTTGAAACCTTGATTGAATCAACCTAAATATCCTTGATTTTAAAGTCAACTTTTACTTTTAAAATGATTATGTGGAAAACTAGAAGGGTGGTTGAATAGTTTACTGATTAAAAACTTTGTTTTGAAACTTATTGAAAGATTAATTGATATTGATCTTAGATATGTTAGTGAATAATAATCAATATGCAAGCAATATATATAAAGAGTAAATAAGGAAAGAAACAATCAAACCACGACAAGTTGTTTATAGTGGTTCGGTCTACAAGGACTCGTTTTCCTTGCCCTACTCCACTCCCCGAGTCTCAAACTCGAGAGTTTAACTTCACTAGTCAACAAGCTCCTTTCACCGGCGGAGAAACCTTTACACTTCGCTTACACACTATTTCCAACACTAAGCTAGATGTCGAGTTCTTTTCCAAGGGTACAACCACTCCCACACACAATGTATTTTAAGGACTAAAATACTAACCACTCACACTCACAAGTTTATGATGGTTTGGTACAACAATGATGTATGAATCAGGACTAGATCATACAACAATAAACAAACAAGACTTCCAACTATTTTTTAAAGCTTGAATATGCCTTGATCTTCTTTGCTACAAAAGAGGATCACTATAATGATATGAAACTGAGTTAGAATTTTAGAAAGAAGGAATGTATGTGATTATGCTAGAAAGGGATGAGAAAACAACTTGGTTTGGCTTGCTATTTATAGCCAAAAAGAACATCAGGCACCACAGACCACGGGACCCACAAAAGGGTTTCGCCCGTGTATAATTTTGGTGTCGCCGGGGTCTGACAGCAAGATTACCAAAATCTTACCAATGTCAACCAAATCCATCCAAGATTGTGTAAGATATGTGGAGTCCAAATCTACACAAAATATCTAGTGAAATCCTCTAGAGATTTCAATGATGCACCACATGATGTCATATGTTGTTTTCTATTTTTAGAAATATGTTAAATGTAAATACATATGTAATGTTTTGTTTTAAGAAACTAAAACATGCTTGATCTAAAACTGTTAACATACATTATGGTTTAGGGACATATCAATAATATGATTAATCAAAATGTAAATGCTTGAGTGATGAAGATATTATTTGATGAAAAGCTTGTTTTAATATCTATTAAACTTGACAAGCTTTAAGCTTTATAAAAATTAAACTTACTTTTGTCGTTAACAAAACTTAGGTAAAGATCATAAAATATAAATAATGTTTAATGACGATATTTGTATTAACAAACTCCCTTTTTGTTGAGGACAAAACATAAATTTTATTTTTATAAAAGATGTAAAGTTTGTACAAGAGTTATAAAAATATAAAATTAATTTTAGAACTTGAAAGATTTAGATAAAGATGATAATACTAGTTTGTCCAATTTAGACATGATGTTGACTTTTTAGAAAGTCAAAATATGCAGTTGACTTTTATAGAAAGTCAAAGTCCAAGTTATATAATATTTCTCCCCCTTTTTGTCGAAACCAAAAGAAGAGGCGAGGCAGAATATGTAATGAGCCCAAGCCATTATCTCCCCCTTGGCCAATGCTCCCTCTAAATTGGGTGCCAAGAGAAAGATACATGGATTGTGAAAAAGTTACAAAAAAAAATGTTAGTAATAAGCATCATCACTAGCATTTCTAATCACCATGTAACAATTAACAACAATATAAGAAACACCATTCACTTGTTAAAATTTTCATGATATAAAATCATGAAATGGAACACAATGATGTGTTAGTACATGAAGAAAATCCTAGAGAGAAAAAAATAATCCTAGAAAATTAGAAAAATACAAAGAAAAATCCTAGAAAAATAAAAATACTTAAAGGATAGACTAGGAACCTCCTATTGAGGTGGTGGATGAGCAAGAGTATTGATTCGCTGTAGGATGTGCTCGAGGATGAACCTCATTTCATTTTGAAGCTCATGGACCATTACCCGGGTCCGTTCGCTAATGTGGGCGGTCCGCTCACAATTTGAGCAACCATGTCTAGGAGGGTAATATGGTTCATGCTTTTGTGGTGGTTGAATGATGGAGTTGTTGGTGTTGGTAGTTGGGGTGGTGATTAGGGAGGCTAGCAAAGCATTTTGCATTTGCATGGTTTCACTAAGGTGAGAGTCCACCATATTAGAGAATTTGTGGAGATGGTGTAGCTCGGCTTCTATCTCCTCTTTAGTTGGGTGATCATCCCACATGGATTCATAAATGTCCTCTATATGAGGAGGCATGGAGGTTGGAGGTAGTGGATGATCCCCATACAAAGGGCCATGAATTTCCTTATGAATAGGATGGAAAAGAAGAGGTTGGGGCCCTAACGGGGTGTTTAGGTCAAAGGATGAACGTGGAGACTCATGAGCTATTCGCTCAATAGTACCAAAGGATGGTAGTGGTGGTGGATTATTGGGCCTAGGAGGCAAGTCCTCCAAGTCCTCCAAAAATGGGTTTGGAGATGTAGGTGGTGTAGACAATGGCTCTAATGGGATGATTGTTGGAGATTTAGGAGGTGATGGTGACTTGGATAATTGGATAGGATCTGGTGGTGGTGATCTAGTAATGGGAGTCTTTGTTGGTGGTGGAGTAGTGAATATAATAGGTGATTTTGGAGGTGGTGTAGGAGTAGTCAAAGTGAGGAAGTTCTCATCTCTTATGGGAGATGAGATTGTTGGATCGATGTACTCTAACCAAACTAACTTAAATAGCTTGTTAAGGTTTAATAACATCGGATAAATCCTAAGTTATTAACAGAGAAACACTGAGCAAACTCTATTAAGTATGCGGAATTTACTTAACAAAGCTAAGAAGAATAACTTTAACTTTGAACGATTTTATTAATAACTCTAACTCTGCTTATTATGCAGATCTTTAACAACTCTAATAATATCGAACTTCTCTCTAAAACTCTAATAAAATCACGTACGTCTTAAGCCAATCTAGGGGTCCTTTTATAGGCTCAAGGATACCCTAGTCGGTTTACAAATTGTATCCTTGTACGTCAAGTAATCTAATATAGAATATTCTAGAATTACAAGACTTTCTATAAACGAATAAAACAGTTCTTTGATCTTGCAGTACTTTGACTTCATACGCAGTACTTTGACTTTATCATTTAGCAGTAATTTGATTAATCTTCAGCACTATAACTGTTCAGCACTTTCATATCCCAACAATCCTCCCCTAACTTGAATTCTACTTGTTTGACTTCAAGTTCCTTTGTGAATATATCTTTATCAACTTCATCTTTAAGGAAAGATTATGTCTTCGTCTCTGGATTGTATCTTTGTAGTTTCTGTGCATAGTCAAAGTATCTTTAGAAATATTCTTTTACAGCATCATCCAGCAATCTCCATCTTTTCAGCAACACAGCAACATATGACAATTTGTACATTAATTCAGTTTAAGTTGCAAACTATTCTCATCACTTCCAGGTGTATTAACTCCTGTGAGAGGTGAATCATTGAAAATTTAATGGATTTAGGTCTCTTTACCAAAGCCATTAACTCTGGAGTAGCCAAATGTTTTGGTGTGTAAGACCATGGTACACTAATAACCATATGATTTTTAGCAAATCATCAGCTATCAACAGATTCGATTTGTCTTTACCAAAAGCTGTACCCTTCTGGACTAGTTAGTTCTTTCATCATGGTGAACTAATTACCATATAATGGTTTTTCCACAGCCTTTACCACAAGCCATTTGCTTGTGGGCTAGCCAATTCTTCACATTACTGATATGGTGAGTTGATTACCATCTAACTTATTAGCAAGTTGTCAACTAAAAACGGATTTGATATATCTTTACCAAAGCCATTTGCTCATGGATTAGTCAATCCTTTTGTAACCATGGTGGATTGATAACCTATTGATGTTATCATCTCAAAAACCATTTATTCAACCATTGTTTCAAAATATTTGTTACTTAACAAAATTTTTCTTCAAAAATCACTTAACTGGTTAAAAGCTGCAAGCAGTACTTTGATTAAAGTACTGTTTGATCAGCAGTAATTTGAATAAAGTACTGATTTATCAAAAATAATTTATTCAATTAAGTCTCATACCAGTTATTCATTATCATTTGCAATAGTAGTCCAGTTGATAAACAAATTGATGACCATACAAGCAATTTCATTGTCTTCTTTAACTTCCATTCCATGCTCTAGCATCCTCCTCATAAGATCTACTGTAAGAGGATATCTTCTATCTGCAAACATATGAATCATTGTACCAGTTTCCAGCTCTAGAACATGAACTCCAGATTCTTCAAAAAATCTCCAGCAAACAATTTCCCAGTTCTCTTGATTCTTCCAAATTTCATCACTGCTCTGTTCTTCAGTTTCCCATGCAGTTGTGAGATCTCCCAGTAAAACTAAACCAATTCCTTCTGATGAATGATGTTCAAAATAATCTTTCACCACATGATATAAATAGAATAGATCTACTCTATCTATGATATGCAATAAATCCCATAGCCTGTTGAACACTCTGAAACTTTCATCTTCTCTATGAAACATCAGATAGCTTCCATCTTTAGATTCCACAACTTCAAAATTAATAATCTGAGATCTGTTCATCATCATGTCAGCATCTTCTCTGGAATATTCAAAATCTACTATTCTGAGATAATTTCTTAATTCATCCCTAGTTTCAGATCTTAACTCAACTTTTTCTTTCTTTGAAAACTGTATATCTTCAACTTCAGTTTTCCTTTTTCTTTTTAAAATTTTCTTTCTTTTTGCTTCAGTCCAAGTAGCTTCATCTTTATAATCTTTGATACTTGCAACATCCTTCTTATAAGCCTCTGTCTCAGCATCATATAATCTTTTCATATCAACATGCTTCAGCTTCTGTAATCCTTTATATCCTCGACTTTTCAAATAAGCCATCATTGCATTCCTTTCTTTAGCAAGATTTGGTTTTCTAGGCATAAAAGAAACAGGAACCGGTGACTCTAATTGTTCACTAGCTTCAGCATTCAATTCCTCTTGCAACTTCTTAGCTGCTTCTCTATCCTGAGCTTCTTCAGTTTCCTTAGCTTCTCTATCTTTAGCATTTAATTCCTCTTGAATTTTTCTAGCTGCTTGTTCATTTAAAGCATCTTGAGCAGCCCTTATCTGTGCTAAAGTTGGTTTCTTCTTCTTTACTTCTACCAAAACACCTTTTCCTTTATCCTTAGGATCAATAGCAGGTTGAGAAACTCTTGGTTGTTCCTCTGCAACTTCAGAAATAGTAACAGCCCTTGGCTTTGATAAATCAAGCAATATAGTTGCAATAAATTCATCATCATTTGCAGTTCTTACAGGTTTGGGTGTATCAGCTTCTTCTGGTATGGCAGTTGTTGAGGGACCAGCTTCTTCTTCTAACACAGTAGTTGAAGGACCAACTTCCTCTTCAAAGTCTAATACTCTTGGTGTAACCAATTCTTGTCTGTGAGTTCCATTGAAAGCAGTACTTTGTTGTTCAGTACCTTGATCGTCAGACCTTTCTTCTTCAGTACTTTCAATGATAACATGCTCTTCAGTACCTTGAGGTTCTTTCTCCTTAACAACATCTTCTTTCAAATTATTTTCTTCTAAATTCCTCCCCAATTGGACAGAAGATTGTTTGTGAACCTTTTTGCCTTTGTTTTTCTTCTTAAATTGCCTTCGGCGCTTGTTTTCTTCCTTAACCCATAAGCGATAACGTTTGATAAAAGGCGTAACAAAATTCTTTAACCTTTTATACTTGAGCATCAACCTCTTAATCTGTTTTGCTTGAGCCTCAGTAGTCTTTTGCAATTTGACCAACTCCCTTGTCAAAACATAATTATCCAATGTTAAACCTTCAGGTGATATAGTATGTGAATCATCTCCTTGAATTGGTGAATGTTCCTCTGGTTGACAAGCAGGAACAGATTGTTGTGGAGATGGAGAAGGTGAACCTGTAACATTTTCTTGAATATCAGTACTTGGGGAAGCAGTACCTTGAGATGCAGTACCCTCTGGAGATGCAGCACTTTGAGAATCAGTACTTGCAGATGCAGTACTTGCAGGTGCAGTACCTTCACTTGCTTCATCATCTTCAGCATCAGCTCTAACAACTTGAACAACTTCCATCATAGAAGTAGTTAAAGGCGTATCTTGTCCTCTGAATAAGTCACTTCTTCGCGCCATAAAGGTAAAAATCTTTGCTTGTTGTACAATAACAGGTAGTAAATCTGTAGGCTTTGGTACATCAGCAAGTTGTTTGTTCAAGAAAACTTGTATAAACCTAGGATACATTAACCATTTTGATCCATGAGTGATGTGGGAAAGCATGCCATCTAGAATAAGCCTTGTAAAATTGAAAACACGATCTGTAGCCAATCCCACCATAGCAGATGCTATATTAGATCCAAATTGCTCCCATGAAGTACTTTTAGCACTAATACAATGAAGCAACACATGCACTAAAAACTTCCATTGAGGACAAAATAGTTGTTTCCTAAATGTTTGTTCTGTTAAAGACCCTTCATAACCAAGGTGCCCAAAAGTTTCTCAAATCAACTGCTTATCAAAACGAATAGCCTGATGTGCTCGGTTGGTGCAAGTTTTAAAAATTTATAAACACAAATTAACCGTCTAACCTATTAACACATACGAGCAAGTATACTCGTCCGCAATAGCAAAGTTTGGTAAGTCGAGATCGTTCCAAGGGATTTTTTTGTTTGAAATCGATTTGATTAAAAAGTTTTTAACAAGAAAGCTTGTCAAGGCTTCCTCAAATAAGTGTTCTAGTGAAAATACGAATCAAGAATATAAATATATACTTGTGTGTAGTCTTATAATCAACCATAGATAGTGTTCATAAAGGTTTGGTGTATACTCTTAGTATGATGCACAAATCATAAGCAAGTGATTCCCCAACCATGGTATTTGATTGTAAAAATCATTCTAAGAACAAAAACATTTAGGTAATCCTTTCGGTCCTTATCCCAATGATTATCCTATATAAGTTCCATTTGTTTGCAACATGTTCTCATTAAATTTGTTCTTACGAATCTTTCGACCCTTCGTGATGAAAATGTTCCTAGTCTTGTTTTAATAAGCAAAACATGGTGGTTGTCAATCACCATATTCCCATACTAGTTTGTCACTTCACTTTTTGGAATAAAACACAAGAGAAATCCTTTCGGTCCTTTTTCTTAAAACATGTTTTATTGACAAATCAATCCAAGACTAGTATTTTTCCAACAAACTCATTTAAACAAGATCATATATACATGCATCACATTTTGAGAACACTATTATGATTAATCACATTCCAACACACAAGTATATCACAAACTACTCCATGAAAACAATCATATCTAAACACAAGTCATAACAAAGTAATTCAAACAATTCAAGAGAATAGATTTCCATAACAAAGTTCATAGAATACCTAAACTTTTGTGATTACAAGAATTAGAAATCGTGGATTGTAGCAACCACGCGCCTCCAATCACCTAGGATCACCGCACAACTCCAAACTACCGAAACAATGGACAAGAATGGTTCCCTCCTTGCTCCTGGGCGTTTTCCAGTAAATACTAAGCTTTTGGGTTGAAATAATAGAGTTAGTATTAGTTTTGGTGTAAACTAATACTCTTTTGGTTGTGTCACACTTAGTATACAAGTACTAGGTCCTTTAAATAGCCAAAGCTCTTGCTTAACTGCCCAAAAAACGTTCTCTCCAAGTTAATATCAAGAAATGATTGGACTCCAATGATTATGGGGAGTTAAGGCAACAATAAATGCGATTTGTGTAACTGCAGTGCCAGAAACCGGATCGGTTTCTTGGCCGACCGAATCGGTTATTGTTTTGACCAACTGCCCAGCCGGATCCGGTTGCGGGTTGCGACCGATCGGCTGGGTTCTTGTTATTTTGACTTTTTTGCTGACTTTCTCCTTTGCGCTTCATTCTTTGCTTACGTTGATGATTTCCAAAGCCAAACTTGATCTTTCCTTGCTATAGATGCTTCGAAATCACTACGCTTCCATATCATTGAGTCTACAAGCTTCCAATCTCAACTTCCTTCCTTGAGAATCTTCCAAATGTGCATAAAAACTTCATTTCTTCATTATTCGCGATACCTGACTACATATACATACACAATACGCATCTTTGCACTTTTGCAACAGTTATGAGTAAATATAGCCGAATATCATGCACAAAACTGACAATAACGCTACTAAAAACATGTTCATTTTAGACGTTATCATAGCCCCTTCTTCATCATTAAACAATAAGTCTTCTCGAATAGATGCTTCAGTAATCTTCACAGTTCTTCCAACAATTGTAGCCCTAATATAAAATTCATCATTCTCCATATTATCCCTAACAGTAGCCCAAAATTCTTGAATCCAAGGTTCAATTATATCTGGCTCCACTAAAAGAGCATAACTAATTGGCGACCCAGTAAGATAATCAATTATATCATGAAAAGCCTCATTATCGTCAGTCTTGTCTAAATTCGCCACCATGTTGTGCTTTGAAACAGTAGGACGATTCGCCATGGTTGAGTAGGTAAGCACAAATAGAGATATAATCAAATAATAAATAGATGGTGAGAGAAAGATGGAAAAGATATGAGAATATCAAGATGAGAGGGAAAATCGGAGAGTAGTTATTTATAGGTGAGATTTGAAAAATCACAGCCCATAATAACAAAGTTACCGTTAGATGAATTACCTCTCAATCTTACCGTTAGAACAGTACTTTTAATAAGACAAACAGTACTTTCCACGTGTGCAGTACTTTCCAAGCAGTACTTTCATAAAAAAACAGTACTTTTCCAAATTCCTTTGTATAAGCTAAGCATACATAAATATCCTCCCCTCAAACAATGCACATGACTATAATAATACTAATAGTCCTCCCCTTAAATGTAGCTCAGTAGTTAATCATGCCAATGCTCACCACCAATTGATTGAATCTTGAAACATCAAAGCCTTTGGTGAGTAAGTCAGCTACATTATCATCCTTGTGAACCTTGATCACATTTATGAGTCTGTGCTCATAACAATCTCTGATAAAGTGATGTCGAATCTGAATGTGCTTGGTCTTGGAATGATACCACAACCCTAACTTAGGTTGTTGTTTCAAATAACAGAAAATTCTCTTCACTGCATTCATATGAGAAATCTTTGGTGAGACTTGATATCTTGCACATAAACAAACTGCAAACATGATATCAGGCCTAGATGCAGTAAGATACATAAGACAGCCAATCATTGATCTGTATAACTTGACTTCAACTGGATGTCCATCTTCATCCTTGCCCAATGAGTTAATTGATATAATAGGTGTAGTGACAGACTTCATGTCATCAAAATTGAACTTCTTAAGTATGTCAGATACATACTTGTCTTGACTTATGAAAATTCCTTCCTTTGACTGCTTAACTTGAAGTCCCAAAAAGAAATTTAACTCACCCATTGAACTCATTTGAAATTCTTTCTTCATAAGCTGCTCAAACTCCTTAACCATAGACTGTTTGGTAGCTCCAAAGATGATATCATCAACATAGACTTGAACTAACATGATATCCTTCTTGTCTCTTTTGATGAACATAGTCTTGTCAATAGCTCCCCTCCTGTAACCATGTTGTAATAATAATGTGGAGAGCCTCTCATACCAAGCTCTAGGTGCCTGATGAAGGCCATAAAGAGCCTTAACCACCTTGTAAACTTTGTTAGGATGTTTAGGATCTTCAAAACTAGGAGGTTGTTTCACATAAACGTCTTCTGTTATAGTGCCATAGAGAAAGGCACTCTTGACATCCATCTGGTAAACTTGAAATCCCATATATGAAGCAAATGCAAGAAATATTCGAATAGGTTCAATCCTTGCTACAGGAGCAAAAACTTCATCATAATCTACTCCTTCTTCTTGTCTGTAGCCTTGAGCTACTAACCTTGCCTTGTTCTTGATAACATTACCTCTTTCATCTCTCTTGACTCTGAAAACCCATCTGGTTCCAATAACTTTCTTCCCATCTGGAAGATCACATAATACCCAAACTTCTTGAAGTTTGAATTGTAGCAGTTTTTCTTGCATAGCTTCAACCCAACTTTCTTTTGTCAATGCTTGAGCAATATTCTTGGGTTCCTCTTGAGAAATAAAGCAAGTAAACAAACATGTTTGATGGTCCTTATGATTCAGCCTGTTCTGTTTGTAGACAAAGCTAAGTAAAGTATTATGAGGTTTAGTAAAACTCTTAGCGTTGTGTCTTGTCATCACTCCAGAAGTAGAAGGACCAATGATTTGATCAGTAGGATGATTCTTATGAATTCTTAAGATTGGAGACTGTGGAACTCCATACGCATCATCCAAGTTAGTTAAATCAGCATCTTCATTGGGATCTGAGAAAATACCTTCATCTTCAAACTCATCATCAGTTTCTTCTAAACCAGGCATGGTAGGATCATCTAAATCATCTAAAGTACTGTCAACTGGTGCAGCAGTACTTTGTTCGAAAGTACTGTCCAAAGTACTATGAGAATACTCTGCAATCTTATTCTTTTTCTTTGCTTCTTCATAAGCTCTTATTTGTTCATCAGAATAAGAATGTGCCATTACATCTTGTAAAAGCATCTGTTTAAGTGTCTCTTGAATATCTTGATCCTCAGCAGATAGTGAAGATTTTGGTATATCAGTACTTTGCGCTGGTGCATCAGTACTTTGCTTTGGAGCATCAGTACTTTGCTTTGGATCTTTATCAGGAACAGCATCAGGTCTAATGTGAACTCCATAAATAACATACTGTGAATCTTCTCCATTATACACAGGTTAATTTTCTTCTTTGACAGGTACATAATTCATAGAAGGAGTTAAAACTTCAAGATCAAACATCCAATCAGGACCTTTACCCTTCTGATTGTCTTGATCTTCTAAAAACTCAACATGAAGACAATCTTGAATCTTCTTAGTGACTCTGTTGTACACTCTAAATCCCTTACTGTTGGTACAATAACCCAATAAATATCCTTCTTCTGACTTGCCATCAAACTTTCCCAGATTATCAATTATGTTTAAAATAGTGAGAGGGCATCCAAAAGGCTTCATAAAACGAATGTTGGGTTTGTTGCCCATCAGCAACTCATAAGGTGTCTTCATCTGTGGTTTTGTGACTGATACTCTGTTAAGTACATAGCAAGCAGTACTTACAGCTTCAGCCCAGAATTGAATAGGTAGTTGTGAATCTACAAGCATAGTTCTGGCTGCTTCAATCAAAGTCCTAGTCTTCCTCTCTGCAACACCATTCTGTTGTGGTGTTCTTGCAATACTGAACTCCCTCTTGATTCCTTTGTTAGCACAAAATTCATCCATAAGCTTGTTCTTGAATTCAGTTCCATTATCACATCTAATACCTCTGACCTTGAGTCTCAATTGGTTTTCAAGTGCGATTATTAGTGTCTGAATAGCATCAAAAGTATCATCTTTAAATCCCAAGAAAAATACCCAACTGAATCTACTGCAATCATCTGTAACAACTAAGCAGTACTTTTTCTTGTTTAAACTTGCCACAGAAACAGGTCCAAACAAATCCATATGTAACAGCTCTAAAGGTTCTCTAATTTTCCTCTCCTCAAGCTTCTTGCATGAAGCTTTGTGTTGTTTACCCTTCTTACATGCCAAACATGAGTGATCATTCTTGTAAGTCTTTGAAGGTAAACCTCTAACTAAATTGCCTTTGACCAGTTTGTTGATATTCTTGAAATTTGTTGGAATCACTCCTAGACCATAATTCAAGTGTTAGTTACTCATATGTAATAGGTAGTTTATTATGGCCTTTATGTTTGTTTAAGGTCAAGCTTATATAGAAGGCCCATAAGCTTAGGCCCATGTCCAATAAGGAAAAGGGAAGGAGTGGGAGTGTTGCCCTAGCTCCTTGCCTATAAATACTCTTGTAAACCTTCATTTGAAGGTTGGTTGTTCAATATTTCTCTTTCACTCACTCCTACGCCTAAACCGTATTATTATCTTGTGTGTGTGTGTTTGGTTTATTGTTCAATCGCCTCTCTATCTTTCTATTAAGCTTGTGTTGTAAATCTAGTGACCTAACAGTGGTATCAATCGCCTAATAGTTGAGTGAACGTATTGTTTGAAGTGAGTTTTGGTCTCACGCTTAACTTGCGTATCCGAAACTTTGGATTGATCAAAAACGTATTTTTTACACTTTTTAATCCAAGATTCTTGTCATTTCAACGTTATAAGGTGTTAAACTTACTGTTTTTGGCAAAAAGTTTCGAACTTTATGTGTAGAGCATTGTTTTTCATCTAGTTTTTATACGAGGGTTTCAACCTACGCATAACTGTTTTAAGAGCTTTGGATCATCAAGTTTCACACTTTTGTGTCTTTTGGTGTTATTGAAGCTATTTCATCACACAAAAACTGGTTTAGAAACATCTTTGGGTATTATCAGTTTTAAGAGTAATCCTACGCGTAGCAAAACCCTAAAACTACGCGTAAGATTATCCTTGGTTTGATCTTCGTTTTCGTGGTTTACTCCGTGTTTTCTTGCTTGGATAAGCCTGAAAATACGTCTACTTTGGATATCTTTTGCACTGTGATAGTGTAAAAGATCATTTGGGTAAAACCCTAAACTTACGCATAAGCATAAAGCTTACGCGTAGAAATCCTACGCATAAGATTCATCTTACGCCTAAGCCAAGTCTTACGCATAAGGTAATCCTACGCACAAGTTTCTACGCATAACTTTGTGTCTACGCATAACTTTAGAGTCTTTTCCATACTTACGCGTAAGCTAAATTCTACACGTAACTAGTGATTGTTACGCGTAACTTTGGTGTTTTTACGTATAAGTGCTACTTGGATTATTGTGATTTCTACGCCTAAGGACATTTCAACAACTAAGGTTCATTCGACTACAAAGATCCATTTTTACCAACACAAGTTTTCAACATGTCACAACCACCATACTCTAACTATTTCCCTTACACTTATTCTCAACGACAACAACAACTAAGTCCACAACATCAACAATGGAATCAACAACAAGCAATTTATCAACAACAATTTAATCAACAACATACTCCACAACTTGGAGCAATTCCTCCACCACAAATGGTTCAAACACTGCCAAGTCTTCAAGTTCAACCCTACACAAATGACTTCAATCAACATCCATCAAGGAACACTATGAAGGAACCAACTTGGTTTGCAAAGATGTGTGAAGCTTTAAGCAACCAACAATCAATTCATGAGGCTGGATCACTTGATAGACCTCTAATGCTCACTCCAGGAAACTATGATCAATGGGTGATACGGTTCTTTAGGTTTTGTGATCTGAAGAAGCCACATGGAAAGTTCTTAAAGAAGGTTATCTTGGAAGGTCCATTTGAGATGCCTACTGTCATTGTACCCGGAGATCCTAATGCTATTCCACCAAGAGATGAACAAACGAACATTGCTACTGTTGCAGATTTAAATCAAACAGAACTTCTACACTATGAAGCTGATGAGCTTGCAATGCAATATATCCTTTTAGGATTACCTAACCCAATTCTTCGAAGTGTTGATGCTCAAAAGACTGCAAAGGAAATGTGGTACCATATTCATCTTCTTATGGAAGGATCTGTACTCAATCAGGAGGATTTGGAATCCAAAATTTACTTGGCTTATGAACACTTCATGATTGAACCTGGAGAGACACTAGAGTCGTATCATCATCGATTTTCAGACATCATCAATGATTTGGATAAACACAACATCATCATGCCAAGAATTGCAGTGAATACTAAGTTCCTGAGTAGTCTTGGTCCTGAATGGGAGAAGTATGTCATTTTTCTCCGTCAAGCGAAGAATATGCATCATTCTACATATGGATTGTTGTACGATTACTTGAAGCCTCATGAAAAGGAAGTTTATCGGGAAAGGATTCTCCGTGCTCAAATTGCTCCACCTACACATCCGGAAAATCAACAACTTGCCTTATATGCTCAACAAAGTTATCCTCCTCAACAAGCAACTCAACCAACTGTCACACAAAATGATCATTCACAGCAACAATCTCAACAAAATCAACTGGTTCCATACAACAACAACAATACTCAACCAATTGTCAGTGAAGCTAATGAGGACATCGATCCGTATGATGCATTGCAACAAGGATTTGTTATGATTGCTAATGCTTTTGGCCGTTATACCAACAAATCCAACAATCGTATTCGTTCCTCATCTAACACACAAAATCAGGCTGTTGTAAACAATGGACGAGTTGAAGTTTAGAATCGTGGTTATGGTCGTCAGATGGGCGGTGGTCAAGGGTTTAATGTTGTGGGTCGGAATAACAACAGAGCTCCAGTGGTGGAACAGGGAAATGCTCAGAATGGGTTGAATGGTCTTCGATGCTACAACTGCAATGAGAAGGGACACCTGGCTAATGCATGCCCAAAGCCAAGGACTAGGGGCAGTGCTTATTTCAAAGAGGCTCTTCTTTTGGCTCTTAAGGATGAAGCTGGTGGATCTCTCACAGACAAAGAACAGAGTTTTATGGCTAATGTAGACTCAGATGATGATATGGAGGACTTGCAGGCCAATGCAGCAGTTATGTTGATGGCTAATATGCATGAGTTACACATGAGTGACACAGGCCCAGTGTATGACACTGATGGCTTGTCTCAGGTACCCGAACAAACCATATTTATCTCTGATCTAATATCACCGCCAACATCTGAATCCGGCATGGCTCAGAATGTTCAAAATGAGTCATTTACATCTCATTCCGACGATTTTCAAATAGAACCTGTAGTTACATTTGATGATCAAGATGACCTTATGGTTTCCTTTGATAATCAAATTGACTCCGTGGTTATACTTGAGGATCTAAATAATGATCATATTGTGACTTCCGTTGAACAAACTGAACTTTTGCCTCATCCAGATCTTGCTCTGTTACTTAAAGACCAACAATCCCAAATTGAAGAATGTTGTGCATTAAATAAGGACTTAAAAAGTAAAAATGCACTGTTAACCAAGGATTTTGAATGTTTAAACATGCAACTCAACTTTTTCAAAACTCAAGAAAACCGTGAAAAAGGTTTTGAAGCCGCTTTTGCTAAATCTCATCAAAACGAAAAATATTTAGAGAAACAGATGCATGACCTAGCCGCTTCGAAGAATGCTTTGTTGTCTGAGATAGAACAACTGAAACATGAACATAAAAAGCAAATTAACGCTCTTACCTTGGAAAATCAAAAAGCTAAGGCTGAGTTGTTAACTTGTCAAAAACAGTTCTCTGCATACAAAAAGTATTCAACGAATCGAATAGATGACCTTCTTGAAGAAATTATCGGCTTGCAAAACAAACTTAAAGAGTTTAAAACTGTTGTTTACAAACATGGTGAATCAGTAACAGCTATTGAAAAGTTTACTTTAAAACCCAATCCAAAAGGATATGGACCAAATCTTGCTGATTACAAACCTAAGCTTTCACTAAAAACATTCAAACCAAATCCTGAAGTTTCCAGTGCAGAATATAAAATTAATGATACTGTTATGAGTGTTGTTGAATATCATCGTCAAGAGGAATTAGATGCAGAAGACGAGAGTCGATCAAAATTAAAAACTGTTGTTTACAACAAACCTTTTAATTATTCAAAACCGGTCACTTTTGTCACACCAACGGATTCTTCTAACACACCAAGGGTTATCATAAAAACACCTGAGTCTTCTAATGTTAATCCCCAACCAGATTATGCACAAATTTATGGTCCTTTACCTTCCATTAGTGAAGTAAACTCAAAACCTGAAAATCAAAATATTCTTAGATATTTTGACATTTTCATGGCTGACCTCAAAACTTTACAACATGAGATAGAATATCATTCTGAAATCAAAGTTCAATATTTTCAATCGCCTCTGGCACGAGAACAAAGAGACATTTTTCAGAAAAATCTTTTACCAAATGTTAAAAATTTGAAAAATTATGCATTGTCTTGGGAACGGGACTTTCATAAGGAACTTGGAGTGATGAAGGTCGTTTTCGAGAAAACAGAAACATCTATTTCTAACACTAAACGTAAAAAGAAAATGTTGAGAAAAGATGTTGTTCGACTCTTGAAAGATGTTATTTGTGCTGATATCCATAATGTTGTGTTATTCAATTCTTTGCCACATGCATCTGATTATATCCCTGCTGATACTGTTGATAATGGTGTAACTATTGAGAACACCGATAATGTGCTTCAGATCGAGTCTTTAAAAGCTGAAAATGAACGATTACTTAACGAACTTTAAAATGCAAAATGTCGTCTTAATTGGTGTGAAAAAGATATTCACAATCAACAACTTGGTTTTCAAAAGAAAATCGCTCAGTTGCAGACAAAATCTTTTGATCCTAAACTTGAGCAACTGGATGATCAAAACGTGTCTTTGATACATCAAATCTCAAAATATGAACAAGAACTTGTAAAAGTTAAACAGGAATATGGTGTCATATTTGATTTACTCAATAAGACTCGTCATGAAGCATCAAACGAACTTGATCACTATCTTACTCACACTAGAGAAGTCATGAATTTTGCTGGTAATATTCGTTCTGAAAATCAAGATTTGATTCACACTATCTCTAAGTTACGAGAAATGTTAGGAAAGTATGAACTACTTCCGCCTACCGTGATTAAGAGAATAGCACCAGTCACACTTAGTAATCGTGAACCTAGAATCCCTACTGCCAAATTACAAGTTGCTAACGTGCTTCCTTCTACTGAAACAGGAATAGTTGCGTCTTTTCCAAATGTCCGCACTTCACAGCCTAGGAGCACTCAATCGAAGAATAGGAAGTTGCGACCTAAGAAAAGATCAATAAGGAATGCTAAAGTAGAAGAACACCCTAGGACTATGAATAAGAATCACGTTGCTTCCACTATAGATATTGCGTCTGGCAAATGTAATAGAAATAGTGATGTAACGAATGCTAAACCTTTAAGTACTTTTGATATTCAATCTGATGCACCTTGTGTTATTTGTCGCAAAAGTATGAATTCTGATTGTCATGACAAATGTGTTGCTAAAGCTATCATCTCTCGTTTACGGAATCCTAAGAATCGGAATACCTCTAGGCCCACTAATCATTCTAAGTCTGTGCTTGGTAGACCGCCTTCTATAGATTCCAAGGCAAGCATTGTTGTCCCTGTAGCTCATGTTTCACCTCCTAAGAATGTAGTACCACCTAGTGCATTCACAAAGACTAAAGCAAACAGTAGTTATAGATGGCAGAAATGGATATATAACACATTAGGATTTAAATGGATGCCTAAAGTTATTAATGTGTGTATGTCTACTATCACTGCTCCGGAACCCTCTAACATTTCGGGTTCCACATCTACTTCTATTCCATCTGTGTCATCTGTGTGTAATGCAGGTGATACAGATCATTCTCTGGATTGTTGATAGCGGATGTTCCCGACACATGACATGCAACCTTAAACTGTTATCAAACTTTATTGCAAAGTTCATTGGCACTGTCAGATTCGGGAATGATCACTTCGCAGCTATCATGGGCTACGGAGACTATATCAATGGGAACATTGAAATTAGTAGGGTTTACTATGTGGAAGGCCTCAGTCACAATCTGTTTTCAGTAGGTCAGTTTTGTGATGGAGATTTGGAGGTTGCTTTCAGGGAGAAAACTTGTTTCATTCGTGATCTACAAGGAAATGACCTTATGTCTGGCTCGCGTAATTCTAGTCTTTACACTATCTCTATGCAAGACATGGTTGCTTCATCTCCCATCTGCTTACTTTCAAAGGCAACATCAACAAAATCATGGCTATGGCACCGTCGTCTCTCACATCTAAACTTTCAAACCATCACCAACCTTGCTCGACACAAACTAGTTGAAGGTCTCCCACGATTCCGGTATTCAAAAGATCACCTTTGCTCAGCTTGTGAACAAGGGAAAAGCACTCGTGCTCATTTTCCTTCAAAGGTGTAACACAGCTCTCAGCATGTGCTTCATCTTCTTCACATGGATTTGTGTGGCCCGATGCGCGTGCAAACAATCAATGGCAAACGCTACATCTTAGTAATTGTTGATGACTACTCACGATGGACTTGGGTCTACTTTCTTCGAAGCAAAGACCAAGCTCCACATATGATCATCACCTTTCTCACAAAAATACAGTTCAGCTCCGAAACACTGTCAGACAAATAAGAACAGACAAAGGAACTGAATTTGTTAACCAAACCCTTCGTGACTTTTATGAGAAAGTGGGAATTCAGCATCAAACATCTATTGCACGTACACCCGAACAAAACGGAGTTGTTGAAAGACGAAACCGAACGTTAGTGGAAGCTGCAAGAACAATGTTAATCAATGCTAAACTTCCAGATTACTTGTGGGCAAAAGCTGTATCTACTGCATGCTATACTCAAAACCGTTCTATGATCACAAAACTCCACAACAAAACACCTTTCGAGCTTGTCCACAACCATAAACCGAATCTCAAACACTTTCATGTATTTGGATCCCTTTGCTATCCAAATAATGATCGTGATGATTTTGGAAAGCTCAAAGCCAAAGCCGACATTGGAGTCTTTATTGGATATTCTGAGAATTCTAAAGGTTACCGGATCTGGAATCGTCGTACAAAACAGGTGATGGAAACGATTCATGCTCATTTTGATGAACTTACGGAGATGGCTTCTGAGTATAACAGCTTAGAACCCGGTCACAACCGTTTAAACTTCCCTCAACCCCCATCATCAGCTGAACAAAGCACCCAGCTCACTCGTCAACAAATGGAAAGGTTATTTGCTCCGCTGTTCAGTGACGATATTGATGAACGTGCTCCAGGTGTATCCGCTGTTTCTGCTGCTCAACCTGATAATACTCTTATACCTGATACACCCGCTACAACAACTACTGTTGAAGAAGCACCACCAGTTGACTCCACCACAACAGTTGAACAAACCGCTTCCAACAATGATGAACCGGCTGATGATATTCTGAATGAAGTACCCCCACCTGCAGATTTTGATCCAAATGCGTTCTTTAACCCGTTTGCTAATGACACTGCTGCACCTGATGTCGCGGAATCATCAACAAACCATTTGAATCCTCAGAATCTGCACAATGTATACCAACATCAACCCTCTACACATCGATGGACAAAAGACCATCCTCTGGCAAATATTATTGGCAACCCGAATCAACCAGTCGTTACGAGACAACGTCTTCACACAGATGGTGAACATTGCATTTATGCACTTACCGTCTGCCAATCTGAGCCTAAAAACATTAAAGACGCAATGACAAAATACAACTGGATTGAATCCATGCAAGAAGAACTGAACCAATTCAAACGTCTTGAAGTATGGGAACTCGTTGAAAGACCAACAGGGGTATACGTCATTGGTCTCAAATGGATTTGGAAAAACAAATTGGATGCTGAAGGGAACGTCATCCGAAACAAGTCACGTCTAGTTGCTAAGGGTTATCGTCAGGAAGAGGGAATAGACTTTGAAGAATCTTTTGCTCTGGTTGCTCATCTTGAGGTTGTTCGGATATTTCTCGCGTTCGCGGCTCATATGAATATGACGGTCTTTCAGATGGATGTCAAAACTGCGTTTCTCAACGGACAACTGAAAGAAACGGTTTATGTCAGCCAACCCGAAGGATTCGTTGATCCAGAGTTCCCGAACCATGTCTACAAACTGAACAAAGCTCTTTATGGTCTCAAACAAGCCCCCCGGGCATGGTACGATAAGCTATCATCTTTCCTCATTGCTAATAATTTCACCAAAGGTTCGGTTGACCCTACTCTTTTTATACAATATCACGGGGCACATATCTTAATTGTTCAAATTTACGTAGATGACATCATTTTTGGGTCTACACATAAAAAGTTTTCAATCGCTTTTGCAAAACTAATGAAGAAAAATTTTGAAATGTCCATGATGGGTGAACTTACGTTCTTTCTAGGACTGCAAGTTCATCAATCACCCCGTGGTATTTTCTTGATTCAGTCCAAATATGCCCTTGAATTGTTAAACAAATTTGGAATGAAAACCTGTGATACTTATGCCACACCAATGACTCATACCAAGAAGCTAGACGCTGATTTACATGAGAAATTAGTTGACCCTACCAAATACCGAAGTATTACTGGGTCTCTCATGTATCTAACAGCTAGCAGACCTGATATTGTCTTTGCCGTTTATCTATGCTCCCGTTATCAGTCGCGACCAACTGAAACCCACCTCTCTGAGGCTAAAAGAATCCTCCGATACATCAAGGGAACCATTAACTTGGGGATCTGGTATCCGAAGGATTCTGGTTTTGAACTAATCACTTTTTTAGACGCTGACCACGCAGGATGCTTAGACTCAAGGAAAAGTACTTCAGGAGCTCTACAATTTCTTGGTGATAAACTGGTGTCTTGGTAATCGAAGAAGCAGGATTGTACATCGCTGTCATCAACCGAAGCAGAATATGTAGCCATGTCCGCGTGTTGTGCTCAAGTCATCTGGATGAGAACACAACTCAAAGACTATGGTTACGTATTTGACAGAATCCCGATGTACTGCGACAATCGAAGTGCCATTGCGATCTCGTGCAACTCAGTTCAGCACTCGAAATCAAAGCACATTGATCTTCGTTATCATTTCATCAAGAACCACGTGGAATAGGGTACAGTTGAATTATACTTCGTGGGTACAGAATACCAATTGGCAGATCTTCTCACCAAAGCCTTGCCTCCCGCTAGGTTTAATGAGTTGGTCCACCGGATTGGTATGAGGTGTTTGACTCAAGAGGAATTGGATGACCTCCTAAAACAGTCTTAAAAACCTGTCAAACACCAAAATCTCTTTTGTAAATAATTTTTCAAAAACAAAATACAAAAATATAAAACCTGATAAAACAACAAAAATATTCTTCTAATCTAATTTTCTTTCAATATGGCAAGTACATTTCTTCCGTCAACACTTTAATCTTTCAAAATTCAGTATTTTTCCGATCAAGTGTTGAGGGGGAGAAAATTATCACTTAACTGTTTCAAAACATCTGTGTACTTGCATGTTATCATATCCTGGTTATTTCTTTTATCAATGGTGGTAAATTTTTCTGGTTCAAATGACACTCCTCGGAATAAAATTAATAACCTTTCATTATTTTATTAAGTCGAGGGGGAGTGTCGTCATGTTTCTTTCTTAAAAATCTTTGTTTGGTAACCAAAATGGAAGTTAAATGGCTTTGTATGAAAAAGGAAAAGGTGGAGGGACCAAAACTGTCAAAATGTTAAAGTCATTTTAATAAAAACACTCTCCACCTAACTATTCCATCACATTTAATACTTACACCAAAAAGATCCTACGCCTAAGAATCGTTTGACAAATCCGTGTTTCAGATCATCAATTTGTAAGTGATTTCGTGTTTATAACTAGTTTTTAAGCAATGGTTTTGAATCTTTCAAAAATCCAACGGTTTAATTCAAAGATATAGTCACTTTTGTGTCTTACGCGTAAGCGCAAGAACACCAAATCATAAAAGGGTGTTTGTGGGTATAAGAGTTGTGTCAAAACGTTCTTAAAACATCAATGATACTTCTTTAATCATCAAAACGTACCCATAAATACAAACTGAGTGTATTTGAAAACTAGGGTTTATGCGTGGATTTGGGTTTTTCCAAACGAGAATGTTTTTGGTGAAAAAGGTTGTTGTATAAGGTTACTATCAAGTTGAATTGATTATATCCAGGCCCAGATTACACCCAGAAACACTAATTAATCATAAAATGGAAATTAGGGTTTTGTGTTCATACGGTTTGGGTACTCTTGATTCTTGACACTTTTGATGTTAAAACTTGGATAAACATACTCAATATGCTTCTTAGAACTCCCAGAAACACTTTGATGCAAATCCTATGGCTAGAAATCATATGCGTAATTCATGAACCTTAGGGTTTTGACTTACGCGTATGACTTTCTACGCATAACCTGTGAAATGAGTTTCATGCCATGATCTGTGTTTAAAATGAGTGTACATGTTAAGATTGATGATATGATGATTTTATTTCAGGCTTGTTACGCATAAAGCTCGGAATCAAGGTCTTTGTTACTCTACGCATAAGGATCACCTTACGCGTAGAAAGTTATGCGTAAGAGAAATTTTACGCGTAACTATTACGCGTAAGGTTCTACAATGGGACTACGCGTATCCTGTGAAGGATATGCGTAAACAGTGACCTCTACGCATAAGGTCTACTCTTACGAGTAAGCCTTACGCGTAAGGTTTATATACACCTACGCGTAAGCTCTACGCTTAAGGTCCCCTTTTCCTACGCGTAACTTTTCTTACGCATAAGTTAGGATCCTACGCGTAAGCTTTCGCCTACGCGTATATTATTACTGTTTACGCTTAACTTTGTCAAATCTACGCCTAAGCCTTGATTGACCTTCATTATGAATTGTTACGCGTACAAACTTGTTAATAAACAAATCATATCGTCACGAAACCAATAAAGTCACTAATAAACTTAAACGTTTGATATGTTGTGAATATAAGTGATAACATAAACTTTAAAACTTAAAGTTAACTAACTCACGAAACTTATCACGACGACATTGGACTATTGAACATCAAGTGACTTTGGACTCGTAACAATCTTTGACACTGTATATTCAATAATTAGACAATAAAAACCTTCTGTTGACTAACACTATGTCTTTCAATATGTTGGTTCTTTTGGCTAATGTTATTTCAGATCACGACATGGCTGCTCAAATGAATGTGGATGCACCAGAAATTCTCACAATTGCTGATATCTTCCCTAACGGCTATCCTAGAAAGATTGGAAAGAACAACCTTAGGGTTGACTTTGAAACCCTCACATGCTCAGAATCTTCTTGTCTCATTGCTGTGGATATTCTAAAGAATCATCCGTACCAGAACATGCTCTCACACTCTGCTACTGTACCGGAGATCTACATGCAACAATTCTGGAATTCAATGCAAAGGATCAAGGGTCAAAGTGCAGTGACTGTTACTCTCAATCACAAACAAGTCACCATCACTCATGCAGACTTACGGGCTGTTCTTCTCATTCCTGAAATTGAGTCAACCGACTTCTTTGCCACACCTACTGAGGAGACAGTTCTACAATTCTTGCTTGATATTGGCTATGATGAAGCTTCAGGAGTTATCTCTAAGCATTCTCATGTGGAGCTTAAGAACATTCCTCAACCATGGAGAACCCTCTACATCATCATCACCAAATCAGTCTCTGGTCGTGATAGTGGCTATGAGCATCCCAAGCTCATGGAACTACAAATCTTCTGGTCATTAATTAACAAAAAGGACATCGAAATCGAAGCACTGTTATGGGAAGACATGATGTCATTTCACAAGAAAATTGGCTCAAAGATTCCCTATGTCAGATACACAAAATTGTTGATCCAGAGAGCACTTGGACTTAATCCCGATATTCCACAGAGGCTCAATGACATGTTGAAACGAGCCTACCCTATCAGTCAGAATCAAGGAATCGTCAACAAAGAAACAGGGTGTTGTGTTACCTGATCACCTTCTGACTAACGAAATCAAGAAGCTTGAAACGTACAAAAGGTATCGGGTAGCAGTAAGATAAGGCAAAGTTGGTCATCTCGATGAAAAACCTTCTGGAACACCTACTCGGAGAACCAGAAGAGGAAGTGCTGGAAGTGATGCAAGTACTGTAAGTCAAAGGAAGTTTCCCAAGAGGAATCCTCCTCGTAAAAGGATTGTTCCTTCTAAGGAAGTTGTTCCCATTCCCGTACCTAAAACTGAACCGTAAAGAAAGCTAATTGACGAGGACTCAGAAGGTACTGAATCAGAAAAAGAGACTTTCTACTCTGAAACTGCTGAAGATGAAACCACAACGGTAGCAAAACCTCCTAGTCCTCCAGCTGACCTAGGAAAAGGAAAGACTCCTGTACTTGTGCCATATGAAGAAAGCTCAGAAAGTGATTAAGAGCAACTGGATAAATCCTACAGGAAGAAGTTTAAAATCGTTAGACACCTTCAAAAGGCTAAAGAGTTTGAACAAGAACAAATGGGTGGCCCCGGAGGGTCGAGTGGTGGTGTCCACTCTTCACCAGGTCCTGATGCGGTTAACCAACCCGATAAGGGAGCTGGTGCCACCAATCTTGTGCAACAACAAACGCTTGTGGAGGAGTCTACTGATTATAACATTGAGGAATCAGAAAAGGATAAGACTGAGAAAGAAAAGACTGATGAAGAAGCTAAGACTCAGGCGGAAGAAAAGGCTAAATCTGGACAAGATAACGAAGAGAATTATGATGATTATCTTCTCAACAGTCCAACTCGTTCCAAGGAGGATACTTCTGCACCTCTAAAGGACCCTGAGCCTCCTCATGTCTCCTCCTCATCAGATTCATCATCTCACTCCTCACCACCACCATCTAAAAGATCAACCAAATCAACATCCAAATCAGTGAAGAAGCCAACTCGATCTTGGATATCTCATGCTCATAAAAGAATTGGGAATGCTGTCAAACAAGTCAGAAAGAAAGACATCCTACAAAGGAAGATGAATTTCTATGCTGATCAGATACAGTATATTCATGATGATCTCGACAAGATGCAAGATGAAATGGAGTATGTCCAGAAGCTCATGAAAGATGATCTTCAAGGGAAAATGGACGAAATGATCAAAGGATACACTCACCAGTTCCTTATGGAGGTCGTTCTGAAACTGAAAAAGGAGATGTATAACAGACAACTGTATCCAAATCTATTGCATCTAGCCAAACAAGCCATGAAATCAACTCCGATGAATTTAAGCATCAATCCAGTTGAATCTACAATCTTCTCAGATGATGAATTGGTGAACCGGCTAGTTGCGAAAATGTCGACACGCTCTGCAACGTTTGCCTCACACGAAGCTAAACTGTTTGAAGCTCTACTGGAATACCAACTCAGGTCCTCATTTTGAGAAGAAGTTGTTAGGCCCAAACGTTCAAGAGACGATGAAGACAAAGATCAGGATAAGGATAAAGAGCCCAAACGCACAAAGAAGTCTAATGTATCATCCTCTATTCAGTACTCGATGAAACCTCCACCACAACGGACTCCTACTCAACAAAGATCTTCTCCTCCATCTTCTACTGATAAACCTCAGGATTCTTCTGAGTTACCGCCCGAGACTCAAAAAACCGGTGATCACTTTGAGTATACGGTTGGTGACGATGAGGAAGTCTGTGAGCCCCTACAACAACCCACCTCTCCCAAACAAGTTAAGAAACCAGAATCCTCATCTAGGCCAAAACAAAAGAAGAAGAAGGCGCCCATGGCTGACGTCGTATCATGGCTAGATGAAGATACAACACCGGAATTTGAATGGTTTTCTACACTTGTCAATTCCACTACCTACCCTAAAGAAGGTCAAGATCTGGTAGACGGTAATACATTGGAGCATGCTAAGCTTCTGCAAGAAAAGTTCCATGTGAAGAAGATGACGAAATCCGAGTTGAGGCGAATCAAGAATGAAGCTTTTCAACTATGGAAAGATAGCTCAGAAAGTGCCATCGAGGTCGAATATCACCTTGAAAACATTGCTCGAGCTATGTCTAACAACATGGATTGGCTCAACCCAGAAGCAAACATCGACTTCACCAAATGGGACAACCCTCCATACTACACCGACTGGTCAAAACCTCTACCAACAATTGGCCAACCAGATGAACCTAGGATTCCATTCAGATATTTCTTCAACAAAGACTTGGAATTTCTTCTACACGGTGGCGATGGATCAAGGAAATACGCTACATCTTTGACACTTCCATTCCCAGCAGCCATATACTCAAACTGCATTGTTATCGAGGAAAGAGCTACTCACTTATTCTCCAACAAAGTGGAAGCATACGACCGAGATGCAATGTACGGGATTCATCATTGGCCGGAACGCCGAAGAATCTACTACAGAAGCTGCCAGGTTCAGAAGTCACAACATGCAGTGTTCAGTACTAAAGATATCGTTGCCATCAAACACGTTGATCTGTCGACCAAATGGGACTACACTTTTCTCAAGAAGATTGTGGTCAAAAGGCAAGATGAACGTGATTATGCATTCTCTGAAGCTGACTTTGAGAATTTGTCTATCAATGACATCGAAGACATGTACCTTGCCAAAGTACAGGGTCGTATGAGACAATTCTCCACTAAAGTACAACGTGAATTCATCAAGTCAGTGCTCATATTCATCAGACGCATAGTCATCAAAGAACGTGTAGAAGATCTCCAGCTGGCTGTTGAATCATATCAAACCCGTGTTAACTTCACTCCACCTCAGCTTGATCTTCCCGATATCAACCAGCTATCACAATATACACTCATCAGCAAACCATTCGGCGTCATTTACCGCAGTGAACTTCAACGAAATTGCTTAATGGCGTGTAGCGATCTTCACAAGTTTGGGGATCACACTTTGAAGATGGTTAGGGATGGATTGGCTTATAGGTTGAAGGATATACGTCAAAAGATTGGGTCTCCTAAGCGATGGAATTCTCAGGATCGAAGGGATGTGAGGAGGATCATCAAGATGATTGATGAACGGTTGTATAGAAGGGATCAGTTCGGAAGATTGGAAAGCTATGTTGGTGGTCGACCAAGGATTAACATCACCGGCTTTCAATGCCCGATTCATACTCCTGGCGACATCTCTGGACTACCTGGTACCCCTTAAACCGCTTCTTTCATTATAAATTTGGATGTGTGATTATATATGTCTATGGCTTGTGCACACATAACAGTGTACAACCCGTAATTGTCAAGAAAGGACCCTGTGGTACGCTTCAGTGCCACAATCCTTATAAAAGGAGCGAAAGCTTCTTACTTTTGAGTAAAACCTATCAAACCTTTCATTTTTCAAGGTTTTGCTCAAAAGGACAAGTACTTCCCCGTATGATTTTCAAAACCTCAACCGTTTATATCACTTGTTGAGGGGGAGTACTTGAGTTAAAACTTTGTTCACAAATTGTTCATAGTGGTCATCTTCCCGCAACACTCGAAATGGTCATATTTATTCTCAACTTTTCAAAAATAACATTTTATATGCCATTTTTGAGGGGGAGAAAATTATGTGATAAGAAATATGTTGTGTAAATGCAAATGAATCTTTGTGTAATAGACTTAACCAACGAATTGACGGTACTAAACTGTTAGTAACTCGAAAAGACTTGTCCTGGACGGGTAATAATTTCAAGCTAGTTCGCTAGTAATGTAAACGTGTCTCGCAAAGGACTTGTCCAAGTAGAAAGTACCATTCGAGAAACTCTTGGTAGACATGAACTCTGACGGGTATGACAACCTTTCGAGGTTTGTCTACACCTTCAAGGTAGTTATTAGAGCTAGTTGTCACCTAAAAGCTGACAATGTAACTCTTTAACTATGCAACGTAACCGTGTCTCGCGGGGGAGTGTCTATCTTGAGTTGATCAATTCAAAAGTGCGCGCTCTTCCCACACAGTGCAGATTTCCGTCAAAACTCTAAAGCACATGTGGAGGGGGAGTATTTCTGCTAAAAGATAAAACTCTCACAGTGGTTCAAACATGTTTTTCATTTACAAACCCTTTGAGAGATTTTCTTGAATATTGGTCTTATGGCAACATAGGTTAGTCATGGAGTGATAAGGTGACTAAGGTTAGGAATAACCATCCTATGATCCGCCAGAGCCGGAGGGATCTACCCAAGGACATCACAAATAGTTAGTACTTAGAAGTCCTTAGGTATGATTATAATAAGGAGAAAATGAGAATCGGAGAAAGAAGGAGTTGAAGAATTAAAAAGAAATGCAAAGAAAAGGGTGAAAAGAAATAGCCCTCCAAATTATACAACTTAGGGCAGACACCGGGTTCAATTCATATGCTACTGGTTGTCACTTAGTGACGCCGGTATTGAAGATTAAATGTCGTCATGAACCCAGTGACGCATGCACTAAACTTTCTTAGCCACTCAAGTTTCTCTCTACAGAAGCTTGTTTCATTCTCACAGGGAACCCTACGTAAACTATTGGCTTTCTCTTAGAGATCGCTGGTATTGAAGAATGAGACCCTCTCCCTAGTCTCCGCTCAGGAAAACCAAAACGCACTATTGAGTCTAGAGCCACGAGATTCATCAAAAGATCTCTTAGGTACACTTGACATTTTATCACTTGACGTTCAACAATAAGAATTTCAGTGGTACATTATCGAGTCCTTCACAGATCTTAGCAATCTGTCGAGAACATTTATGAGAGGCTCACATCTGTGATCCTCAGTGATTGAATGGAAACTCCTGCCAGGGTCAACATCAAACAGCCCTGACAGCAGGTCACTTCGGTAACTCCCCGTGGATTACGCTTAGTGTGTCTCAAACGGTCTACAGTCGTGAGGTGATGCTTCGGTATACCTCAGCGACTCATCTGAACTGTAGGTGTACTTCGGTACATCGCGTTATCTCACTTTTGGGACTCCAGTTCAGGAACGGCCCTTGTAAGAATTAGAGTTGTGTTTTCACACTATGCTGTTAACACTCTCGAAGTTCGTACCTGTAAGTGCCGGAATCCGCTTATTACTAACCGTTTTAATTGTTTCCTTCTTATGGAAGCTCCGGAGCAGGATGATCGTGCAAATTCTTCTCATGCTCACGCCAACATCATCACTAATGGAAGTTCTATCCAAAAGCAACACAACAGTCAAAATGATTCTTCGTCAAATCAAAGAATCTACAAAGTTAAAGACTTAAAGAACTTCATCAGTACTGACTTCCAACGTCAAAGAGCGTGTGAGCATGTTGAAGAATGACGTGGAGACACTGTAGCGGCGAAGCAGACCTGAGGCAGACTTGATGCAGAAAACAACATACTATCACTTTCATCACAAAGAACAATGATCAAAGAACAAAGTTAAAGATGACGTCAAAGCATAACTGTTCAAAGAAAACTATCTCTCTACACTGGGGAGATTGTTCGAATCAAGGCAATTCTTCTCACAAGAAAGAAGAATGTCAGAAGACGTCAAAGCTACTATTACATCAACGCCTTCACCGTTTTTCATCACCAACACTTGAGGGGGAGATTGTTGGAATCACTCCTAGACCATAATTCAAGTGTTAGTTACTCATATGTAATAGGTAGTTTATTATGGCCTTTATGTTTGTTTAAGGTCAAGCTTATGTAGAAGGCCCATCAGCTTAGGCCCATGTCCAATAAGGAAAAGGGAAGGAGTGGGAGTGTTGCCCTAGCTCCTTGCCTATAAATACTCTTGTAAACCTTCATTTGAAGGTTGGTTGTTCAATATTTCTCTTTCACTCACTCCTACGCCTAAACCGTATTATTATCTTGTGTGTGTATGTTTGGTTTATTGTTCAATCGCCTCTCTATCTTTCTATTAAGCTTGTGTTGTAAATCTAGTGACCTAACAAAATTTACATGGCCCAATCTTCTATGCCACTGATGTGCTTCTTCAGTTGTTGCTTTTGCCACTAAACAGGTGGCTCTTCCATAAGAGTGAAGACTCTTCATGTCCAGACTATACACATCATTTGTTCTTCGTACTCTGAGAACTACCAAGTTATCATTAACAGGCTTGAATTCAGAGGAAAGGATGAGACATTCTGTGTCAGTGAATAACACATGATGCTTTTTGTCACAGATTTGAGAGACTGACAATAAGTTGAACTTCAGCTCCTTCACATATCTAACATTCTCAAAATCTATACGCCCTGCTTTGATAGTTCCTTTCCCAGTAATCCTTCCTCCATTGGGATCATTCCCAAATGCAACTCTTCCTCTACTAATAGATCTAAAATCAGACAGAATATCCTTGTCTCCTGTCATACTTCCAGAGCAACCACTATCTACAATCAAATGATCTTTAAGCTCCTCTTCTGGGTTGCCCTGCACAAAGATTTAGAGAGTTAGTTTCTTTTAGGAACCCAAGCCATTACTGACTTGTGTTCCCCTTGTGGAGTTACAAACTCAAATTCTTTGAGTATGTAATTTCCACTGTTTTTCAAAACATGATCCATAATTATCTTTTGATTTGTAGCATGTGGATTTTCAAAACCTTTTGGATTGTCAACAGAATTCTCTTTTGCAAAATCATTCTCTTTTTCTTGTATTATAAAAACATCTGATTCACTTTTTGTTGAAAGTACTGTTTGTCCCTCAGCAGTACTTTCCCTCTTAACCCATTCAGTTTTAACACTTGGTTCCTGTGATCTAGATCCCCTATGTGAATTGTAATACCTTCTAGGTTGATAGTAATGAGATCTCCTAGGATTTCTGTTCCAAGTGATATTTGCAGTACCTTGGTTTGACTGAGCAGTACTTTGAGAAGGTAATGCTTGTGAAGGTACTGGTGGTTTAGAAAAAGGTCTTCTCTGGTGGGGGTACCTATGGTCTGGTGAGAAATTGTTGTGATTAACCCTATTAGAACTATTCCAGACTGGTTTGTTCTCTCTAGGTTTTTAATTGGCAGACCTGTTCTTTGGAAATTTCCTAAGGTATTCTGAGTGATGTTCACAATCCTTGATTAAATGAGTAGGACTAAAACACACAAAACACAGTTTTTCACCCATATTCCCAAAGTGAATTCTTCTATGTCTATGACCAAAACTATTGTGCCTTCTAGGTGAATTATTAAATCTGTTTTGACCAAAATTATCCCAAAAAGGTTTAGCAGTCCTGTTTTGAAAAGGATTTCTTGAAGGTACTGCTTGTGGAGCAGTACTTTGACTGGAAGGTACTGCTTGACTTTGAAATTTTGTTTCAATAGTTTCTTTTGGAGTTTCAGACCTAGATTGACCAATAAGCTTCTTCCTAAACTCTAGACTGTCTACACCAAAACGTGAAGCATCAGGTCTTATGGGTTGATGACTACCAACTGGATGTGGAACAACATGATAACCTCTGTCTTTCTTATACTCAGGAGGTGATTCACTAATTGAATCCTCATTACTAGATGTGTCTACATAATTAATGAGTTCATCATCACTAGTGGTTACATCCTCAAAATCACCTTCATCCTTTCTATGTTATCAAAATCCATACCAAAACCTAATCCAGTTCTAATGTATGCTCTCGTTTGTTTTTGAACATAAGTAACATGTGATAGACCAGATTCTTTCCAGGCATCAAACTTTGCTAACAAATCATCTCTCTCCTTAGTGAGTTTCTCAATTTCAGCAATTTTACAGTTTAGTTTCCATTCACTGAGTTTTAACTGGTAATCCTATTGTTCATATTTTTCAGCCCAAGCCATTTCATTATTTTCATGTGTTATCAAAGCAGTGATCAAAGCAACTTGCCACCTGATATCAATCTCTTCTAAAGCATCCTCGTCAATCTGGGAGAGATCTTCTTCATAAACTACAGGTAAACTAGCTTGCTGAGCAAAGAAGGAGCACACAACTTCATCTGAGTGCGTAGTAGTAGGTGGTGGGGTTTGCTGAGCATAGGTGGGAGCAGCATACGAGACAGTACTTTGAGTCACAGTACTTTGAGTTGGAGAAGCAGTACTTTTAGTGGAAGTACTGCCCCTCTTTTCAGATGATTAAAAAGCAATACTGTGAGACTTAGAACTTGGTTGACCATTCATCTCATGCTCATAGACCTTCAGATGATTATAGAGATCATCAAAGTCCATGACATCCAAACCAGGTTGTCCTCTGATCATTGTAGCAATCACATACCATGTAGATGGCAAACTCCTTAGAAACTTCATATTTGCATCTTCAACTGAAACTTCTGCCTTGTATAGCTCCAACATATTGAGAAGATTTTGAAACCTATCATATATTGCATCAAGACTCTCTCTTTCACCTACAGTGAAAGTTTCAAACTGTTGCTTCAGCAGATTTCTGTGCATCTTCTTATAACCTTCATTCCCTCCAAATCTGGTCTTGAGAGCAGCCCAGAGCTGCTTAGCATCTTTAGCATCATGAAATTTGAGAAGATGACCATCTGGAATGGCAGACAAGAGAATATTAAGTGCCTTCTCTTGATTCCTTAAGGTTGCTGCAGGTAGGACTGCCTTAGGTGCTTTAGGTTGTCCAGGAATGTCTACAGGTTCTGGAACTACTTCATTACCATTGACAATTACATTCCATAGAGCATGGTCTGTAATGGCAATGTACTGCCTCATCTTCATACACCATAGATCGTATTCGCCCTTCTTGATGACAGGAATCCTCATTGAGGTGATGGAAGGTGGTGGAACAGAATCAGTCAACATCTTTAGGTTTTAGGGTTTCTTCTTAGTTAGAGTTTCCACACAAGCTCTGATACCACTTGTTGGATCGATGTACTCTAACCAAACTAACTTAAATAGCTTGTTAAGGTTTAATAACCTCGGATAAATCCTAAGTTATTAACAGAGAAACACTGAGCAAACTCTATTAAGTATGCGGGATTTACTTAACAAAACTAAGAAGAATAACTTTAACTTTGAACGATTTTATTAATAACTCTAACTCTGCTTATTATGCAGATCTTTAACAACTCTAATAATATCGAAATTCTCTCTAAAACTCTAATAAAATCACGTACGTCTTATGCCAATCTAGGGGTCCTTTTATAGGCTCAAGGATACCCTAGTCGGTTTACAAATTGTATCCTTGTACGTTAAGTAATATAATATAGAATATTCTAGAATTACAAGACTTTCTATAAACGAATAAAACAGTTCTTTGATCTTGCAGTACTTTGACTTCATACGCAGTACTTTGACTTTATCATTTAGCAGTACTTTGATTAATCTTCAGCACTATAACTGTTCAGCACTTTCATATCCCAACAGAGATGGTTAAAAGAGAGGAATCGGAAGAGGAGCTTATGTTGACAAAGCAACATGGTCTTACGCTCATTCTAGCCGTTCTCTTGCAAAGTTTGTTTGATGGAGAAGACTTAGTCTTTTTTGCTTAAGTTTGTGCTAGTAGATGAGAAGTGTTAGGAATTAGAAATTCCAGGTGTTAAAGAGTCGGTCACCTCAAGTATATGTAATCGTTAGAAAGCTCGTAGTCGTAGTTCATTTAAGTTAAGTAGTATTTAGATAAGTAACACAGTGGAGGACGGACGGGTCTTTACCCACTGTATGCCTGATCCACAGCCCGATGTGTGGCGATTTATGTAAGACTATAAATACTCTCTACCTCCCAAGGTAGAGAGTTGGAGCTTATAATAATATCTTTCACTTTCTCTCACTAAGTTCCCTAAACCTCTAACTTTCTCTCTCTAGAATTCCACTTATACGCCCACTTTGTGTTATGGTTTGATGTGTATGTGAAAACTAATATCCTACAATTGGTATCAAGAGCCATGGTTAGATCATATCTTGCACATCTTTGGATTTCTAGTGGTTTTTGAGTTTGAAAAAGTTTAGTGGTTTTTGCATCATTTGGGTGATTTCTAGTGTTAAAGTTTGGATTTTGATCGTACTTTCATGTTTAGAATCATCACAAGTGTTTAGGTTTTGATTTGGTAAGCTTGAATCATCGTGATTGGGTAGTTTTTGGATTGAAAAGTGATGTTTTTGTGGTTTTCTTGCTAGCGACTTGACATTCGGACTTCATTCTTCGTAGCGACTTGCTTTGCAATTTCGTGGCGAGTTACAGTTTTAGAGCTAGCGATTTGGATCTAGCGATTAACAGTACAAGTAGTGGACTCTCCACTACGGGTAGCGACTTGGTGGTAGCGATTTGGTCTATAGCGAGTTGCTCTTTAGCGACTTGTATCTTTAGCGACTTGAGTAGCGAATTGCTGCCAAAATTTTGCTAGCGACTTGAGGCTTAGCGAGTTACTACTTAGCGACTTGCATTTGTCTAGCGACTTGGGACTCTAGCGACTTAGTGGTGTAGCGAATTAGGTGTTATCGACTTGGTGCATTATCTTCTAGCGACTTGGGTGATTGTTTACGGTTTTCTCTTGATTTAGTAAAATCCCGTGAAAGAATCTATTTCTCGGTTTAATCATAGAGTTATAAAATCCCGTATTATCTGTTAACATGTCTACCAACGTTCCTACTATCATCTCCACTGTTGCCGATGATGTTCAAGCAGCTGGGTCAGATACTCGTCCACCCATGCTTGACAGAACTGACTACGATTCTTGGGCTCAACGAATCAGATTGTACTGCCTTGGAAAGGAAAATGGTGTCAACATTCTCAAATCCATTGATGAAGGACCATATCGAGTTGAGACGACTAGAGACATACTTGATACTAATGAAGATGGAACTCCTATTTACGGAATGGACAGACCTAAAATGTATGATGAGCTTGATGATAAGGAGAAAAAGAGATTCGATGCAGATATCAGGGCTTCTAACATTGTTCTTCAAGGTCTTCCTAAAGACATCTACAAGCTGATCAATCACAACACCGATGCAAAGGCAGTGTGGGATAATGTCAAGATGCTTCTCTCAGGGTCAGAATTAACTATGGAAGACAGAGAATCACAACTCTATGACGAATTTGAACACTTCAAGATGAAGCCAGATGAGAGTGTCTATGAGTACTATGTGAGATTTCATAAGTTGGTGAATGACATGAGGAACATCAGAATGACTATGCCTAACATTCAGCTGAACTCAAAATTTGTGAACAACATGAATCCCGAATGGCACAAGTTTGTCACCGCTGTGAAGCTCACTAAAGGATTGAAGAATACAAACTATGAGCAACTCTATGCCTTCCTCCTTCAGAATGAAAGACATGCCATGTTTGAAAAATTGATTCTCAATCAGTTCAAAACCAACCAGGGAGAGACAAGCTCGTCTAATGACTCAACTGCCTTCTACTCAAACATCGGAATCACAACCAAAGCTTCACAAGTTATACCCTTGGGTAATGGTAATCACAAACTCATTCCTGATCCTATGTTCAAACAAGCTGATGCTGATGCACACGTGGGTAACTTCATTAATCAACTAGCTCTTCTGATTAGTCAAAACATGAATTCTCTCCCACAAACCAACAACAACCTCAGAACAGCATCTAACCCACACAATCAAGCTACTGTTAAAGATGGAAGGATCTTGGTGCAACCAGTTCAGGAAAGACAGTATGATCAGGGAAGAGGTGGAGCTGGTAGAGGTTATGTTGGTAACCAGAATCGAGGAAGGAATGGTAACCAAGGTCAAGCTAAGCCGATCAAATGTTATAACTGTGGTGGTGAGGGACACATTGCAAGAAACTGCACATCTCCAAAGCGTCCACAGAATGCTGATTACTTCAGAGATAAGATGCTGCTTGTACAAGCTCAGGACAATGGTGTTGCTTTGGATGAAGAGGAATTGTTGTTTCTAGCTGAGGGCAATGCCAAGACCTATGATGCAGATGTGGATGAGCAGCCTATTCAGGAGATAGGTCACAATCATCAGAATGCCTTTCAAGTCGCTGATTGTGATGCATACGACTCTGATGTGGATGATGGACCTACGGCACACAAAATTTTTATGGCTAGCATTTCTCCAATGGTTTCTCCCAAGGTCTCTTCTTCACCACAAGCTGGCCATCCAAAGACAAACTCATCTCAGAGGTATTAAAACTATACGATGATGCTGATGTGCAACAGATGCATGACAAAGTACAATCAATTGAAACTATTGAATCAAATGTTGAAAATATGGGTAATATCGACATTGTCCCATATGATCAATACGTGAAACAAAGTGAAAGTGAAGGTGTACCAAGTGATGCATCTTCTGCAGTCAACAATGACTATGTTTTTTATGAATACACTGCATGTGCCCCTGATGATTCTGTAATTTCTGAACTAAATGCCTATAAAGAACGTGTTGCTATTTATGAACAACGTGCAAAATTTGAGTTGACCACTCGTGAGCAGGAAATGGATGACCAAGTGCGTACAGTCATTAGAAAAAGTAATTTTAGAGAAGAAGTATTGAAACAAGAATTAAATTCCTTACAAGAAAAGCTTTCTAAAACTGCTAAGCAAAAACAAGAACTTCAAGAAAATGTGAAAATGCTTAAGCAAGAATTTAATGCAAAGGAATCAAAACTCTTGAAAGATTTTTCTAATCTGAAAACTTTGAAAAACAAACTTGAAAACAAGTTGTACATACAAGGGAACACCATTCAGACTGCTCACATGATCACTAAGCATAGGGTATTAAGCGATAAGCATAGCATTCCCCTTGTTAAGGAACCAAATCCAGAGGCCATTAAAAGGGCTAGAAATGCTCATAAGGTTCTTTATGATGGCAATGAAATCCTTAAACCTAGACAGAAACCTAGTTGCGTTGAGTGCACTGAGGAAGATAAGAAATCAGATGAAGTCACTAGGGAAAGGATGAACAAAAAATTAGATGATCCTAAATGCAAAGAAAAAAAAGTAATTATCACTCCCCATGACTACAAGAAGGAAAACTGGATTTCCTTGAACATGTTTAAGCCTCAGACATTGTTGACTCCTGAACAAGTTTTCTGGAAAAAGGATTTAGATAAGCAGAAAGCTGAAAATATTTTTGAAACAAACCCTCCCCTATGGAAAATGCCTAGAGCGACTGTGTATCCTCCTAATACACCAATGCATCTTGTTCCTAGAACAATTGCCACTAAAAGCAAGACCTTAATTAGCCAATATGTTATATTTCAACTATTTGTTGATTTTGAGAAAACTTGCAAGAAAAGGATCACACCCACTGGTATAACTGAAGGAGAAAGGGGTTTGAGCAAATGAAAGAATGTTATTTAACTGAGGTCATGCCTTTCTTTAAACTTCTAAAAGGTCACTTTGAGAGTCTTAAAAAGGGGATAGAAACTGATATCAAGGGTATGGAAAAGGAATTTGATGCAATAATAGTTGAAGTTAGTGACTATGAGCGTGCACTAAAATATAATGAGATTGAGAGGAAGAACTTGCATACATTGAATGAGACTCTTATTACTGAATGTGTTGCTCAAGATATGTTCTTTACTACTTCAAATTGCTCTATTAATGCTTCCAAATTTCATGAACTATCTGTTGCCCTGAAAGTCTCCCATGATCGTGTCATTGAGCTTGAAAAAACTAATTCTAAACTAAACGAGAAAATTGAACTAGATGATCACGACAATTTGGTTAAAAATTTTTCTAAACTAGAAGTTGAGCATTTTAATTTACAACTAAAATATCAACATCTTAAAGAAAATGTCAAAACTTCAAATATCAAGACATCATCAGATGCTCCAGAGTTTGATGCAGTTTTTCAAATTAACAAACGTGATGAACAGATTCAAGCTCAGTGCAACACGATCAGAAAGTTGAAAGCACAAATCTCTCAATTAAAGGGTCAAACGAACAATATGACAGGCTCCCAAATGCCTCCTCCTTTAGATTCTCAGAATTCTCAAACGTTTCATCTTCAAAACCTAGTAAATGCTTTACAAAAAGAAAACGAAAGTTTTCTAGAAGAAAATGAAAAGGTTAAACGTCATTTCAATGAGTTATTTGAATCAATTAAGGTCACTCGTAACAAAAATAATGAACAAATAGCTTCATTGCAAAAGGAAATTGAGAATCTGAAGAGTCAGGTAAAAGGGAAAATGCCAATGACCAATGGGGAGAATGGTGTATCAAAGGTTCACTCTTGTAATAAATATGCTTTGTCTGTGACATATGTCCCTCCTCATCTAAGAAACAACAAACTTGTTATTCAAACATACTTCTCATCTCTTAAGGATTGCTTAGAATGTCTGCGTGAGATTGTTGAAGAGGATAAGCTAGAGAAACCTCATGATAATGCAATTGGACATGCATGCTTATATGCCAAACGATCTCAAGAAATCTTAGAATGCTTGATCACAATATGCCCAAAGTCATTAGGTGAGAGAGTTAATCCTTTGATTTCATGCTCGATGCCTAATGCCAAGTATGATATGCATTTAAGTAGTTCAGATTCCAGATCTGTCAATGCTAAGAAAGAGAACTCAAGTGTGCCTTCTAGGAGTACAAATCTCAGTACCTCTAGTTTTAAGGAAGTGAACCTTAGTGCACCTGCATGTAGTTCAGATCCCAGCACATCTAAACAGGTGATGCAAAGAGTAGTTAAACCAACTAATGTTCCCATTCCTTCTACAGGAGTAATCAGTGACATTAAACGGAGCAGGTCAAAGTCTCAAGACAATACAAGGAATGACAGGACCTCTCAAGCTAAGAATGTGCACTGGAAGAGAGTAGAAGAAAAATCTAGGAACTTTAAGCTTGAATTGAATAAAACGAATTGTGTTGATTCTAGTATTAGCCATAGGCGTACTGTAATTAATTCGAATTCCGATACTATTTGCAAACCTTGTACTGATGTCTGCTTGAATTCTGCTTCTAATCATGAATGTGGTGTTAATGTTCTACCTAATGATGTTAATTGTCCAGTTAATATTGTTAATGCTAAAATTCATGCTAAGAAGGCTAAAAGGCAAAAACGAAAGAAAGTTAGAAAACAGTGGAAACCCACAGGAAGAACATTCAGTAAAATAGGCTTTTATTGGATACTTGTTGGTCATAAGACTAATCAGATAATGCCCACTAGAAAATGGATGCCTACTGGTAGAACTATTCCCTTAAGAAGTGATCACACTGTGAACAGGGCTAATACAGACACTAGTACTGCATCTATTCACAATGATTCCATTGCCTCACTTTTTGATATGAATGCTTCTATTTCTGATGTGGGTGTTCCAACCATTGTAACTAACCAAATGGAACCCATTCTTGCATGGGGATCCCAATTATCCAGTTATCCATTCTTGTCTGTGTTCAACTGTAGATCGTTCAAATCGTTCTGTGGTACCTGGACTCAGGCTGTTCCAAGCATATGACTGGAGACCAGTCGCGGCTCATGAACTTCGTGAGCAAATTCATCGGGACGGTTAGATTCGGTAATGATCATTTCGGTGCTATTATGGGTTATGGAGATTACGTTGTTGGTGATAGTGTCATCTCTAGAGTTTACTATGTGGAAGGTTTGGGTCATAATCTGTTCTCTGTTGGTCAATTCTGTGATTCTGATCTAGAAGTAGCCTTCAGAAAACATACCTGCTTTGTTAGAGATCTTAATGGTAAGGAACTGTTAAAAGGAACTCGTGGCTCAAATCTTTACACCATCTCTATCGATGACATGATGAGGGCTTCTCCAATCTACTTGTTATCAAAGGCTTCAAAAACAAAGTCATGGTTATGGCATCGTCGTCTCAATCACTTGAACTTCGGCACCATCAACGATCTTTCCAGAAAGGACTTAGTTGTAGGTTTACCTAGACTAAAGTATGAAAAGGATCATCTTTGTTCAGCATGCCAATTGGGTAAAAGCAAAAAGTTTGCCCACAAACACAAACCTACAATCTCAATTACAGAAGTTCTTCATACCCTTCATATGGATTTGTGTGGACCAATGAGAGTGCAGAACATCTTTGGTAAGAAATATGTGTTGGTTGTGGTTGATGATTACTCTAGATTCACCTGGGTCAAGTTCTTAAGGACAAAGGATGAAACTCCTGATATCATCATCAAGCTCATCAAACAGCTGCAGGTTCGACTCAACAAAACAGTCAGAATTATCCGAACAGACAATGGAACTGAGTTTGTTAACAAACAACTTAGTGACTTCTATGAAAGCATTGGAATCAGCCATCAAAGAAGTGTTCCACGAACTCCTCAACAGAACGGTGTAGTTGAAAGACGAAATCGAACTCTTGTAGAAGCCGCTAGAACAATGCTGATTTACTCAAAGGTTACAATGTTTCTCTGGGCTGAAGCTATTGCCACTGCATGCTACACACAAAATCGTTCTCTGATTCACACTGTTCATGATAAAACTCCATATGAACTTGTCCACAATAGAAATCCTAATCTCTCTTTCCTTCGTGTGTTTGGTGCATTGTGTTATCCAACTAATGAGGGACAAGACTTAGGCAAACTTAGAGCTAAAGCAGACATTGGAGTATTTGTAGGGTATGCTTCAAACAAAAAGGGATACCGAATCTACAACAAAAGAACCCGAAATATCATGGAAACAATTCACGTTACGTTTGATGAGCTGACCGGTCAAATGGCTCCTGGACACTCCAGCTCAGGACCCGCACTTCAAAACAGTCCCATTGGTTCATCCCTTGTTCCAAACTCTTCTCAAGAAACTCCATATGTACCTCCATCTGAAGATGATTTAAAGAAATTTTTTGATCCTATGTTTGATGAACTGTATGATTCAATTACTAATGAGGTGTTGATCCCTACAACAGAGGATGCTCATATTCCTGTGAATGAAATCAATCCCTCAGTCTCAATATCTTTAAGTCAAGAAGCACCTGCTGCTGATCCTTCAGTCTCATCAACAAATCATCATTCTTCAAATGTACATCATGGAAATGTTTCTGGCATCAATGATGAAGTTAATCCCTTTGCTACTCCTGAAGATGCTCCATTTGAAAACATATTTGCTCCTGAATCATCATCAGAACCATCTTCTTCAGGAGACATCGACTCAGCTACCTCAGTCCCTCAACTACTGCCACATGAACACCTCAGAAAATGGACTCACGCTCATCCATTAGACAACATCATTGGAAATCCCTCTCGTCCTGTATCAACCCGGAAACAACTTGCAACCGATGCCTTATGGTGCTTCTTCAACTCCGTACTATCTAAGATCGAACCAAAAGATGTTAAAACCGCCATGAATGAAGATAGATGGTTCAATGCCATGCAAGATGAAATTCATGAGTTTGATCGACTTGATGTATGGGAGTTAGTACCTGCTCCAGATTGTGCTATGATTATTGCTCTTAAATGGATCTTCAAAGTGAAACTTGATGAGCATGGTGATGTGTTGAAGAACAAGGCTCGATTAGTTGCTAAAGGATACCGTCAAGAGGAGGGTATTGACTTTGAAGAATCTTTTGCTCCAGTTGCTCGAATCGAGGCAATCAGAATCTTTCTGGCTAATGCTGCTAGTAAGAACATGGTAGTCTATCAGATGGATGTGAAGACGGCATTTCTGAACGGTGATCTTAAAGAAGTCGTCTACGTCAGCCAACCTGAAGGATTTGTGAATCAAGAGCATCGTACTCACGTTTATCGTTTGAAGAAGGCTCTTTACGGTTTAAAGCAAGCTCCAAGGGCATGGCATGATACACTGTCAAAGTTTCTTCTATCAACCGGATTCAGCAAAGGAGCAGTTGATCCTACATTGTTCACCAGGAAGTCAGGCAAACATTTAATTCATGTTCAAATTTATGTTGATGATATTATTTTTGCCTCGACAGACCCAATGGAATGTGATCATTTTTCGAATGAAATGAGTTCAAAATTTCAAATGTCAATGATGGGACAAATGTCATTTTTCTTGGGATTACAAATTTCACAAAGTCCCGGAGGCATTTTCATAAATCAATCTAAATTTGCAACAGAGATCTTAAAGAAATTTGGATTTGATTCAAGTGACCCTGTTGACACCCCCATGATTGACCGAACCAAACTAGATGAGGACCACTCAGGGATCATGATTGACCAAACGAAATATCATAGTATGATTGGATCCCTGATGTATCTCACTGCTAGTAGACCAGACATCTTGTTCGCTGTTTGCATGTGTGCTAGATACCAGGCTAAGCCTACTAAAAAGCACCTTGAAGCAGTTAAACGGGTCTTTCGGTATCTCCAAGGAACCATCAATATGGGTCTTTGGTACCCGAAGGACACCGGTATGTCACTAACGGCCTATGCAGATGCTGATCATGCAGGTTGTCAAGATACACGTCGAAGTACGTCTGGAGGTGCTCAGTTTTTGGGTGATAAGCTTGTGAGCTGGTCTTCAAAGAAGCAAATGAGTACTTCTATTTCCTCTACAGAGGCTGAATACATAGCCATGTCTTCCTGTTGTGCTCAAATCTCATGGATGAGATCTCAATTATCTGACTATGGCTTTGTATTCAACAAAATCCCTCTGTACTGTGATAATAAAAGTGCTATTGCTCTCTCATGCAACAATTTTCAACACTCAAGAGCAAAGCACATCGACATTCGACATCATTTCATCAGGGAACAAGTGGAAAAAGGTGTGGTGGAACTCTATTTTGTGAGGTCTGAATATCAGTTAGCCGACATCTTCACCAAAGCTCTTCCATGAGAACGTTTTGAGTTTATTCTTCCACGTCTTGGCTTGAAAAGCCTTCAACCAGAAACACTCAAACGTCTTCAGGAGGAAGACGAGGAGTAAAAGGTTTCCTTCATCTATATCTTGTAAATATTTTTTCGAAAAACAAAATAGAAAATTATAAAACTTTCAAAATCCATAAAAATTTGAAAAAAAAAATTCGAAAAATCTTCAAAAAAATATTGTCAATTTGTCATGTTTTTCTCGGTTCGATAATATCTACGGTCTTTGTGCTGTCATTCAAAGAATGACACGGGACTTTAGATGTTGTTCGAATTCTTAAAAAAAAAAAAAAAAAAAAAAAAAAAAAAAAAAAAAAAAAAAAAAAAAAAAATCAAAAATATTTTTGGGAGAAAGAGAAACTATGGTTTATTGTCATTTTCAGGCAATAACCCGCTTTTTTAAAGAAAGAACAGAGCCATGTTTTATCATGCTTTCAAAATTCCATGCTCTGATTCTATATACATTTATCTGCTGAAAACTAAATGCTTTGAAAAATAACTCGGTCTCTATTTTTTGATAATTATCAGGACTTATTTGTCAAAATCTCTATCTCTCAATCAACAACCTATGTCATTGATTGAGGGGGAGAATGATTTCAATTAAATTAAAAAGTTATTTGGCATTAAATTGTTTTCAAAAGATGTACATGCATGTTTTATCAATGGAGTTTAAAGTCTTAAAATCCGATCCTTATTAGTTAAAACGCTTTCATAATCAAGTCACAATTCCCCTTAAAAGCTTTAAAAATCAATTTAAATCAATAAGAGATCACAAATCTCAAATGATTTGATAATTGTGATCGGGGGAGAATGTGTGATTTAAATTGGATTTAAACTGATAATTCGGTAAATGGTTTTATAAGGATGTACATGCTATCCTTCCCACATGTGACAAACGATTTCAAATTTTTCCATGCACATGTTGAGGGGGAGCATCTATCTTAAACCTATGATTTGAAACGTGATCAACTTATCTCAATGTGCAGGTTCCCTCTAGTATGTGCAAAACGTTTTTCTAATCTCGAGGCACATATTGAGGGGGAGCAAACTTATGAAAACCTCATCCTTCCCGGAAATGCTTTATCTTCTTGATTTGATCAGGGAAGTGATGTTGATATCTTTTAGAAAATGGTAATCAAAGAAGTAAATTCTTCCTCTTGCCTCCGTGTGCAAAACGATTTCCAACATTTGATGCACATGTTGAGGGGGAGCACCTGTTCTAAAAATATCAAAAACAATTCAGGCACAAAATGTTTTGATAATATATCACAAGTATCTGGATTGATTTTCAAATGGTTTTCAATTGGTTCCAATGGCAGATGAACAATACCAAATTGACCGACCAACTTTACTTTATGTACGGTGATATAAGGATGATAAGGTTAGGTATGTGTTCCCATGATCCGCCAGAACCGGAGGGATCTACCCAGGGACAATCCACTAGTTAGTGTAGAAGTCCTTAGGTATGATGATAAAAGGAGAAAAGTGAGATATGGGAAGAGTGCGGACTGAGATAGAGCAAGTACTGGAACAAACCCAATAAAGTTCTTGCTATGAAGTCTCGGTAAGCACTGAAGGGGTTGAAGAATTAAAAAGAATTGAATGAGAAAAGGGTGAAAACAAATAGCCCTCCATTTATTCAACCTTAGGGCAGAAACCGGGTTCAATTCATATGCTACTGATGGTAACATCGGTATTGAAGACAAGACGTCATGGACCCAGTGACGCACTGCACTTCAACTTTCCAAACCACTCAAGTTCCTCTTAAAAGGACTTGTTTCATTCTCACGGGGAACCAACATTATCTATCGACTTTCTCTTAAGATTGTTGATATTGAAGAAGGAGACCCTCTCCCTAGTCTCCGGCACAGGATCCAAATATGCACAAATTGAGTCTAGAGCCACGAGATCATCAATAAATCTCATTAGGACACTTTCAATGAAGACTCTCTGTTTCACTCAATGTGGAAAGAGAGATTATATCTTGAGTCCTACGCATTATCCTTGTGGTATTGCCAGAACATCTGAGTGATGTGTATACATATTCACAATGAAGATGGAAAGCCTTCTGGAGCCAACATCAAACAAGCTTCTGGTAGGTGGCATGTGAGATCTATTATATAGATCAACCATGTGACAACTGAACAGAAACAATGGGGCAATTCAATCTTATGAATCAATCCTGGTTCAGGTTATGGATTGACGGATACCTTTGAAAAACCGGTCTTTGTGCTTAACAACTCTTTTCTTTAGCACATCGACCGTGTACTCATTTTTCAAACCAAAAGGTGCTTTTATGATTGATAATTGATTTTCAATAAAACCTTCGTTGTATTGCAAAAACAATTTTTATTGAGCAATACACGATTGTTTTTTTTTCAAATCTCTTTTCATCAATCAGTGGACTTAAAATTCGATGGTTCACTCACTCCGTGTTGTCTTCTTTGAGATGTTCCGGTTTGAGAACAGCTAGAGCAGCTGCGAAACCCTGTCAAGGAAATTCTTCGGAATTATACCTGATCACAGGCAGTACATGTACTGATCAACGGGGAATCGTGGGCCGTGTACCTCAATTCAACGAAAGTGATCAAAGACACTTTCGTGCGATTTATTGCTAACTGTTGTATGCAGGTACACCCGACGTTTGCAGCTGATCAGAATGAAGCGGTCAATCCATAGCCGCATGCTCACTTAACACATTCAACTCAAAAGAAATCATGATTAGTGCATCAATGACTCTGATATTTTCACTCCATGCTTCTGCTACGCTGCTGCCAATATCATGAATCAACTAAAGCTTCCGCTACTCTGATGAGAAGATATCATGATCCAGAATGTGAGCATGTCGGTCCTAAAGTAACAACATCACATAATACCAACACCACAAAGGATGTCTCAGAGATTTTTGATAGCTGATGATCTCAAAAGCTGGTTCAAATTTAGTATCACGTGGATCAGTAAAAGACCTCCACTTGGAGTAACCAAACATGCAATGTGAAGAATTAATGACTACGAGCTTAGGAGCAAAGGACTACATCAAGAATGCAAGAACAATTGTTAATGTAACATCTATTTGTATTCAATGTAATTTTAGTACATGATTGAGGTGACCTCCCTTAGGGGGAGATTGTTAGGAATTAGAAATTCCAGGTGTTAAAGAGTCGGTCACCTCAAGTATATGTAATCGTTAGAAAGCTCGTAGTCGTAGTTCATTTAAGTTAAGTAGTATTTAGATAAGTAACACCGTGGAGGACGGACGGGTCTTTACCCACTGTATGCCTGATCCACAGCCCGATGTGTGGCGATTTATGTAAGACTATAAATACTCTCTACCTCCCAAGGTAGAGAGTTGGATCTCATAATAAGAATTTTCTTTCTCTCACTAAAGTTCCCTAAACCTCTAACTTTCTCTCTCTAGAATTCTACTTATACGCCACCTTGTTGTTATGGTTTGATGTGTATGTGAAAACTAATATCTAACAAGAAGAATTGAGAAGGTGTGAGGATGATCATCTTAGAAGCTCTTAATTTATAGGATTATGAAATTATGGAGAAATGTGTTTGATTTGATGTTAAACCATAGAATAAAGGAGGTTTCTAATGATTTGGAAGTGCTTTTAATGCTAGTTATGTCACCTAAGTCAAGCCATACAAGAAGGATGGAGTGAAGAGACAAAGATATGCAATAAATGTGTTCTAATGATTGTTGGATCTTGAGAATCAGATCACCCATGGATTTCAAGGAACCAAATTTTTGGTTCATTCTTTTATGAAAAAGGGTTTCTTGGGTAAATTTTTGGAATTTTTGAATTTTGGTGGGAAATGGATATCCTATATGTCTAAGTGTGTTTAACTAGTTCTAATATGAATAAAAACTAGTAAAAACTGTCCTAGAAGCAAATTATGGTAATTTGGAATGTTGAAATAAGTGAAATTTAGAAAGTTACCTGCAGATTCCACGACACCAATTTTTTACACAGGCGGAACCAAAATTTTGGTGTCGCCTGTTCCGCCTGTTCAGGTATGGCGGTACCAAAATTTTCAACAGATGGAACCAAAAAAGTGGTGCCGTTTGATCCGTGGTGATCAGAAATCTTCACATACCCGTTTTTTAAGCATCAGGGACTTTTCTGAAACCTGAAATTTTTCTTAAAACACGTGACATTAATTATTTCTAGTTAGGAACAGTCGATAACGCATACACAAACATAGTGGAGCATAGATTTTGACCAAGGGCTAACGATTTTCACATATAAGTGAAAATGGGTGAAATTTGATAACACTCTTGTGCTATCCCCCTGCATAAACCGGTTAGCATACAACATTATTTCAAGTTAGTTTATCATCCTACAAAGTAAAAACAACAAAATAGTATCATACATCATTGTTTTAAGCTTGTTCTAAACACTCCTTTAAAAACCTCACTTATCCAACTTTTTGTAGATCTTTGTCATCATCCTTCCAAGGCACTTGAACATCCCCTTGGTTTGCTTGAACTCCGCCGATTCATTCTCAATCTCGGGAAGAGATGCATAGTACTCTTGATGTGGAAGTCAAGAATTTGGGAGACCGTCTTCGGAGCTATTTGATGATGATGATGATGGAGTTGGAGGTTTTGCCCTTTTACCTTTTGCCTTAGTCTTAGCCACTCGCTCGTCACTCAAGGGCACAAATATATGAGGGATGAGAAAATAATCTAGCAACAACATTTTTGGATTTGGTGGAATGGGTGCAAATGCTCTATAGAGACGGGTGAGTAGCATCCCGTATGGAAGAGCAACGAAGCCTTGAGTAGGAATATCTACCATTCTCCTAGCAATGTAGTAAGCTAAGTTGAATGGTTGACGAGTGGACAAGTTGTAGAGCATGTGACAAAGGCAAGCATTGATGTGGTCTCTATTTCCTATGGTGCTAATGACATTGGCTCTAAGAGGTTCCTCCCACTTTTTGAATTCGGGCTTGAGCTCATTGAGTTCCATACCATATGGATCTTGGTTTACTTCCTTTACCAACTGAGTGACACGGGTTGGAGCTACCCTTTCGTTGAAAAGGTGCTCACAAATGATGTCCTTGTCCACTAAATGAGTTTGGTAGGGACCGAAGCGGTCATTGATAGCATCAAGGATAGTGAGTGACCACTTATCCGACTAAACACATGTACCACGGTTAGGAATTCCTAGAACTTGAGCAAATTGGTTTAGGGAGATGGTGTAGTCATTTTGATTGATCCTAAACCTAAGAACCATTTGATTATCCTCATTTGTGAAAGAGACAACACTAGCATAGAATTCTAGGACAAACCTAGGACAAATTGGTTCATCGATGTCAAGGAGACAATCAAAGTTGATAGTGGCAAGCTCTTAACGGAGATTAGTTCCATCGAAAAAAAAGGATGAATGGTCCTACCCTCATGGAAGTACCTTCGCTCTAGACTCTTAAAGATTTCAACTTGGTCTTTGGTGAGGCCTTTGGTTTTGTGATGTGAAGGGATGTAGTTAAGAGTGTCCTTGTGATCATAGAATTTTGCGGTTACCATGGTTATTCCTATGAGAATGAATTTATATGTTTTAGTAAAAATGAAAACAAACTTAGCGTTTTTGTTCTACTGTGTGCCTATATGAAAACAATTTGGAGTTGCGGTTATCTCGACTCCTTTCATGCATAAAATGGTTTTCAATGGGGGTGTTTGGCAAAAATCGGGAGATAACCCAAACGCTCCTAATTCAATGTGGCTTAATTTGAATATACCCGGGAATGCATATTAGTTATGCATTACCTTTAGTATTCAAGAGACATTATGCAAGTGATGAGAAATTTACGTTTCTATTTGTATTAACAATGAAAAATTGTTTTCCTACAAGTGAGAAGCTTTTCAAAATTTTGACATGGGGTTTTTGTTTAATTAGAATAAGGCCTTATAGTAATTATCTTTTAAGTAGTAGGAAACATGATTATTTTATGCAATGTGACAATGTAGTACTTAATTTCAGTAACTAGTTATGCAATTTGCCAATTGAATTCATGTTTTGTACAAGAATATACATAATCCCCATGTAGTGATTTTGTGCACAAATTAGAATCCTAGACTCAGAATTAAGAGAAGTAATATAGTTAGGATACTTACAATGATGTTTTCTTTAGTGATTAATGGGAGAAAAAGTCTTAACAATGAGGTAGGTATGTTGTTGATACGTTTTGGTAAAGTGGATTATGAGGAAGAAGATGTTTTGTAAGTAGAATTTTTGCTATTGTTGTCACCACGGACCAGACGGCACCAAATTTTTGGTTCCGTCCGTTTGGTCGTTTGGTTCCATGGGAACAATAGCAATTTTACGCTAATTTGTTTTGTTTTGGTTGTTTTAAGATTTAGACTATGTTTTAACTACATGTTTGGTTCCATTAGTCCTAAGCCAAGTCTAAGAAGATTAAATGGTTCTCGTTTGAGAGGTTTAGTTAGGATGTCGGCAATGTTGTCTTCGGAGGATACTTTCTCAATTGAGATGTTTCCTTTTTGAACATTGTCGCGAAGAAAGTGATGGCGGATTTCAATATGCTTCATTCTACCATGTTGGACGGGATTTTTGCTGAGATCAATAGCTCTTTTGTTGTCGCAAAGTATAGAGATATCGTTGAGATGAATTCCGTAATCCACGAGAGCTTGCTTCATCCAAAGAGCTTGTTGACATGCTTTTTTGGCTGAGACGTATTCGGCTTTAGTAGTTGAGATAGCTAGAGCCGTTTGTTTCTTTGCAAACCATGAGGTGAGACAATTTCCAACAAAAGTACAAATACCACTTGTACTTTTTCTATCGACATAGTCACTGGCATGGTCCGAGTCGGCATACACTATAGTTTCTACACCCGTTCTTTTGGGATACCATAATCCTAAACATGTCGTTCCCTTAATGTATCTAAATATCCTTTTCAAGGCTTCTAAGTGTGATGCTTTGGGATCTTCTTGAAAGCGTGCACATAGACAAACACTAAACATAATGTCGGGTCTACTAGCCGTGAGATAGAGTAGGCTACCAATCATTCCTCTATATTTAGTGTTATCTACCGATTTACCTTCCTCATCCTTGGTGAGTTTTGTGTCCGAGGGCATAGGTGTCTTAGTTGGTTTTGAGTCTTCAAGACCAAATTTCTTAAGCATATCTTTTATGTATTTATATTGGTTAAAGAATATGCCATCTTCTAGTTTTTTAATTTGAAGTCCTAAAAAGAAGTTTAACTCACCCATCATACTCATCTCAAACTCGGCGTGCATGATTTTAGATAAATCATCACATAGCTCTTGACAAGTTGATCCAAATATGATGTCATCAACGTATATTTGAACTATGATAATGTGTGATTCCTTTTTCTTGGTAAAGAGAGTATTATCTACTAATCCCATGGTATATTTGTTTTCTACTAGAAAAGTCTTAAGCTGATCGTACCAAACTATTGGTGCTTGCTTAAGTCCGTATAATGCCTTCTTAAGTTTGAAGACATGATGTGGTTTTTCAAAGTCGGTAAAACCGGGGGGTTGAGCAACATATACTTCTTCGTTAATAAACCCGTTAAGGAATGCACTTTTAACATCCATTTGAAATAATTTAAAGTCACAAGCACATGCATATGCAAGTAAGATTATAATAGACTCAAGCCTAGCTATGGGTGCATAATTTTCGTTGTAATCAATCCCTTCTTGTTGATTATAACCTTGTGGGACAAGCCTAGCTTTGTTTCTAGACACAATACCATTTTCGTCCATTTTATTTCAAAAAACCCATTTCGTTCCAATTATAGTTTGATCTTTAGGTTTTGGAACCAATTTCCAAACATCATTTCTAACAAATTAGTTTAAGTCTTCTTGCATAGCAATTACCCAAAATTCATCTTTTATTGCTTCGTTTATGTTTTTCGATTCAATGGTTGATACAAAGCAAAAGTAATTACTTTGATTTTGGGCTTTTGAACTTAACGTTCTTTGATTTAGTTGTCCTATGACTTTTTCTAAAGGATGACTTTTGGATTCTTTGATGTTTATAATTTCTTTATTTAATGGTTCATCTTCTTTGTCATTTTCAATTATTTCTTGACTTTCTACAAGTTGACTTTCAACTAAGTCATCATCTACCAAAGGTGATGTCTTAGGAGGAGGTGGACTTTTGTCGAATGTTATGTTCAACGATTCCTCGACTCTCATTGTTTATTTGTTTAAGACTATGTAAGCTTTGCTAGTTTGTGAGTAACCAAGAAATACACCTTCATAAGACTTTGGGTCAAACTTGGTGAGATAGTCTTTGGTATTAAGAATGAAACATTTACATCCAAACACTCTAAAATATCCTAAAGTTGACTTTTTGCCTTTATATAATTCATATGGTGTTTTGTTTAAGAAAGGACGTATTAAAATTCTGTTTAAAATGTATGTAGAAGTGTCAACGGCGTTACACCAAAACTTTTGAGGTATGTTTTGTTCATTAAGCATTGTTCTACACATTTCTTGAATGGTTCTATTTTTACGTTCTACAACTCCATTAGATTGAGGTGTTCGAGGAGCCGAGAAGTTATGTGTTATACCATTTGTATCACAAAAGTTTCCAAATTGTGTTTCATTATCGAACTCGCGACCATAATCCATTCGGATTGACACAATGTTAACACCTAGTTGATTTTGAATTTTCTTGCTAAGTATTTCAAATTTATCAAAAGCTTCATTTTTAGTTTTCAAAAATAATGTCCAAGTGAACCTTGAGTAATCATCTACTATGACCAAAGTGTATAAGTTGCCTCCATAACTTCTTATAGCGGATGGACCAAACAAGTCCATATGCAAAAGCTCTAGACACTTAGATGTGGACACCATGTTTTTAGCCTTATGGCTACTATGAGTTTGTTTACCAATTTTGCAAGCGTCGCAAAAATGTTGGTCATATTTTAGTTTTGGTAAATTTCTGACTAGCTCTTTTGAAGATAGGTTTTGGATAAGTCTCATATTAGCGTGACCTAATCGTCTATGCCAAAGAGTAGATTTATCATCTAAGGTTGTTAGACAAAGTTTATCATTAGATGTTTTATCTATTTTCATGACGTATATGTTATTTTTCCTAACTCCTTTAGCTATGGTGATACCATCTTTTAGTATTTTACTACCATTTTCTTCAAATAGTACTTTATACTTTTTATCACATAATTGGCTAATACTAAGTAGATTAAATCCTAACCTATCAATATGAGCAACATTTTCAATAGTTAGGGAGTTATGAGCGATCGTACCTTTGCCAATGATTTTGCTTTTGAGATTGCTACCAAAAGTGACATTACCTCCATCATACTCTTGGTATGTTGAGAAGAGGCTTTTGTTGCCCGTCATGTGTCTTGAGCATCCACTATCTTTTATCCATTCATCAGGTTCTAATCCAACTTTCAAGCATACCTATGATACAAATAACTCAAGCGTTTGGTCCCCAATATCTCATGAGTCCGTTTGGGTTAAACATACCATTTACTTGGTTCATGTATGGAAATGATGGGTAAAGGTTCCATGGCATGTAATTTGGAGTTTGATATGGTCTAGAGAAGTTATGATTCCAACCGGTATGTTGATAGTTGGGTTGTATGTTGTGGTTGCTCTTAGGAAATGGGTGTTTGGCAATAGGTATTTTAGGCCGTTGTTGAGTAGTTTTAGATCTAAATTCATTTCTAGTGAGTCCTACTCCTATTGTAACAGCAGGTTTTAGCTTAACATTATCCTTGGTTTTCTTTGTTACTTTGACAAATTCACTACGGTCCGTATTGCAAACATTTTGTCCTGCTGTAGTCGCCACGGCACCAAAAGTTTCAACGGACAGAACCCTATTTTTGGGTCCGTCTTGTCCGTGCTGTACTACAGCATTTTTGACAGTTTGTTTGTCTTTTTCGGCCGTTTTGGTTTGACTCTTTGGAATTAGTACTTCATTAAAACCTAGTCCATTCATGTTTCCTGGTGTTTTTTGAATTCTAACTATTTCATCGGCACAAGCAATATTTTTGTTAAACCTTTTAAACTTAAAGTTATGTTCGATGAGAACTTCTTATGTGAGTTTTAGCTTTTCTATTTCAAGACTAAGCTCTTGACAGGATTTACAATCATTGTCATTTGCTTTCCATTTTTCTAATCGTTTTGCCTTTTCTTTTAACTCATAAATTTTATTTTCTAAAAATTCCTTTTTAGTCTTTAAAAACTTGTTTTTAGTTATGATTTTTAAGCTAAGCTCACACAATTGATTATATTGTTTTTGCAAGGTGTCATCATCAATAGAAGAGTAAGATGAGTCGGAATGTACCTCATTTTATTCATGTGCCATTAGAGCGATCTTATCCTTGCTTGATTCTTCATCATCCTCACTATCACTCCAAGCACCACTTACAAAAGCTCGTTGAGTTTTGCTTTTAGGTGGCTTGGGGCAATCTCCTATTAGATGGCTTGTATCACCGCATCTAAAGCACTTCCTTTCACCTTTTCCTCTTTTGTCATCTCGGTCTTTTCGGAATGGCTTCTTTTCATCTCGAGGTTGTCTTACGAACTTTCCTCTTCTTCTAAAGAACTTTTTGAAATCTCTAACGGCCATAGCATACTCCTAATCTTCACTTCCGGGGCAAGATTCGTCGTCATCACTTGATTATGTTCTTGCCTTTAGAGCAACAGATTTGACTTTCTCTCTTTTTCCTTTGATGATTTCCGAATCTTTCTCCATCACCATTTCGTGTACTTTGAGGTTTCCAATTAGCTCGTCAAGTGACATTATTGAGAGATCTTTTGATTCCTCAATATCCGTTACTTTAGCTCTCCACTTCGGATGGAGTGCTCTAAGAAATTTCCTGACAAAGTTCTTACTATGAAAAGATTCATCAAGTGCTTTAAGAGAAGTAATAATAGTATTAAAGCGAGCAGAACCACAATCAATGGTTTCATCTTTAGGGATAACAAATTGTTCATATTGTTGAACAAGAAGATCAATTTTGTTATCCTTGACTTGTGAATTTCCTTGATGTGTAATAATTAAAGATTCCCAAATGTCTTTTACGATTTCACACATAAAAATTCTTTCATATTCTTTTCTAGGTAAAGCACTATAAAGCATCATTTTAGCTTCATTATTTTTAGCTATTAATTTCTTTTGATCATCAATAGAAATATCTTTTGTTGTAGAACTAAAATCTCCTTTAATTATAACAAACCAAAGATCTATATCTTTTGATTTTACATATGTTTCAAAACGATTTTTCCAATAGATAAATCCATTGGTTTCAAAGAGTGGTGGTCTTTGCATAGATTGCCCTTCTTTAAAGTTTTCAGAATCCATGGATCATTTCAAGTTTATAAAATACAATATATTTTAGAAATTCTTGAGCAACGAGGCTCTGGTACCAATTGTGGAAAACTATAAGGGGGTTGAATAGTTTACCGATTAAAAACTTTGTTTTGAAACTTATTGAAAGATCAATTGATATTGATCTTAGATATTTTAGTGAATAATAATCAATATGCAAGCAATATATATATATAAAGTGTAAATAAGGAAAGAAACAATCAAACCACGACAAGTTGTTTATAGTGGTTCGGTCTACAAGGAATCTTTTTCCTTGCCCTACTCCTCTCCCCGAGTCTCACACTCGAGAGTTTAACTTCACTAGTCAACAAGCTCCTTTCACCAGCGGAGAAACCTTTACACTTCGCTTACACACTATTTCCGACACTAAGCTAGATGTCGAATTCTTTTCCAAGGGTACAACCACTCCCAAACACAATGTATTTTAAGGACTAAAATACTAACCACTCACACTCACAAGTTTATGATGGTTTGGTACAACAATGATGTATGAATCAAGACTAGATCATACAACAATAAACAAACAAGACTTCCAACTATTTTTTGAAGCTTGAATATACCTTGATCTTCTTTGCTACAAAAGACGATCACTATAATGATATGAAACTGAGTTAGAAATGTTAGAGAGAAGGAATGTATGTGATTATGCTAGAAAGGGATGAGAAAACAACTTGGTTTGGCTTGCTATTTATAGCCAAAAAGAACAGCAGGCACCACGCACCACGGAACCCATAAAAGGGTTCCGCCCGTGTATAATTTTGGTGCCGCCGGGGTCTGACAACAATATTACCAAAATCTTACCAAAGTCAGCCAAATCCATCCAAAATTGTGTAAGATATGTAGAGTCCAAATCTACACAAAATATCTAGTGAAATCCTCTAGAGATTTCAATGATGCACCACATGATGTCATATGTTGTTTTCTATTTTTAGAAATATGTTAAATGTAAATACATATGTAATGTTTTATTTTAAGAAACCAAAACATGCTTGATCTAAAAATGTTAACATACATTATGGTTTAGAGACATATCAATAATATGATTAATCAAAATGTAAATGTTTGAGTGATGAAGATATTATTTGATGAAAAGCTTGTTTTAATATCTATTAAACTTGACAAGCTTTAAGCTTTATAAAAATTAAATTTACTTTTGTCGTTAACAAAACTTAGGTAAAGATCATAAAATATAAATAACGTTTAATGACGATATTTGTATTAACAGATTAGTTTAAGTTTGGGAGTTTTTCTTCTAGGCTTGACAGCATCTCCGATGCAAAATAAAAATTGATTACTGGCTAGAGTTTTTTTTTGTAAGTTTAGTTTAGAATCTTCAACACCATCTTAAGAGGTTGAAGATGGTGTGTGGTGGTGGCGGTGGTGAAGATAGAGATGAATTAAACAAAAAAGTTTATGTAACTTACACAAATCGTCCATGTGGTTTAGTATGGTTTAAAAGACTATTTTGCCCCTACTTATCAACCAAAACTAACGCCCGTTTGATCAAAGGACCGGTCAACTCAAAATGGACAACCACAGGGGATGAATGATGTATATTTTGAGAGTTAAGGATGAAACGTGCAACAATAGGTAAACCATAAGGATGATTTATGTAATTAACTCTAAAATAAATAATTTTTAAATAATAATAATAATAATAATAATAATAATTATAATAATAATAATAATAATAATAATAATAATAATAATAATAATAATAATAATAATAATAATAATAATAATAATAATAATAATAATAATAATAATAATAATAATAATAATAATAATAATAATAATAATAATAATAATAATAATAATAATAATAATAATAATAATAATAATAATAAAGTGAGGGGGACATTTTACTTCTCGAATATACATTTAACGAAAAAAACTTACGTAGTTAGGCAAGAGGGACATGACCCGTAATATACTAAGTCCATAAGGATATGACCTGCTGTAAAAAAAAGGACAAAGACGATATCTGCAAAAACCAACAAACCACAAAGACTATTTATGTAATTCACTCTAAATATTATTATAGTAACAAATCAAAATAGTTTAGTTTTTAGAGTAAACTACACCCTTCGTCCTTGTGATATACGTTGACCATCAAGTTTCGTCCTTTGACCAAAAAAATTGCACCGTTGGTCCTTAACTGCGAAACGTTACTCAGCGTTGGTCCCTCACACTAACGACGGTAAATAACGCTCGTTAAGTCAGTTTGCGTAAGGGTATTTTAGTCTTTTTCCCTTCATTTTTTAACTTCATCTTCTTCCTTTATCTATCTTCATCTCCAACTATCACCACCCACCACTATCTCCTCTATTCATTTTTATCACCACATACCATCATCATCTTATTTCTAAAAACCCATAAAATCAAATTACATCAAAACAATACTCAGTAATTCAAATCATTAACATTCCACAAATATCTTTCTTTCTTTTATAAACCGAATAAAATAAAATAAAAAAAAATAAAAATAAAAAAAAAAAAAAAAAAAAAACTTATCCAACACCCGCAAAAAGAACTTATCCAACACCCATAAACTCAACAACAAGATCTCTGGTTGTGAATCTGGTCTTTTCCCTCTTATTTTTAATCATTTCCATAAACTCAACAACAAAAACTTATCCAACACCCTCTTATTTTTGAATCTGGTCTCAAAGAATGCACATAATCATGAAAATTCAAAAGGGTTTTCGAACACTATTTAATCATTTCCAAAACGCAATCCAAAATACCTTTTTTTTTTATGGATAACCACTTCGAAAGTTGACTTGATTTTTTTCATATTTAAAGCTTAAATCTAATAGCAGTATATATGCATGTGAAAGCATCAATGTTGGAATCCATATCTTCACTTTCTCTTAACTCTATAAAGATTATGTTCAACACTTCACTTTCTCTTAAATTTTAATGGACATAAACTGATGTTATCTCTTTAGCTTATATTGGTGGTTTGATCGGATTAGTAGTGGTGGTTGGTTGATTGGTGGATTTTATAAATCTAAGGATTGATGTCTTTTGTTTTTATAACTTGGTGATGATTTTTAATGAAGATGCAAGATCATAGGTTAGAATTTGTGGGTTGGATTTGTGTTTTGAGTATACGAAGATGAAGTGTTGGTGTTCATAAATTAGAAGAGAATGAGATGGGTGTTTGTTTTGGGGGTTTTAATGGTCGCCAGAGGTGGTGGGACTGGTGGTGAACGGTGGTGGATGGTGGTAGTGGTGGGTGAAGATTAAGATGAAGAAGTAGTGGTAGGTTGAGTGATTGTTGAAGAAGGGAGAAGGAATGATTGGTGGGGGTGGTATTTATTATTAGAGTATAAACAAAGAACATGAATTGTGAAAGGACAAAAATACCCTCACGTGTATATCACGTGAGCATGTTTAACGAGAGTTAAATGGGTCCGTTAGTTTGAGGGACCCACGCTGAGTAACGTTTCGCAGTTAAGGACCAACGGTGCAATTTTTTTGGTCAAAGGACGAAACTTGATGGTCAACGTATACCACAAGGACGAATGGTGTAGTTTACTCTAGTTTTTATAAATACCATCACTCAACTTTTCCTTTGATTAATCTTTCATTTAAGTTTACCTAAAAATCATATACCAGAACCTCAACAACCTAGTTTTATCCTCATAGTATGAACACTTCCCTGTCCCATATTACCATCTGTCACATTTCCCCCTTCCTATCCCCAAGTGACGTATACGGATATGGCATGGGTTCAATGGTTGTATATTTATAATGGCTACATATAAGGTTGTAAACGAATCAGACGAACATAAAAGTCTTGTTCATGTTCGCTCGTTTAATTTTAACCGGATAAATAAACGGACAGGAACGCTTAAATGGACAAATTTTCTTGTTCATGTTCGTTTATTAAGAAAATGAGTTGTTCATGTTCATGTTCGTTCATTAAGACATTAAACGAATGTTAAACGATCGAACATAAATGAATATAGACAACCAAACATAAACTTGATTAAATTATGCACATATATTGTTTTATAAGTGTTATTTTATTTAAACAAAACAATTTTGGAACTATACAATTATAAGATATGATATACGAATATAAATATAAAGAGTATAAACGAACGTTAATGAACGCATAATCGGACGTTCATGATTCATGAACATAAATGAACGGACGCGACTTTTCTTCATGTTCGTTCATTTAACTAAACGAACGTAAAATATTGTTCATGTTCCTTCATTTAATAAATAACCAAACATAAAAAAAACTTTTTATCGAACGGTTTATGAAATGTTCACTGAACGTTCAGTTCGTTTACAGCCCTAGCTACATACCATGAACCTTTTCATTTTTTTTATTGTGCGTTATATTTATATTTAGACTAAAATACACGGTTGGTCCCTAAAATTGTACCTGCGCATCACAATGGGACAAACCTTGCCCTTTTCATCGTTGGAAGTCCAAAAGTTGGGTTTTATACTCTAGACAAGTCCCTTGACCAATTTTCTGTTAGTCAACGTATGTTATTTTCCCCATGTGCCTTGCACATGAGGGCAAAATGGTTATTTCATTGTTTTGGTGGTAGGACTGGTACAACCTTAAGGACTAACGGTGTATTTAATCAATAAAATTATACCATCACCACCACTACCCTACCTTTATCTCTTTTTCCTGCTTCTCTATCTAAATTTTTGCTTCTCTCTCTAAAACTAACACCATCACTATTCTCAAATCTCATAAACTCCTCCACAAAAAAACATAATCTCAATCAAACACCATCACCATTCTCTCTCTAAATTTAACATCATCGCCATTTTCAAATCATGTAGGTTAGATTAAACACCAAAAAATGGTAACTCATTTTTGATTGTATAATTTTAAAATTGGGTAGGTACAAGGTCTGTTATGGCTGAACCAATTCCTTAAAAATGATTTTTACTTTTGGGGTGAAGGGGGCGTGTTTTTAAATGGGTGTTTCTATTGGACTATTTCACTAATGAATATGGGGATAAATTCTTTCAATGTTAAGGGGATGACACTTTCGAACATAACTCTACCACATGGATATCATTACATGGAGATTATTTCGATTACAAGGCGGAAAACCAACTGCCAAGGGGCTGTTTTGGGTTCCTTAGATGGACGTAGCCTTTGCTTGATCACCAAGCTCGATACCATTACATTCAATGTGTGGGTCATGAATAAACCAGGGGTCAAGGAATTATGGTTAAAAACATTTACATTCACATTAGGTATCGAAGGTGACTGTTTTTATGAGTTCCATCCTATGTGTATCTTGGATAAAGGGATAATTCTTTTGAGGAGCAAGGGATCACACCAATTAGTTACCTATGACACGTCGAAAGAATCATTTAGAAACTTAAATAATTTGGCAAGTCTGGATGATTTCGAAGACAACGATTTGATGCATTTTAATCGCACCAGAATACACCCAATTGAGTACGTGGAAAGTTTGATTTCACCATCAGACATATGTTTGGTTTAACATCCTTTTTTTTCTTTTTCTTTTTGAAATTAATTAGCTGTATTTCATTTGATTTGTACTATCTGATTTTTTGGGTAACCTTTTTTTTTTGTTTTTTAAGATTGCAAATATGAAATGTTTGTAACAATATTGCTTTCATATGCGGTCTTTAAATCGATTTACTTTGGTTGATGGATATAGTTTTTAACATCAGTCTATTATCAGCTAATTAATCATGTGATCTTATAAGTAGAAGAGATTACGAGACTGGTCAAAATGACTTTAATTATTTTGAGTTTAATCGAAGTTAATTTTTTGGGTGTTTAATCTAACCTACATGATTTGAAAATGGTGATGATGTTAATTTTAGAGAGAGAATGGTGATGGTGTTTGATTGAGATTATGTTTTTTTGTGGAGGAGTTTATGAGATTTGAGAATAGTGATGGTGTTAATTTTAGAGAGAGAAGCAGAAATTTAGAGAGAGAAGCAGGAAAAAGAGATAAAGGGAGGGTGTTGGTGGTGATGGTAAAATTTTATTGATTAAATACACCGTTAGTCCCTAATGTTGTACCAGTCTTACCACCAAAACAATGAAATAACTATTTTGCCCTCATGTGCAAGGCACATGGGGAAAATAACAGACGTTGACTAACAGAAAATTGGTCAAGAGACTTGTCTAGAGTATAAAACCCAAGTTTTGGACTCCCAACGATGAAAAAGGCAAGGTTTGTCCCATTGTGATGCGCAGGTACAAGTTTAGGGACTAACCGTGTATTTTAGTCTTATATTTATCATGAGTATATATTTTTTTAGGAAAATGCAATATGTCTTCAACCATGTCTTCAATTCACATATTTTTTCAGAATGATACAAAATGTAACAATTCGCATTTTTGGGTTACTATTCATTTTTACTATTCACTTTTACTACTCACTCCTGAAATTTTTATTTTACATTCTCGTAAGTTAACCTATTTTCATGATAATCCGAGAGTTTGACACCCATCGGGTCATTTTTGCAAATTTCAGAAAACCATGTCTAAGATTTACGTTTAGGTTTAAACGACATTTAGACATCCCAATATGTCCATACAATATTACAAACAAGATAAATATAGGTTTTTCACATCATACGAAATTTTCATAAGTTTTGGATTTTTACATTTTCTGGTTTTGCGTTTTATGCGTTTTATGCCTACGGTTTTAGGTTTTTACGACTTTAAGCATCTCGATAGAACTTATCACTCATTTTATATGCTATTATAGAGTATATTGATAATTTTTAACATATTTATAAGTTTCAAATTTTTAGGATACCCGGTTTTAAGTTTCGTGACTTTACGACTTACAGTTAGCGATTAACGGGACCAAAACTCACTTCGTAACGGGACCATATTTCTCTTGCCATGACACGGACAATTTTTCCGTTCCCAATGCATACAGTCGATGCTACCAAGCATTCCCGAAAAACCATGTTCGCGCTCATGTGTTGCATTTAGATTTTGAATGTCATGCATATTTGGTTTTCTTAAATACTCTCGACTAAAAAATCAATAACGCACATATTGAAATTATCCAGACAATGACGTCTGGTACGCTCACTTATTTTCAAATATTCATCAAACACATCGGGTGAGTTGCCGTATGCCAATTAGCGTATGGCCATAGTGCATTTCATGACAACAATAATACTTGATCTGTGCGAAACCGTCAAGTCTAATCACACAAACTGGTCACTTGTGAATGACCAGCCGTAACAGACTTAAAACAGTTCAGACACAAATGCAATGAAGATCTGAGGAGTATAGTGTTTCCCCGGGTCGTTATGTCCCAGCGAGTTGTGCAGTGGATTATCAAACGCTTAGTGATCGAGGAATTTGAACGGGAAAAGGATATGGGAATGATTATAACTAAGGAAAAAGCCAACAAATAAAAACGGCTTAAATGCAAATTAAAGGAAATTTAAAAAGATAAAATCTATTAAATAAACGCTATCACTATAATTAAAATGATGAAAGTTTAAAACCTAAAACTTACGTTTAAATTAAAATAACGTAAACGTACAAAATAAAAAGTGAAACTTATACAATATAGATCCTAAAAATATGAAAAATACATTTTTACAATCCTAATGATAAAAGAAAATTTATAGAAAAAGAAAATTATTTTTATAACTAATTAAATAATTATTATTAATTAAAAACTATTTTAAACTATTTAATAATACTCTAAAATAAAAGAAAATATGAAATAAGACTATAAAAATAAAATTAAAACTTAGAAAAATCTAAAATATGATAAAACTAATTTTAAAACTGAAAATATATTTTTTTGACTTTTTATATATTTATTATTAATTAATTACTATTTAAAACTAATTAAAATGCTAGAAAATACTTTTTAAACTAAGAAAATTATGGAAAAATATTTTTTTGCTTTTTTATATTTATCTTAACTTAAGAAAAATGAAAAATTATTTTTTTGAAGCTTTTCTTAATTATTTGTATTAAATGCTAATTAAAAGTGCTTAAAAACTAATTTAATTTAAGAAAAATAGCAAATGAACTTGGAAAAATCTGAAAATTGCAGGAAAAGTCTAAAATATTATTAAGAAGCTAGGAAAAATAGAAAAACATGGGCTTGTGTGGAGGATTATGGAACTGATGTGTCAAGTGCTTGAAAATAAGCACTTGAATAAGCTAAATGAGGTCCAACAAGCACCAACTGAAAACAGGAACTATAATAAGCTAAAAGAACTAGATTGCAACAAATCTCAACAAGCCTAAACCACAGAATCACAAGCTAGAACAGATTTGATGTAATGAACTAATAAGCTAGTGACAGATTTAGGTGCCCTCTTTGAATACAAACACAAGCTACAGATTAAGCTCAAAATGAAAACTGCAAATTGGAAATTGTCCTAGACCTGGTTGGGAACTTGTAATCCAAATTTGAGCCCAAGTGGAGCTATGATGAGCTCTATACAAGTTATGCAAAACCTGTTCAAACCCTATGCAGTTAACAGTCCTCTGCACATGGGCACTTAACACCCAAAATAAGAGCCTGTTTGGAGCTTTTACAAAAATTGTAAAATTCTGATAAAATGATGACAAGAAAGGACACCAGCTGAACTTTTTGAAATGCCAAATCTCACTGAGATTGGCTCAGAAATAAGATCATGAAAAATCCTCCTTATTGAGCTCAAAACCACTTTTTAAGCTTTTGACTTTTGAACAAGAACTCAAACTTTGACCAAAATGGATTTTGAATCCAATTAATTGACTGATGTTGATGTTATAGGATATAATGAACACAATGCAAGTAAAATTTAAGATTTCTAAACATAAAACAATGATCTACAATACCAAAATCTCAACAGTGGATCAGTGAGAATGATTTAAGTGAAAATTTGACTTTGGTGGGTTTGCAGACCAAAACTATGACTCAATTGAGTTTAATTAGAGCTAACAATCATGTACCAACAGAAATGAACCACTGAACAAGCTTTAGAGACATAATAAGCTAAAAACCAAACACCCTTTTAAAGACTGTTTTGACAATTAAATGAGACTAAACACTGAGCAACCTAGCATCAATGATCAATCTACATTTATATAACCTAATTACAGCTTATAGAACAGATTTGAACCAAATTTAACTACAATGGAAGGTAATGCAGATAAGCTTAAAAATTTCACTTACAAGTGGTCCTAAGCCACAATGGCTTGCAAACTGTGAACCAAGACCCACTAACCTAATTATCAACCCAAATGAATCCAAATCAACCCATTTCCAACTGCATCAACCCATTTGTAGCTCCATTTCCAATTTTTGGTCCCCAGTTGACTTTTGTTGACCCGATTACAAAAGAACTTGAAACTTGACTTAAAACTTATAAAAAGCTATCACTAGCTTATATAAGCTTATACAAACTTGAAAAGAAGCATTATGAAGCTTGAATACAAGACTTTGAAAATAAAAATTGTAACAGTGGATCAAACAATATGAAATGATAATATAACTTGAAATTGGAAATTGAAATTGATTTATATTAATCAAACAACTTAGGAGAGTACAATTTAACAAAATTTAACAGTCTTACAACTTAAATAAAACTTTTAAACTAAAAACGACATTTAAGATAAAACTAAAAGCTACTAGACACCCTTTTCTGCTCCTCTTGCCTTTCTTTTATAATCCAATCCCCTTCTCTCTCTTATCTGAATAGTTCCCAGCTATTTCTCATCCATTGGATAGCTTTGATTTCATCTTGGCCCTTAAAACGGATTTTGGCGCCAATTTTGGCCTTTGACAACTGGGGTTGAGTGAGGAGGGGGGAGGTGCATTAAATGCATCTTGGAGGCTTGTTGTGGAGCAGAGAAGGCAGGTGGGAGTGGAGAGGTTTGGCGCCAACTGGGTTTGACCAAGGATTTGACCATAGGTTAATAATCAAAAGGGGGGTTCATAATTCACTATGACAGGGGGTCAAGGTTTATGACCAGGCCAAAATGAGGTTTAAAGGATTTAATTGACAAGGACCTTAGGTGTAAAATCTGAAAATCAAGGGACCATATCTGCCAATTTTGAAAAGTTATTCCAAGGGCTGAAAATGACAAGCTTCAAAAGTATAAGGACCAAACTTGCCATTTTGCCATTTTTCAGGGGCCATTTCTGCCAATTTTGAAACTTGAAGGACCATTTTTGTAATTTTCTCAAACTTATGATATTTTTCACCAAAGGACTTAATTTGACAACTTTTGATTTTAAAAGGACCTTTGGTGACTTTACTTTTGAAATTATGTGCTCAGGGACTGTTTTTGACAACTTTTGAAACTTGGGGGACTAAAACTGCAATTTTTGCAAATTTGATATGTTTTTCATCTGATTTTGATATTTTGCATTTAAAACACATAAAACACTAATTTGTGATATTTTGATCATTTTGATGTGTTTTTGAGTGTTTTCAGATGATTTTGCAGTTTATTTTGTACAAAAATGATGAGTATTTACACACTCATCAATACTCATCCGACCCGTAGCATCGGAACCTTGGCTAAGGAATTTAAAATGATCTGGAAGAGGATCAACAGTATAAGATTCAATACCTTTGATTATTTCTATAAATAGTTCTTGGCTCATACAATATCTTATTCGAAAGTTTCTATGAGGATACTTACAACCTGGATTAAAATAGTTGGTCATCAAACGCTTCTCTGCAAGCTCACGTTCACGGAAAATTGGGTTACGGGTTAACCGGAAAGATGATTGCGCTTCTTCTTCTTGTATTCGTTGGTACTCATAGGCGGCCATAATTGTTGAAGCGTCGGTTTCATCTTCGATATCGGAAAAGGTCACATGTACGGCGTAAGTTGGATGTGGATCCATTGTGAAAGATTTTTTTTTAATATAAAGTTGGTTAAATTTTGTGTGTGAAAAATGGTTGGATAAGAAGGGTTTATATATTTTATTTGAAATATGCCTTTTTTTTTTTTTTTTTTTTTTTTTTTTTAAATTGAATCCAACTAGCAGTTGGAGGGCTTGTTTTGCCAAATTCCGCGTTGCAACGCACGTTGTTATAGCAACGTAGAACATAACGCCGAATCAACGTAGAAAGGGACGAAGTGGGTAACGCCTTTTAACGCCTGCCATGTAGGCACTAACGCCCTTCAAATGTTATGGTGCCGATTAGGGTATTCACACTAACACATTTACAGTAACACCTTTAGATAGGGGTGTGCAAGAAACCGAAAAACCGAACCTAAACCGAAAAAAACCGAAGAACCGAAACCAAAAAAACCGAAACCGATTGAAAAACCGACGGTTCGGTTTTTACATTTTGAAAAAACCGAAGTTTTTGGTTCGGTTTGGTTTTAGCTTTAAAAACCGACCAATAGAAACCGAACCGACATTTAAAGTCAAAATAATATATCTTGCCTTGTTGTTCATAAATAATATAAGTACTTTATCTTGATATCTTCCTTTTACATTATCGTTGTCAATGATGCATTTCAAATGTGTGATAACTCTGCTAATATTTTATTTTATAACAATATACATAACACAAATGTGCTTTAAGGTAAAAAAAAATGGGTACACAAATGTCACAAGAACACATTAAGTTTGAATATTAATGGTTGTTCCTGTTGAAGATGGTGCAATTACATCAAAAGATTGAAGATCTTGTTCCAACATCATTCTTTTTTCGTTTGCACACCTTTCAATTGTTTCAGTGCACCGTTCAAGCTCTAAAAAATCCTTTGAACTTGGAGGCAACTTTGAGAATGTTGGCACTTGATTTAAGACGGTTCTTTACCCGTTTTAATACCGTTGTACTAGCCGGTACCGGTTTAAGAAATGGTTCTATTTTATGATATATGTCAAATCTACTTTGAAAAAGCAAAGCTCGATAAATCGTATAGAAACCGAAAAACCAAACCGAAAAAAACCGACAACCGAAAAACCAAACCGACACAAAACCGAAACCGAATGGTTTCTAAAAATCAAAAACCGAAATTTTTCGGTTCGGTTTCGGTTTTATACAAAAACCGAGCCAAACCGAACCATGCTCACCCCTACCTTTAGATTGCTAGGTCATTAGGTCTTCCATCACCAAAAACAAATTAGGAATGTTGTCTAACTTACTTATTAACCTTTTCACTGTTAAAAAAAATAAAAAATAAAAAATACTTCTCTCTTTTTCTCAAAACAATATAGGTAGGAAACAATAAATTCCTACGCTAAGAACATGAGAGTTTAGGGATGGTAAAAGGAGACCTTTAGAACTAGAGGGGTGGTAGGTGATGACAAATGAAAAGTTAAAAAGGGGGACAAGAAAGCGGAATATTTGAGATTGTTTTGCCGGGTGCTGTAACTCTCTTTCCTTAGCCTTTAAAACTTACATGATAGGCCCTCTGTGTTTTTAAGTCTTTTCAGTTTCTGGTGTTCCACTTATTAAAAACGTTACTTGTAAACTTTGGTCTAAAATTAAACGAGAATCATTATCTGCCACCTACCTTTGCACGCTTTGCTCCCAACCAACCAACCCGTAATCTAGCTTTTGACATACTTCCCATGTCTCCTGACTCCTACCATTGTCATTGCTTACCTCATCGTAACATCACCATGCTCCTATGATGGTATTGATTCGTGCAAAATTGTTATGATTTTTAGACAATTGTCTGATGGTAGGATGACTAGGGTTTGGACATGGGGTGGTGTTATGAATGCAGGGTTCATACCTAAATGGCCAAATTTAGCTATCTAAATTTTGAATGTAGAATCATATAGTAGTAAGGGGACTATATATTTGAGAATGAGCTTCTCAGTTGCAATCTTGGCCACCTTCAGATTTTATGCTTACGGCTTACCGATAGCTAGTCTTTCATATAATAATCATCGAGAGTTTGAGCATGCATGTACTATTCCTTTCAAGCTTCAACATACAACTTAGTAATACAAGTTACAATACGATGTGAAAAATCATTTTTCTTCCTATTGTTTCTTCCTTATTATCATCATACCCATATAAATGCTACGTTTGTCTAATTGGATAAAATGACAAAAGAAACTAAGTAGATTTCAAACGTCATATTTTTGTAGAAGAATAACTAGAACAAGCTAGTTACAGGAGGATATAAAACAATGCTTATACGATATTAGACGGAGTATAGAGCGCACGGTGTGGGCTCGCCGTCCACGGTGTCACCTCGCCGTGACACCGACCCCCCTCGCCCGTCGGGCGCCGTCGGTTGCCTCTTCGTTCTGACGACGAGCAAATGTGCTGACAAAAAGTGGATAATTGTTGTGTGTGTGTTTGTTTAGTGTGTGTAAAAGAGGAAGAAGAAGACATTTTGTTTTTTTTGTTTTTTTTTTTTTTTTATTGGATAATAAAGTGGATAATTAAAGTGAAGACACAGTAAGAGCATGGGGTATGGGCTTCGCCGTTTGATTTCGTTTCCAACGTGGAGGCTCGCCGTTCCATTTCGTGGCTCGCCCGCAACTTGGTGTTTCGCCGTTCCAACGAAACACTAGACGACAAAAACCATTTACTTTCAAACTCGAATATATCCGTTGTTTACTTTCAAATTCAAATTCAAAAACATTTTAACTTCTCTATAAATATAAACCATTTACAACTCTATTAACCACCATCTACACAAAAAAATTCACATTTGTCAAACACAATTCAACATAAAAATTCACATTCTCTTTACGCAACATCATTATGGCTTGTCGTCTCCCGCATTCCGCTACTGATATGCGAACGTACGTTGAAAATCAATGCAATAACGATGATGAGGCTAGAAATGACACTATTATACGCATCATCCAATTCTTTGAGGAGGGGAGGAATGAGAAGCTGCAGATGAGAGACAACTACAAGACTTGCAACGACATCAGCACTGAACGAAAAGGTGTTATCGAGAAATTTCTGAAGGAGGAAGCCCGCAGAGATGACGAAATTATTGGCAAGTTGTGGAAGTGTGTTCAACGGGTTACGAACAACATCAACACCAAAGTCAATTGGAGCTATCGGGTGAACAAAGATGATGATCCAGGAGTCTCCGGTGAGGAATCTCCGGTAGACGAGGAAGCTTTGTCTCGCCTCGAGGATTATATACCTCCCGCGTATGATCCTGCGGACGAGGAGTTTTCAGATTAGGATTTATATTTTTTCGTATGGTTTATTTTAATATCGTAGGATTTGTGTATTTTTTCGTATGTTTTTTTTTAATTTTCCGTATTGTAGTTGTATTTTTATTTTAATTGAATGAAATGAATTTAATTGTGTTTGGAAAATATGGAAAAGAAATAAAATGAGGGTGGGTGAGGCCCAAATGAAGAGAAGTGAGTAAGTTGTGATTGGGGGGTATTTTTAAGTGAGTGTGTTGGAGTGATGTGGAGGTGATGTGGCACACGTGGGGCCCAAATGAAGAGAAGTGGGTAACTCATGATACCCCCATGCTCTAACGTTTTACATTCATTTTTTTTTAAACTTCTTTTTATATATATTGTTTTTATTTTAATAAATAAATTTAGTTTATATGAAAATTTGAAAAAGAAAAAAAAAATAAAGCGGTAGTGGTGGGCCCAAATGAAGAGGTTGAGGTTTGTTATGAGTGAGGGGTGTTTGTTGTGGTTAATTGTGAAGAAGTGAGATGCTGATGTGCCGCTGAGTTGACACTGATGAAGAGGGTGTGCCTTGTCGTGACACCTAATGCTCTAATATTGCATGGCTGGGCAAGCAAATGTATAGAACAAGAAGTGCTAAAACATCACTTTCAACAACAGAAACGATATTAGCGGGCAAGCAACACCATGCTGAACTTATTATCATTGCTCCTTATAACTAGAAAAGTTAATATTGATTACTAAGGGTGGTGGCAGTCATGCCGATGAGATTTTTTCATGCCTAATCACCCACCAATAATATCCCTCCAACTCACCTCATACCAATCTCATACCTAACAATAGATTTTTAGTGGCAACCATGCCTAAGTCATTACCTATTTTTTTTTTTTTTTTTTTTTTTTTTAAATTTAATAAAAACATAACATTTTATTAATACTTAACAATTTAATAAAAACATAACATTTTATTAATACTTAAAAGAAAATTACATGAACTTAATACTTAAAAGGAAATTACATAAACTTAATACTTAATCTAAAAATTGCAATTCCATCCATATTTTGCCGCGAGCTCACGTTTTTTTTCAATAGTGAACGTTAATATACTTGGGTCGGTTATGTGATCATGCGGTTCATTATAGAACTTCAGCGCCTTCCACATATGTTTTTCTTCCATTAAAGCCATTTTTGTCGCCAATAACTTTTCGGCCATTTTATTCTTTGCAACTTTTGTAGCGACCGCCTCCTGCAATAGTTGTGTCTTATTAGTTGTGTAAGTGTCGAAGGAAACAGCTACACTATTTATTGTCGACGACTCGGTTTCGGCCTTTTTGCCTTTTCTTTTCCGCATAGGAGTGTTGTCGATATTCAGATCAGGAAGCACAGTGTTGTTTTCATTGCTTCCGGACTCGTAGTGGGCGGATTCCGACGACTTTTTTCTTTTGTCAGAATGAGAGGTAGATCCTTGAGCTATATCTGGTTGTTCCAACCATTTGTCTTCTTGCTTAACAACGTCCCATGCATCAATATGAGTAAACGTCTTGCCAGTTTTGGTCTTGTAATCGGCCATAGCATTTGTCATCACGTTAACATCGCTACACCCACTCTCACGAATACGTTTCTACAATTATAAAAGTAATAATTATAAATTCATATAAATATACAATTATAATAGTAAAAGTATAAAATTAAAAAAGTTTAAAATTTACTTGTTGGATGTATAGCCCATTAAAGACACCCATTTCGCCGTTCATAGTTTTCCACTTTGTGTTCAAGGCATGAAAAGATCTATTTGTGTCTTTCACATTTTGCTTGAAATGCTCAAGAATTCGTTTCCAAAAACTATCTCTACTTTGTTCATTCCCAACGACTCTACATGTCGAGATATGAACCCAAGCTTTAGCCAACGCCGTCTCTTCGACCGGCATCCAAGTTTTTTTTTTCCGCTTTATTCGGTTGTTTCTTTTTTTTCACTACTTCAACTTCTTGAATTTCTTCATCATTTTCTAAGATACAAAACATTATAAAAATTAAAATTCAAAAAATAAAATTCGGAATAAATTACAAATAATATAATTCGGAAAAACTAATATAATTCGAAACATAAATATAATTCGGAATAAATTAAAAATAATATAATTCGGAACAAATTATATCATTCGAAACATAAATAAAATTCGGAATATATGAAAACTAAAATATAGCGGTTGTTGCGAAAAATATATTACCCATGGGAGTTGGTTGTTGCGTTTCGGGAACCACCTCATCATCATCATCATCCAAGTCATATAGCGGTAGTTCTCGTTCAACACTTGGTTCACGTCGCGTAGGACCGTCACGGTACTCAAACGGGTCAAAGTCACTTGTTGGAGATATCGTGTATTGAGTTGGAGTCAATGGTGGTGGTTGATGAAAATATTGTGGTTGAAAGTACGCGGGAGAAGTCATTTGAGGATAATATTGAGGAGGACTCATTTGGGGAATGTATGCACCGGGTTGTGATTGAATTTGTGGACGAACGGAACGAGAACCTCGTCCACGTCCTTTGGATGATGAAGCACCTCGTCCTCTTGGATCCATGAGATTGTTTTTTAATAGTATAAAGAGATAGATTTAAATTGTGTTAAAAAATTGGATTGATGTTTGAAATATATAGAGGGGAGTAAATTTTTTTTTTTTTTTTTTTTTTTTTTTGTTTTAAAGCCAAACGGATACATTTTTCAAACTATACAACGTATAGTTTTTTGGTCAAGATTTGGATTTAATGTCTAACGGTCGAATAATTGCTCATGCCAATTCGGGGATCTTTGCCGAATTGGTGATACTCACCTCCATGCCGATTCATACCGATCAAGAGGCAACACATATACCGTTCGGTATGGCTCATGCCGAAGCCCAAGCCGAACCCACTGCCACCACCCTAATTAGGGGCGGACAAAGGGTTTATTTACCAAATTAAATGGTTCTATATAAATAAACTCTTAATTAACCTTTTATTGAGGAGAGGGAAACTTTAATGTTTCATAATTAAAAGTTATTACGGGTTTAGCCCACATTTCTTCCTCACTAAAAAGAAAAGAAACACCTCTCAAAGTTTTAAGTTATCACGTGTACAAAATCTTTTTACATGTATACATGAATGGTGGTAATTTGACCACTCCTTTGATTGATTGAGACACTTTAATTTGGAGTATATTGACACTTATATCTTACATGATTTTTACTCATTTTCATCCTGTAAGGGTATAAATGTCAAGACACTCTAAATTAGAGTGTCCCAATCAATTTAAAGAGCGTGCAAATCACCTACATAAATGAAACATAAAGTACGATTCTATTAAAACTATCAAATAAATTAAGAAGACATGTATTTCTTTTGATATATTAGTGGACTAAACAATACATGCATGTACGTGACACCAAATTTCGGGATCAGGTTCATTTCGGAGAAATCATAATTTTTAACGAAAATTTATAATAGATGGTAAACATCTATCAAGTTTCCGTAAATCTCCGGAAACCCTCTCTTATTGACTTATTTGCACCGGCGTAAGTAGGTTCAGTCAAGTGTAGTATAGTGCGGCTTAGTCTGCCTCTGGGTATAATAATAGTTTCTTAGCGTGTACTACTATGTACCATTATTTTTGTTTCTTTTGCAGAAAACGTGAACCATACTATGCAAAAATAGAAACAAGAAAAAGGATAATTTTTTTGACGCGTTGACTGAGAAAGTTAAGGGTAAAAAAAGTGGGGGTCGATGGGGGTGTGTACCAGTACTACTACTGGATAATAACCTCGACACGGGTCACGTGTGTACAAATAATATTTATTCTTCTCCTACACTTCACACATGGTGTGTTTTTTTGTTTCCTTCCCACCTTTGACTTTTTCCTTTTTTTATTCTTCTCCTACACTTCATACATTTTATATTTTCATTGACTAGGCGAGTATCCGTGCCTAGCGGCATCGGTTTCTAGCGACAAACAATTAACAATATACGATATTGTAGTAAGTGTTTCGTATAACGTTCAAAATAGAATGTGAAAAGATCAAAATGTAATTACAAACGGTTGTAACATGTGATAATTCGACTCTAGCAAAAAAATTTAACATGTATCAAACGACATATAATAATATTTAATAAAACTAAAAATAAAGCAATACATCAATTATGAAATATTAACTAACAACACACATTATTCGTCGCGTAAAAATTCTTGATACACAACATTTGAGGTATATATTCCTTCTTGACGGAACTCTTTGACCGGTTTAACCAATACCTTTGTTGTTCTACGAGATATGCCTCTAGACAATGCCACATAAAGCTGGCCATGAGAGAAAACAGAATCTGGCAAATAAACACCCACATTTGGAATTGTTTGGCCCTGAGCTTTATTAATAGTCATCGCAAAGCTAAGGCGCACTGGGAATTGTGTTCTCTTTAGTTTGAAAGGGAACATGTCGTCTTCAGATGGAGCAAGAGGAATTCTTGGCAAGAGCAGATTCAACATTGTCTAAAATCATGTTATTTTCCATTTTATGTGTATATATCGATGTGTAGTTTTTTCGATAGGAGCAAAAATATTGAAAGTGTTTTTCAATATGTACAATGATTTTGGGTTACACATTATATATAGTGAAGACATATTTCACAAAATCACGAAAGTAAATGAATGAATTAACAGCCAATATGACACGGAATTAATTTTGATATATATCTTGTATAAAAAAAACCGTATATACTTCTCTTCACATCTTTAAGTTGACTTTGTCTATATATCTTAATTTCCATATATATCTTGTGAATCAACACTATAAACACTGTAAATCAATGTATATATGGTATGGTAGTTACCATGCAATACATTATACCATGCAAAGTTATTAGTTGACCTTTTTATGTATGACAGTTACAATGCAAAGTTAAGTAAGTCAACTTTTGAAAATTTCAAACGCATGGCTTAAGATACATTTGAAGGTTTGGATATTCATAAAAAAACGTATATACTTATTTTTTCTATATATCTTCCTAAACTATTTTTAATAATAGTTTTTTCCACTCTTGCATGTATAACGTAAGAATAACATAACTTGCGTAAATTAGTAAGCAATTTTATTTAAAGTGTATTAAATGAGTTTAGACCCTTAAAGTTCAAACAATGATCGTAAAATTACAACTAAAATTGACTTAAGAATAACATAACTTTATTGATGACGTAAACATAGTCGATGATTTAAATGTAAAGAACTAATTATGAATCCGTCTTATAAAGTTAAGAGGTAAACATTGGTTCCAGGTCTTCCATCCATCCAGCAGTATCCTTCATCTTTTGTAGAACAATAAACTTGTTTCCGACCATGTTGGACGGGGATGCGGAGGAGGGGGATAAAGCTGGTAAAAAAAACAAAGAAGTTGCGTCAATGTTGATTACAAACAACAAACAATTGCGTATTTAACATTAAGATAAAAAAGAAAGCAATTACTAACCTCGAGAATGTCATCAACATTATTTTCAGTTTGCATATCCATTATTTTCATTTTATGTTGTGAATACAAACCTGTTATGGGGTTCTTTATATAGGTGAAATAATCAATGTTCAAATTCATTTTTCCCGCCTAGGTTTGATCTTTGTAATACTTTCCATATGAAATAATAAATACTTACCATTATATTGAACCAATTAATATGGCATGACAGTATTCATCAACTGAAACTCGTTTGAATGTATATATGGTATGCCACCATGCAATACCTTGTACCATGCAAATTTAGTCAACGCATGAAAATTTCAAATGCATGGCTTAAGCTAGATTTAAAGGTTTGACCACTAATAAAAATTTCAACATTCAACAATTCAATAGTTGACCATTTTTCCTTTTTATGTAGTAGAGATATTATATTACGAGTATTTAATTTTACATTAACCATCCGTAGTTGAGATCTAAAGATTTAGTAATAACCATGAAACAATGGTAAGCATTTTATTGAAATATCTGATATACCATTGATGTGAATTGATCATCCTCATTAGTTAGAATAGCATGGTACCCGCGCAAAACAGCGGTCTCAGAAGCGGATGTTGTTTAACGATTTTTTAATTTTACACTTTTATTGCAAATATTATATAACGATACGAATTGCGTGGGTACCAAACGAATTTTATTTTGACATCTATTTATTTCTTGGTATATTTTGGTGAAAGCTAGAATTACATTTGATATCTTAATTGAGTGGTGAAAGTAATTTTTATACCCTAGAGGTGATGTACATCTATTTGTTGGAAGTAACTTTTATACCCAGCGAACACTGTATATGTATTTGATTGTTGAGATGGAAAACATAAATGGATGGTTGTCTAGTGGTTAGGACATTTGCTTTCACCCAGCCCACTTGGGTTCAATTCTCGCTGCTACAAGTTTTTAAAATTTTATACACTTTCCTAAATAGCAAGTTTTTAAAATTTTATACACTTTCCTAAATAGCAAGTGTGTTGGCTTATATATCAGTATAGATTGATTGTTGAGATGGAAAACATAAATTGATGGTTGTCCAGTGGATAGGACATTTGCTTTCACCCAGCCCACCTGGGTTCGATTCTCGCTGCTACAAGGTTTTAAAATTTTACACACTTCCTTAAATAGCAAGTGTGTTGGCTGAAAATTTTAATCCTTCCATAAATAAATGTCCCAAAATGCTTTATATATTAGCATAGATAGAAGACTTTTAAAATTTTATACACTTTCCTAAATAGCAAGTGTGTTGGCTGAAAATTTATATATTAGCATAGATAGAAGACTTATACAAGGAGATGGTCTAATCTAGTCCGAACACACCTCACAATTTAGTTGTAACCTATCATTCGCATGTTTTCTCATGTAGCATTACGTTTTTTTTTTCTTTTTTTTTTATTATTATTTTTTTCTTCTTTTTTCTTTTTTTAAGATTTCCCACTGAGCTCATTCTTCTATATTTATTCATAAGGGTTCGAGTTAAGTTGACATGACATGAGTAATAAGTATATCAAATGGCAACGATGACTTTGAAACATAATTAACCTTAGTACACTACAACGAAAAAATCATTTCTACGCACTTTTAGAAAGGGTGTAAAATCTTTTAGTTTATTTACACTTATATATGTGTAGATTTTGTTGCGCTTATAAGTGTGAACAGATTTTATAAAACATAATGCATTAAAAAAAGTTTACAGTTATAAGTGTAGACTTTGTTTACGCTTAAAAGTGTGAAATCAATTATCACACTGAGTTTCTTCACACCAGAAGAAGTGTGAAGAAAATAAGTGACATATTGATCTTCACACTTTTTAAGTGCGGAAATTTTTTAGATTTTGTCACACTTATAAGTGTTATATTTTTTTCCCTCACATATTATTTATATATATTCACACTCATTAACATAATTATTTTATACACATTTATAATTGTAAATATTTTAATAAAAGTCTACTGTACATTTTTTTAAAATGTGAACACATAAGTGTGAACAACTGACAATTTTTTTTTACAGTGGTATGATTTGGGGTGTATTAACAATATTAAAATGTACGCTAACATTGGATGGATACATACACTAAAGCATTGATATGAGGGTGGTGGTAACGGGGGTCAGTTTGGTTTGGTATGAAGTGAAACCGCACGGAAACACCGTTGCCTGTGTTTCGGTTTCGTGCGGTATGAATGAGGTTCGGTATGGCATGCCGAATTGGCATGGTGAGGAGCGTGTGTTTGTTTTCAAAATTTTGGACCGTTGCATGATTAATATAAGGTGAAATAGTGTGTGTTTTTGTTGTGGAAAATGTGAGTATTTTTTGGTTGAAAATGGATTCCATTTTTTTATAGTGAAAGAAGACGAAATGGAGTTGAAGTTTAAACAGTTTGGGATGAAAGAAGAAAGACGTAGCTTATGTTTGTTTGGTGCACGTGAGTAGCACGCTCCTGGACAAATAATATTGTAAAATATTTTGGTACAGTGACAAGAAAATATTAATTAGCCATCTTTAAATTTATTTTTCTATATAGTGAAATTGTTTTTATTAAATTGTTTAATATAATTATGAATATAAAAAATAAAAAAATAAAATTAAGTGGGGTATGGAATCATGGTTGATACTAAAAAAGTATAGTGAGGTATGATTGAAGTATGAGATTAGATGGAATGATATTATTGATGGGTGGTGAGGTATGTGGTGAGATATGTGTGGCTTGAATGTCAATAAAAGATTAAGAAGCATTGAGGCAACCATACTAGCGTTGGAACTAATATATGGCCCCAAGCCCCCAACACCTTCAAACTTCAGCTAACAAAAAAATCATTATATTTGGCAAATACCCTGACTCCATAACTTGATTCAAGAACTTAATTGCACCTAGGAAAAGCATACCCAAAGACATCCCATGAAACAACCCGAGCATCCGAGTAATTTGATAAACATTGGCAAGGAAACATCACAAAGATAATTTCTCGCCCTTCCAAAAAAAAAAAAAAAAAAAGATAATTTCTTATAAAAGCCCTACTTGACGCATGATGAGGATTGGATGATATTGCTTCAAATAATTCTTCTAGACAGGATGATGCCAATTGAGAAATGTGGTTGGTCGTATTTCGTTATAGTTGTTCAAGCCATTTTACTCGACACAAACCGATTTATTTTCAGAATCTTAAATATTGAAATAAAACGCTAGTAATTAACCAATGAAACCATAAAAGTTGCAAAATTAATTTGATTAAGCATGTCTATACCACTTTATTTTGCTGGGATTAAAATGAAATAGAATCTACATCAATGCTATTTCCATCATTTCCATTTGATTTTCTTTTGTATCTTAATCTTATTTCCGAATACATTTGTTAATTTTTTGTTGTTTTATTCGCTTACATGCGACTTAGTTGTATGCCATCATAAGTTGTAACCCATTACCCATTACGTCAGTTTGGGCTTTTGATTGTATTTTGTACTTTGTAGCATTTTTTGAATTGGGCCAAATACAAGTATGCAGCATGTTAACCTTGGCCTTTAAACCAAGAAAACGTCTCGTCAGTTATAAATCCACAATTCCACATACTCTAACTCACGTTTCACTCGTAATGTATAAAATGTTTTTGGCGATTCAAGGCCAATATATAGCCTCACTTGTAATACAAAGATATATGAATGAATTTGTTCTCTATTCTACATGTCCTTCTTATACCATCTATTGCTATTAGGTCGTTGTTTCATAACATCATCTGTGTTTTCTTTCTGTTGGGTATTAATAACATTTCAAATACTTAAAACATGTTGTTTTGTTACTACATGTTTGATTAGCTTGTTACGTAGAGTTAGGAAAATTTGTTTTATGATCAGTTCACAACAGTAGAATATAATATCTTACGAAGATAGAAGGTTTAGTTCTAACTAGAAGGGTACCCGTGCAATGCGGTGGTGACTATCCGGCAATTATTTTTGTAGTGAGCAAATATTTCTCATTTTAAACCTTTCTTGTTTAGCATTTTCAAATACTTTATAACGTAGTAGATATATATTTTTCAAAAGTATAACGTCTACATTATTACTTGTTTTAAAATTTCAATACTTCCTTTTATAGGAAGTCTCAAATGCTTTATAATATAGTATAGAAAAGTCTTAATCACTCTATCAGTTAAAAGCTCAAACAAAGATCTCCAAAAGTCGTGCATCCAACCAACCCCGAGACTTTTGAGATCCTAAGTAAACACACCCGTTAAATCCAACTTCAATCTAAAATAAGTAATAACAAATTATCTCCGTAGTCAGCTTGTTGATTAGTGAAGATAACTCTCGAGTTGGAGACTCGGGGAGTGGAGTAGGACAAGGAAAAAGAGTCTTTGTAGACCGAACCACTATAAACAAGTTTGTCGTGGTTTGATTGTTTCTTTCCTTACTTACATATTATCTATTGCTTACATATTATTCATTCTTCACTAACATATCATTTATCTATATTGATTGATCTCATAATAAGTTTTCGAAATAATTAAGATTTTCAACGGTAAAACTATTCAACCCCCTTCTAGTTTTTCACATTATTGATATTAAAATAGGATTTATATAGAGTTAGAAGGCAACGAGCAACAAGTTGGGTCGCTAACCCTCGTTGTATTGCAAAACCAACTCTTTTGAAAACAATATATGTGGATCTAGGTGTCATTACATAACTGTTCATAACTCTTTGGACTCTTTTGAGTAGCTCCACCGCCTCAGGTGCAAGGAAACCAAAGGTATCAAACATGACCGAAATAAACACGTGTTGATTTTCAATGCATGCTTTCTCGTGTTTCGCCACTTTACACGAGACGGCTTTCAAAGCAGCATGTCCATCTGTAAAACCACGGCTACTCAAACCCACGAGAGGAGAAACACCGGTCAGATCCATACAAGCATGTTTTCCTCCAACCCATCCAAAACCAAAACGTCAGTCAGTCTCAATGTGGATCTTCCATCTAATGGGTCAGTTAAAAAGTTCACAAGTGCTTCTTTCTTTGCGGAGATCCCATCATGCCTACATACGTCAAAAAGGACGTCTCTCACCATATCGCGTCGTAACTTGAAGTCCGGGAGCTCTTTACAATGAACCACATGTTCCCCAAAGGAATCCAAACAGGACTTTCGAAAAATAGGGCATATCTCATCAACCGGAAATAATGGGATCATGAGGCGATATGTTAATACAAATAAACCGTAAAAACGTTTATTAATATTTAGCGATCTCTTTGTGTTTTGTTGATAACAAATATAATGTTATCATAAGTAAAATTATAAGGATACATATTATTTTTGTAAATCATTTACATATAGTCATTTAATACAAATTGTTGTAATAAATCATTTGTTGTAATAGTTTATTAGGATGGGTAAAAACCACAACCCATGAACCATACCCATGGAGCATATCCATGACCCATGGTATTAACCCATGATCCATTGACTAGATGCATTGCATCTATTAGATACATTGTATCTAAATAAATAACCATGGACCACCCATAACCCATGACCCATGACCCATAACCCAAAAACCCATGGGCAAAGAGGAGCGTCCCACGGATCCCTAGAGTTATACTAGACGGATCCCTTAAGCAAGGGATCCATGGGATCCGTGCAACAGTGGCAAGATTTTGCCTATAAATAGAGAGCCATTTCTTCATTTTTACTCACCCCTCTTCTTACTAACTCTCTTATATATTTTTACACTCTTCTAACAAAATATCACTTGATCTAGATAGTTGTTCTTCTTTCTTCTATTGTGATTCTCATATAGGTCCTTCTCTAAAGCGAGATCACGAGCATTCTACAAGTCATCCAAGCAAGGGGTCCTTGATTGATTTGTTCATCCACAAGATTTCTGTAGCAAAGATCTTGTACTTGATATTTCACATATTTGTTGTGTAATAGTCATGTTGGTTTGGTCCTCAGTGTTACGGACTCGGTATTTAGCTTTGTACCGGAAAAAGGTGTAAGCAACGTTGTGAAGGCTTCTCCGCCAAGTTAAAGGAGTTTGTTGACATAGTGCTTGAACTCTCGAGTAGGTGACTCGGGGAGTGGAGTTGGGCAAGGAAGGTGCCCTTGTAGCCGAACCACTATAAATCGGTTGTGTCATTTCTTTACTTCCTTTACTTGCATTACTCTTAGATCTATACTTTATCTTCATCCATACGATTTCACATAACATCGAATCTAAAGTTTTTAGAAACTAACTTAAAATCGGCAAAACTATTCAACCCTCCCCCCTTTCTAGTTTTCCACAATTGGCATCAAGAGCTAAGTTTATAAAAGTTTAAAAGTAAACCGTATTTTAAAAACTTTTCGATCACTATGGGTTCTGAAAATTACAAGGAAGGGCAATCCATGCAACGATGTCACACCCCCAAAATACCTATTTTGCAGCGGAATGGAATTCCTGGGGGATGACTGCCATAGCATCACAGTTACAGTTATATTGAACGACCTAAAGTGTCGTTTGGAAAATACATCGTTTGATTGAGTAAAATAATCAGAGTTTACAAGTATAGGCCCCAAAAGATTTCCAAAGTACCAAAATGAGTTTGTTACAATCAAACGATAGTTTAAGTGCATAAAATATATGTGAGACGCGTCAACTCAGCGACTCCATGCAAGCCATAATGATATGCTAATACCTGAGATAAAACATGCTTAAAACAGTCAACACAAAGGTTGAGTGAAATCCATAGGTTTAATTAATTCGTTTGAACACAATATTCGTAGTGTGAGTTACGTTGTTTCACACTCATTGTTGAAAACAAAACAGCATTTATTTCACTAAGTTCATGACAACCAAAGCGTAAACCTCGTACCAACAGAAATTGGTAAAATCGTTTCAACGCAGCCCTAGAAGTTAAACTTGCCAATTTACCTTATTGATTCGAATATAGTGAGTTCGATTTCCCCTAACTAGGTCAATAAAAACGGGTGTGTTAATTCCAATAGGCCTATTCACAATATCCGCGCTCACTCGCAAGTGACTAATGGTGCATGATGTAGGGACTTCAAACATGGCAATAGAATACTTAGTGACAATAAAGCATTTGGATATAACGTACAGTTCAAAGCATTTGTGTTCGATTAAAAATATAGCATGTATCTCCCCCAAGAGTTCGTAAACCAATTTAGTAATAGAAAGTGGGGCTATGAACTCACCTGATACAATGATTATGATGACAAAAGTGGATACACTGAAATGAGGTGCAATCTCTATCTGCAACCTAATGTGAATGATATGCTCTAATGTAAGTCATGAAATAATGTCGTACATGCAAATCCACATGTAATCAATACCACTTGTACATTTTTGAAAATGAAATTATCGTCGAAATATACGTTTATGACATCTCGTCAAGTTATAAAATACTTTACGTGTATTTATGTTGAAACAATATACTACGATAATCGTTTAGTGATAAATTAAGAAATTATAGTTTTTCGTCGTAAAATAATATGAAAATGACTAAGTAGCCTCGCAAAGCTAGTCGTAACTCGGTGAATATTGAATATTAGAAAATGAACTCAGCTGTTTTAGAAAGCTTGTAGCGATATCTAAAAGTCTTAGCTTTTAACTTTTGATCATAGAAGTCTCGATCATAGAGAAAAATATAGATGAAGTAGGGTAGTCGGACTAAAATTATAGTTTAAGGTTAGATTTCGGCAAAGTTTGAGTGATCGTATATTATTCGTTATAACCTCGTTTGACGAACGGTTGAATATTTTGAAAAATAGAATAGGTAAACTCACTTTTACTAGAAGACATCGTTTTCTCAAAAGTACTCTATCGTTATGAAAAACAGCTCCAAACATGGTCACTTGCGATAACCATTTTGGACTAATAGAAAATATGTAAGTGTTATTACTTGTGTAAAATAGTTACGATAACCATATTTAAAACGCGTGTAACTTAGTCGTTAAAGCTTGGTTTTCTACGTTTTATATATCCTTAGTTTCGTCTTAATATATACTAATATATTTTTGATAAATCGACTCATTTAGATAATACTTAAAACTCATTTTTTCCCCTTAAATAATCCTTGACAGCTTGTATATTTTCAGGAAATTAGTTTTCGTCGTTAAACTTAAAAATAGCGTAACTTCTTCGTTATAAATCCGTTTTAACCCGTTCAAGCAACCACGGTTTCGTTTTAGAGTCTATTTTCTGAAAATATAAACCAAAATAATCCATGACCTGTCGAAATTTCCAGATTTTACAAAAATGGACAACCCTTAATTATATGTTGTCGAAAATGATTTTTCTAGTGTAATACTTGTTCTAAACCCTTCCAATCAACATCAAAACTATTCTAAACCTACCATACACCTTCTTAGGGTGTCATGGGTTCCTAAACTTCATCAACAATGATATGTTTCATGGGAATAATTATAGGATAGTTAATACTCATAATAAGTAATAAAAACAAGTAAAAGTGGTATGGATCATAGTATATTTGCATGTTTTTGTTACTAGATCACAAAAATATATAAAGAATGAGTATGAAAGAGTAGGAAAAAATTTATTAGATGCTTCCTAGAGTGATGATGAGTTTTTGAGCAAGTAAACCTAATAATCTTGAGGTTTTTATTCCAAAACCCTAACTAGATTATTACTAAGACTTGATTAATACTTGAAGCTTGAAAAATAAATTTGTTTCTCCTTGTTCTTGGCTTGGCCGACCATCAATCAAAGAAAAGAGAGAGTTTCTTGCATTTTTCACCTTCTATTATGTGTATGTATGTGTTTTGGATTTAGTAATTAACTTGTATATTGCAAATATCTTGCCAAATTGAATATGTGTACACTTATTATCAAGATATTTTATAAAAATGGATGACTAGGGGGGTTTTGGTCGGCAAGGGCATAAAGGGGAGGGATGTTGTGTATATTGATGATTAAATGTATTTAGAGTTATGTATAATGTGTATTTTGTACATATAACTAATTATTTAGTGTAGCGTTAGCTAGAAATAGATTTTAACGGAATAAAATAAAATATATCGAAGTCATAAAAATTATAAAAATGCATTTCTCGCAAGTTTTGAGTGAATAAATAATTATCGAATATAATTTACGAAAACCGTCGTAAATATATATATAACAATTTATATATCAAAATAATTTCAAAACATCGGGTAAACTAATAATATAATTTTATAGTCTTAAAATGAGTATAAAAATATATCAGGATAATTGTTGGAAGTGTCGGATCGATTATTCAAAATAAATGATCGTGCGATAGCGTTTATTTAATAAATAAATATACGTTAATAAAATATGCAAACCCATGCATAAACTAATATGAAAGTGATGTTAGTGATGATATGTAGACTAACTCTAGTCTATATGATGTGTTCCCAATGATGTTCCATGAATACGCAACTTAACCCTCAAGGTTACGCGTATTTGATACTCGTAAACCTAGTTTACGAAAAATGATCAATAGTGAATCATGAATAGTGATTTTTCTCCGGGAATGAATAGTGTTTCGTGAATAGTAAAATTTTAAAATAACCTCTCAAAGTCGCAAACGGACTTCAAAAATGATGAATAGTAAAATGATGAATAGTAATATGTCAATAGTAAACTCCTGAGATGAATAGTGAAATTTTCAAAGTTTGAGAAATGACCTGAAATTACGAGTTGTCACATTCGCCCACCCAAAAAGGAATTCAGTCCCTGAATTCAGTTCGTGTTGGTTTCTCAGGTTTAGTGTTTGTGATGAATAACGAGGAGAGAAGACATGAAGAAGTGTCGTTACGGCTATCTATGATTAAGAGTGTATAAACACCGCGATAGGGAAAATATTGGAAGAATATCTCCGATGAGCATCACTTTGACTTTTAGGAATATGTGAAAATTTTGCTTGCACTAGGATTTATAAATAACTGCTCCCAATCATAACATGATCCATCCAGAATTAGACATAGGTAGCTAGGCTATGTATAATTAAGGAACGATAATGTGACATTCGGTTTAGTTGTTATAACTCTCAATGTTTAAACAGATTTAAACATGTCATTTATAAAATGGCAGTTAAAGTAAAAGGAAGTAAAAATTTATGTAAGTGATAACGAATCAGAAAGGAAAAGAAAGTAAGATAGATAAGAATATTTCACAACAAGTGGTTTATCAAACAGTAATATATCTTAAGTCATAAAGATCCGAATACGATGGAAGATATAAACTTAGTACGACATTGTGCATAAGGAAATAAGACTGTTAGTTTCTAAACTTCTTCAGTCTGTCGCGTTGTTGATACCCTGGTGAGCTTCTCCTCCTTCTAACATATATGCTTTCCCACGAGCTCCTTCAACTTGTTGACCTTGGTTTTGGGGACATTGGTTCTGATAGTGTCCTTGCTCCCCACATCCGAAACATGTAATTATGGCCTTGCCCTTGCAGTCCTTAGCAAGGTGTCCCACTTTGTGACAGCTAAAGCATATACCACATGGACCATCATGATGTAGTGTGCATTGGTGGCATCGTGGTAAGTTTCCAGTATAAGCTCTTCCCTTTGTTGGTGCAGCAACATAAACCCTGGCGACTTCTTGTCTTCTATTCTGTTGTTGATAATGGTTAGTGTTATGGTTTTGGTTGTCATAATTATAACCTCCCTGGTCATTTTCCCATTTCCTTTTGTTGTTGCTAGTTTGGTTGTTGTTGTTGTTGTTGTTGTTGTTGTTGTTGTTGTTGTTGTTGTTGTTGTTGTTGTTGTTGTTGTTGTTGTTGTTGTTGCGGTTATTGTTGATAATGTTTTCCCTTTTCACAACTTGAGCCATGAGTTTTTGAGTCATCCTGATAGTCTCTTCAATCGTTTGTGGATCGGAAGAAGTTACATCTCCTTGAATACTTTGTGGAAGTCTCCCAATGAAATTTTCCAGTAATTTCTCATTGTCCGAAACCATAGTTGGACAAAGAGCAGCCAACTCTAGAAACCTTCTGATGTAAGTCTCGATGTCATAACCAATAGTCACTAACTCATAAAATTCTGTTTCTAATTTCTTCACCTCCGTGCGTGGACAATACTTCTTAGTCAACAACCTCTTGAATTGATCTCATGTGAGCTTGTAAGCATTTTTCATACCAATAGGCTGTGCATACGAATTCTACCATGACATTGCGCCATCTAAGAGTGTACCAGTGGTGAACTTTTTGAGTGAATAAATAATTATCGAATAGAATTTACGAAAACCGTCGTAAATATATATATATATATATATATATATATATATATATATATATATATATATATATATATATATATATATATATATATATATATATATATATAACAATTTATATATCAAAATAATTTCAAAACATCGGGTAAACTAATAATATAATTTTTATAGTCTTAAAATGAGTATAAAAATATATCAGAACAATTGTTGGAAGTGTCGGATCGATTATTCAAAATAAATGATCGTGCGATAGCGTTTATTTAATAAATAAATATACGTTAATGAAATATGCAAACCCATACATGAACTAATATGAAAGTGATGTTACTGATGATATGTAGACTAACTCTAGTCTATATGATGTGTTCCTAATGATGTTCCATGAATACGCAAGTTAACCTTCAAGGTTACGCGTATTTGATACTCGTAAACCTAGTTTACGAAAAATGATGAATAGTGAATCACGAATAGTGATTTTTCTCCGGGAATGAATAGTGTTTCGTGAATAGTAAAATTTTAAAATAACATCTCAAAGTCTCAAACGGACTTCAAAAACGATGAATAGTAATCTGTGATCAGTAAATTCCCGAGATGAATAGTAAAATTTTCAAAGTTTGAGAAATGACCTGAAATTACGAGTTGTCACAAACGACCTCCACTACTTGAAACTAATGGTTTTATATATTTAAAAAATAGATTCGAAACGTATGTGACGTCTAAAGATATTGATCTTTGGTACATCATTGTTGAAGGCGATTTTGAAGCCACTGCAAATGATGAAAATGGAAAATTAGTTAACATACCTCATGATAAACTCACCGATGAGATTAAGAAAAAGCTTTCCAAAAATAGTGAAGCTAAAATGGTTTTATATAATGACTTAACCAAAAAAGAATTCGAAAGAATCTCCATGCTTAAAACCTCTAAAGAAATTTGGAATTCTTTACTTGTAACTCATCAAGGTAATCAACAAGTGAAAAACAATAAAATAGATTTATTTGTTCAACAATATGAACAATTTTCAATATCGGATGAGGAAACTATAGATCATTCTTTTGCTAATTTTAATACTATAATTACATCTTTACAAGCACTTAATGAATCTTTTTCTAGCCGGAATCATGTTAGGAAATATCTAAGGGCACTTCCATCTAAGTGGAGATCTAAGGTGACGACAATCGAAGAATCAAAAGACTTGACAATCCTCACCCTTGATGAACTCATAGGCAACTTAAAAGTCTATGAGCTTTTCCTTGCTAAAGATTCTGAAGCCTCAAAAGTGAAAGAGAAGCAAAAATCTCTTGCCGTTAAAGCCAAGAAGGTCTCAAGCGATGAAGAGGACTCCTCTTCAGATAGTGATGACGAGGAGTATGCCATGGCGGTTAGGGACTTCAAAAAGTTCTTTAGAAGGAAGGGAAGATACGTCAAACAACCATATGACGACAAGAAAGGATTCCGAAAAGCAAAGAGGATGAGAAGGCAAGGGATGATCGCGCTTACTTTAAATTTGAGGACCCAAACCACTTAATTAGTAAGTTTCCCAAACGCGATGATCAAAAGGCATTCATGAGCGGTTCATGGGGAATGAGCGAGGAGGAGGACGAAGAAATTTGTCTCATGGCAAATGACGAGGTATGTCAAGAATACTATAGTAGCTCGTCATTAGATGATGACTCATTGCATAATGAATATGATAAACTTTGCAAAATTAGTTTAACAGTAACTAACAAAAACAGGTTTTTGAAAAACCAAAACCAACGTTTAGAAAAGGAAGTAATAGAGTTAAAGGCAAAATTAAAACGTCTAGAAAAGGGGAAGATAGCAAGTGGCGAATGTGAACTTTGCGTTCAACTTCAAACACTAGTTGATCATCTAGACTCTAAGATTGCTAGAATGAACACTAATACCTTAGATATGATATTGGATAGTGTTAAAACAGGAAACAACCAAAAAGGTTTAGGTTTTCAGGAACTTAATGCGTCAACTAGTGAAAACAAAGAAACACAATTCGTAAAGGCACTAGAAAAACAAACCACTGTTGTCACGGATCCCACGGATCCCACAAAAAAGGAACCGGCTAGTGTACAGCCAGGGATCCGTGGGACTGCTGAAGCAAACAGTGGTAATAATATAGCTTCCTCATCTAGAACTGATTTTGTTATTGTTAACAAGAAGAAACTAACTCATGTTACCATTAGACAACCACCTCCAAGATATAATCAAAGTTTTACTAGAAACAAAGGTCCATCATTTTCAAAACCGAACACATCTAGGAGACCTAATAATGTTTATCCGAGAAGTAACCATCAAATGGGGTGGAATCCAAATATGCAAAATGGCTTTCCATTTCAAAACTTTGCACCATGGAATGCATATTCACCTTATCCATATATGTCTAACATGAATGGAATGTTTAACACTAATGGACCCATGAACAAATGAGGACCAAACTTTTGAGTTAATTGTTTTCTTAGGTGTGCTTAAAGGTCGACCTAGATCCGGATGAGTAGATCAAGGATAGCGGGTGCACGAGGCACACGACCGGCAATAAAGATTTATTCTCCACATATGAATCCTTCAATGGAGGAAATGGGGTATTTGGAAATAGCAAAAGCAAAATCATCGGTAAAGGTACGATTTCTAACAAATCTCTGACCATTAACGATGTGTGTCACGTAGAAAACCTAAACTTTAACCTCTTAAGTATAGGACAAATATGTGATAAAAAGTGCAACGTACTTTTTAACGAAACCGGTAGTAAGATATTGAAAAACGGTATCACCATAGGTAGAGGAATTAGGAAACATGGAGTCTATGTTATTAAAATTGGTAATGAAGCTAAAGACAAACTTTGTCTTACTTCTATAGATGATACTTCGACCTTATGGCATCGAAGATTGGGTCATGCCAATATGCGACTTCTTCAATCGCTATCATCCAAAGATCTAGTAAGAGATCTACCAAAATTAAAATATGAACATCACTTTTGTGATGCTTGTAACGTAGGAAAACAAGTCCATGCTAGTCACAAAGCTAAAAATATAGTTTCTACAACTAAGTGTCTAGAGTTGCTACACATGGATTTATTTGGTCCATCCGCTATCCAAAGTTATGGAGATAACTACTACACTTTGGTTATAGTGGATGATTACTCTAGGTACACATGGACAAAATTTTTAAAGAACAAAACTGAAATGTTCAATGACTTTGAAATATTAAGTAAGAAAATCCAAAGACAATTAGGAAGTCCTATAGTCTATTAGAACGGATCATGGTAGGGAATTCGATAATGAAGTGCAATTTGGAGCCTTTTGTGACGCTAATGGTATTACTCACAACTTCTCGGCTCCTAGCACTCCACAATCGAATGGGGTAGTTGAAAGAAAGAATAGAACCCTACAAGAAATGAGTCGCACCATGCTAAATGAGCAATTCATACCTCAAAAGTTTTGGTGCAATGTCGTTGATACTTCAACGTACATGCTTAATCGAGTCTTAATTAGACCATTTTTAGGTAAAACTCCATACGTTAGATCACTTTAGAGTCTTTGGTAGCAAATGTTTTCTACTTAACACTAAAGATTACCTTACAAAATTTGATCCTAAATCAACCGAAGGTATCTTTTTAGGTTACTCTCCTAATAGCAAAGCTTACGTCATATTAAATAAAGAAACAATGAAGGTTGAAGAGTCATTAAACGTAAAATTTAATGAGAGTCCACCCAAACCTACTCTACCTCTTGTCGATGGCGATATTGTCGAGAGTGAAGCTATTGTAATAAAGAAAAAGATAAACGAAGAAGAAGAAACCTTAAATGATGAAATCATAAATATTAAAGAGTCCAAAGATCACCCCGTAGATAAGGTCATAGGAAAGTTAAACGAAAGAACCTTAAGGTCTCAAGTCCAAAATCAAAGTAGCCTATTTTGTTTTCTCTCAACCTTAGAACCTAAGAATACACAAGAAGCCATAAAAGATGAAAGTTGGGTAATGGCTATGCAAGAAGAGTTAAATCAATTTTTTCTAACGATGTTTGGACACTTGTCCCTCCACCTAGTAATCAAACCATAATAGGAACCAAATGGGTATATAAAAACAAGTTAGATGCAAACGGTGTAGTGTCTAGAAACAAAGCTAGACTCGTTGCCCAAGGGTATAATCAACAAGAAGGAATAGACTTTGATGAGACCTATGCCCCCGTGGCTAGATTAGAGTCTATAAGAATACTTCTTGCTTATGCTTGTGCTAATGATCTTAAGCTTTATCAAATGGATGTCAAAAGTGCTTTTATAAATGGTTTTATTAATGAAGAAGTATATGTAGCTCAACCTTCGGGCTTCATCGATTTTGAAAAACCTAAACATGTGTATAAGTTAAAGAAAGCCCTTTACGGTCTTAAACAAGCTCCAAAAGCTTGATATGATAGACTCAAGTCATTATTAATCAAACACAACTACACCATAGGGCTAGTTGATAACACACTTTTTACTAAGAAAAGAGAGTCACATATAATCATTGTTCAAATATATGTAGATGATATTATATTCGGATCTACTTGTCAACACATGCGTGATGATTTCTCTAAAATCATGCATGACGAGTTCGAGATGAGTATGATGGGAGAACTTAGTTTCTTTCTTGGTCTACAAATCAAACAAGTAGAAGAGGGTATCTTCTTTAATCAATCTAAATACATAAAGGAGATGTTAAAGAAATTCGGTTTAGAAGAGTCAAAACCCATTAGGACACCAATGTCATCCAACACTAAACTCACAAAAGATGAAGACGGCGAATCCATTCATAACACAAAATATCGTGGCATGATTGGTAGTCTTCTCTACCTCACGGCTAGTATGCCGGATATCATGTTTAGTGTTTGTCTATGTGCTAGGTTTCAAGAAGATCCTAAAACATCACATCTAGAAGCCGTCAAAAGGTTATTTAGATACATTAAGGGTACGACTCAATTAGGATTGTGGTATCCTAAGGGTACGGGGTAGAAACAATTGTATATGCATATTCTGACCATGCAGGTGATTATGTTGACCGAAAAAGTACAAGTAGGGTATGTACTTTTATGGGATGTTGTTTAACATCTTGGTTCTCAAAGAAGCAAACGGCATTGGCCATATCAACAACCGAAGCCGAATATGTCTCCGCCGGCAAAGCATGCCAACAAGCACTATGGATGAAACAAGCGTTAGTTGACTACGACAATCATCTAAGTGACATAGCCATTCTATGTGACAACAAAGGTGCCATCGACTTAAGTAAGAATCCGGTATTGCATTCTCGCCCCAAGTATATTGAGATTCGTCATCACTTCTTAAGAGACAATGTTCAAAAGGGGAACATCTCTATTGATAAGGTAGCATTTGAAGACAAAATAGCCGATGTCCTCACCAAACCGTTGAAGCGGGAACAATTCAACCTACTTCGTCTTGGTCTTGGTCTCATGGAACAATCGTCATAATTAGCTTTTAAACTCTACAAGGTATGTAAACACTAGCTTTCTTCTTTATGAGTCTAGGATCTCTATTTTACGCACAACTCACAAGCAATACGGGAATTTTCAAAACCCAAGATAAGTTTTTACTTATAACTCATAGTTTTCTCTTATTTTTCAAGATAAGTACCTTTTGCAAACGCGTAATTGCATACCTATTTTGTTAAAGAATAAACAGTTTATTCACAAATAGAAATCTTTTTTCAAAATGCTTTCTAAAAGGATACCTCTTCCCGTTTCACTTTCATAAAAGCCATTTCTCATGTCTAGGACAAATCGCTTTTTCATTATTAATACAAAGTAAAAACCCGTTTTCATTGCATCTCATGTCTTTTGAATGCTAAAGAGAACACATAACTAATATGTGTTTTCGGGTACATTCAATTAAGCAACAACGAATTAGGAGCACTCGGGTTATCTTACATAATAGTGTGATCTTTTCACTTCTAGTTTATTTTTCCTTTCTTTTTAGGTGTCGAGATAACCGCAACTCCAAATGGTTTGCATATAGGCACACACTAGGCACAAATGTTTCCAAAAAGGAAAATTTTGAGCTGCCTGAGTCACCAGTACCACGGATCCCAGCATTAATGCTGGACGGTTCCCTCAAGGGAAGGATCCGTGAGTCAGAAGCTAATTTTATCTGCTATTTTTCTCACTTTGGATGAAAACTTCAAAATTTTCATCATTTTTATCATTTTTTGGAGTATGTTATTTAATGCTTGTGTTCTCATGATCATATGCCTTAAATTCATATCTAATCATTATATTTTAATCCACATTTTGGGTCAAGCATTCATTACATTGCATTATTTTTCTATAAATAGGATTCCCAAAATGCTTGCATATTCATCACTCTCAACCTCACAAACAAAACATCATCATGTCATCCAAAAGATCTTCCAACATATATGAATCACCTAGTGAAAACAATCTCTTTCAAGAAATCCAAAATTTTGTCCTCCCACCTTCCAAAGTACCACCACCCAAATCTAGAAAAATCGCACGGATTAGCATCCGACCTTGTTACTTAGCAAAACCATCTTCAAATGGTTCATCACCAACAAGTACACCAACTTCGTCACCCATCAAATCACCACCTAAGGTAACTCTTTTGGAACTCCTTAAGACTCCAACAAGATCTCAACAAACAAAGCAAAAAGAACTAGTCTTTTTGACACCTCCCACTTCTCTAAACACAAACTTCAAAGACCTTGAAACCTCACCACCTTTAGCCCCCATTGTGTTACAAGAACATCTAGGTTCTTTTCCACCACCACTTCCAAACATTCCGGACTTTGATTCGTATTTTCCAACTTTTCCACCACAACTTCCGCAACTCACAAATCAAAATAACCCGGAAAACTTCCGCACTCATTACCCACATCACTTACATTGTGAACATTGCCAATCCACTAGGGATCTTGCAATAGAAATTAGGGAAGAAATGCGAGTCATACTTAACCTCATCCTTGATCGCATCAACATCATCACTCACCAAACTTTCCATCTATAACCTTATGCAAGCATGGAAGGAATCATCTCTTTTATTTTTCTTTTGAGTCATTTTTTAAGAACAAGTCTTGTTCTTAGTTTTACATGCTTGTATGTGGCATAAATACCACTACACTTTGTTGTTTTATTACAAGGCCTTGTTTACATACCTTGGCTCCCAATCTTGATTCTCGTCAATCAGAAGATTATTTATGCATGTTACTACTAACCCTTTCTTTGTAGGATTTTTTATTTTTCTCACTTGACGCCCCATTCTAGGGGGAGCTACCGTCAAGGGGGAGTTAGAGATACGTGGACTATTTTTCCACCATTTATTTCTTTGTTAGGGTAACTTTTTGTTTCGACAAAAAGGGGGAGAAGAAGTAAAACTTAGGCTTTCAAAACATACATCTAATCTTAAGTTTTTCTCATCATAACATTATGTTTTGTCATCAACAAAAAGGGGGAGATTGTTAATACAAATAAACCGTAAAAACGTTTATTAATATTTAGCGATCTCTTTGTGTTTTATTGATAACAAATATAATGTTATCATAAGTAAAATTATAAGGATACATGTTATTTATGTAAAGCATTTACATATAGTCATTTAATACAAATTGTTTTAATAAATCATTTGTTGTAATAGTTTATTAGGATGGGTAAAAACCACAACCCATGAACCATACCCATAGAGCATATCCATGACCCTTGGTATTAACCCATGATCCATTGACTAGATGCATTGCATATATTAGATACATTGTATCTAAATAAATAACCATGGACCAACCCATGACCCATGACCCATGACCCATAACCCAAAAACCCATGGGCAAAAAGGAGCGTCCCACGGATCCCTAGAGTTACACTAGACGGATCCCTTAAGCAAGGGATCCGTGGGATCCGTGCAACAGTGGCAAGATTTTGCCTATAAATGGAGAGCCATTTCTTCATTTTACTAGAGAGTTGTTCTTCTTTCTTCTATTGTGATTCTCATATAGGTCCTTCTCTAAGGCGAGATCACGAGCATTCTACAAGTCATCCAAGAAAGGGGTCCTTGATTGATTTGTTCCTCCACAATATTTCTGTAGCAAAGATCTTGTACTTGATATTTCACATATTTGTTGTGTAATAGTCGTGTTGGTTTGGTCCTCCGTTTTACGGACTCGGTATTTAGCTTTGTACCGGAAAAAGGTGTGAGTAACGTTGTGAAGGCTTCTTCGCCAAGTTGAAGGAGTTTGTTGACATAGTGCTTGAAATCTCGAGTAGTTGACTCGGAGAGTGGAGTAGGGCAAGGAAGGTGTCCTTGTAGCCGAATCACTATAAATCGATTGTGTCATTTCTATCCCTTACTTTACCTCCTTTACTTGCATTACTCTTAGATCTATACTTTATCTTCATCCATACGATTTCATATGACATCGAATCTAAAGTTTTTAGAAACTAACTTAAAATCGGCAAAACTATTCAGCCCCCCCCCCCTTCTAGTTTTCCACACGATACTTAAGGATACTACGATATTCACCCGATGACATATGTTGACCCAACCCGTCTATGGGGATAGCTAGTAGAAAATCCTAAGCATGTGGTGCGCGTAAACACTCAAAAACAGCTTTCTGTCTCACAGTCATGTCAAAGTGAACTTCCATATCCTTGACCATTTCACTAAAAAGGGCCCTAGCCAGTGTTTGTTAGGCTTTAGAGGGGACAGTGTCCTTATTAGAGAAAACATAGTTCACTTTGGTCAATTAAGCTGAGGTCACTTTACGTAAACGCAATTCTCTCATTTATGAGATGTTGATTTACCTTGATGCAAAGCACTCTTCTTACTTGCATCAAAATGATTAGTAAGTGATTATTTGTAGGATTAACTAAGGATTATATAATTTGAATACTTGAATTTTAATTCATGAAATTATATACATCTTTTGATTTAATTTAAATCGCGCAAACACACAACATTCTCTTACATTCCCTCTTACACAAATTGTACTTGTGTTCCCTACTTTGCCACACAATCCACTAAACATTCTTTTTGCCAACTCACATACTTCTTCTTCCTTATTACATTAAAATTTGAAATTACCACTTATACACACACATAGATAGAACACTATCAATTCAAATTAGAATTTAGATAACCCCTTCCCCATCTCTACCTTCTCCAAGCTATCTTCAATGTCAACTCACATATCTTACACAATCTTACAGTGTGTCATAGCTGATAACGCTACACACGTCGTTCGGGGTCAAAGGAACTTCCTTTTCGTCGAGCAAGTTTTTCAACACCCTAGGCAGTGAACCTAATCATTGTAGTGTAGTATTAGGGTAAGCCACGGGAATTGATATCGTTCTCTAGGGGAATAGGAATGCTAGTAAGAAGTTACTACGCTAAGGTTGGGGTTGAGGAAGATTATTTTTTATCTTTTTATATTTTTAAGAAATGGAAAGGTACGAATCTCGGGGTTTGGATTTGGGGGGTTGGTATTTCTACCGATTACTCAACTTATCTAATTATCTAATCTAGTGGTGTATGTAGTCTATGTCTAATTATTGTGTGCTCGTATGATGATTTAAAGATGTGTTTACTTAGGTTTTATTACTCCTTAATTATCTCCTATTGATGGTTGAATTGTCACGTCCTTATTCTTAATCGCGTTGTGTGTCTAACGTCGTAGGGTATGCTTTTATCCCTAACTCTTTGAAACTACCAAAGGTTATCGCCTACAAAATCTCTAGGATTTATAAACTTAACACTAAGGTACTCTTCGGATGGTTTAGCCTACAATGACTCTAGGTACTATAAGCTAAGGTTCAACAAAGATTAATCAAGCATTAACTACACAACGGATGACCTATCGCAATACTAGATCATTAACAATTAAGATAAGAGACAACCAATCAATATTCAATAATTAAGTTTCATATTCCCTAAGCAAACACACAAGTAAATTAGCCGGACATGGGAAACATGCAAGCATACACACAATTAATTGAAGACATAATTGAATCAATGAAGTAAAACACTTATCTTGATGTAAGATAGGGTATGGAACCCTAAAATACTGTACAAGATAGCCTTGGTTCGGTTTAGGTTTTTACTCCAAAAGTCTACACACTGAAAACTGAAAAATTCGGATTCTATATATAGGATTACAAATGCGACGGCGTCCCCTTTTGATTTGTGACGCCGTCGGGTTGCCGTCATTAGGGTTTCGTCTTGGCCAAGTTAGTCTTGCGACGGCGTCACCTTATGCTTGTGACTCCGTCCCCTTCAGTCTCTAACGTCGTCTGGATCAAATCTAGGTCGTCTTAGTTGCGACGCCCTACTCTTTTAAAACATGAAGCCGTCACTTGTAAATAGGCAATTTGGCTACTGAGCCGTCACAAAAGTTGTCCGACGGCGTCACTGTTTTGTGCCTGACGCCGTCCCCTTCAGTTCCAGCAGCCTGAGTGTCTCGATTCTTGACTTTGGCCATTTTCTTCGTATATTCGCGCCTTTTCATCCGAATAAGTGTCATTCCAGCATTTTGCCTTCAAGATACCTAAAAAGTGAAAAGGAACGATATTAAGTAATAACGGATACAAAAGTAATCAAATAAGGGCTTAAATGACACCTCAAAAAGGTACATTTTTAAACCTTATCAAATATCCCTACACTTGGTATTTACTTGTCCTCAAGCAAATATGCTTTTAGCCAATTAATTTATAAGTTAGGGGTCATGAAGCATTGGTTTAGAACAATCCACAACACATATAAGCCCTGCAAAAGTCATAACAAGCACGGAAACTACATACTAGCACCTCACATAGGGTGTTTGGATACTCACATCTCTCGGGTGTATATGAAATATAACAAGTTAGAAATGGACGATAAACACTCATTAACCGGTCCTAGTACATAGATTACCATAGGCTTGAGACTAGATCAAACCTCCATCGCTTTGGCGTAAGCACCTAGGAAAAACTATCCAAGAGGTCTTTTAAAGGGTTGTAATGATAGGCTTACGGTATGGAAACAAAGGGTTTGGTGGGATAGGCTATTTAGTGGTGGCAAGTCAAAATCTTTATGTTACAAGCATGCGAAGAATGGCGTTGCTAAGCCAAGACTCGACACTCTAGACTCTATATAACTGAAACAAACAAACATAAATTAAAGATAGATGTAGGATGGTAGCCCGTATGTTTTTTTTTAACACTCTATTTTTTTCTTTTTCTCTTTTTCTATTTTTTCGATTTTTTTTAATACACTTTTACTCTACCATCCTCTACGATAACATCAAAATGATAGGGATTTATAGGCACATCCCTACATTTGAGTTTTTATTATTCTAACACTAATATGACCCGAATTGAAAAGATCAAAACACTTGGAGTACATTATTATGCAAATAAAGGGAATTTGAATTTAACGTTCCCTTCCCGTCATTTCATAAACTTTAACTTTTCCCATGAGTCCCAATCGTCCCAAAACTGTGTACAAAGGATATGACTCGACTTAGCAACTTATGCAAGCAACTAGATAATTGAACTAAGGGTTTAGTTTGATAACAATAATGCACTAAAAGTGAGTGCATACAAGATAGGCTAAGGCGATTTAGGTATACATTTGGGGGTGGAGTGTAAACAATGCTCTTCATTGATATTCCAGAAAACCGAAACATCACGAGAGCCGCAAAAAAGATAGGTTCTGAGGGGTTAACTAGGGGCATCGTGTACTAAAGATGAGTACAACGCAAAGGTGTGGGGGAATTACTCAACCGATGTGGAAGAAGTAATTATATTACGGGTATCAAACAAGGGTTATCCTAATGCCTCTTATCATTTAGTTATTCCTAACTACACAAGTGTCGTCTTACTAGCAATCTCGGGATGCATCGCAAAACAAGTTCTAGAATCTATTATACTACCGGTTCACACACTAAGCATTAAAGATGAATGCTTTAATTCCTACTAATCTAAGGGCGATCCTCACATTTTGGGTGGAATTTAAGTGGTAAAGGGTTTTTTGTGTTAGTCATATAACTTCCTATCCATGAGACACTTTATTAAGACTAATGGCCCACTCCTATATGTCATGAAAATTTTTAAATTTGGTGCCAAAATTACCCTAACCGACATTTTCTCATGGTTTATTACACAAATGCAATTGGACAAAGCAAATAGTCAAGGATAAGCATACTCTCAAAGTTCCCGTTTTATTTTCCCTCCCTACACTTAAACTGAACATTGTCCCCAATGTTCCCCGAAAGTATCAAAGTTATGATAATGGAAGGTAATAAAAATGAAAGAAACTAATACTCCCCTGATTAGCTCGGTAGGATCCGTGTAAAGTGGTGGTTACATCTTTCTTCAAGAAGAATATTTGCGTGAAAAGCTCCTTCTCATCTTATGTATCTTCTTCTTGGTAAATTAAACTTGCACACTTGAAGAAAACAAACGAAACCTTCGCGTAAAATCGGCAGTAATAATATACATAGGACTCTACTAAACTAGGATATAATGCTTGTGGAATGGATGTTTACAGAATTTCTAGAAAATTAAGACCTGAAAAATTCCAAAAATTTATAAGTAGCTCAGAAAACGAGAAAAAGTAATCAGTTGTTTTTGCTCCTTCCTGACAACGTCAAGTTGCGATCCTGACGCCGTCAGGTTATCCTGACAAAAACTGGTCTGCGATTTTCTGAAAAAAATTCTGGAAAATTTACATCTTTAGAATCTGGAAAACTTTTCTGCAAAACATCCATTATGACTCGATACAAGCATTTGACTCGAACAAACACACATGTATATCTTTTAATTAATTGAAATTCTCATGTTTACGTTTCTTTTGAAAACGTGTGTAATCCTCCCTACACTTATCCCTTATGTAAAATACCTTTATATGTAATTAAGACGAGGTTAAAGACAAAATAAAGCATTTTTACAAATTTAAACATGAGAATACACAATCAATCAAAGATATACGACACAAACCAGCAAACAATTAAGCATGGGTTGCCTCCCACGAAGCGCTTTTCTTTATTTATGAGTCTTGTAGCTAGACTCGAAGTCGTGCCCCTACGTGGTCTCGTGCACGCTTACGTGCCCATACCTAAGCCATTCCAATGTTCTCTCATTCTTCTTGTAATCATCTCCTAACTCTAAGTTTTTTTTGTAATACCTCTTAGTTTTCTCTTATGGGTACCTAAGTCCACTTTGCTTATCCCTTTCACTAAGCAATGGAATAGGAGTCATTCTATTACACGCCTCAATATCCTTGTGTTTAAACCTAGGATGAGCACGTGGCATTTGGTAGACAAAGTCTTCAACTTCATCAGAGAATGTAATTAGACCATCAATCATCCGTTCATTCAACCTAGTCATTCTCTTGAAAGGTTTTCCAAAAATTACTTGAGTAAGGTCCTTATCAATAAATTCTCCTAAGTCTTCTAAGACCATGAATTCTACCAAATAAGCAAGACTTCCAACAAACACATGCAAATGAGTGACTGCTTCAACAACATTGTTCCCTTGATAAGTTAACTCATTGACCTTGATTTTATTGTATAGGTTCCTTGAGATTAAGTTTAAAGGCAAGAACGAATTCAAGTAAGCATCGAATCCTTCTAATCCTATTTTACAAGGGAATTGCATGTTAAAGGGGCCATCTTTCTCAATTCTACACCTAGGGTCAAAACATTGGGAGGGGTCTTCTTCCATTTCAAAAATAACTTCATCAATGGCCTCCCCGTTGTCAAGTGCTTCACCATAATCAAATTCCTCAGCGGAATCTGATTCATAGAAAGGACTTTGTTGCTGCCAATTTATTTCATTATGCCCTAGGTGATTTCCAAAGTGATGAACGGGTGAAGGGTTTTGTGGGATTGCGTTCTCAATTTCGGGATTGGGAGGAGGATTGGGGGCGGGTAGTGTGAAGAATCTTCGGCGGAAGACACGTATCATGGTGAGTGATAGGTTTTACGAATAAAGGTCACGAAGAAGGGGGATAGACTACGAGGAACCTAAAAATTGGAAAAAAAAGTTTACTTGATAGGAATCAAGCAAAGAAACCTAAACGAGGTGGACTCCTAACTAGCTATTCTATTCCCCGGTAGTGGCGCCAAAAACTTGATAACGCTACACGCGTCGTTCGGGGTCAAAGGAACTTCCTTTTCGTCGAGCAAGTTTTTCAACACCCTAGGCAGTGAACCTAATCGTTGTAGTGTAGTATTAGGGTAAGCTACGGGAATTGATATCATTCTCTAGGAGAATAGGAATGCTAGTAAGAAGTTACTACGCTAAGGTTGGGGTTGAGGAAGATTATTTTTTATCTTTTTATATTTTTTAGGAAATGGAAAGGTACGAATCTCGGGGTTTGGATTTGGGGGGTTGGTATTTCTACCGATTACTCTACTAATCTAATTATCTAATCTAGTGGTGTATGTAGTCTATGTCTAATTATTGTGTGCTCGTATGATGATTTAAAGATGTGTTTACTCAGGTTTTATTACTCCTTAATTATCTCCTATTGATGGTTGAATTGTCACGTCCTTATTCTTAATCGCGTTGTGTGTCTAAGGTCGTAGGGTATGCGTTTATCCCTAACTCTTTTAAACTACCAAAGGTTATCGCCTACAAAATCTCTAGGATTTATAAACTTAATACTAAGGTACTCTTCGGATGGTTTAGCCTACAATGACTCTAGGTACTATAAGCTAAGGTTCAACAAAGATTAATCAAGCATTAACTACAAAACAGATGACCTATCGCAATACTAGATCATTAACAATTAAGATAAGAGACAACCAATCAATATTCAATAATTAAGTTTCATATTCCCTAAGCAAACACACAAGTAAATTAGCCGAACATGGGAAACATGCATGCATACACACAATTAATTGAAGACATAATTGAATCAATGAAGTAAAACACTTATCTTGATGTAAGATAGGCTATGGAACCCTAAAATACTGTACAAGACAGCCTTGGTTCGGTTTAGGTTCTTACTCCAAAAGTCTACACACTGAAAACTGAAAAATTCGGATTCTATATATAAGATTACAAATGCGACGGCGTCACCTTTTGATTTGTGACGCCGTCGGGTTGCCGTCATTAGGGTTTCGTCTTGGCCACGTTAGTCTTGCGACGACGTCACCTTATGCTTGTGACGCCGTTCCCTTCAGTCTCTGACGTCGTCCGATCAAATCTAGGCCGTCTGAGTTGCGACGCCCTACTCTTTTAAAACCTGAAGCCGTTACTTGTAAATGAGCAATTTGGCTACTGAGCCGTCACAAAAGTTGTCCGACGGCGTCACTGTTTTGTAGCTGACGCCGTCCCCTTCAGTTCCAGCAGCCTGAGTGTCTCGATTCTTGACTTTGGCCATTTTCTTCGTATATTCGCGCCTTTTCGTCCGAATAAGTGTCATTCCAGCATTTTGCCTTCAAGATACCTAAAAAGTGAAAAGGAGCGATATTAATTAATAACGGATACAAAAGTAATCAAATAAGGGCTTAAACGACCCCTCAAAAAGGTACATTTTAAAACCTTATCAATAGCCTTTCTTCTCCAACACACTATCCTCTCACATTCATCTAACCCTCACAATATTATATTGTTCTTATGTCCTCTTCTATGACACACTCACTTACACACGTAACTTATCGCACAACCAAAAAATAACTTGAATTTGAATTTCAAATTGCAACACACACACACACTCTCTACTCCTTCGTCTCTAAGCTTTGTTTTGACAACCATTTTATGTCACATCTATGACACACACACTTACATACACACACTCTTCTTCCTCTCACAAATTTGAATTTGAAATTCAAATGACAACTCATATCTCTCACACATCTCCAACTCCTTCCTCTCAAACCTTTGCCAACTAGCTTCCATCACACATCTCTCTTACATAATCTCTTACACAATCTCTTACACTCTTACACACATTACGTCATACAATAACTAGTTTTTGAATTTGAATTTTGAATTTTAAATATGGGAGGCAAAGTTTTATCCATTGTGTAATAACCAACCCTTGGAAAAACTTCAAAGGTTATTACCTAACATCCAATGTCAATTGTCTAATGGTTCTTCTCTTTCTAGTTGAAATTATACTAAACCCCTAACTATCTAGTTTTCACTTCATCAAATGTTTTACATACATAATCATTGGCTAAATGAGTTGGTTAACCTTAACCCACTTCGAGTGATGGTATATTGTAGGACCACTACGATATATCAACCTTATCACTTTAACAAGCGAACCCAACACACGTAACAACAGTTACGCGTAAAACGTGAAACCCAACACAAAACGTAAAGCTTAGAAATAAGAAGGAAAGATTAGATGGTGACTTGAATGATATAAAATCCGTGTATGATGTGAGAAAAGATAAACACAAGATGTTGTATATTCAATAAAGAAAAACACACACACACACACTTTCAAGCACACCCCTCAAATGACCATTTGAGGGGTATTTATAGTACAAGACACATGTTGCCCTAAAGGCTTTCCATGGGCTTGGCTTGGGCTTCGTGGACTTGGATTGGATTACACATAATAAAAGGCTAGCATAACATAACTATTAGCCATTTAGCTTAGCCCAATCCACGAGCCCGTTGACTATTCTATCACGATATCTAACACGAGTTACAAAGTTCCTAAATGTGAATGACCATCACTTTTAATAAAACAATTAAGGCTAACAATCTCCCCCTAAGGGGTGGTCATTCAAACGATGCTCCACTTGATTAGGTCTTTACTTTTCTCGAGCAAGAACTTTGTGTGTAGATATTGAATAGTCTTGATTCTTTGTTCCTTCATGCTTTGTGATCAGATAATGTGGTTGTCTGCCGTTGTCAGCTTCGTTGGTTAGGTGTCTCCACGTCATTCTCCACCTCTTTCTCCACCATACTCACACTTCTATTTGTCTTTTGGTTACCAATGATGTAGTTCTGGAGTCTTTAAACTTTGTAGATTCTTTGACATTGACGAAGAATCATCTCCTTTGATTATGATGAGAACTTTCATGTGTTGTTGGTATGAGCATGTGGCAAGTCTGCACGATCCATCCGCTCCAGAGCTTCCATAAGAAGAAAACATAAAACATTGTTAGTAATAAGCGGATTCCGGCACTTACAAGTTTGAATTTCGAGGGTGTTAACAGCATAGTGTGAAAACACGTCTCTAATTCTCACAGAGGCCGTTCCTGAACTGGAGTCCCACAAGTGAGATAACACGATATACCGAAGTACATCTACAGTTCAGATGAGTCGCTGAGGTACACCGAAGCATCACCCCACGACTGTAGACCGTTTGAGACACACTAAGCGTAATCCACAGAGAATTACCGAAGTGACCTGCTGTTAGGGCTGCTTGATGTTGACCCTGGCAGGAGTTTCCATTCAATCACTGAAGATCACAGATGTGAAACTTCTCATAAATGTTCTGGCAAATTGCTAAGATCTGCGTAGGACTCTAGAATATATCACTTGTGCCCTTATTGATGAACAACAAGCGATGTCATGTCAAGTGTTCCTATGAGATCTTTTGATGAATCTCGTGGCTCTAGACTCAATAGTGCATTTTGGTTTTCCTGAGCAGAGACTAGGGAGAGGGTCTCCTTCTTCAATACCAACCAACTCTAAGAGAAAGTCGATAGATTATGTAGGGTTCCCAGTGAGAATGAAACAAATCCTTTTAAGAGGAATTGAGTGGCTAGAAGGTTTAGTGCAGTGCGTCACTGGGTCCATGACGTCTTTGTCTTCGATACCAGTGTCATCTAGTGACAACCAGTAGCATATGAGTTGAACCCGGTTTCTGCCCTAAGGTTGAATATGGAGGGCTATTTCTTTTCACCCTTTCTCATTACTTTTCTTTTTAATTCTTCAACCCCTTCTTTCTACTTTCTCACATTACTCCTTTTTTCAATCATTCCTAAGGACTTCTAATACTAACTATTTGTGATGTCCTTGGGTAGATCCCTCCGGCTCTGGCGGATCATATGACGGATTTCCTATCCTTAGTCACCTTATAACTCCATGACTGTCCTATTGTTGCCATAAAACCATTTTTCATTGAAAATCTCTCAGAGTGTTTATGATAGAAAACATGTTTGAAACACTCCGTGAGTTTTATATTTTCAGAAACACTCCCCCTTCACATGTGCTCATAAGTTTTGACAGAAATCTGCACATAGAGGGTAGAGTTCACACTTTTTGAATTGATCGACTTTAAATGAACAAGACCGATTCGAGACACGTTTACATCACTAGAGAACTAGCTTGAAATTATTACTCGTCCTGGTCAAGTCATAGAAAGTTTCTCGATATGGTACATGATTGCTCGTCAATTCATTGGTTCCGTCTGAGTCGAGCTCATTATGAGATTCAAAACCACGATCATTAATCATTTTGATCACATTTTAATCGCGTCTCCTCCCCCTCAAAAATAGCATATATGTGATATTTTTGATATCAACGGATTAAAAAACATTTTAGAATCATTTGGGGAGACAAACGGATTTGATTTAAGCATGAATGTGGAACATTTATGTTTTATACTCCCCCTTTAATAAAGCATAATCAATTAAAGGGTTTTAGAGGGAGTTATCTGGAGCACAAAATATTTTGAAAGATTTTGAAAATCTTTTTGAACAAACTTGAAAAGGTGCTCAAGATGATGATGATTTCTCACCATTTTTAAATGTAGTGCACTGAAGCGTACACCTCATTTTTCGATCAAAGCACGAGTTTTGATTAGAAAATAATCAAAAGTCATCATTTCGGTCCGGGTTTCGTACTGATGTATACGAAAGCCATTATTATGAAGAAATTTTGAGAAACGACATGTTTTAGAAAACAATAAAAGAACTCTCGCTCAAGCATCTGTACATGCCCGTATCATTGTTGAATGACATTTCTAGATACGTACAGAATATCGATTATACAAGAGACATGTCGTCGAAGAATATTTTTGGATTTTTGATTTTATATTGTTTTTGTATTTTTGAAAGTTTTATATTTTTATATTTTGTTTTTGTTGGTTTTTCAAATTTTGTATTTTGTTTTTCAAAGATATTTACAGCGAAGCTTTTTGGAAAAATCATTTTCAAAAAGATTCGAGAAGACGTTCTAACTCCTCAGGGGTTAGGCTTCGCATTCCAATTCGTCGAACTAAATACTCAAACCTTTCTTTTGGAAGGGCTTTAGTTAATAGATTGGCGAGTTGGTAATCAGTCTTCACGAAGAATAATTCAACAGTACCATTTTCGACGTACTCTTTGATGAAGTGATAGCGGACTCTGATATGCTTAGTCTTTGAGTGATGAACAGGATTGCATGATATGGCTATGGCACTTTTCGAGTCACAATACATAGGTATTTTATCGAAAGTAAAGCCATAATCTGTTAGTTGTGTTCTCATCCATAGAACTTGAGCACAACACGCAGATAGAGACACATACTCAGCTTCAGCGGTTGAAAGTGCAGTGCAATCTTGTTTCATTGAAGACCAGCTTACTAACTTTTCACCCAAAAATTGTGCTCCTCCGGATGTACTTTTTGCTGTAACTTGATCACCTGCGTGGTCCGCATCTGAAAAGGCAATTAGATCAAATCCGGATTCCTTCGGATACCAAAGTCCCATGTGAATGGATGTCTTCAGGTACCGAAAGATCCGTTTAACCTCTTTGAGGTGCAGTTCGGTAGGCTTTGCCTGAAACCGTGCTAATAAGCAAACAGAAAAATGAATATCTGGTCGACTAGCAGTGAGGTACATGAGAGAACCAATCATGCTCCGATATTTCTTCGGATCAATAGGTTTCCCAAACAAATCGGCTCCAATTTTTGGTGAAGTTACCATTGGTGTTCCGACCGAGTCACAGTTATCCATACCATGATTTTTCAAAATCTCAGTTGTATACTTAGCTTGATTTATAAAAATTCCACGAGGGGACTGATGTATTTGTAAACCAAGAAAGAATTTTAGTTCCCCCATCATGGACATTTCAAATTTGCTTTTCATGAGATTTTCAAAATGTTTTGAAAGTTTCGGATTAGTGGACCCAAAGATGATGTCGTCCACATAAATCTGAACAATCAAAATGTCGTTTTTGCATTTTTGTGTAAACAAGGTAGGATCAACTATTCCTTTGGTGAAATTGTTTTGGATAAGGAAAGAGGACAGTTCGTCATACCACGCTCTCGGAGCTTGTTTTAAACCATAGATTGCCTTCTTGAGTTTGTAGACGTAGTCTGGATGTTCCATGTCTATGAAGCCTTCTGGCTGACTCACGTACACTTCTTCTTTCAGAGGTCCATTCAAGAACGCGGTCTTAATGTCCATCTGATAAACCGTGATGTTTTTGTGAGCTGCATAGGCCAAGAATATCCTGACTGCTTCAAGTCTAGCTACCGGCGCGAATGACTCTTCAAAGTCTATTCCCTCTTCCTGTCTATATCCTTTGGCCACAAGACGAGCTTTGTTGCGAATTACAGTCATTTCTTCATCCCGTTTGTTCTTCCATAACCATTTGAGATCGATGACTCGAACGTCAATGGGTCTTGGAACCTTTTCCCACGAGTCATGTAGACGGTATTGAAGAAGTTCCTCCTGCATTGCTTCTATCCATGCGGGATCTGCCATTGCCTCACGAATGTTCTTTGGTTCTAGATTGCTAATTGAGCAAAGGTAAATGCATAAGTCGCAATCGGTGGCAAGTTGACGTCTCGTCTGAATTGGCCTTGAAGGTTCACCAATAACTTGTTCAATTGGGTGGTCTTTTGTCCACTTCAGAGTAGAAGGATACCGTTGGTTAAACATATGCGAGTTAGATGGTTCTCGTAAGCTTGAAGAAGATTCAGCTGATTCCGTAGCAAACGGGTTTTCAAATAAGTCTTCATCTAACGTTGCATCGTTCTGGTTTTGGTTTTGCTCATCAACTGCTGGTAGAACGGGTGCAATAACTGGAGTAGATGTAGATGATGTTGATGGAGTTGGTGCATTGGTTTCGACCGTTGTAGATGCATCTTCTGTTGGTGGTGGAGGATGATTTTGAGCGGGTGCAGCGGAATGATGGTTTGATGTATTTGTCGAAGTTCCACCATAGTATTCATCGAACATTAACTCGAAGAAATTCTCCCATTCTTGTTCTTTAGGATTGTCAAACGAAGTTGATTGAGCTCTTTGAGGTACGAGTCCTGAACTGATGTGTCCAGAAGTCTGTCGGTTTAGTGCGGGTTCTAGAGCGAGTCTCTCAGAAGCCATCTGTGAAAGTTCGTCAAACTTCACATTCATCATCTCCATGATTTTCTTTAGCCTTCTGTTATACACCCTGAATGCCCTCGTGTTATCTGAATATCCAATGAAGATTCCAATATCACCTTTAGCTTTCAATTTTCCAAGATCTTCTCTGTCATTCGTAGGATAGCACAAAGCGCCAAACACGTGAAAGTAAGAGATATCCGGTTTTCTATTGTTCACTATTTCATATGGTGTTTTATTGAATCTTGGATGGATAAGGGATCGGTTCTGAGTGAAACAAGCAGTGGCAACATCATCAGCCCAAAGAAATAACGGTGCACTAGAATAGATTAGCATCGTGCGAGCAGCTTCCACAAGAGTTCTATTTCTTCTTTCAACTACCCCATTCTGCTGTGGAGTTCTAACAGCTGATGTCTGATGAGTAATTCCAACATCTTCAAAATAAGCTCTTAACTCCTGATTAGTGAATTCAGTGCCGTTGTCTGTTCTTACACCCCTTACTGGAGTTTGAAAAAGTACTTGAATGCGTTTCAAAAAGGTGATGATGATGCCTGGTGCTTCGTCTTTAGATCTCAGAAACTTAACCCATGTATATCTCGAATAGTCATCGACGATAACAAGAATATACTTTTTCCCATTAATGCTTTCAACTCTCATTGGGCCACATAAGTCCATGTGCAACATATGCAACTTTGCTTCCGAACTAGGTACGGATTTGGGTTTATATGATGCTCTTTTGCTTTTTCCTTGTTCGCATGATGGACATAAGTGATCCTTGGTGTATTTGAACTTTGGAAGTCCATTGACGATGTTGTCTTTGGCAAGATTGTTGATGGTGTCAAAATTGAGATGAGATAACCTTCTGTGCCACAACCAGGACTGTGTTCCAGATGCTCGTGTCATAAGACATATTGGTGATGAAGAGGCCATTTTGTTGATGTCGATAGCATACAAGTTTGTATCACGATTCCCAGTTAAGAGATCAGTGCCATCCAAGTTTCTAACGAAGCAAGCATTTTTCCTAAAGGCAACCTCTAAATCTGCATCACAGAACTGCCCGACTGAGAACAAATTGTGTCCCAACCCTTCGACATAGTAAACCCGAGTGATCAAATAATTTCCAAAAGGTAGATCTCCATAACCCATGATAGCTGCTACATGATCATTTCCGAAACGTACGGTTCCCATGAATTTCCAGACGAAATTGATCAGCAGCTTCAGATTCCCGGTCATGTGCTTGGAGCAACCCGAGTCGACGATCCAAAGACAAATTTCGATAACCTGCCAGTTACAGAAAAAGAATATTGTGGAAACCGTTTTGATTTTGGTTCCTTTGGGTTAGGGGTAAAATCCTTATCACACTCAGAGAGGTTTTCTACAGGGAAGTCTGGTTTTTCACTCATTGTACCATTATGGAGTGTGAAAGTTCTACCTGTGGGTTTCCAAATATCATCCCTAAAGTATACACGTTGGTTCCTGTCAGTAGTGTAAAGCCTAAGTTTTGCAACTAGTCTTCCTACTCGTTTAGTGTAATTACTTTTTGGGACGTTCTTCTTAACAGGCTTATCATTCACATTCTTAGAGACACAATCATCTTGAACATTTAAAGATTTCTTGCAAGTTAAACAAAGAGATTCAACACATTCATTAGACTTAGCAAGTTTCACAGATTCAGTACATTCAGATGAAATGTCTTTCTTATTCAAAGGCTGTGAATTCCTAGGGTGTTCTTCTACTTTCTTCTCTTTATTCAAGCTACTACTCCTAGAGGCAGTCGAGACTCTATTGTTCCTTGTATTGCTCTTAGGCTTTAGTCTGCTGCTCCTAGAGGTGCTTTCTAGTCCTGTAGAAGGTAAGGCACACGCATTAGGATTCACATTTTTATGAAGGGAGGTGGTTTCAGCTATCCTAGTCTCTTTAGAGTGCTTTTCTAGACTAATGTCGTTTGTTCCATATGTTTTAGATGTTGAGGCAGACGCATTAGTGGTACTCATCTTAAAAAGGCCAGGTGCTAAAACTTTTGGTTTTTCGATAACCGCTTTCCCTTTATCAACATTTTGTTTAGGCACGACAGGTGGAGTGACTGGTTTTGATGAAACATTTTTCTCATTGACTTTTGGAGGAGGCAAAGAAACAGACATTTTTGGTTTTGAAACCGGTTTGAGAACATTTGCTTTCTCCGCAGTCAATGGTTTTGTAATCACAGTTTCCACTGCCTTTCCTTTTTGACTTTCCAGCTGAGCCCTCAAAAGATCATTTTTAGCTTTCATGTCATTGTAGGCACGCTCATACGACAATTTGTCATACTTGCATTCCTCAGTTTTTCGATCAAGTTGTTTAAAATATGAGACATTTTCTTTTTCAAGTTTCATAAGAGCTTTTTCATATTTTGAAACAATTTCGGAGGTCTCATCCTGGAGTCTTTCATGATCTTCAACAGAATATGTTTGCAAAATGATGGACATAATATCAGTGGTCAGAACATCTTCGGAGAGAGAGTCATTTAACTTTTCCAAAACTTTGATGTGTTCAACACTTTCAGTAGCTTGCTTTACCAGGGATTTATGGTCCTTGACAAAGTCAGTTGTTTCTTTCAAAAACGCTTGTTCAAAATGAATTACCCTTGCACTGATGTTATTCAGCTGAGGGGCAATTTGAGTTTCAAAAAACTTTTTCTGTTCATTATCAAAACTATTAAACCAAATGTTTGTTCTAATATTGGTTTTAGTTTTAACGGTCTCTTGAAGATCTGCAATTCTCGTTTTCACATTTTCCAAAATACTTCGCGCTTCACTTGTGTTAAAAGGATTGTTTGAAGACATTTGTTCAATGTTCGACAGAGAATTGGAGACAACAACTGGTTTTGAAACTGATTTTGAAACTGGTGTTGACACATTGTTTGAAACACTTTGTGTGGTGGAAAACTTTGATTGTCCTTTTTGAGAAACAAAAGGAAGAACATTAATTTGGTTCCATTTGTTATAATCAATCGGTTTGATTTCCGGATGTTTTTGTTTCATTTTTGATCTACTCTCCTCAGATAGTTCCAACGTTTCAAGAGAATCATGCACAATTATGGGTTCATGCAAAGGTTTTCCATTGTGCAACACATTCTGAGATTTCTGAGCTTTCTTGAGAAACGAAGAAGGGTCATTACCAAGTGCCATCTTATGTGAAGTATGAAAACGTGGATTTACTTGGTTAGAAAGCATCTTGTTTGATTTAGCTGAATGACCCGTTGTAAGAAGCAAATTGTCCAAAGTTTTGATTTTTCCGTTTTATCAAGAATTTCATCAAGAAGAGAATCTTCTCGTTTTGAAAAATCAGCAATCAACTGTTTCTTCTCTTTTTCAAGATCAGAAAACAGTGCTTTTTGTTTAGAAAGATGGTCATTTAGATCAGAAATTTCCTTGTTTAAAGATTTTATTTTCAAATTCAAATTCACATCAAGTGTATCATACTTGAGTTGCAATTGTTTTTCTCTTAAAACAGAATCTCGATAACCAATTTCTAATTCTGACATATTGTTTGTATGAAATTCATAGGCTTTGGCATGCTCCTTGTAACTCTCAAGCTCAGCGGTCAATTTAGCATTCGCGGCCTTAACTTCGCGATTGACCGTTCTAACTTTCTCAACTTCAATGCCACATTGATTGATTAATGATTCAACATAAGCACGTATTTCCTCATCAGTCTCAGTATTTTGTGCCACACAGCCTCCACTAGGATCCACATATGGAGTTTCGGAGTTCGTATTGCTACAACTCGGATTGTCCATATATGTATCATAAGTAGGTGCTGGCATCACAGAATTCTGTTTGTCATGAGTAAACACATCAAATATGACATTGTTATAGCATGGATCAATGATTGGTACCTCAGATACGGTATTGGCGTCATAGACAGGAGGTGCGTCAGAGTCAGTGTCGTACTTTGTCTCCTGAAGATTTGCCATGAAGATGCAGTTCGCATTGATTTCTTCGAGGTCTTCCAAATCATCCATAATAGCCATAAAGTCATGTTCCTCAGCACTCAACTGAAATCCAGCGCGTTCCTTTTGTACCAACAGGACAGTTTTCTGAAGATACTCAAGATCATTCTTGTTCGGCTTAGTAGGACAATTCCTTGCCATGTGACCCATTCCTTGACAGTTATAACACTTAATCTGATTACCCTGATTCACATTTCCATGATTCCCAACGACTGGAGCTGCAACATTCCGATTCTGATTACCCACTGCTCTATTCCCAACATTCTGTCTCATCTGATTACCCTGATTCGGAACCGCCTGATTACCCATGTCATTAGTTTCCAGCGATAAGGTGTGGATGATTGTTGTTGGTTTCCTATAGTAGTTTGTGAGCGTTGTCCGTTTAACGTGTCGGCCCACACTTATACCCATTAGTTCCATTTTACCAACCTCAATAACCCTTAGTCGTCCCTATACGATGACCTAAAGCGTACCCATTAGTCCGCCAAGGCTTAGTCCCATTAGTCTACTCTGTCTTACAACCCTTATCTCGTCACCCATTAGTCTTAGCCTTACAACGTCGAGGTCAGCAACCCTTAGTACCTTTACACTTAGTCCCATTAGTCTAATTCACAATATTGACAGTTCCTTACCCAGTGTACCGTTCCTTAACAGGATGATTCGGCTTGTTCTTACTAGAACTCATAGAAGTCTTTTGACAGGACAACCATGTTTTCCTTGCGCGACCTAAAGTCAACTCACGACTCCTTGTACTGAAATACCGATAATACCTACTAAACCTTCTGGAGCTTCTTTAGTTACGCTTGACGTAGAAGTACCGTTTAGAAGTCCTCTGTTTCATGCTGTGACTGAGACTGCGTGGAGGACAGATACTGCGGTTATGGCATAGACTCCATGGTTAGTAACTAGGTACGATATTGTTACAGTATAAACTACACAAATGAGTACTGTTTGTCTTAAGACACTACGGTCGTGGATGAATACTATGTATATACCTGTTAGGCTCAACATCGTTATGCTTGAGGCTTTGAGGTATACACCTAGGATCACCTCC
>BPTQ01000003.1:102417423-102442082 GCA_019973895.1 Chrysanthemum seticuspe | reverse complement strand
TTTTTTTAAAGCTTAGGCGTAGAAACACAAGTTACGAGTAGAAACTTAGGCGTAGGATCTTATGCGTAGGATCTTAGGCGTAGGATCTTATGCGTAGGTTTAAAGTTACGAGTAGAAAAAGTTAAGCGTAAGATTTAGCTTATGCGTAAGAAAAACTTAGGCGTAAGAAAAATGCTTATGCGTAAAGTATTCTACGCGTAAGTCAAAACTTATGCGTAAGATTAGGGTTTTGCCCAAAAATCCTTTACACTATCACAGTGTAAGAGATATCCAAAAGTCGAAGTGTTCCACACACTTATCCAAGTGAGGGAAGCACTGAGTCACCGTTATAGCACGAAGATTCTTCACCAAAAAGTTACGAGTAGAAAACTATGCGTAGTTGACTTTCTTACGAGTAGAACTAGGGTTTTGACCTACTCGTAAAAAAATTTCAATGATTCAACCAATTTCTCTTGCACAGATATCCTTAAAAACACTCTAATAACCCAAAAATGTTGACCTTTTTCACCCAAAGTGCCTAGAAAAGTTACGAGTAGAAATGACCAATAAACCAAATACGAGCTTAAAAATGAAGAAAAACACGTAAAGCTTCAAACTTTTTGCAAAAAACTGAAACTTTAGCACCAAATAAACCTTAAACCACAAGAATCTTAAATTTTTAAGTGCAAAAATTAAAGTTTTTAAGCGTGACAAAAACGTATAACGAGAGCCTTTTACGCGTAACCCTTCAAAATAAACACAAACACTCCTAAACCATTGTTAGGCGATTGATACCAATTGTAGGACCACTACGATATATCAACCTTATCACTTTAACAAGCGAACCCAACACACGTAACAACAGTTACGCGTAAAACGTGAAACCCAACACAAAACGTAAAGCTTAGAAATAAGAAGGAAAGATTAGATGGTGACTTGAATGATATAAAATCCGTGTATGATGTGAGAAAAGATAAACACAAGATGTTGTATATTCAATAAAGAAAAACACACACACACACACTTTCAAGCACACCCCTCAAATGACCATTTGAGGGGTATTTATAGTACAAGACACATGTTGCCCTAAAGGCTTTCCATGGGCTTGGCTTGGGCTTCGTGGACTTGGATTGGATTACACATAATAAAAGGCTAGCATAACATAACTATTAGCCATTTAGCTTAGCCCAATCCACGAGCCCGTTGACTATTCTATCACGATATCTAACACGAGTTACAAAGTTCCTAAATGTGAATGACCATCACTTTTAATAAAACAATTAAGGCTAACATATATTATTAGAAAGGTCAAAGGTAAAGTACAATAGGGGGTTTAACAAGATTTGGGTGTAAAATAAATAAAATGTTAATACAAATAAACCGTAAAAATGTTTATTAATATTTTGCGATCTCTTTGTGTTTTGTTGATAACAAATATAATGTTGTCTTAAGTATAATTATAAGGATACATGTTATTTTGGTAAAGCATTTACATATAGCCATTTAAATACAAAAATGTAGTAATTAAGAATTTGTTGTAATAGTTTATTAGGATGGGTAAAAACCATAACCCATGGACCATAACCCATGGATCTTAACCCATACCCAAGAAGACTAGATACAATGTATACTTAGATACATTGAATCTAATGAAAACCCATGGACCAACCCATGACCCATGACCCATAACCAAAATACTCATGGGCAAAGAGGAGCGTTCCACGGATCCCTAGCTTAACGCTAGACGGATCCCTTGTAGAAGGGATCCGTGGGATCCGGGGAAACAGTATTAATTTTCCTCTATAAATAGTGAGCAACTTCTTCATTCTAACTCACCCCTCTTCTTACAAAATCTCTCATACACTCTCATTCTCTTCTAACATATAGATCACTTGATCTAGAGAGTTGTTCTTCTTTCTTTCTATTTGTGATCCTCATATAGGTCCTTCTCTAAGGCAAGATCACGAGCATTCTACAAGTCATCCAAGTAAGGGGTCCTTGATTGATTTGTCACTCCGCAAGATTTCTGTAGCGAAGATCTTGTATTTGATATTTCACATATTTGTTGTGTAATAGTTGTGTTGGTTTGGTCCACCGTGCTACGGACTCGGTATCTAGCTTTGTATCAGAAAAAGTGTAAGCAACGTTGTGAAGGCTTCTCCGCCAAGTGAAGGAGTTTGTTGACATAGTGCTTGAACTCTCGAGTAGGTGACTCGGGGAGTGGAGTAGGGCAAGGAAGGTGTCCTTGTAGCCGAACCACTATAAATCGGTTGTGTCTTTTCTATCCCTTAACTTTATTTATTTGCTTGCATTATCATTAGATCTATACGTTCTCAACATCCATACGATTTCACATAATATCGAATCTAAAGTTTTTGAAATCAACTTAAAATCGGCAAAACTATTCAACCCTCCCCCTTCTAGTTTTCCACAATTGGCATCAAGAACTAAGTTTATAAAAGTTTTAAAATAAAATTGTATTTTAAAAACTTTTCGATCACTATGGGTTCTGAAAATTATAAGGAAGGGCAATCCATGCAACGACCACCACTACTTGAAACTAATGGTTTTATATATTGGAAAAATAGATTCGAAACATATGTGAAGTCCAAAGATATTGATCTTTGGTACATTATTGTTGAAGGTGATTTTGAGGCTACCTCAAATGATGATAAAGGAAATTTAGTTACATACCTCATGATAAACTAAACGATGAAATGAAGAAAAAGCTTTCTAAAAATAGTGAAGCAAAAATGGTTTTATATAATGCTTTACCGAAAAAGGAATTCGAAAGAATTTCTATGCTTAAAACCTCTAAAGAAATTTGGAATTCTTTAGTTGTAACTCATCAAGGCAACCAACAAGTTAAAAATAATAAAATTGATTTATTTGTTCAACAATATGAACAATTTTCAATATCGGATGAGGAAACTATAGATAATTCATTTGCTAACTTTAATAATATTATTACATCTTTACAAGCACTTGATGAATCTTTTTCTAACCGTAACCATGTTAGGAGATATCTAAGGGCACTTCCATCGAAGTGGAGATCTAAGGTGATGGCGATCGAAGAGTCAAAAGATTTGACAATCCTCACCCTCGATGAACTCATAGGCAACCTAAAAGTCTACGAGCTTGTCCTTGCTAAAGATTCCAAAGTCTCAAAGGTGAAAGAGAAACACAAATCTCTTGCCCTTAAAGCCAAAAAGGTTTCAAGCGATGAAGAGAACTCATCTTCGAGTAGTGACGACGAAGAATACGCTATGGCGGTAAGGGACTTTAAAAAGTTCTTTAGAAGAAAGGGAAGATACGTCAAACAACCGTACGGCGACAAGAAAGGCTTTCAGAAAAGCAAAGAGGACGAGAAGCCAAAGGATGATCGTACTTGCTTTAAATGTGGGGACCCAAACCACTTTATTAGTAAGTGTCCCAAACGGGATGATCAAAAGGCGTTCGTGAGCGGCACATGGGGAATGAGTGACGAGGAGGACGAAGAAATTTGTCTCATGGCAAATGACGAGGTATGTCACGAATATTATAGTAGCTCATCACTTGATGACGACTCATTGCATAATGAATATGATAAACTATGCAATATTAGCTTAAAACTAGTTAACAAAAACAAGCTTTTAAAGAGTCAAAATCAACGTTTAGATAAAGAAGTCATAGAATTAAAAGCAAAACTAAAACGATTAGAGAAGGGTAAAATAGCAAGTGGTGAATGTGAACTTTGCGTTCAACTTCAAACACTAGTGGATCACTTAGATTCTAAAATTGCTAGAATGAGCACGAACACTTTAGATACAATACTCGATGGCGTTAAAACCGGTAACAATCAAAAGGGTCTAGGTAGTCAACAACTTGATCCATCAACTAGTGAAAGCAAAGAAACAAAATTTGTCAAGGAACTAGAAAAACCAGCCACTTTTGTGGCGGATCCCACGGATCCCCTAAAAAGGGAACCGGCTAGTGTACAGAAAGGGATCCGTGGATCTGCTGTAGCAAACAGTAGAAATAACGTAGCCTCTTCATCTAGAACTGAGTTTGTCATAGTTAATAGGAAGAAACCAAATCATGTCACCACTAGACAACCACCTCCAAAATATAATCCTACTTTTGCAAGAAACAAAGCTCCATCTTTTTCAAAACCTAATTCATTTAGGAGACCTAATAACGTTTACCCGAAAAGTAACCATCAAATGGGATGGAATCCAAACATGCAAAACGGTTTTCATTTTCAAAACTTTGCTCCATGGAATGCATACTCATCTTATCCATACATGTCTAACATGAATGGAATGTTTAAGACTAATGGACCCATGAACAAATGGGGACCAAAATTTTGAGTTTATTATTGTTTTAGGAGTGCTTAAAGGTCGACCTAGACCCCGATGAATGGGTCAAGGATAGCAGGTGCACGAGGCACATGACCGGCAATAGGGATCTATTCTCCACATATGAATCCTTAAATGGAGGTAATGTGGTGTTTGGAAATAGCAAAAGTAGAATCATCGGTAAAGGTACGATTTCTAACAAATATCTAACCATTAACGATGTGTGCCACGTAGAAAACCTAAAATTTAACCTCTTAAGTATAGGACAAATATGTGATAAAAAGTGCAATGTACTTTTTACCGAAACCGGTAGTAAGATACTTAAAAATGGCATAACCATAGGAAGAGGAATTAGAAAACATGGAGTCTATGTCATTAAAATCGGTAATGAACCTAAAGACAAACTATGTCTTACCTCTATGGATGATACTTCGACCTTATGACATCGAAGATTGGGTCACGCCAACATGCGACTTCTTCAATCGCTATCATCCAAAGATCTAGTAAGAGACCTACCTAATTTAAAATATGAACATCATTTTTGTGATGCTTGTAATATAGGAAAACAAGCTCATTCGAGTCATAAAGCTAAAAACATGGTGTCAACAACTAGGTGTCTAGAATTACTACATATGGATTTATTTGGTCCATCCGCTATCCAAAGTTATGGAGGCAACTACTACACTTTGGTAATAGTGGATGACTACTCTAGGTATACATGGACAAAATTTTTAAAGAACAAAATGGAAACCTTTAACTATTTTGAAATATTAAGCAAAAAGATCCAAAGACAACAAGGAAGTCCCATATTGTCTATTAGGACGGATCATGGTAGGGAATTCGATAATGAAGTGCAATTCGGAGCTTTTTGTGATGCTAATGGTATTACTCACAACTTCTCGGCTCCACGCACTCCTCAATCGAATGGGGTAGTAGAAAGAAAGAATAGAACTCTACAAGAAATGAGTCGAACCATGCTTAATGAACAATCCATACCTCAAAAGTTTTGGTGTAATGCCGTTGATACTTCAACGTATATACTCAATCGAGTTTTAATTAGACCAATTTTAGGAAAAACTCCATATGAGTTACTTCGAGGCAAAAAGCCTACATTAAATCACTTTAGAGTCTTTGGTAGTAAATGTTTTATTCTTAACACTAAAGATTACCTTACAAAATTTGATCCTTAAATCAACCGAAGGTATCTTTTTAGGTTACTCGCCAAATAGCAAAGCTTACGTCATATTAAACAAAGAAACAATGAAGGTAGAAGAGTCATTAAATATAAAATTTGATGAAAGTCCACCCAAACCCTCTCCACCTCTTGTCGATGACGAGATTATAGAAAGTGAAGCTATAGTAATAAAGAAAAAGATAAGTGAAGAAGAAGAACCTCTAAGTGATGAAATAATAAACATTAAAGAGTCCAAAGATCACCCCGTAGATAAAGTCATAGGAAAACTAAACGAACGAACATTAAGGTCTCAAGTTCAAAACCAAAGTAGCTTGTTTTGTTTCGTTTCAACCTTAGAACCTAAGAATACACAAGAAGCCATAAAATATGAAAGTTGGGTAATGGCAATGCAAGAAGAACTAAATCAATTTGTTTCTAATGATGTTTGGACACTTGTCCCTCCACCTAGTAATCAAACCATAATAGGAACCAAATGGGTTTATAAAAACAAATTAGATGCAAACGGAGTAGTATCTAGGAACAAGGCTAGACTCGTTGCTCAAGGGTATAACCAACAAGAGGGAATAGACTTTGATGAGACCTACGCCCCCGTGGCTAGATTAGAGTCTATAAGAATACTTCTTGCGTATGCTTGTGCTAATGATCTAAAGCTTTATCAAATGGATGTCAAAAGCGCTTTTCTAAATGGTTTCATAAATGAAGAAGTATATGTAGCTCAACCTCCGGGCTTCATTGATTTTGAAAAACCCAAACATGTGTATAAATTAAAGAAAGCCCTTTACGGTCTTAAACAAGCTCCAAAAGCTTGGTATGATAGACTCAAGTCATTTCTAGTTAAACACAACTATACCATGGGGTTAGTTGACAACACACTTTTTACTAAGAAAAGAGAGTCACATATAATCATAGTACAAATATATGTAGATGATATTATATTCTGATCCACTTGTCAAGACATGTGTGATGATTTCTCTAAAATCATGCATGACGAGTTCGAGATGAGTATGATGGGAGAACTCAGTTTCTTTCTTGGTCTACAAATAAAACAAGTAGAAGATGGTATCTTCTTTAATCAATCTAAATACATCAAGGAGATGTTAAAGAAATTCGGTCTAGAAGAGTCAAAACCAATTAGGACTCCAATGTCATCCGACACCAAACTCACAAAAGATGAAGACGGCGAATCCGTAGATAATACTAAATATTGTGGCATGATAGGTAGTCTTCTCTACCTCATGGCAAGTAGGCCGGATATCATGTTTAGTGTTTGCTTATGTGCTGGGTTTCAAGAAGACCCTAAAACATCACACCTAGAAGCCGTAAAAAGGATATTTAGATATATTAAGGTTAAAACACAATTAGGATTATGGTATCCTAAGGGCACGGGAGTAGAAACAATTGTATATGCAGATTCTGACCATGTAGGTGATTACGTTGATAGAAAAAGTACAAGTGGGGTATGTACTTTTATGGGATGTTGTTTAACATCTTGGTTTTCTAAGAAACAAACGGCACTTGCAATATCAACAACCGAAGCCGAGTACGTCTCCGTCGGCAAAGCATGCCAACAAGCACTATGGATGAAACAAGCGTTAGTAGACTACGACATACATCTAAGCGACATAGCCATCCTATGTGACAACAAAGGTGCCATCGACTTAAGTAAGAATCCGGTATTGCATTCTCGCACAAAGCATATAGAGATTCATAATCACATCCTAAGAGACAATGTTCAAAAAGGGAACATATCTATTGAGAAGGTACCATCCGAAGACAACATAGCCGATGTCCTCACCAAACCGTTGAAGCGGGAACAATTCAACCTACTTCGTCTTGGTATTGGTCTAATGGAACAAACGTCGTAACTTATTTGACTCTACAAGGTATGTAAACACTAGCCTTCTTCTTTCTGAGTCTAGGATCTCTATTTCACGCACAACTCACAAACAATATGGGAATTTTCAAAACCCAAGATAAGTTTTCCACTTATAATTTATTTTTATTTTTGGTTGCAAACACATAACTACACACACATTTTCAAAGAAAATCTCTTTTCAAAATGTTTTCTAAAAGAATGATACCTTCCCATATCAATTTCACAAAAGCAATTTCTCACGTTTAGGACAAATCGCTTTTTCATTATTAATACAAAGTAAAAACCCGTTTTCATTGCATCTCATGTCCTTTGAATGCTAAAGGGGACACATAACTAATATGTGTTTTCGGGTACATTCATTTAAGCAACAATGAATTAAAGGGCATTGATAACACAAAATTACGTACTCATGTACTAAATATGTGTTTTCGGGTTATCTCAATAGGATGTTTTTATACTTCTAGTTTATTTTCTATTTCTTTTTAGGGGTCGAGATAACCACAACTCCAAATAGTTTGCATATAGGCACACAATAGGCAAAAATGTTTCCAAATGGAAAATTTTGTGCTGCCTGAATCATCAGACCTACGGATCCCAGCCTTCATGTTGGACGGATCCCTCAAGGGAAGGATCCGTGGGAACCATGGGACAGAAGCTGTTTTTATCTTCTATTTTTCTCACTTTGGATGAAAAATCCTACTTTGCTTTATTTTAGGGAGTATGCTCTTTAATGCTTGCGTTCTCATGATCACATGCCTTAAATTCATATCTAATCATTATATTTTAATCCACATTTTGGGTCAAGCATTCATTACAATGATTTGTTTTTCTATATATAGAACTCCCAAAATGCTTGCATAATCCATCTCATCCTCACAAACACAATACACCATGTCATCCAAAATCCCTTTAGATGAATCACCTAGTACAAACAATCATCTTCATGATACCCAAAACTTTGTACTACCACCATCCAAAATACCACAATCAAACTCTAGGATATCCGCACGGATTAGTATCCGATATTGTTGCTTAGCAAAAACAACCTCAAATGGTTCATCCTCAACAACCAACTCACCACAAGATGCTTCCTTTATAGCACCTCCCTCATCACCAACAAGTACACCAACTTCATCACCACCTAAAGTCACTCTTTTGGAACTCCTTAAGACTCCAACAAGATCTAACCAACCTAAAGAAAAAGAATTAGTCTTTTAAACACCCCCCACATCTCCAAATACTATTTTTCAAGATCTTGAAACATCACCACCATTAGCTCCCATCACATTACAAGAACATCTAGGTTCTTTTCCACCAACATCTACAAACATTCCGGATATTGATCCATATTTTCCTATTTTTCCACCACAACTTCCGCATAACTCAAATCAAAACAACCCGGAAAACTTCCGCACTCATTACCCACATCATTTACATTGTGAACATTGCCAATCCACTAGGGACATCGCAATAGAAGTTAGGGAAGAAATGCGAGTCATACTCAACCTCATCCTTGATCGCATCAATACCATCACTAATCAAAACCTCCATCCATAACCTTATGCAAGCATGGAAGGAATAACTACTACTATTTTTTACTTTTAGTATTTTTTTTCTCTTAAGTCATTTTCAAGAACAAGTCTTGTTCTTATTTTTACATGCTTGTAAGTGGCATAAATACCACTACAATTTGCTAGCTGAAGAGCAGGCTTCTAAAATAAATTCCCAAATTGCCTTTGAAAAATCTGTTAAGGAATCAATTGCAAAAGAAAAAGCAGCCAGATCTAGCTCTCAATTTCATTTTATTCCTGATGACAGTGATGATGAAGATACACTTGAAGATTCATCAAATTCATCAGTTGATATCCCAGCAGTTGAGATTCATTCTCAAACAACTGCTATCACACCTGGGGTTCACACTCACTCTCTGAACATGGGGGATGAGCTTCTTGACACTGTTCCTGAAAAGGAATCGGACGAATTCATAAAGTCTAGTGTTGAGGACCTTGTCCCAATCCCAATAGAGTCACAGGGAATTCTCGAGCATTTGTGTGATATCCCTACCCCTCTTGTCTTCCAAAATAATCATATTGAGATGTTCTCTGATTCTGATGAGGACTATTCTTTATCTTGTGGAGACATAAGTTATGTGGGGGAATTACCTTCTGAGCTTGTCAGCTTAGGAGAAGAGAATGATGAAGAAATAATCCAAGACGAAGCTCTTCGTCTTACATTATTGAATGTTAATCTTCTCATTTCTAGAATCGAGGCTTTTAATGAAAAGCCTACTTCATATTCTATCCCCTTTGAGGATAGTGAACTTTTGTTCAATGATTCTATTCCCGAATTGCAAACGTTCCATTTTGATCATATGGGAGAGAAGATTAGTGGTATTACCACTTCTCATTCTCATAATTCTCTCCCCGATTATGAATCATTCACTTTTGATGAGTTCCCTAGTGAACTCAGTCAAATCAATCCTGAATATGAATCATTCGCCTTTGAGGAGTTCTCCTGTGAACTCACTCATATCATATCTCCACCGGAGTATGATAACTTCTACTTTGATCTAGACACACCCGGGATATGTCTAGACCAATTGAGCTTAAAAGATGAAATTCATGCTATCATGAATTCCCCTTCTGATGATGATGAGTTAGTCAAGATTATTATCATGACTTTCTTTCTCTTCTTCACCTATCCCGTGGCTTCTCCTGTTCTTCACTCCTTTGGGAATGAAGACATTATCTTTGACCCCGGCATTTTCATTTATCATTTGTAAGCCGGTTCTATGTATATCTCATCGGTGTGGAACTTTCACGTACTTCAATGTTTATACAAACATCTTGAATGAAAGTCTGATGGAGATTGTCTCTTCCACTTGCTTCTCCATGAACAAATTAATGCGGGGATCGAGTCAAGCTAGCGACTCGGTAATCAAAAACAGTAGCTAAACATGGGTTTTCACCCGTGCGTACCACCCTAGTGTGGGGGAGATGCCCCACATGTTGTATATAGATTTTAAAAATGAATGAAAATTGTAAATATTAAAAAAAAAAAAGAGAATAAATGTTGTGTTTCTACACTTAGCTAGTAATGTTATCTTTTTATGTTCTAAGTTTCGGCATAACAGTCGGTACTTTGAATATTGAGGACAATATTCATTTCTAAGTGTGGGGGGGAAATTCTGGCGAATTTGATCATAAATGTACCCTTTTAGTTCCTTTTTCCCCAAAAATGGCCAAATTTTAAAATTTTTTATTTAGTGGAAGTACTATGTACTAAACACAACAAATGGTAATCAGTCCACCATGTCTAACCCACATAAGGATTGGCTAATCCAGGAGCAAACGGCTCTTGGTAAAGATATCTCAAATCCGTTTATGGCTTGCAATTTGCCCAAAATTGTATGGTGTTCAACTCACCATATCCTAAAAAGTAAAGAGTTGGCTAGCCCGCAAGTTTATGGCTTGTGGTAAAGGCAGTTGGAAATCCATAATTGGTAATCGACTCACCAAAGATAATTTATCTAAGAGTTGGCTAGTCCAAAAGCAAACGGCTTCTGGTAAAGACAAATCAAAACCGTTGAAAGCTTATGATTTGCTCAAAATCATTTGGTTATCATTGTACCAAAGTTCTTATTTGAACTAAAACAATTGGCTACTCCAGAAGTAATGGCTTTTGGTAAAGAGATAAAATCCATTAACTTTTCACAAATCATTGCTAGGGACTAGCAATATCTTAGTGTGGGGGATTGATGAGTGTCTAAATACTCATCATTTTTGTATTATCTAGACTGCAAAAACATCTGAAAACACTCTGAAATGCATCAAAATAATGAAAATATCACAAACAAGTGTTTTATGTGTTTTAAATGCAAAAACATCAAAATCAGATGAAAAACGTATCAAGTTTGCATAATTGGCAGTTTTAGTCCCCCAAGTTACAAAAGTTGTCAAAACAGTCCCTGGTAATTCAAAAACTTGTAAAATGTCATTTAAGGTCCATGGGATTCAAAAGTTGTCAAATTAACCCTTTAAAGTTTAAAAATCACAAAATGACAACTTTAGTCCCTCAAGTTTGGAAAATGTCAAATATAGTCCTTGGTTAATTTAAAAAAGTGAAAATTATCAAATTTTAACCTTGTACTATTCATATATGACAAAATTGGTCCTTATGATAAACTTTTGGAAAATTACAAGTTTGGTCCCTAGAGTTACAAAATTGGCAGTTTTAGTCCTTGGACTTATAAAAATGGAATTTTATGCAAATTTAGTCCTTGTACTAACCATTATTTGCAGGATTGACCCTTGTGATAACCTTGGAAACTTGTCAATTTCAGTCCCTCACTTTTGGCCTAATTACAATTTTGGTCCTTATGTGTTACTTGCTACAAAAACCAAACGGACCTCTTTATTATTAACAAACCAAGCCCAAACCCAATATCATAACCCGACCCAACATTTTAAAAACAAAAATACCGCGCCACTGTTCCTTCTCCTCCTCCCCCACTGTAAATCCAATACCAGTGGTTTTTCCACCTTACCCCCACCTTTCCACCTCACCCCTACTTTACTACCCACTCTCCATCACCTCTGCAAAACCTAAACACGCCACAATTAATGCATTTCCCACCCCATTTTCACTGCAATACCACTCCTACCCACGGTTTTGAGCAAAACCACCCCAACTTGGTCTAAACTTCACCAAACGTGTCCCTCCACCTCATGCTACATCCCAAGAATCCTTAATTAGTCTCAAACCGCCTCATATCCACGTGGCTCATTTTGGCGCCAAAACTGATTTAAACGGACAAGATGAGTTTGACTCAATCAATGGCTGTGAAACAATGTGGGAAAGTATCTGGAAGCTAGTGGGATGCAAAAGAGTGATAAATACAGAAGAAAGGAGAAGAAGAGAATCATCATAATTTTAACTTAGTTTATGATCAATCGTAGTTAATCAAAGTAGTTTGTATCATTAGTGTAATTGTCATTTACTTTTCTCAGATGTTAATTATCTTTGCTAAAGTGTAATAAACAATCTTGGTTACCCAGTTTCAATCTATCTTAATGTCCAGTCATTTCAACTTTGTCCCATTTTCATTACTTGTCATTTAAATTCTGTTGATACTTGTTGATTAGAGGATCCTAACAAACACTACTTAGCTCTTTGTAAGCTATTGCAAGCTTGTAGAAACTCTCAACCAGCAATAATCAATAAAAAAGGAAAACACCAAAAAGAAATCAATAATTAAGGTATAAACTAGAAAGTTACTGTAGAAGAAGCTTGGAGCAAGTGCTATTCTGGATTGCCTTGGTTATAGTGCTTTGTGGAAAGCTATAGGTGTGGTACTCAGTTCTTGGTTCTCAGTTGTGCCTTGGATTCAAGTTGTAAGCTAATTTCTTGATTTTTGGCATTTACTATTCTTGTTCTTAATTTAGTATAATCTTTTCTGTTTCATGCTTAGTTGTTAGTAGTTAATAGTAATATAGAGTAAAATCAGTAGGTTGTTAATCAAAAATCATAGTTGCTAGTTGTTAATATTTTTAGTTAATATAGCTTAGTTGTGATTATCTTAGTAATAGTTGTTAAATCTGTATTATTTATGTTTATCTGATCTTAGTTCATCATAGTCAAGTGTTAGAATTCAGTTTCATGGTTTAAATCATTATTGAGTAACACTAATCAATAGAACAGTCCTTTCTAGGGGTGTTTGGATCAAGCTGCCATAGTGAGTTTATGCATGTTATTATGCTTTATTCTTGATACTGTATGTTTGTTTAGGTTTATATAGTTCATAATAGTCATAATAAATAGGTCTCATTAGTATAAAAGTCAAAATAGAACTCAATTCCATCTAGTTTGTAATCTGTTAAGTGATTCAGTCTCATATTCCACATATTAGCTTAGAATCTGATAACCTAGCTTAATTTCATCTTAGTATAGCTTAATACAACATAATCAATCAGTAAATTAGGATCAAAGCTCACTTAAGTCAAACTTGTTTACAATTAAAAAAGTCAAAATTTCAGAATAAGTGGTTTTTGAATAAAATGAATAATTTTATATAGGATTCATTACTAAGTTTTAGCTCAAATCCTTTTGGGATAGTAATATTTAACTGCTTAACTAAATTAGAAAAATATTAGCTCACTTCCACTTAGCTTATAAAGTACTTTTTAATTAGCTTGTTTTGAGCACCCATTTCTGAATGATGCCCTGTGCAGCCTGCACCACCACAACAGTGGGCATCACCACCACTTTGGTGGGTCCCACAGGCCACACCAGTGGACCCCACTGGTGGTTCTTGGTTCCATATCACTCACCACCCAGCTGACTATCAATTTCAGTAAAGGTTTTGAGCTTAAGCTCTGTGGACCCCACTTTTAGATCAGCCCCAATGTTGTCCCATTTCTGAATAAAGCTAGTTTTTGATTTGCTTAATCTTTGGCTTAAACTGCTTTTCAGAAGTTTAGGATGGTTGGAATAGGTTAGTATTTAGTTATTATAGCATAACCTAGCTTCTGTGTTTATTTGGTGGTCATTTGTGGCCTTTAGCTTATTTTGAATTGATTATTAATAAGCAGTTACACAGCAGTTGCTTTTTCTTCCACATAAGCATATGTTTTTATATTTTTTATAAACTTAGAATAATATTTTAGCATTTTCCTGAATTTTTCAGATTTTTCCATCACTGTTTTCTATTTTTCTTTATTTAAAATAGTTTTTAAGTCTTTTTAATTAGCTTTTAATACTAATAAATCAGAAAAAAGCTTAAAAAAATATGTTTTCAATTTTCCTAGATTAAGATAAATATAAAAGTCATAAAAAGTATTTTTCCATAATTTTCTTGGTTTAAATAGTATTTTTTAGCATTTTAATTAGTTTTAAATAGTTTTAAATTAATAATAAATACATAAAAAGTCTAAAAAATATATTTTCAGTTTAAAAATAAGTTTTGTCATATTTTAGATTTTTCTAAGTTATAATTTTATTTTTCTAGGTTAATTTTGTATTTTCTTATATTTTAGTGCATTTTAAATACTTAATAAATAGCTTTTAATTAATAATAATTAAATAAATAGTTTTAAAAATAATTTTCTTTTTCTAATAATTTTATTTTATTATTAGGATTGTAAAAATGTCATTTTCATATTTGTAGGCCTTTTATTTCTTAAAACTCACGTTTTATTTTGTACGTTTACGTAATTTTATTTAAACGTACATTTTAGGTTTTAAACGTTCATCATTGTAAAAATAGTGATAGCGTTTATTTAATATATTTTAACTTTTTAATTTTCTTAATTTGCATTTAAGTCGCTGTAATTTGTAAATCTTTTCTTTAGGTATAAATTTCTCAAAAACCTTATTGATCACTATCCTTAGTGATTATTCGACATCTGAAGTTGTTTAACACCAATTCATCCTCCGTGGGACTTAACGACCCAGGAATCCCCTATATTCCTTTGATCTTAATTGCATTTGGTGTGTGAACTGTTTTGAGTTTCTTACGGTTGGTCATTCACAAGTGGCTAGCTTGCGTGAGATAACTTGACGGTTTTGCACCAATCAGGGGTCGTTGATTGATTTGTCACTCCGCAAGATTTCTGTAGCGAAGATCTTGTATTTGATATTTCACATATTTTTTGTGTAATAGTTGTGTTGGTTTGGTCCACCGTGCTACGGACTCGGTATCTAGCTTTGTACCGGAAAAAGTGTAAGCAACGTTGTGAAGGCTTCTCCGCCAAGTGAAGGAGTTTGTTGACATAGTGCTTGAACTCTCGAGTAGGTGACTCGGGGAGTGGAGTAGGGCAAGGAAGGTGTCCTTGTAGCCGAACCACTATAAATCGGTTGTGTCTTTTCTATCCCTTAACTTTATTTATTTGCTTGCATTATCATTAGATCTATACGTTCTCAACATCCATACGATTTCACATAATATCGAATCTAAAGTTTTTGAAATCAACTTAAAATCGGCAAAACTATTCAACCTACCCTTCTAGTTTTCCACACAAAACACCAAAAATCCTGAGATTGTCCCAGCGCGCTGGGTGACGCGCCAGCACCTTCCAGCGCGCCAGGCGGGTAATGGATTTCTTAGGTTTTGCCTATTTATACCTAAATTCTCATTTGATTACTCACCTCTTGCCAATACACTATTTTTCTCTTATTTCTTTTCTCTCATCCCTCTAAGTCTAATACTTTATAATTGTGATCTAAACTTCTCCTTTATCTCTAACTGAAAGATCGCTTATCTTCCGCAAGAGAGATTCACAAGAACCTAATCCACTCTTGTGAATTGTGTTGAGGGTCTTCTTCTCTATACTCTTTTGATTAGAATTGAGTGTCTAGGTTAGGTTAGGGATTTATTTGAGTAAACAACTATTATTCATTTAATTTGATTGTAAGGTTGTGAAGTCTTGTACCTTTATGGTCAAGCCTAGTTCGGGAAAAGACTAGTTGGGGTTTGATACTTCCGGTGGAGAATTATTTGTGGTCTTAGTGGTTAAGTCGAATCAAGAGATTCTTCTGGGTGGTTTTCAAGGGCGGAATACCGGTAGGAATAGCTCTTCTTTGCGAGTGTAGATCTTTGTGCATATTGGTGAAGTGAAGTTGTAACTGTTTGTAATCCACCATAAGGATTATACTTAGTAATAGTATCCGTGTCATGGATTCGCCACTGAATGTGATGGTATAAACCCCCCACTCCGAACTAGTATATATCATGGTGTCTCTTTACTTGCTTTATATATTGTGGTTGTGATTGTAATTGTTGTATAACCACTTGTTGGATTTTAAGACTAGAAGCTGTCAAAATTTAAGATAGTCAAAAAGATTGTATTCACCCCTCTCTAAGGTTCGACAACTATGTAGCCTCATAGCTCAAAACAACAATAAAAACTCAGAGAAGTGACAATGCAATAGAGTTCACCAACACCTCATTAGCCACTTTTTTACAAGATAAATGCATCATCCACCAACCTCATGTCTAAACACTCCCTAACAAAATGGCAGGGCAGAAATAAAATACAAACATCTTTTAGAAGTTGAAGGTCCATTCACTTTCAAGCTAAATTTCCTATCCATTTTTTAGGATATTGTCTTATGGTAGCTACCTACCTAATCAATAGACTGCCATCCAAAACCTTAAACAACAAATCACCCTATGAGATTCTCCATCAAGCACCACCAAAAATTGACCATTTCAAAGTCATTGGATGCCAGGCGTATGCCTTTTTCCACACACCAGACAAATTTGAAAAAAAAGCAATCCCATATATTCTTCTTGGTTACCCACAACATCAAAAAGGTTATTTATTACTAGCACAAGACACCAAGAAAATATTTGTGAGTAGACATGTCATATTTCATGAGTATCTCTTTCCTTTCCATACCTCAAAACCTTACTCCACACCACAACAAGAAACCTTCACCTATACCACTACCTTCTATCCATCACCAAACATCAACATCACAACACCAGCCACCACCACACCATAAACAGAAACTTCCACTAATCAATCATCAGAAACCTTCATCATTTGATAAATCTCCTACTAGAAACACTTCCACCTCTCATACTTCATCAACTGACACATCCACCATCTCCAACACCAATTCACACTAACAGAAACAACACACACAACCACCTCCATCACCAAGAAAATCACAAAGAGCAAAATTCATTACAACTAAACTTAAAGACTTTCACCACAACAAACCTTCCACCATCAACTACACACTATCCAAACATCAAACCTCTAATCTTATTAACTACAAAAACATTCATAGTCCACCAATCTTGCACCTTATTAATTTCATACAACATGAAAGTGATCCAACATCTTATACTCAAGCATTCAAACATTCCAAGTGGATTGAAGCTATGAACAATGAAATTTCTACACTAGAGTCAAATCACATTTGGGAACTCATTACTCTTCCACCATCTAAGCTTCCTATAGGTTGTAAACGGGTATTTAGAATTAAATATAATGCTAATGGTTCTGTTGAGAGATACAAAGCCAGGTTGGTTGCTAAAGGATTTAACCAACAAGAAGTAATAGACTACCCTAAGACTTTGCACCAGTTGCAAAGATGGTGACAGTTAGAACTTTATTACCTATTTTAAAAAAAACAATTGGTTTGTTCAACTACTTGACATCAACAATGCTTTTCTTCATGGTGATCTCAATGAGGAAGTCTACATGATTGTCCCAAGTGGCTACAAAATACCTCTTCCACCCAAAACAGTTTGCAGGATAAAGAAGTCTTTCTATGGTCTGAAACAAGCAAACAGACAGTGGTTCATCAAACTTACTACTTTTCTCCTAAGTGTTGGCTTCATTCAAAGTTATGCAGACTCTTCCCTCGTTACATACTACAAGGGTACAGACACGTTGGTTCTCTTAATCTATGTGGATGACATATTACTAGCAGGAAACAATTCTTCTCTCATAGCAGATATCAAAGAGCAACTTATCAGGTATTCAACATAAAAGATCTTGGCCCTCTTCATTACTAATTATGCATTGAGTTCTTAAGAAATTCAAAAGGCATTACCATGACCCTAAGGAAGTATGCACTGTATTTAATTGATTTTGGCAATCTACAAAGTGAGAAACTAGCCAAGACTCCTCTTGACTCAAGAGTCAAAGTGACCTATACAGATGGTGATCCACTTCCAGACACTTCTCTCCATAGAACCCTTGTTAGTAAACTCGTCTATCTCACCATAAGCAGGCCATACATTGCATTTGTTGCCCAATTCCTTAGTCAATTCTCACAAAATCCTCATACATCTCATCTGCAAGCTTTGCCCAACAACATAGGTCATCGAAATGATTTTGGAGACCCACCAAAGCACGAAAGCCAGGATCTTTCATAAAATGGATTCCTATTCGAAGAGTGCAAAATTGAATGGATAAGCTCACACTGGATAATCAAATACATCAAACTTAGCCCGAGACAAGGCTTATTTTTTCCTTACACATACTCCTTTTACCCTCCATGCCTATTGTCATAGTGATTAGGAAAACTATTTATCCTCAAGAAGGTCTATCTCTGGTTTTGGTACTACCTCTGTCTCTAAATAAGTGTCCAGTTTGACTTTTCAGAGTCAAACTGGATCAACTTTGACCTTATCTATTTTTGCGATTGTTATATAATATTTGATGCAAAATATATGAATTGATTGGGTTTTAAGTATATTTTTCATTGGTATAGTTTTTCAAGTATTAAATAACACAAAAAAAAATATATTTACGGTCAAAGTTGAACCAGTTTGACTCTGAAAAGTCAAACTGGACACTTATTTAGGGATGGAGGGAGTATCTTTCTGGGCACAAGTCTTATCTCATGGTATTCCAAGAAACAACCAGTTGTGTCAAGATCATCCACTGAGGCAGAGTATAGGGCATTGGTAGATTGTTCTTGTGAGATAACATAGGCTTTGTTCACTCTTAAAGGATTTAAAGGTGCCTATCCCTACCCCAGTGAGAATTCTCTGTGATAATATCTTCACCATAGATATTTGCTTCAAATCTAATTCAACATGCTAGGACAAAGCATAAAGAAATATATTGTCACTTTGTAAGGGACAAAATCAAGGCAGGCCAGATTCTTTTCTCTTGTGTTCCTACAAATGCTCAGGCTGCTGATATACTTACCAAGGCTCTTGTTACCTACCCATTCTACCAATGTTTATCCAAGTTAGACATGTTTTATCCAAGTTACCCATTCTACCAATGTTTATCCAAGTTAGACATGTTTTATCCAAATTTCAGGAACAACATGCGTTTACTCCAAGTATTTTATACGGAGTACGTATAAATTGCGCAAAAAACTTTTCCTCATTTTTTACTGGGAGGTGATTTACACTCTTCAAATTGAGTGACACACTTTAAATTAAAGTGTCTTGACATTTATACTCTTATAGGGTGAAAATGTATAAGATTAAAAGTAATGTGAGGGTATAAATATTAAAATACTCTAATTTAAAATATGTCTATCAATTAAAAGAGTGTGCAAATCAGTCTCATTTTTATTCTAGAACAAAACGTTGACGGTGATACTAGTGAACCTGACACTTTTGTTAGGAGAGGTTGGACAGTTTCGCTCCCAGAAATAATAACTGTGGTTAAAAATTACACATGAAAGTCACGATAAACAGTTTCTTTGCTAGGATATTAACAAGACTCACAGGCTTCATCCGTATCTGCAGACATGAGTACGTGGTCAAAAGTAAATGCAAATCATATAAGTGGCTTTTTAACCCTGACGAGTGTAACATAGAATATGTTTGATGTTGAACACATGCATACTGGACACGTTGTCACACTTGTATTTAAAATAAAAATTCTCATATGCATTTGTATCTTTCGGTCATATTTTTAATTTCTTTTCATTTGCATGAACCTCTTGTATATGTTGTACCAGCCAGCTTGTTCTGTTAGGCAAAAAACTCAAAAAACACACTGAAAGATAGGGGACAAAAAACCCACAAGAGTTTACTTGGTTTAATCGATCGGCCTATATGTTCATTTCACTACAAAAAAATTATCATTTTACCACACTTTTAAATAGCATGTAGAAATTTTTGAGTTTATTAACATTTATAAATGTGTAAAAAATAGTTACATAAATAAGTGTGAATAAATTTTGAAAAACACAAGAGTTTCAACACCTATATGTGTTTCCAAAAAATATCTACACTTTTAAATATGAAGAAATCTAGAATTTGTTCACACTTATAAGTGTCTACTATATTTGAATTCTCCACACGTGAGGAAGTAGAGAAATTTGGTGTTACAAATATAGTGCACACTTGTAAGTGTAGACACTAGATTTCTCCACATTTAAAGGTGTAATTTTTTTTTAAAACACATAATTTGATTTTCAAAATTTGTTCACACTTATTTATATAACCAATTTTTACACTTAGTGTGTTAAAATGACATTTTTTATAGCGTTTATATTACGTAAATTAACGTAGCTTCATATTATCGGCCCCCCAATTTACGATATGTCACTACCACATTTACCAGTTTCCCCATCGTCGTTTTTCCGGTCGACAATTGTCGCTGGGGAATCCTCACTAAACGACAAAAATATATCCTACGTGGCACAAAGTCTCGTAGAAAAGTCAGCTAAATTATCGCTTACTTTTCCCCGGCGACATGTCGCCGGGGATTCAACGGTTATATTTTGACCGAATATTTCATGGTAAAACGTGGCGGGAATTTTTCCCGCTTACTTTTCCCCGGCGACATGTCGCCGGGGATTCATTTGTTAATTTAAAAATTCGTAATTAGTGTTAATCTATCTTAACGTGACGTGGACAATAGTTTCCCCAGCGACATGTCGCCGGGGATTCTCTTTGACTTCGTTGACTTTAACAAAAACATGGCGCCAAAGTAGCCGTAGAACGTCTAATGTGTAACCATAACATACCGACTCATACGTTGAACGTCTAATGTGTAACCATAACATACCGACTCATCCGTTGAACGTCTAATGTGTAACCATAACATACCGACTCATCCGTTGAACGTCTAATGTGTAACCATAACATACCGACTCATCCGTTGAACGTCTAATGTGTAACCATAACATACCGACTCATCCGTTGAACGTCTAATGTGTAACCATAACATACCGACTCATCTGTTGAACGTCTAATGTGTAACCATAACATACCGACTCATTCGTTGAACGTCTAATGTGTAACCATAACATACCGACTCATCCGTTGAACGTCTAATGTGTAACCATAACATACCGACTCATACGTTGAACGTCTAATGTGTAACCATAACATACCGACTCATCCGTTGAACGTCTAATGTGTAACCATAACATACCGACTCATCCGTTGAACGTCTAATGTGTAACCATAACATACCGACTCATCCGTTGAACGTCTAATGTGTGACCATAACATACCGACTCATTCGTTGAACGTCTAATGTGTAACCATATATAACATACCGACTCATTCGTTTAACTCATCCGTTAAACAATTTCTTAGCAACATATATTTCTTGTAGCATTGATTTTTTTTATCGCTAAACATCAAGTAATTAATATATTATATGTTTCCCCAGCGACATGTCGCTGGGGATTCTTTTGACGTCGTTAACAACATACTGTAATTAATTTTAACGAAAATAAAAATTAAATAGTTTTCCCCGGCGACATGTCGCCGGGGATACCCACCCACCAAAATTTTCGTTATCGCGCCAATTACCCTAAACGACAAAAAATATAACTTTCCCCAGCGACATGTCGCCAGGGATTGTCGCCGGGAAAAAATTTGATGATAAAGTAGATCTGGTCAATTTTATCACTGCACAAAACGAAAAAAATCTTATCTCCTTCCTGTGGCGATTTCTGCAACACCATCACCAACACCAACAATCATCAACCATCACCACCACCGCATCCACCATCACCACCACCGCATCCACCATCACCACCACCACACGTTAAGCGGTTTGTTGTAAGTTGTTTAAATTTTATCACGGTTTGTTATTCAACTAAATTAGTTAATTATAATATGATTTTTGCAGATTATTATTGTTGTAAGTTGTTGTTAATTAGAAAAGTTAAGGTTGTTTTTTTTTTTTTTTTTTTTTTTTTTTTTTTTTTTTTTTTTTTTGGCAGTAGGCGACGAGGAGCAAGAGCCGAGGTATGTTATAATTTTTGCAGATTATTATTGTTGTAAGTTGTTGTTAATTATAAAAGTTATTATTTTTTTTTTGGGCAGTAGGCGACGAGGAGCAAGAGCGAGGTATGTAGTAATTTCTTTTTCTCCTTTTGGTATCCCGGGTGACATGTCGCCGGGGATTCTCTTTGACTTCGTTGACTTTAACAAAAACATAGCGCCAAAGTAGCCGTTGAACGTCTAATGTATAACCATAACATACCGACTCATCCGTTGAACGTCTAATGTGTAACCATAACATACCGACTCATACGTTGAACGTCTAATGTGTAACCATAACATACCGACTCATTCGTTGAACGTCTAATGTGTAACCATAACATACCGACTCATCCGTTGAACGTCTAATGTGTAACCATAACATACCGACTCGTCCGTTGAACGTCTAATGTGTTACCATAACTGATCTGTGCTAAACAGTCAAGTCTAAACAGACTTAAAACTGCTCAGACACAAATGCAATGAAGTCCTGGAGAATATAGTGAATTCCCGGGTCGTTAAGTCCCAAGGAGACTCAATGGTGTGTTAAACACTTGATCAGACGATAGAATGATCACTAATGATAGTGATCAGAAGGGATTTGGAATTGAATATTACACTACTGAAAAAGGTAATAAATAACAGCGACTTAAATACAAATTAAGAAGATTAAAAAGATAAAAGATATTAAATAAACGCTATCACTATATTTAAAGTGATGAACGTTTAAAACCTAAAACTTACGTTTAAATTAAAAATTACGTGAACGTACAAAATAAAACGTGAAAATTACACAAGATAAATCCTAAAAATATGAAAAATACATTTTTACAATCCTAATGATAAAAGAAAATTATTAGAAAAATAAAATTATTTTTAAAACTATTTATGTAATTATTATTAATTAAAAACTAATTTAAACTATTTAATAATACTCTAAAATAAAAGAAAATACAAAATAAGACTAGAAAAATAAAATTAAGACTTAGAAAAATCTAAAATATGATAAAACTAATTTTAAAACTGAAAATATATTTTTTAGACTTTTTAATTATTTATTACTAATTTAAAACTATTTAAAACTAATTAAATTATTTAAAAATACAAATTTAACTAAGAAAAATCTAGAAAAATATTTTTTTCTCTTTTTATATTTATCTAAACTTAAGAAAATTGAAAAATTATTTTTTTGATACTTTTCTTAATTATTTGTATTAAAAGCTATTTAAAAAGGCTTAAAAACTAATTTAAATTAAGAAAAATAGCAAACAAGCTTAGAAAAATCTGAAAATTTCAGGGAAACTCTAAAATAATATCAAGAAGCTATGAAAATTGGAAAGACAGTATGTTATGTGGAGAAAATAGAAACTGCTGAATCAAGTGCTTATTGAAATAAGCACTTGATAAGCAAATGAGCAAATAAGCTACCACACTGATCACAGAAGCTATGGAGTACTAAAATAACCAAAATGGAACTTAAATCAACAAGCTACAACAACTGAATAGCACAATATCACAGATTTGGTGATTTTGATTTAAAGCTAAAAACAGAATTGGTGCCTACTTGCAGTCTCAAATAAAGCACTCAAATAAGCTAAACACTAAAAACCAATTACTAAGACTTAGACTAGACCTGGGTAACTGCTTATAACCAAAAGACCAAACCTTCAAAAGCTTTTACAAGCTCTGTACAAGGTTGCTCAAAAGCTGAGCAATCACTCAGTATTAACTGAGTGATGTGCAGGGCAACAGAGGCCTGTTTTGGGCTTATGCACAAGCTTGTCCAGAAATCTTGAACTAAAAACAGATACTAGGTCTTAAAGATCACCAAGAATACTACAAGTTGACCAAAATTGAGACCTTAACTAGTTAAAATGAACACTATGCTATTGCTACAAGATCTGTAAAAAAACTGACTTTGGACTAATTTGACTTTTAATGACAGATGAGATGTTTGACTAATATGAAGTTTGAAGCTAATAAAGAAACATGGACAGAGTCGTCGATCGACAACCTCAAAATTGTTCAGTTTTAGAATAAAACACAAAGTTTAGGTATTTAGAACGAACGAAATCAAAGTAAAATAGTATAAAGTAGTAATAGTCATATATTTAATCGAAGTTTGAAGTATAATCAGTTTGTAGAGTAGACAGTAATTTTCAGTTTAATCAGGTTTCAGTCAAAAAAATGTCTAGAACATCGTTATCGTATCACAAGTAAAATTGATCAATTCCAGAGTTAAAACCAGTTGAACATCATAAGAACCACTAGAAATTCTGGATCATAGACAAAAATCAAGTTCTAAAGACCTGTTCGAACACGTATTCGGGTTTTGTCCGGAGACAACGGGACGTGTAGTGAGTCAATTATGACTCACTAACGAGTCGAAAACTCGTTGGAACATGTCTCGAACATTTTCGAAAACTTCCAAACCAGAAAACCAATATTCGTCAATGGGTCCAGATCAGATTCAGAATCATTAACCAAAAATCACAAATCGAATAAACTCACGAAATAAACTCTGACGTTCATCCGTGGTTAAGACAAAAATCGAAATTTAGTTTT